>LR738709.1:635344672-635479056 GCA_902687465.1 Secale cereale | reverse complement strand
CCCCCCCCCCTCGCAGGAGCCGGACACAACTTGTTGTAGTAGACAATCAAAAAGTCATCGTGCTAAGACCCAATAGGACCAACGCACCAAAGCAGCAGCCACCGTTGATGAAGGGAAGTTTAGATCGAAAGGATCCGACTTGAAGATGAAAGTCCAACTAATCCTCATGCGGTTTTGGTAATTAATAACAACATACATCTTATTGAACTAATATCCATTCAAGCTATATATTTCAGTAAGTTCAATGATTGGCCAAGGACTAGTGATTGTGGACCCCTCAAAATGCTAAGGACAAGGATTGGCAAAAGCTCAAGACTCTACATTTTTGATTAAGTGATCCAAGATCACATTGAGTTCATAAGAAAGCCAATACTATTAAAAGGGGATGGGGTTTTGATGATGATCTTGTTGCTCAAGTACTTAGTGATATTGTTCCAAAACCATGGGCCACTTTCTCTATCCAAATCTGTCCAAAACCCTACACGCCAACTCGGTCCCACCAAATCCTACCTATCAGGACCCACAGAGTTCATCTGGACACTGCCACAGCCAAACCCTAACAAATCGGATCCATCGATATGGATCTTGGTCCCACCGAGATGGGCTTGCCAACTCTCTATCATCTGTTGGAATTATTTCGGTCCTACCAAGTTATGCAGTCGGTGCCACCAAGATGGCTTGCCAACTTTCTGTTGCCTTATTGCTTCACTTCGGTCTTACCGAGATGATGCAGTTGGTGCTACCGAAGCGAGGTTCTACCCTACCATTGCACATCGGTCGCTCTGAGATGTTTCCACTTGGTCCCACCGAGACCTCCAATGTTCATATTTTTTACACATGTCCGTGCCACCGAGAATTCTAATCGGTGCCACCAAGTTGGGTCAAATGTGTGTAACGATTGGATTTCGTGTGGAGTCTATATATACCCCTCCACCCCCTCTTACTTAGTAAGAGAGCCATCAGAATGTGACTGCACTTTGATCATTCATTTTCTGAAAGAGAACCACGTGCTCGTGTGTTGAGCTCAAGAGATTCCATTCCTACCATTTGAATCTTGATTTCTAGCCTTCCACAAGTTTCTTTCCACTCAAGTTCTTCTTCCACCATAGTCAAATATGTGAGAGAGTTGAGTGTTGGGAGAATATCATTTGAAGCACAAGAGCAAGGAGTTCATCATCTACACACCATATATTACCTTT
Source organism: Secale cereale (assembly GCA_902687465.1). Lineage (NCBI taxonomy): Eukaryota > Viridiplantae > Streptophyta > Magnoliopsida > Poales > Poaceae > Secale > Secale cereale. The sequence continues at coordinate 635,477,857 of LR738709.1, read as the reverse complement.
TGGAGAGTGGTGTCTCCTAGATTGATTAGGTGTCGCTTGGGAGCCTTTGACATGATGTGGAGTTGAACCAAGAAGTTTGTAAGGGCAAGGAGATCGCCTACTTCATGAAGATCTACCCGAGTGAGGCTAGTCCTTCGTGGACGAAATCCATGGTGGAATAGACAAGGTTGCTTCTTCGTGGACCCTTCGTGGGTGGAGCCCTCCGTGGACTCGCGCACCGTTACCCTCTGTGGGTTCAAGTCTCCATCAACATGGACGTACGCTAGCACCATCTATCGGAACCATGCCAAAAATCAATGTGTCTCCATTGCGTTTGTCTTCTCCAAACTTGTTCTTTACTTACATGTGCAATGATTTACTTCTCGCTGCTAAACTCTTAGAATTGCATGTGTAGGGTGATACTTGACATGTTAGAATTGTTAAAATCTTCCCACAAATAAAATTTGGGAAAAGGTTAGATTTTTATTTGGTCAAGTAGTCTAATCACCCCACTCTAGACATACTTTTGATCCAACAAGTGATATTAGAGCTTTGGTATCCATTGCATTGGTTTCATAGGAGAGTATGGCGTCTAGTGAGGGAAACTATCATCGTAGAGGTCCATATTTTGTTGTTACAAATTTTGCTAGTTGGAAGCATAAGATGAAAATGCATATTCTTGGTCATAGCCCCGCCGTTTGGACCATTGTTCATATTGGCTTGTATGGTGAATTCTTTGAGGATGGTAAAGAACCGGGTCATAAAGCAACCACAAAAGAATTGAAGATGTTGTGATACAATGCTCAAGCTTGTGACATTCTCTTTAACGGTTTGTGCCCCGAGGAGTTCAACAAGATTAGCCGTCTCAAGAATGCAAAGGAAATGGGATACTTTGGTTGATATGCACAAAGGTACCGAGGCCGTCAAGGAATCCAAGTTGGATGTGCTTCAAAGTCAACTCGACAAGTTCAAGATGAAGGATGATGAAGGAGTCGTTGAAATGTACTCTAGGCTTGCTCTCGTCACAAATGAGATTGACGGCTTGGGAAGTGAAGAGACGACCGACAAATTCATCATCAAGAAGATCCTTAGAGACATGGATGGAAAATACGATACCGTGTGCACATTGATCCAAATGATGCCCAATTACAAAGATCTCAAGGCTATGGAAGTCATTGGAAGAATTGTTACTCATGAAATGTCACTCAAGGACAAGGAGGAGCTCCACAGCAAGTGAAGTGGCGCTTACAAAGTTTCAAGTGATGCTCCCACTACCTCAAGTGATAAATCAGTTTCTAATGAAGATATAAGCTTAATGGTCAAAAACTTCAACAAATTCTACAAGAATCGAAGCAAAGATAGAAGCTCAAGTCAAGATCTTACAATGAGAAGAGATATTCTAGCCATGATCGCAATTGCTACAATCGTGGAAGACCCAGACACTTTTCCAATGAGTGTACGACACCTAACAAAAGAAGAGAAGACTCACCAAGGAGAAGAAGCTCTAGAGATGAATCATTCGAAGAGAGAGGAGGAGTAGAGATGGTCGTTATGAATGAAGACCCTCTCAGATAAGTAAATATTCGGAACGAAAAGACAAGTCATCACAGAGCTATACAAGAAGAAGACATCAAGCTCATGATGGTGAATGGATTTCTGGCTCTGACTCCGGCAACCAATCTGAAGGAAGTTGTCACTCTGACTCCGACTATAGTCAAGATGAAGGTGTTGCCGGATTAGCTCTTGTGTCATCCAACTCCTACGACATATTTGATTTACCAAATGAAGGAATTGAAAGATGCTTTATGGCAAAAGTCCCCAAGGTATCACACCTCGAGTATCTTGATTTCAATAGTGATGAGGATGAATTGCTAGGTGATGATGACTTGCTTGTTGATAAAACTAGTGACACGAGCCTTAATGAACTTGCTAGTAATCATGCATGATAGTCAAGATGAAACAAATGAAGATGATAAGAAGGAGATTGAACGTATAACTAAAGAACTAAACAATCTTAAGTGAGCTCATGAAATAACTCAAGAAGATCATAGAGAGCTCCTAAGATCTAATGAGAAGCTACGCTTCGAGAAGATCATACTACAAAAGAAGACACATCCGTGACATTATGGCATGAATGAAACTTTTTTATGTCATGGTTATGACACTTCTATGATGATAATTGTGACAAAAACATGTATCATCGTAGATGTGGTGGGTTTCTACTTCTATGACAAAAAATCATGATAGAAAATGGGATTTTTGTCCTGGGAGGGCTGGGGACGCACGTGCATAGCATTCTTTGGGCCGTCCATGACATAAAAAATTGTGGTAGAAGTCAGGGCGAGGAAATTTTCACGAAGTTCCTGGTTACGATGGGTGGTCGGGGCGGGGCGATGTAGTACGGTTTGCAAGTTTCTCTCTTGTACGCTCGCGTGGTGTGAGCCGTGTTCGCTATAACTGAACTCGAGTGAGGCATTCTCTTACTGAACCTGAGCGATTGCACCGCTACGTATTGAAGACGATCGATCGATCCCTTCGCCGCTAACTGAACCTGGCCGACTCCTTTGCTGCTAACTGAACCCGATCGATCGTTGTTGCTGCTTACTGAAGCCGATCGAACCCCCGTGCGACACGTAGCTGGCCGGTTGGGTTGGCCTCTGGATGACCAATGTCTGTTGCTGCTGCGCGCGCGACACATAGAACGAGTCAAGACGTGGTGAGTCCAGCCAGTTTAGTTGGCTATGGATGAATAGTTCCTGGTGGCGGTTGGATGAACAAGACATCGGGCGTGTGTAGGCGGTTACCACTGGATGAACATGACCCCATGGTAGTTGGCGGTTGCCGCTGGATGAACAGGACCCCGAGAGGCCGCCACACACCCCAGTCGGTTGGGGTGGATGAATAGGACCCCGTGGAGGCTGGTTGAACGGTAGGCGCTGCAGGTTGGATGAACAATAGCCCGTGAATGAACAGTAGCCCGCGGAGACTACAAGTGGACGGCGGATGAATAGTAGTAGGTGGAGGCTGGAGGAAGTCAATGGTGGATGAACAATAGCTCGTGGAGTCCCATTTTGCGGTACGCCACACCCCTCCCGATGAACATGATCCCGTTTTGACCATAGCACTCGAACATAAGTCCGTTTCCTCTGTTTTGTGGTACGCTAGACCCCTCTCGATGAACATGATCCCGTTTCGATCGTAGCCGGTCGAGCAGAAGGTCGTTTCCTTTATTTTGCGGTACGCCAGACCCTTCCCGATGAACATGACCTCGTTTCGACCATATGCTGGTACATCTCCAACGTATCTATAATTTTTCCTTGTTACGTGTCGTATTATCGATCTTGGATGTTTTACAATCATTTTGGAGCAACTTTATATCATTTTTTGGGACTAACTGCTACTTCTCGAGCTTACGTTGTATTCCCTCGAAGAGGAAAGGGTGATGCAGCACAGTAGCGTAAGTATGTCCCTCATTTTTTGAGAACCAATGTATCAATACAGTAGGAGACCCCGCGCGAGTCCCTCACACCTGCACAAACAAATAAGAACTTCGCAGCCAACGCGATAAGGGGTTGTCAATCCCTTTACGGTCACTGACGAAAGTGAAATCTGATAGAGATGATAATTTGATATTTTTGGTATTTTTGGATATAAGAACAGAAAGTAAAAGCGGAAAAGTAAATAGATTGTACATTGATATGTTGAGAATAGACCCGGTGGCCATAGTTTTCTCTAGTGGCTTCTCTCATGATAGCGATATTCTACGGCGGGTAAACAAATTATTGTCGAGCAATTGATAGAAAAGCGAATAATTATGAGACTATCTAGGCATGATCATTATATATAGGCATCACGTCCGAGACAAGTAGACCGAAATGATTCTGCATCTACTACTATTACTCCACACATCGACCGCTATCCAGCATGCATCTAGAGTATTAAGTTCATAAGAACGGAGTAACACCTTAAGCAAGATGACATGATATAGAGGGATAAACTCAAACATAGTGATATAAACCCCATCTTTTTATCCTCGATGGCAACAATACAATACGTGCCTTGCTGCCCCTACTGTCACTGGGAAAGGACACCGCAAGATTGAACCCAAAGCCAAGCACTTCTCCCATTGCAAGAACTATAGATCTAGTAGGCCAAACCAAACCAATAATTCGAAGAGACTTGCAAGGATATTATAATCATACATAAGAGTTCAAAGAAGAACCAAATATTTCTCATAGATAATCTTGATCATAAACCCACAATTCATCGGATCTCGACAAACACACCGCAAAAAGAGATTACATCAAATAGATCTCCTCGAAGACCGAGGAGAACTTGGTATTGAGATCCAAAGAGAGAGAAGAAGCCATCTACATACTAGCTATGGACCTGAAGGTCTGTGGTAAACTACTCACAACTCATGGTGAGGCGATGATGATGATGTAGAAGCACTCCGTGGAAGATCCCTCTTCGCGGGTAAGAATAACCCAATTTATTGATTCGACACACGGGGAGCCAAAGAGTATTTATAAGCTTTGACAGTTGAGTTGTCAATTCAACTGCACCTGAAATATACTTACTTGCAACAAAAGATAAGTGGTAACGATGATATGATAGTGATGATAGTGATAGTAAAAGTAAACAGCAAAAGTAAATAGCAGAAGTAAATAGCAAAAGTAGCAACTAGTGACCAGCAGGATTTAAAACACTGTAGGCTAGGGAGACGGATGGTTGGGCGTTGCATGGATGAGATATATCATGATTCCAACTTGGGGCAAGGCACACGGAAAAGTAATGATCATCTAGGCAAATATCAAACATTAGGCATGTATCCCGTAGGTAGTTGTACGTGCTTGCAATAAGAACTTGCACAACATCTTTTGTCCTACCATCCCGCTACGAACGGGGCCAAAAGGAACTTATGGAGATTAAGGTGCTCCTGTCAAAGAGCACCGGAACAAAGCAATGAACTCAATGGATACATGTAATCCTCAAACTACGGACCATCCCCTTTGGTGTCCCAAGCTGTCACTTTTGGGATCGCCGGTTCCGAACCATAATAGGTGCAAACAACTCATAGATAGGATCAAGAACACAAATATATTCATGCAAACACATATGGTTCAGATCTGAAATCATGGCACTCGGGCCCTAAGTGACAAGCATTAAGAATAACAAGTTGAAGCAAAGATGATAAACACCATAGTAGATGATTGGCAACATGCCCCCAACGATCTGACAACTATTACATGATCTAACTCATCCAATCCCTACCATCCCCTTCGCCTACAGCAGGGGATTACTCACACATGGAAGGAGAAGTCATGGAGGGATGATGGAGTGGTGATGATGACGACGATGGCGACGATCTCCCCTCTCCGGAGGCCAATTCAGCCTCCAGATTAGCCCTCCCGAAGAAGAACAGAGGGTGGCGGCGGCTCCGCGACGAAAACTGGGAAAAGAACTTTTGATCTGGGATTTCTCCGTCACAAGCTAAAATACGGTTCAAAGTAGGGCACCAGGGGAGGTGGGGCCCACCCAAGCGACCCCCCGGCGCGGCCAGGGGGTGGGCCGCGCCACCAGGGCGCTTGGGGTCCCCCTGGCCCCCCTCTGGCCCCTCTTCTGGCTACGGGTTCCTTCGGGTGCGTGGATTTTCTGTGATTTTTCGTGGAATTTTCTGAGATACCTAAAAATCCGTTTTCCTGCGCACAATAAAACCATACAGGCAGCTCTACTGAAAACAGCGTCAGTCCGGGTTAGTTTAGTTCAAATCATGCAAGAATGAGGTCAAAACAATATCAAAAGTGTTTGGAAAAGTAGATACGTTTGAGACGTATAAACTCCCCCAAGCTTAGCATATTGCTTGTCCTCAAGCAATTCAGTTCAACGAACTGGATGCGACAAAGAAAACTTTGACAAACTCTTTTGCTTCATTAGATGTATATAAGCATGTACTACGAAAAGAGTCTAACATGTATTGAAACAATGCTATGAGGACAATGCACGGAGCAATCCTTCTTTCAAGTGACCAATCACAAATACCTAAAAGTAAGTAATATATTACTGAAAATCAAGACAAGATTACATTGCACATAGCTTGAGCATATCAGGGTGGTATCTCGCTGGCCTCCATGAGTGAAGCAAAACATAAATGCGGAAACTCCTCCAGAGTTTTAAAGGAGACTAGAACTAAAAATTTCAGAATAAATAATATCACAAGCATGCAGAAGACAATGTAATACTTTGGGACAATGCACATTACACTCAGAATGATAATTATGCTCTCCTAGTTGGTGCTTTGAAGAAAGAAGGTGGAGACTCTCGAACCGTGGCTTTTGTTGGCAAGGTTGAAAACCCGTGGTCGGAAACAAAAACTAAACATGTACCAGAGCTCTTGGTTTTAAAAATAGAGGTAAAAATGTTTTTGAGAGGTGCATATTTCGTCAAGGAATGCTAGCAGATAACTCAATCACTTCTTGAGCTGGACAAGTTTCGAGGAACGGCTCCCGCATGAGGACGATCACATCCTCTTAATCTCCTTTGTTTATCACTGCCAAAGTTTTCTGATTTCTCATGAACAAAGCATGAAGGAGGGTTTGTTTGTTGTATAATTTTTAATGAGCCGGGCGCACTCAATGCCAGTTCCTTCTCGTGTTATGGGTTTGCACATTAGACATGCTTTCCCGGGGTGAAACTTGTCCAACTTAAAAAGATCATGAATTAACTACTACTTCCTCATGAGCTAAAACAGAGGCACAAAAAGAGAAATGCTTTTGATTAATTTCGAGATGGTACACGAAAGTCTTCGTTAGGAATGGCAGGTAAATACCATGTATAGGAAGGTATGGTGGACTCATATGGCATAACAGGTTTTAAGGATTTTGGATGCACAAGCAGTCAGTCCGCTTAGTACAGGTGGATGTTAGCAAAAGACTGGGAAGCGACCAACTAGAGAGCAATAACGGCCATAATCATGCAGAGCGACAAAGCAACATTGAATCGGGCATGAAAGTGATATAACTATTCTGAAACTCAAAGATCATCAAGGTAGAGCAGACTTTTTAGTCTTAAACATGTGTAAACATGTGCCAAGTCAATCCAAAAATTCTCTAAAGGGAAATACCACCTCAGTATACCAGACTATGAACAGTGCAATGCATGTAAATCGTTTCAATAACACATTATATACTCTAGCTATTCGAGACTAGCCACAAGGAAAGCATGAACCACTGGAAGAGCATTGTAAACATAGCACTATGTCGCTACAAGCTGGTCTCTACATCATAAGTACAGGCATATGTACAAAAGTAGAAACAAGAAGAGTTCATACCGGTCTTCCTTGTTGCTTCCCTTCAGTCGATCGTCATTACTGCCTCATCACTTGCACGATCGAACGTAGGAAATATAATTAAATGCCATCACGGACTCGAGCTGAACTCTGAAAACAAAGCAAACTAAAGAGAAAAAGGAAATCTTTTTGGATTATTTCAAAGGTTGAACGAAAGCAAAAGAAAGAGAAAATCTTTTTGTTGTTTTTGCAAAGAGAGAAATAAAGAAGAACGGGCAAAAACTTCGAAAAGATCAAAGCGAATAAAACGAATAATACAATGGAAAAGTGAGAGGGGCACGTACTCCCCCAAGCTTAGGCTTTTGGCCTAAGTTGGTAGCAGCTACTGCCCCAGGAGCCTCCTGCTCCGGGGGTATGGTGGTGAGTCCAAGGGTCGTAGAAGGATGCTGGCGCGTACACCGAACTCCTCGGAGTCTCCCACGAGGAAGGGTCCGTACGCCAAGCAGAGGAAGACCCTTCACCAAACTCGGTGGCGGTTTCTTCCTGAAAAGGTGGTAACTCACCGTGCTCCTCCTCGTCGGGCACAACCCCCTCCATGGGGTTATGAAACTGATGCTGGGCCATGAACTCATCGAACTAGACAACATCAAAGGACCATCCGTTCCTGCGAGAAAAATCAAACAAAAGAGGTGCAGGTAGACGGATCTCGCGTTCCGCGGTAGTTCCGAAACGCAAGATATAAACAAGATTATCAAGCTCAGAAGCCATGGTAACAAACTTATGCCTTTTCATAGCAGCAAGATCAAAGCTTAAATAAGTAAAAGGATTATCATCAGGGTGTGGTGTGCCTCCAAGATGTTCTAAGATAAGTGTGGCATAAACGCCACCATATAAGTCTCCCTTGTTGCCGTCCATAGCAAGGCGTCAAGCAATTAAGGCACCCAGATTATAATCAGACCTCCCTGAGAGGGCTGCCGCCAGGATAGCAATATCCGGCGCAGAAGTGTTGCTCGTGTTGTCACGAGCTAACACCCCTCTAGCAACATAATATGCAAAATACCTGAGGTGAGGAAATAAGATGCTGGAGATCTTTGACCGATGAATATCCCTCGTACCCATGCTGCAGAGAGAGTTGAAGACGGTTTTCAGCTCGGAGGGCTGAGAGGCCATCCTAGCCGTCCTCCCAACGTTCGGCACACCTATTATTTCACAAAACTTTCCCAAAGTCATGGTGATAAGATCTTTGTAAATTTTAAACTCAATAGCACCTGAATCAGGATTATATCTAAAACTGTTAATGAAACTGGAGGTGAGTTTTTGATACTGAGTAACACGGCACGTGACGAGCCGTGTCAGACCCGCATTAGCACAAAGATTATAAAACTCATCCTTGATTCTCGCAGCTTCAAGGAATTCATCACATGGAAACGTCATCGCACGTGCTGGACTTGTGTCTTCCAACAACTCTAGGGGCACATGATCTTCATTATAGCTCACCCTAGCAGTCGAGGGTGAAGTTGCGGCTCTAGTGACTCGATCGGAGTGCGTGGGCCTCCTCTTCTCAAGCCACCCCTTTGCCCTTCCTAACAAACTCATTTCTGAATTTTTTGGCAAATTACAAAAACAAGGATTAAAACAAGGTGAGTTAAGGCAAACTACTCAACTCACTTGCCCAAGGCATAAACTTGCATCAAAACTTGGAAAATAACTTTCTACACATGCATGCAAGCTCATCTATACAGCACCACGAACTACTAAATACTCACAAATGAAGTCACCAATCAGAAATCTAATTGGAGGGGTGGAGGAGTCACATACCAGGGAGTATTTGTTCAAAATCTCAGCTCAAATGATGGGCTGTAGAGAGAGATCGAAGAATCGCCTCCAAGAGCAGCAAGAACGCAAGAACAAGTGCAGAACTCGCGTTTTTGGAGAGAAAGAGAGAGGGAGGAAGAAGACTTACCTGGAGGGGGGCCTTGTGGGCCCCAGGCGCCCTGTGGGCGCGGTCAGGGGGCAGGCCGCGCCAGCTGGCCGCCTGGGCCACTGGTTGGTCCCCCTGGCTGGCCCCAGGTCCCTCTGGGTCACTCCCGACGTGGAAATTTTTATTTTTATTTTTCTGGAATTTTTCTGAAAACTTCACTGTTGAAATTTTTTCGAAGTTCAAAAAGCTGCGGAACTCTCTGAAAACTTGAACCAGTGAGTAGTATTGTGAAGCTTCAAAACATAAACACTTGGTACAGCAAGTAGAACAAAAACTAAAAACAAATGAAAACATAACAAGCTCAACTTTTTATCTATATAAAACATGTTTGCTAGTAAGGTTGATCAAGTCTTACCAACAAACAGGCGATATATAGAGCAAAAAGCCTCACCTCTTACGAAGTAATCACTGAACCTTTACTTTGATGGACATTGTCCCCACCATAATAGTTTTGTATTTGTGATGCACATGTAGTGGACAGTCCCATTCTCCAATCTTCACGGTCTCGATATTTTCTATAGAGTTGAGGCCATGCCTACTGTCGGTCTTCTTTGGAAAATACACCGTGTGTTCTTTATCATTCACATTGAAGGTAACCTTCCCTTTATTGCAATCAATAATAGCACCTGCGGTGTTAAGAAAAGGTCTACCAAGAATAATGGACATGCCCCCATCTTCGGGCATGTCAAGCACAACAAAATCAGTAAGAATCAAACAATTAGCAACTTCTACTGGAACATCCTCACAAATACCTATCGGAACGGCGGTTGACTTGTCAGCCATCTGAAGAGAGATATCTGTAGGAATTAGTTTCTCTAAACAAAGCCTCTTGTAAAGAGAGAGAGGCATAACACTCACTCCTGCCCCAAGATCACATAAAGCAGTTTTGACATAATTATTCTTTATGGAGCAAGGAATGGTGGGTATACCTGGATCACCGAGCTTCTCAGGAATCCTGCCACTGAAAGAGTAGTTAACAAGCATAGTAGATATTTCTTCATTAGGAACTTTTCTTTTATTAGTGACAATATCTTTCATATATTTTGAATAAGGAGGTAACTTAATAGCATCAGTCAAAGGAATTTGAAGGAAAAGAGGTTTAATCCACTCACAAAACTTATTGTAATGCTCTTCTTCTTTAGATTTGATGGACTTACCTGGAAAGGGCATGGGTTTCTGTATCCATGGTTCTCTTTCCTTCCCATGTTTTCTTGCGATGAAGTCTTCTTTAGTGTACCTCTTACGTTTGTCAGGTGCTTCTTCTTCTCGAACTTCAGGCGGATCATTCTTTTCATTATCCTTACCTTCAGTTTCAGCACCGTCTTCAGTCTCAGCATCGGAGATAGATACATTGTTGGGATCAACAGCTGGCTCTTCATCTGTAATAGGATCATTGGAATTGTCAGCCTCCTTATGTTTCTTCTTCTTCTTCTTTGGAGAGCCAACAATTTCTTCTTCCTGCATTTGAGAATCTTGCTCGATTCTCCTCGGATGCCCCTCTGGATAGAGAGGATCTTGAGTGCTAGTTCCTCCTCGGGTCTTAATCCCAAAGGCCTGCAAATCATCTTGTTTGGCATTGTTAGCAAGCAAATCTTTCTGCACATCAGAAATTTGTTTAAGCTGAGTTTGAACCATATGAAAATGCTTCACAAAACATTTAACATCATTAACTGTTCTACCTAGAACATCAAGCAAACTTTTGATAGCAAGGGAATTATCATGCAATTGACTTTGTATCCTCTCATTAAAATGATTTTGTTTCATAATAAAATTATCAAACTCATCTAAACATTGATCAGGAGGCTTACCATGAGGGATGTCACTTGCGTTGAAATCTAAAAGAGTGTACCTCTACCATAGGAGGGTGAGTGGTAGGCTCACACAGCTTCTCAATAGGGGGTAGATTCTTCACGTCTTCAGCTTTAATACCCTTCTCTTTAATAGACTTCTTTGCTTCTCGCATATCTTCGAGGCTTAGAACAAACATGCCCCTCTTCTTTGGTGGCGGAGGTGGTTCAGGGACGGACCAATCTTCATGGTTTTTGGCAATCCTGCCCATCAAATCCTCTGCATCGTCCGGTGTTCTTTTCCTGAAAACACAACCAGCACAGCTGTCCAAATAGGACCTGGATTCATCAGTTAGACCAGCATAAAATATATCGATTAATTCGTACTTAGGGACTTCATGTCCTGGTCTAGCCCGAATCAGACCGCAGTACCTCCCCCAAGCTTTAGGGAGGTGCTCATCCTGCAACTGTTTAAAGTTATAAATTCTTTGTAAAGCAGCATGTTGCATGTGAGCAGGAAAGTACTTATCAAGAAAAGAGTGAGCTAAGTCTTGAGGACTCTTAATGGAACCGCATGGGAGTGAATCATACCATGCTTTAGCACCTTCTTTCAAGGAGAAAGGAAGAAGCTTGGTCACATAAAAGTATCGTATCTTCTCATCCGTGGTAAACAAGCCACCCAACTCACCGAGTTTAGTCAGGTGTGCAATAGCATCATCATTTTCTCTGCCATCAAAGGGGTCAGCTTCAACCATAGTTATAAGTGAAAGATCAACAGAGATATTATAATCAGGATCATCAATGCATATAGGAGATGTAGCAAATTCAGGATCATGAACGGTTTTGTTCTTCAAGGAGTGCTTTTCAAACAGCTTCTTAATAACTTCAGGGTCAGAGCCAGAAAACTCTGTAAGTTCCCTGCATAAATCTTCATCAAGCATATAGTAATCATCATCAAGGATTCTCTCCTTGAGTTTACTCAAATCAGGATAATCGTAAGTTTCACCAATAGGGTAGCGCGTAACAGGAATTTCAATTCCAGACTTTTTTGCAGCAGCAGCGATCTGTTTCTCAAGAGCATAACCAAGTGAACTAATATCATCAATAGTAGTAGAAGCATCATCAAGAGTATCGGACATAGTAACAGATTCAGTAGGAGCATCATATGGTGGCGGTGAGGCAAACTTACTCATAACAGAGGGTGAATTAAGTGCAGCACTAGTGCTCAGAACAGTACCTCTTCTTGTAGTGGATAGTAAGATCGGAACCTTGGGGTCTCCTTTCTTACCCATAGCGAATGAAGTGCAACAGGTAGGATACTTCAAGTAGACTTGTAAATATTGCTATGCTCCCCGGCAACGGCGCCAGAAAACGGTACTTGATAACCCTCAACCGTAAGGGATCGAGATAGTCTTCGCGGGTAAGAATAACACAATTTATTGATTCGACACACGGGGAGCCAAAGAGTATTTATAAGCTTTGACAGTTGAGTTGTCAATTCAACCGCACCTGAAATATACTTACTTGCAACAAAAGATAAGTGGTAACAGTGATATGATAGTGATGATAGTGATAGTAAAAGTAAACAGCAAAAGTAAATAGCAGAAGTAAATAGCAAAAGTAGCAACTAGTGACCAACAGGATTTAAAACACTGTAGGCTAGGGAGACGGATGGTTGGGCGCTGCATGGATGAGATATATCATGATTCCAACTTGGGGCAAGGCACACGGAAAAGTAATGATCATCTAGGCAAATATCAAACATTAGGCATGTATCCCGTAGGTAGTTGTACGTGCTTGCAATAAGAACTTGCACAACATCTTTTGTCCTACCATCCCGCTACGAACGGGGCCAAAAGGAACTTATGGAGATTAAGGTGCTCCTGTCAAAGAGCACCGGAACAAAGCACTGAACTCAATGGATACATGTAATCCTCAAACTACGGACCATCCCCTTTGGTGTCCCAAGCTGCCACTTTTGGGATCGCCGGTTCCGAACCGTAAAAGGTGCAAACAACTCATAGATAGGATCAAGAACACAAATATATTCATGCAAACACATATGGTTCAGATCTGAAATCATGGCACTCGGGCCCTAAGTGACAAGCATTAAGAATAACAAGTTGAAGCAAAGATGATAAACACCATAGTAGATGATAGGCAACATGCCCCCAACGATCTGACAACTATTACATGATCTAACTCATCCAATCCCTACCATCCCCTTCGCCTACAGCAGGGGATTACTCACACATGGAAGGAGAAGTTATGGAGGGATGATGGAGTGGTGATGATGACGACGATGGCGAAGATCTCCCCTTTCCGGAGGCCAATTCAGCCTCCAGATTAGCCCTCCCGAAGAAGAACAGAGGGTGGCGGCGGCTCCGCGACGAAAACTGGGAAACGAACTTCTGATCTGGGATTTCTCCGTCACGAGCTAAAATACGGGTCAAAGTAGGGCACCAGGGGAGGTGGGGCCCACCCAGGCGACCCCCCGGCGCGGCCAGGGGGTGGGCCGCGCCACCAGGGCGCCTGGGGCCCCCTGGCCCCCCTCTGGCCCCTCTTCTGGCTCCGGGTTCCTTCGGGTGCGTGGATTTTCTCTGATTTTTCGTGGAATTTTCTGAGATACCTAAAAATGTGTTTTCCTGCGCACAATAAAACCATACAGGCAGCTCTGCTGAAAACAGCGTCAGTCTGGGTTAGTTTAGTTCCAATCATGCAAGAATGAGGTCAAAACAATATCAAAAGTGTTTGGAAAAGTAGATACGTTCGAGACGTATCAATCCCCCCTCCGGCGGAGCTCCGGAACAGGCCCCAAGATGAGATCTCACGGGAACAGAAGGTTGTGGCGGTGGAACTAGGGTTTTCTCTGTTGTTCTGATAGTTTCGGGGTATGTAGGTATATATAGGAGGAAGGAGGGCACCGGGGGCCAGACGGGGTGCCCACGAGGCAGGGAGGCACGCCCTATAGGGGGGGGCACCTCATGGATGCCACGTCAGCCCTACTCCGTGGTTCTCAAGTCTCCCGTGCGTATTTTGCTCCAAAAATATCTCTCCAGAAGGTTTCATTCTGTTTGGACTCCATTTGATATTCCTTTTCTGTAAAACCCTAAAACAGGCAAAAAACAGCAATCTGGACTGGGCCTTTGGGTTAGTAGGTTAGTCCCAAAAATAATATAAAAATGTATAACAAAGCCCATTAAACATCCAAAACATTATAAATAATAGCATGGAACAATAAAAAATTATAGATACGTTGGAGACGTATCAAGCATCCCCAAGCTTAATTCCTACTCGTCCTCGAGTAGGTAAATGATTAAAATAGAATTTTTGATGTGGAATGCTAACCAACATAGTTTTTCAATGTAATTCTCTTAATTGTGGCATGAATGTTCAGATCTGAAAGATTCAAGACAAAAGTCTATATTGATATAAGAAATAATAATACTTCAAGCATACTAACAAAGCAATAATGTCTTCTCAAAATACTATGGCTAAAGAAACTTATCCCTACAAAATCATATAGTCTGGCTGTGCTCCCTCCTCATCACACAAAATATTCATATCATGCACAACCCCGGTTTCAGCCAAGCACTTGTTTTCACACTCTATTCTTTCAAACCTTTCAACTTTCACGCAATACATGAGCGTGAGCCATGGACATAACACTATGTGGAATAGAGAGGTGGTTGTGGAGAAGACAAAAAGGAGGGAGATAGTGTCACATCAACTAGGCGTATCAACGGGCTATGGAGATGCCCATCAATAGATATCAATGTGAGTGAGTAGGTATTGCCATGCAACGAATGCACTAGAGCTAAATATGTATGAAGGCTCAACAAAAGAAACTAAGTCGGTGTGCATCCAACTTGCTTGCTCACGAAGACCTAGGGCATTTGAGGAAGCCCATCATTGGAATATACAAGCCAAGTTCTATAATGAAAATTCCCACTAGTATATGAAAGTGACTAAACATGAGACTCTCTATCATGAAGAACATGGTGCTACTTTGAAGCACAAGTGTGGAAAAAGATAGTAGCAATTGTCCCCTTTTTTTGGGCCTTTCTTTTTTTCTTTGGCCTTTCTCTCTTTTTTATGGAGGGGCTTTCTTGATTTAGCCTTTCCTCACATGGGACAATGCTCTAATAATGATGATCATCACACTTTCATTGAATTACAACTCGATATTACAACTCGATACTAGAACAAAGTATGACCTATATGAATGCCTTCGGCGGTGTACCGGGATGTGCAATGAATCAAGAGTGACATGTATGAAAAATTATGCATGGTGGCTTTGCCACAAATACGATGTCAACTACATGATCATGCATGGCAATATGACAATATGAAGCATGTCATATGAACGGAACGGTGGAAAGTTGCATGGCAATATATCTCGGAATGGCTATGGAAATACCATGATAGGTAGGTATGGTGGCTGTTTTGAGGAAGATATATGGTGGCTGTTTCGAGGAAGGATATATAGTGGGTGTATGGTACCGGCGAAAGTTCCGCGGTATAAGAGAGGCTAGCAATGGTGGAAGGGTGAGAGTGCGTACAATCCATGGACTCTACATTAGTCATAAAAACTCATATACTTATTGCAAAAATTTACGAGTCATCAAAACAAAGCAATCAACGCATGCTCCTAGGGGGGAGGTTGGTAGGAGTTAACCATCGCGCGCCCCTGACCTCCACACAAAGGTTGACACTCTACAAATACCTCATGCTCTAACTTCGTCACATAGCGGTTCACCATACGTGCATGCTACGAGAATCACTAACTTTAACACAAGAATTTATCAATTTCATAATAACTCCACTAGCATGACTCTAATATCACTATCCTCATATCTCAAAACAATTATCAAGCATCCAACTTCTCATCATATTCAATGCACTTAGTGTGAAAGTTTTTACTACATTGATATTGGATGTCTATCATGTGAAGGCTAGTTTTATAGCCAAAGCACATTACCATGCTGTTTTAATAGACTCTCAAATGGATATAAGTGAAGCATGAGAGATCAACAATTTCTACAAAATATAATCTCCACCGTGCTCTAAAAGATATAAATGAAGCACTAGAGCAAAAACTATTCAACTCAAAAGATATAAGTGAAGCACATAGAGTGTTCTATCAATTCCTAGGACATATTTAACTCTCTCAAATAGGTGTGTCCAGCAAGGATAATTGTGGCAAACTAACAATAAAAGACTCAAATTATACAAGACGCTCCAAGTAAAACACATATCATGTGGTGAATAAAAATATAGCTCCGAGTATAGTTACCGATGGATGAAAACGAAAGAGGGGATGGCTTCCCGGGGCATCCCCAAGCTTAGGCTCTTGGTTGTCCTTGAATTTTACCTTGGGGTGCCTTGGGCATCCACAAGCTTAGGCTCTTGCCACTCTTTGTTCCATAGTCCATCAAAGCAATACTCAAAACTTGAAAACTTCACAACACAAAACTTAGACAAAAATCTCATGAGCTCCGTTAGTATAAGAAAACAAACCACTACTCAAAGGTACTGCAATGAATTCATTCTTTGTTTATATTGTTGTTAAACCTACTGTATTCCAACTTCTCTATGATTCATACTTCCCAATACTACTCATAGAAGCATTAAAACAAGCAAACAACACATGAAAAACAGAATATGTCAAAAACAGAACAGTTTGTAGTAATCTGTAACTTTCGCATACTACTGTAACTCCAAAAAAATGAACTAAATTGGTAAACGTGAGGAATTTGTCTACTAATCATCTGCAAAAAGAATCAGCTAAATAGCACGCTCCGGTAAAATCTGGTGACCATTCTAGCGAGCGCTAACGATTCTATTTTTCGCAGCAAGATCATATAAACTTCACACAAGTCTTCCCAAAGGTTCTATTTGGCACAAACACTAATTAAAACACAAAACCACATCTAAACTGAAGCTATATGCAATATTTATTCCTAAACAGAAGCAAAAACAAAAAAAATAAAAAATTGGGTTGCCTCCCAACAAGCGCTATCGTTTTACGCCCCTAGCTAGGCATGATACATGGATAGATCTAGGTATTGCCATCTTTGGAAGGCAATCCATAAGTGGCTCTCATAATAGATTCATATGGTGATTTGATTTTATTTCTAGGAAAGTGTTCCATGCCTTTCCTTAACGGAAATTGGAATCTAATACTTCCTTCCTTCATATCAATAATTGCACCAATCGTTCTAAGGAAAGCTCTACCAAGAATAATAGGACATGAAGGATTGCAATCTATATCAAGAACAATGAAATCTACGGGCACATAATTACTATTGGCAACAATAAGAACATCATTAATCCTTCCCATAGGTTTCTTAATAGTGGTGTCCAGAAGATGCAAATTTAAAGAACAATCATCAAGCTCATGGAACCCTAGCAAATCACACAAAGTTTTTGGGATAGTGGAAACACTTGCACCCAAATCACACAAAGCAAAGCATTCATGATCTTTAATTTTTATTTTAATAGTAGGTTCCCATTCATCATAAATCTTTCTAGGGATAGAAACTTCTAATTCAAGTTTTTCTTCATAAGATTGCATCAAAGCATCGACTATGTGTTTGGTAAAAGCTTTATTTTGACTATAAGCATCCGGAGAGTTTAGTACGGATTGCAACAAGGAAATACAATCAATCAAGGAGCAATTATTATAACTGAATCCCTTGAAATCCAAAGTAGTGGGTTCATCACTATGCAAAGTTTTAATCTCTTCACTCCCACTTTTAACAATTTTAGCATCAAGATCTAAAAACTCCGTATCATTGGGACACCTTAAAGTAGACTCATCTCCAATCCTATCTTTATCAAGATTCATACTTGAAAACAAGGATCTAATAGGAGACACATCAATAACTTTCAGATCTTCATCTTTATTTTCATGCTCTTCCGGTTTAGCAGCCATCTTATTAATCAAGGTGGACTGTTTATCCGAAATTTGGGCTATTAAGTTCTCAAGATGGGGAAACTGAGATTTCAAACCATAAAGTTCCTTAGACATATCATCAAGGTCTTTATTCATATATTCCATAAAAAATTTATGTACTTTAAGCTCGCTTCTAAAAAAATCATTATGCTCAAATTGTATAGTCATAAAATGTCTAACATTGTTTTCAATCTCTTCCAGCCTCTTGAGGTGAGGGTCAACACTGATAGGGAGAGCCATAGTGACAAGCAAGCAAGCAACACACAAGCAAATAAGAAGCAAGCGAACGTTAAACACACGACAGAAGAAGGGCAAATAAAATGGCAAGGGTGAAGTGGGGGAGAGGAAAATGAGAGGCAAATAAATGTAATGCGAAGGATACAAGTTTGTGATAGGTACTTGGTATATGACTTTTGCGTAAGCCTCGCCGGCAACGGCGCCAGAAATTCTTCTTGCTACTTCTCGAGCTTGCATTGTATTCCCTCGAAGAGGAAAGGGTGATGCAACACAGTAGCGTAAGTATTCCCCTCAGTTTTTCAGAACCAAGGTATCAATCCAGTAGGAGACCCCGCGCGAGTCCCTCGCGCCTGCACAAACAAATAAGAACTTCGCACCCAACGCGATAAGGGGTTGTCAATCCCTTTACGGTCACTTACAAAAGTGAGATCTGATAGAGATGATAGTTTGATATTTTTGGTATTTTTGGATATAAGAACAGAAAGTAAAAGCGGAAAAGTAAATAGATTGTAGATTGATATGTTGAGAATAGACCCGGGGCCATAGTTTTCTCTAGTGGCATCTCTCATTATAGCGATATTCTACGGCGGGTAAACAAATTACTGTCGAGCAATTGATAGAAGAGCGAATAATTATGAGACTATCTAGGCATGTTCATTATATATAGGCATCACATCCGACACAAGTAGACCGAAACAATTCTGCATCTACTACTATTACTCCACACATCGACCGCTATCCAACATGCATCTACAGTATTAAGTTCATAAGAACGGAGTAACGCCTTAAGCAAGATGACATGATGTAGAGGGATACACTCAAACATCATGATATAAACCCCATCTTTTTATCCTCGATGGCAAGAATACAATACGTGCCTTGCTGCCCCTACTGTCACTGGGAAAGGACACCGCAAGATTGAACCCAAAGCCAAGCACTTCTCCCATTGCAAGAACTATAGATCTAGTAGGCCAGACCAAAACAATAATTCGAAGAGACTTGCAAGGATATTATAATCATACATAAAGAGTTCAGAGAAGAACCAAATATTTCTCATAGATAATCTTGATCATAAACCCACAATTCATCGGATCTCGACAAACACACCGCAAAAAGAGATTACATCGAATAGATCTCCTCGAAGACCGAGGAGAACTTGGTATTGAGATCCAAAGAGAGAGAAGAAGCCATCTACATACTAGCTATGGACCCGAAGGTATGTGGTAAACTACTCACAACTCATGGTGAGGCGATGATGATGATGTAGAAGCACTCCATTGAAGATCCCCCCTCTGGCGGAGCCCCGGAACAGGCCCCATGATGGGATCTCACGGGAACAGAAGGTTGCGGCGGTGGAACTAGGGTTTTCTCTGTTGTTCTGATAGTTTCGGGGTACGTAGGTATATATAGGAGGAAGGAGGGCACCGGGGGCCAGACGGGGAGCCCACGAGGCAGGGGCGCACCCTATAGGGGGGCACCCTCGTGGACGCCAAGTCAGCCCTACTCCAGGGTTCTCAAGTCTCCCATGGGTATTTTGCTCCAAAAACATCTCTCCCGAAGGTTTCATTCTGTTTGGACTCCGTTTGATATTCCTTTTCTGTAAAACCCTAATACAGGCAAAAAACAGCAATCTGGACTGGGCCTTTGGGTTAGTAGGTTAGTCCCAAAAATAATATAAAAATGTATAACAAAGCCCATTAAACATCCAAAACATCATAAATAATAGGATAGAACAATAAAAAATTATAGATACATTGGAGACGTATGAAGCATCCCCAAGCTTAATTCCTGCTCGTCCTCGAGCAGGTAAATGATTAAAATAGAATTTTTGATGTGGAATGCTAACCAACATAGTTTTTCAATGTAATTTTCTTAATTGTGGCATGAATGTTCAGATATGAAAGATTCAAGACAAAAGTCTATATTGACATAAGAAATAATAATACTTCAAGCATACTAACAAAGCTATCATGTCTTCTCAAAATACTATGGCTAAAGAAAGTTATCCCTACAAAATCATATAGTCTGGCTGTGCTCCCTCTTCATCATACAAAATATTCATATCATGCACATCCCCGGTTTCAGCCAACCACTTGTTTTCACACTCTATTCTTTCAAACCTTTCAACTTTCACGCAATACATGAGCGTGAGCCATGGACATAGCACTATGTGGAATAGAGAGGTGGTTGTGGAGAAGACAAAAAGGAGGGAGATAGTCTCACATCAACTAGGCGTATCAACGGGCTATGGAGATGCCCATCAATAGATATCAATGTGAGTGAGTAGGGATTGCCATGCAACGGATGCACTAGAGCTAAAAATGTATGAAAGCTCAACAAAAGAAACTAAGTGGGTGTGCATCCAACTTTCTTGCTCACGAAGACCTAGGGCATTTGAGGAAGCCCATCGTTGGAATATACAAGCCAAGTTCTATAATGAAAATTCCCACTAGTATATGAAAGTGACTAAACGTGAGACTCTCTATCATGAAGAACATGGTGCTACTTTGAAGCACAAGTGTGGAAAAAGATAGTAGCAATTGTCCCTTTTTTTGGTCCTTTCTTTTTTTCTTTAGCCTTTCTCTCTTTTTTTGGAGGGGCTTTCTTGATTTAGCCTTTACTCACATGGGACAATGCTCTAATAATGATGATCATCACACTTTCATTGAATTACAACTCGACACTAGAACAAAGTATGACCTATATGAATGCCTCCGGCGGTGTACCAGGATGTGCAATGAATCAAGAGTGACATGTATGAAAAATTATGCATGGTGGCTTTGCCACAAATACGATGTCAACTACATGATCATGCATGGAAATATGACAATATGAAGCATGTCATATGAACGGAAAGGTGGAAAGTTGCATGGCAATATATCTCGGAATGGCTATGGAAATACCATGATAGGTAGGTATGGTGGCTGTTTTGAGGAAGATATATGGTGGCTATTTTGTGGAAGGATATATAGTGGGTGTATGGTACCGGCGAAAGTTGCGCGGTACAAGAGAGGCTAGCAATGGTGGAAGGGTGAGAGTGCGTACAATCCATGGAATCAACATTAGTCATAAGAACTCATATACTTATTGCAAAAATTTATGAGTCATCAAAACAAAGCAATCAACGCATGATCCTAGGGGGGAGGTTGGTAGGAGTTAACCATCGCGCGCCCCCGACCTCCACACAAAGGTTGACACTCTACAAATACCTCATGCTCTAACTTCGTCACATAGCGGTTCACCATACGTGCATGCTACGGGAATCACTAACTTTAACACAAGAATTTCTCAATTTCATAATAACTCCACTAGCATGACTCTAATATCACTATCCTCATATCTCAAAACAACTATCAAGCATCCAACTTCTCATCATATTCAATGCACTTAGTGTGAAAGTTTTTACTACATTGATATTGGATGTCTATCATGTGAAGGCTAGTTTTATAGCCAAAGCACATTACCATGCTGTTTTAATAGACTCTCAAATGGATATAAGTGAAGCATGAGAGATCAAAAATTTCTACAAAATATAATCACCATTGTGCTCTAAAAGATATAAGTGAAGCACTAGAGCAAAACCTATTCAACTCAAAAGATATAAGTGAAGCACATAGAGTGTTCTATCAATTCCTAGGCCATATTTAACTCTCTCAAATAGGTGTGTCCAGCAAGGATAATTGTAGCAAACTAACAAGCAAAGACTCAAATTATACAAGACGCTCCAAGTAAAACACATATCATGTGGTGAATAAAAATATAGCTCCAAGTATAGTTACAGATGGATGAAGACGAAAGAGGGGATGCCTTCTCGGGGCATCCCCAAGCTTAGGCTCTTGGTTGTCCTTGAATTTTACCTTGGGGTGCCTTGGGCATCCACAAGCTTAGGCTCTTGCTACTCTTTGTTCCATAGTCCATCAAAGCAATACTCAAAACTTGAAAACTTCACAACACAAAACTTAGACAAAAATCTCGTGAGCTCCGTTAGTATAAGAAAACAAACCACTACTCAAAGGTGTTGGGGAACGTAGTATTTTTAAAATTTTCCTACGATCACGCAAGACCTATCTACTAGATGCATAGCAATGAGGGGGAGAGTGTGTCTACGTACCCTCGTAGATCGGGAGCGGAAGCGTCAAGTGACGCGGTTGATGTAGTCGAACTTCTTCGCGATCCAACCGATCAAGCACCGAACGTACGACACCTCTGCGTTCAGCACACGTTCAGCTTGATGACGTCCCACGAGCTCTTGATCCAGTTGAGCTTCACGGGAGAGTTTCGTCAGCACGACGGTGTGGTGACGGATATGATGTATCTACCGAAGCAGGTCTTCGCCTAAGCACTGTGACCGTATGACCGAGGTGTGTTTCTGTGGAGGGGGGCACCGCACACGGCTGGAACAATTCAACTTGTGTGTCCTAGGGTGCCCCCCTGCCCCCGTATATAAAGGAGCAAGGGAGAGGCCGGCCCTAGAGGGGGCGTGCCAAGTGTGGGGAGTCCTACTAGGACTCCCAAGTCCTAGTAGGATTCCCCTTTCCTTTCCGGAGTAGGAGAGAAGGAAAGAGGTGGAGAGGGAGAAGGAAAAGGGGTCTGCACCCCTTGTCCAATTCGGACCATAGGGGCTCCTTCCTTTTGGCCTTTCTCCTCTATTCCCGTATGGCCCAATAAGGCCCATATACTCCGAAAAATACCCGAATCACTCGGAACCTTTCCGATGTCCGAATATAGTCGTCCAATATATCGATCTTTACGTCTCGACCATTTCGAGACTCCTCGTCATGTCCCCGGTCTCATCCGGGACTCCGAACTCCTTCGGTACATCAAAACTCATAAACTCATAATACCGATCGTCATCAAACGTTAAGCGTGCGGACCCTACGGGTTCGAGAACTATGTAGACATGACCGAGACTCATCTCTGGTCAATAACCAATAGCGGAACCTGGATGCTCATATTGGCTCCTACATATTCTACGAAGATCTTTATCGGTCAAACCGCATAACAACATACGTTGTTCCTTTTGTCATTGATATGTTACTTGCCCGAGAATCGATCGTCGGTATCCCTATACCTAGTTCAATCTCGTTATCGGCAAGTCTCTTTACTCGTTCCGTAATACATCATCTTGTGACTAACTCATTAGTCTTTTGCTTGCAAGGCTTCTTATGATGTGTATTACCGAGAGGGCCCAGAGATACCTCTCCGACACTCGGAGTGACAAATCCTAGTCTTGATCTATGCCAACACCACGAATACTTTCGGAGACACCTGTAGAGCATCTTTATGATCACCCAGTTACGTTGTGACGTTTGATAGCACACAAGGTGTTCCTACGGTATTCGGGAGTTGCATAATCTCATAGTCATAGGAACATGTATAAGTCATGGAGAAAGCAATAGCAGTAAAACTAAACGATCATAGTGCTATGCTAACGGATGGGTCTTGTCCATCACATCATTCTCCTAATGATGTGATCCCGTTGATCAAATGACAACTCATGTCTATGGTTAGGAAACATAGCCGTCTTTGATCAATGAGCTAGTCTAGTAGAGGCATACTAGGGACACTCTGTTTTGTCTATGTATTCACACATGTACTAAGTTTCCGGTTAATACAATTCTAGCATGAATAATAAACATTTATCATGATATAAGGAAATATAAATAACAACTTTATTATTGCCTCTAGGGCATATTTCCTTCAGTCTCCCACTTGCACTAGAGTCAATAATCTAGCTCACATCGCCATGTGATTTAATACCGATAGTTCACATCGTTATGTGAATAACACCCATAGTTCACATCGCCATGTGACCAACACCCAAAGGGTTTACTAGAGTCAATAATCTAGTTCACATCGCTATGTGATTAATACCCAAGAGTAATAAGGTGTGATCATGTTTTGCTTGTGAGAGAAGTTTAGTCAACGGGTCTATCACATTCAGATCCGTATGTATTTGACAAATTTCTATGTCTACAATGCTCTGCATAGAGCTACTCTAGCTAATTGCTCCCACTTTCAATACGCATCCAGATTGATACTTAGAGTCATCTGGATTTAGTGTCAAAGCTTGCATCGGCGTAACCCTTTACGACGAACTCTTTATCACCTCCATAATCGAGAAACATTTCCTTAGTCCTCCATTTACTAAGGATAATTTTGACCGCTGTACAGTGATCTACTCCTGGATCACTATTGTACCCCATTGACAAACTCATGGCAAGGTACACAACATGTTTGGTACACAGCATGGCATACTTTATAGAACCTATGGCTGAGGCATAGGGAATGACTTTCATTCTCTCTATATTTTTCTGCCGTGGTCTGGCTTTGAGTCTTACTCAACTTCACACCTTACAACTCAGGCAAGAACTCTTTCTTTGACTGATCCATTTTGAACTACTTCAAAATTTTATCAAGGTATGTACTTATCGAAAGTATTATCAAGCGTCTTGATCTATCTCTATAGATCTTGATGCCCAATATGTAAGCAGCTTCACCAAGGTCTTTCTTTAAAAAACTCCTTTCAAACACTCCTTTATGCTTTCCAGAAAATTCTACATCATTTCCGATCGACACTATGTCATTCACATATACTTATCAGAAAGGTTGTAGTGCTCCCACTCACTTCTTGTAAATACAGGCTTCACCGTAAGTCTGTATAAATCTATATGCTTTGATCAACTTATCAAAGCGTATATTCCAACTCCGAGATGCTTGCACCAGTCCATAGATGGATCGCTGGAGCTTGCACATTTTGATAGCACCTTTAGGATTGACAAAACCTTCGGGTTGCATCATATACAATTTTTCTTTAATAAATCCATTAAAGAATGCAATTTTGTTATCCATTTGCCAGATTTCATAAAATGCGGCAATTGCTAACATGATTCGGACAGACTTAAGCATCGCTACGGGTGAGAAAGTCTCATCGTAGTCAACTCCTTGAACTTGTCGAAAACCTTTCGCAACAAGTCGAGCTTTGTAAACAGTAACATTACCGTCAGCGTCGGTCTTCCTCTTGAAGATCCATTTATTTTCGATGGCTTGCCGATCATCGGGCAAGTCAACCAAAGTCCACACTTTGTTCTCATACATGGATCCCATCTCAGATTTCATGGTCTCAAGCCATTTTGCGGAATCTGGGCTCATCATCGCTTCCTCATAGTTCGCAGGTTCATCATGGTCTAGTAACATGACTTCCAGAACTGGGTTGCCGTACCACTCTGGTGCGGAACGTACTCTGGTTGATCTACGACGTTCAGCAGAAACTTGATCTGAAGTTTCATGATCATCATCATTAGCTTCCTCACTAATTGGTGTAGGAATCACTGGAACTAGTTTCTGTGATGTTCCACTTTCCAATTCGGGAGAAGGTACAATTACCTCATCAAGTTCTACTTTCCTCCCACTCACTTCTTTCGAGAGGAATTCCTTCTCTAGAAAGGATCCACTCTTAGCAACAAAGACCTTGCCTTCGGATCTGTGATAGAAGGTGTACCCAACAGTTTCTTTTGGGTATCCTATGAAGATTTACTTCTCCGATTTGGGTTCGAGCTTATCATGTTGAAACTTTTTCACATAAGCATCGCAGTCCCAAACTTAAAAAAAATGACAGCTTAGGTTTCTTGTCAAACCACAGTTCATACGGTGTCATCTCCACGGATTTAGATGGTGCCCTATTTAACGTGAATGTAGCTGTCTCTAATGCATAACCCCACAAGCAATAGTGGTAGATCGGTAAGAGACATCATCGATCGCACCATATCTAATAAAGTACGGTTATGACGTTCGGACACACCATTACACTGTGGTGTTCCAGGTGGCGTGAGTAGTGAAACTATTTCACATTGTTTTTACTGAAGGCCAAACTCGCTAACTCAAATATTTTACCTCTATGATCATATCGTAGAAACTCTTATTTTCTTGTTACGATGATTCTCCACTTCACTCTGAAATTCTTTGAACTTTTCAAATGTTTCGGACTTGTGCTTCATTAAGTAGATATACCCATATCTGCTCAAATCATCAGTGAAGGTCAGAAAATAACGATTCCCGCCATGAGCTTCAACACTCATTGGTCTGCATACATCAGTATGTATGATTTCCAACAACTCTGTTGCTCGTTCCACAGTTCCGGAGAACGGAGTTTTAGTCATCTTGCCCATGAGGCATGGTTCGCAAGCACCAAGTGATTCATAATCAAGTGATTCCAAAAAGTCCATCACTATGGAGTTTCTTCATGCGCTTTACACCAATATGACCTAAACGGCAGTGCCACAAATAAGTTGCACTATCATTATTAACCTTGCATCTTTTGGCTTCAATATTATGAATATGTGTATCACACGATCGAGATCCAACAAACTATTTTCAATGGGTGTATGACCATAGAAGGTTTTATTCATGTAAACAGAACAACAATTATTCTCTAACTTACATGAATAACCGTATTGCAATAAACATGACCAAATCATATTCATTCTCAACACAAACACCAAATAACACTTATTTAGGTTCAACACTAATCCCGAAAGTATAGGGAGTGTGCGATGATGATCATATCAATCTTGGAACTGCTTCCAATACACATCGTCACTTCATCCTTTAACTAGTTTCTGTTCATTATGCAACTCCCATTTCGAGTTACTACTCTTTAGCAACTGAACCAGTATCAAATACCAAGGGGTTGCTATGAACACTAGTAAAATACACATCAATAATCTGTATATCAAATATACCTTTGTTCACTTTGCCATCCTTCTTATCCGCCAAATATCTAGGGCAATTCCACTTCTAGTGACCATTTCCTTTGCAGTAGAAGCACTTAGTTTCAGGCTTGAGTTTAGCTTTGGGTTTCTTCACGGGAGTGACAACTTGCTTGTCATTATTCTTGAAGTTCCCCTTCTATCCCTTTGCCCTTTACTTGAAACAAGTGGTCTTGTTAACCATCAACACTTGATGCTTTTTTTTATGATTTCTACCTTCGCCGACTTCAGCATCGCGAAGAGCTCGGGAATTCCTTTCGTCATCCCTTGCATATTATAGTTCATCACGAAGTTCTACTAACTTGGTGATAGTGACTAGAGAACTTTGTCAATTACTATCTTATCTGGAAGATTAACTCCCACTTGATTCAAGTAATTGTAGTACCCAGACAATCTGAGCACATGCTCACTGGTTGAGCTATTCTCCTCCATTTTGTAGGCAAAGTACTGTCAGAAGTCTTATACCTCTCGACACGGGCATGAGTATGAAATACTAATTTCAACTCTTGGAACATCTTATATGCTCCGTGGCGTTCAAAACGTTTTTGAAGTCCCAGTTCTAAGCCATAAAGCATGGTGCACTTAAACTATCAAGTAGTCATCATACCGAGCTTTTGTCAAAACGTTCATAACGTCTACATCTGCTCCTGCAATAGGTCTGTCACCTAGCGGTGCATCAAGGACATAATTCTTCTGTGCAGCAATGAGGATAATCCTCAGATCACGGAACAATTCCGCATCATTGCTACTAACATCTTTCAACTTAGTTTTCTCTAGGAACAAATAAACAATAAACGGGGAGCAACATCGCGAGCTATTGATCTACAACATAGATATGCTAATACTACCAGGACTAAGTTCATGATAAATTAAAGTTCAATTTAATCATATTACTTAAGAACTCCCACTTAGATAGACATCCCTTCGGTCATCTAAATGATCACGTGATCCAAATCAACTAAACCATGTCCGATCATCACGTGAGATGGAGTAGTTTCAATGGTGAACATCTTATGTTGATCATATCTACTATATGATTCACGCTCGACCTTTCGGTCTCCAGTGTTCCGAGGCCATATCTGCATATGCTAGGCTCGTCAAGTTTAACCCGAGTATTCCGCGTGTGCAAAACTGGCTTACACCCGTTGTATTTGAACGTAGAGCTTATCACACCCGATCATCACGTGGTGTCTCGGCACGACGAACTTTCGCAACGGTGCATACTCAGGGAGAACACTTACACCTTGAAATTTAGTGAGGGATCATCTTATAATGCTACCGTCGTTCTAAGCAAAATAAGAAGCATAATAAGATAAACATCACATGCAAATCAAAATATGTGACATGATATGGCCATCATCATCTTGTGCTTTTGATCTCCATCTCCAAAGCACCGTCATGATCACCTTCGTCACCGGCGCGACACCTTGATCTCCATCGTAGCATCGTTGTCGTCTCGCCAACTATTGCTTCTACGACTATCGCTACCGCTTAGTGATAAAGTAAAGCAATTACATGGCGATTGCATTTCATACAATAAAGCGACAACCATATGGCTCCTGCCAGTTGCTGATAACATTAGAAAACATGATCATCTCATACAAAACCGTATAACTCATCATGTCTTGACCATATCACATCACAACATGCCCTGCAAAAACAAGTTAGACGTCCTCTACTTTGTTGTTGCAAGTTTTACGTGGCTGCTACGGGCTTAGCAAGAACCGTTCTTACCTACGCATACAAAACCACAACGATGTTTCGTCAAGTATGTGCTGTTTTAACCTTCACAAGGACCGGGCGTAGCCACACTTGATTCAGCTAAAGTGAGAGAGACAGACACCCGCCAGTCACCTTTAAGCAACGAGTGCTCTTAACGGTGAAACCAGTCTCGCGTAAGCGTACGCGTAATGTCGGTCCGGGCCACTTCATCTCACAATACCGCCGAAGCAAAGTATGACATGCTGGTAAGCAGTATGATTAGTATCGCCCACAACTCATTGTGTTCTACTCGTGCATATCATCTACGCATAGACCTGGCTCATGATGCCACTGTTGGGGAACGTAGTATTTTTAAAATTTTCCTACGATCACGCAAGATCTATCTACTAGATGCATAGCAACGAGGGGGAGAGTGTGTCTACGTACCCTCGTAGACCGGGAGCGGAAGCATCAAGTGACGCGGTTGATGTAGTCGAACTTCTTCGCGATCCAACCGATCAAGCACCGAACGTACGACACCTCCGCGTTCAGCACACGTTCAGCTTGATGACGTCCCACGAGCTCTTGATCCAGTTGAGCTTCACGGGAGAGTTTCGTCAGCACGACGGTGTGGTGACGGATATGATGTATCTACCGACGCAGGTCCTCGCCTAAGCACTGCGACCCTATGACCGAGGTGTGTTTCTGTGGAGGGGGGCACCGCACACGGCTGGAACAATTCAACTTGTGTGTCCTAGGGTGCCCCCCTGCCCCCGTATATAAAGGAGCAAGGGAGAGGCCGGCCCTAGAGGGGGCGTGCCAAGTGTAGGGAGTCCTACTAGGACTCCCAAGTCCTAGTAGGATTCCCCTTTCCTTTCCGGAGTAGGAGAGAAGGAAAGAGGTGGAGAGGGAGAAGGAAAAGGGGTCTGCACCCCTTGTCCAATTCGGACCATAGGGGCTCCTTCCTTTTGGCCTTTCTCCTCTATTCCCGTATGGCCCAATAAGGCCCATATACTCCGAAAAATACCCGAATCACTCGGAACCTTTCCGATGTCCGAATATAGTCGTCCAATATATCGATCTTTACGTCTCAACCATTTCGAGACTCCTCGTCATGTCCCCGGTCTCATCCGGGACTCCTAACTCCTTCGGTACATCAAAACTCATAAACTCATAATACCGATCGTCATCAAACGTTAAGCGTGCGGACCCTACGGGTTCGAGAACTATGTAGACATGACCGAGACTCATCTCTGGTCAATAACCAATAGCGGAACCTGGATGCTCATATTGGCTCCTACATATTCTACGAAGATCTTTATCGGTCAAACCGCATAACAACATACGTTGTTCCTTTTGTCATTGATATGTTACTTGCCCGAGAATCGATCGTCGGTATCCCTATACCTAGTTCAATCTCGTTATCGGCAAGTCTCTTTACTCGTTCCGTAATACATCATCTTGTGACTAACTCATTAGTCTTTTGCTTGCAAGGCTTATTATGATGTGTATTACCGAGAGGGTCCAGAGATACCTCTCCGACACTCGGAGTGACAAATCCTAGTCTTGATCTATGCCAACACCACGAATACTTTCGGAGACACCTGTAGAGCATCTTTATGATCACCCAGTTACGTTGTGACGTTTGATAGCACACAAGGTGTTCCTACGGTATTCAGGAGTTGCATAATCTCATAGTCATAGGAACATGTATAAGTCATGGAGAAAGCAATAGTAGTAAAACTAAACGATCATAGTGCTATGCTAACGGATGGGTCTTGTCCATCACATCATTCTCCTAATGATGTGATCCCGTTGATCAAATGACAACTCATGTCTATGGTTAGGAAACATAACCATCTTTGATCAATGAGCTAGTCTAGTAGAGGCATACTAGGGACACTCTGTTTTGTCTATGTATTCACACATGTACTAAGTTTCCGGTTAATACAATTCTAGCATGAATAATAAACATTTATCATGATATAAGGAAATATAAATAACAACTTTATTATTGCCTCTAGGGCATATTTCCTTCAAAAGGTACTGCAATGAATTCATTCTTTGTTTATATTGGTGTTAAACCTACTGTATTTTAACTTCTCTATGATTCATACTTCTCAATACTACTCATAGAAGCATTGGAACAAGCAAACAACACACGAAAAACAAAATATGTCAAAAATAGAACAGTCCGTAGTAATCTGTAACTTTCGCATACTTCTGTAACTCCAAAAAAATTGAAATAAATTGGTAAACGTGAGGAATTTGTCTACTAATCATCTGCAAAAAGAATCAACTAAATAGCATGCTCCGGTAAAATCTGGTGACCATTCTAGCGAGCGCTAACGATTCTGTTTTTCGCAGCAAGATCATATAAACTTCACACAAGTCTTCCCAAAGGTTCTATTTGGCACAAACACTAATTAAAACACAAAACCACATCTAAACTGAAGCTATATGCAATATTTATTCCTAAACAGAAGCAAAAATAAAAAATAAAAAATCGGGTTGCCTCCCAACAAGCGAGATCGTTTTACGCCCCTAGCTAGGCACGATACATGGATAGATCTAGGTATTGCCATCTTTGGAAGGCAATCCATAAGTGGCTCTCATAATAGATTCATATGGTGATTTGATTTTATTTCTAGGAAAGTGTTCCATGCCTTTCCTTAACGGAAATTGGAATCTAATACTTCCTTCCTTCATATCAATAATTGCACCAATCGTTCTATTGAAAGCTCTACCAAGAATAATAGGACATGAAGGATTGCAATCTATATCAAGAACAATGAAATCTACGGGCACATAATTCCTATTGGCAACAATAAGAACATCATTAATCCTTCCCATAGGTTTCTTAATAGTGGAGTCCAGAAGATGCAAATTTAAAGAACAATCATCAAGCTCATGGAACCCTAGCAAATCACACAAAGTTTTTGGGATAGTGGAAACACTTGCACCCAAATCACACAAAGCAAAGCATTCATGATCTTTAATTTTTATTTTAATAGTAGGTTCCCATTCATCATAAATCTTTCTAGGGATAGAAACTTCTAATTCAAGTTTTTCTTCATAAGATTGCATCAAAGCATCGACTATGTGTTTGGTAAAAGCTTTATTTTGACTATAAGCATGCAGAGAGTTTAGTACGGATTGCAACAAGGAAATACAATCAATCAAAGAGCAATTATCATAATTGAATCCCTTGAAATCCAAAGTAGTGGGTTCATCACTATGCAAAGTTTTAATCTCTTCACTCCCACTTTTAACAATTTTAGCATCAAGATCTAAAAACTCCGTATCATTGGGACACCTTAAAGTAGACTCATCTCCAATCCTATCTTTATCAAGATTCATACTAGAAAACAAGGATCTAATAGGAGACACATCAATAACTTTCAGATCTTCATCTTTATTTTCATGCTCTTTCGGTTTAGCAGCCATCTTATTAATCAAGGTGGACTGTTTATCCGAAATTTGGGCTATTAAGTTCTCAAGATGGGCAAACTGAGATTTCAAACCATAAAATTCCTTAGACATATCATCAAGGTCTTTATTCATATATTCCATAAAAAAATTCTCTACTTTAAGCTCGCTTCTGAAAAAATCATTATGCTCAAATTGTATAGTCATAAAATGTCTAACATTGTTTTCAATCTCCTCCAGCCTCTTGAGGTGAGGGTCAACACTGATAGGGAGAGCCATAGTGACAAGCAAGCAAGCAACACACAAGCAAATAAGAAGCAAGCAAACGATAAACACACGACAGAAGAAGGGCAAATAAAACGGCAAGGTTGAAGTGGGGGAGAGGAAAATGAGAGGCAAATAAATGTAATGTGAAGGATAAGGGTTTGTGATAGGTACTTGGTATATGACTTTTGCGTAAGCCTCCCCGGCAACGGCGCCATAAATTCTTCTTGCTACTTCTCGAGCTTGCGTTGTATTCCCTCGAAGAGGAAAGGGTGATGCAGCACAGTAGCGTAAATATTTCCCTCGGTTTTTGAGAACTAAGGTATCAATCCAGTAGGAGACCTTGCGCGAGTCACTCGTACCTACACAAACAAATAAGAACTTTGCACCCAACGCGATAAGGGGTTGTCAATCCCTTTACGGTCACTTACAAAAGTGAGATCTGATAGAGATGATAGTTTGATATTTTTGGTATTTTTGGATATAAGAACAGAAGATAAAAGCGGAAAAGTAAATAGATTGTAGATTGATATGTTGAGAATAGACCCGGGGCCATAGTTTTTTCTAGTGGCATCTCTCATTATAGCGATATTCTACGGCGGGTAAACAAATTACTGTGGAGCAATTGATAGAAGAGCGAATAATTAAGAGACTATCTAGGCATGATCATTATATATAGGCATCACGTCCGAGACAAGTAGACCGAAACGATTCCGCATCTACTACTATTACTCCACACATCGACCGCTATCCAACATGCATCTAGAGTATTAACTTCATAAGAACGGAGTAACGCCTTAAGCAAGATGACATGATGTAGGGGGATAAACTCAAACATAGTGATATAAACCCCATCTTTTTATCCTCGATGGCAAGAATACAATACGTGCCTTGTTGCCCCTACTATCACTGGGAAAGGACACCGCAAGATTGAACCCAAAGCCAAGCACTTCTCCCATTGCAAGAACTATATATCTAGTAGGCCAAACCAAACCAATAATTCGAAGAGACTTGCAAGGATATTATAATCATACATAAAGAGTTCAGAGAAGAACCAAATATTTCTCATAGATAATCTTGATCATAAACCCACAATTCATCGGATCTCGACAAACACACCGCAAAAAGAGATTACATCGAATAGATCTCCTCGAAGACCGAGGAGAACTTGGTATTGAGATCCAAAGAGAGAGAAGAAGCCATATACATACTAGCTATGGACCCGAAGGTATGTGGTAAACTACTCACAACTCATGGTGAGGCGATGATGATGATGTAGAAGCACTCCATTGAAGATCCCCCCTCCGGCGGATCTCCGGAACAGGCCCCAAGATGGGATCTCACGGGAACAGAAGGTTGCGGCGGTGGAACTAGGGTTTTCTCTGTTGTTCTGATAGTTTCGGGGTACGTAGGTATATATAGGAGGAAGGAGGGCACCGGGGGCCAGACGGGGAGCCCACGAGGCAGGGGGCGCGCCCTATAGGGGGGGGGCACCTTTGTGGATGCCACGTCAGCCCTACTCCGTGGTTCTCAAGTCTCCCATGCGTATTTTGCTCCAAAAATATCTCTCCCGAAGGTTTCATTCTGTTTGGACTCCGTTTGATATTCCTTTTCTGTAAAACCCTAAAACAGGCTAAAAACAGCAATCTGGACTGGGCCTTTGGGTTAGTAGGTTAGTCCCAAAAATAATATAAAAATGTATAACAAAGCCCATTATACATCCAAAACATCATAAATAATAGCATGGAACAATAAAAAATTATAGATACGTTGGAGACATATCAAGCATCCCCAAGCTTAATTCCTGCTCGTCCTCGAGTAGGTAAATGATAAAAATAGAATTTTTCATGTGGAATGCTAACCAACATAGTTTTTCAATGTAATTCTCTTAATTGTGGCTTGAATGTTCAGATCTGAAAGATTCAAGACAAAAGTCTATATTGACATAAGAAATAATAATACTTCAAGCATACTAACAAAGCAATCATGTCTTCTCAAAATACTATGGCTAAAGAAAATTATCCCTACAAAATCATATAGTCTGGCTATGCTCCCTCTTCATCACAGAAAATATTCATATCATGCACGACCCCGGTTTCAGCCAAACACTTGTTTTCACACTCTATTCTTTCAAACCTTTCAACTTTCACGCAATACATGAGCGTGAGCCATGGACATAGCACTATGTGGAATAGAGAGGTGGTTGTGGAGAAGACAAAAAGGAGGGAGATAGTCTCACATCAACTAGGCGTATCAACGGGCTATGGAGATGCCCATCAATAGATATCAATGTGAGTGAGTAGGGATTGCCATGCAACGGATGCACTAGAGCTAAAAATGTATGAAAGTTCAACAAAAGAAACTATGTGGGTGAGCATCCAACTTGCTTGCACACGAAGACCTAGGGCATTTGAGGAAGCCCATCGTTGGAATATACAAGCCAAGTTCTATAATGAAAATTCCCACTAGTATATGAAAGTGACTAAACATGAGACTCTCTATCATGAAGAACATGGTGCTACTTTGAAGCACAAGTGTGGAAAAAGATAGTAGCAATTGTCCCTTTTTTGGGGCCTTTATTTTTTCCTTGGCCTTTCTCTCTTTTTTGGAGGGGCTTTCTTGATTTAGCCTTTCCTCACATGGGACAATGCTCTAATAATGATGATCATCACACTTTCATTGAATTACAACTCGATATTACAACTCGATAATAGAACAAAGTATGACCTATATGAATGCCTCCGGCGGTGTACCGGGATGTCCAATGAATCAAGAGTGACATGTATGAAAAATTATGCATGGTGGCTTTTCCACAAATACGATGTCAACTACATGATCATGCATGGCAATATGACAATATGAAGCATGTCATATGAACGGAACGGTGGAAAGTTGCATGGCAATATATCTCGGAATGGCTATGGAAATACCATGATAGGTAGGTAAGGTGGCTGTTTTGAGGAAGATACATGGTGGCTATTTTGAGGAAGGATATATAGTGGGTGTATGGTACCGGCGAAAGTTGCGCGGTACAAGAGAGGCTAGCAATGGTGGAAGGGTGAGAGTGCGTACAATCCATGGACTTTTTACGAGTCATCAAAACAAAGCAATCAACGCATGCTCCTAGGGGGAGGTTGGTAGGAGTTAACCATCGCGCGCCGCCGACCTCCACACAAAGGTTGACACTCTACAAATACCTCATGCTCTAACTTCGTCACATAGCGGTTCACCATACGTGCATGCTACGGGAATCACTAACTTTAACACAAGAATTTCTCAATTTCATAATAACTCCACTAGCATGACTCTAATATCACTATCCTCATATCTCAAAACAATTATCAAGCATCCAACTTCTCATCATATTCAATGCACTTAGTGTGAAAGTTTTTACTACATTGATATTGGATGTCTATCATGTGAAGGCTAGTTTTATAGCCAAAGCACATTACCATGATGTTTTAATAGACTCTCAAATGTATATAAGTGAAGCATGAGAGACCAACAATTTCTACAAAATATAATCACCACCGTGCTTTAAAAGATATAAGTGAAGCACTAGAGCAAAAACTATTCAACTCAAAAGATATAAGTGAAGCACATAGAGTGTTCTATCAATTCCTAGGCCATATTTAACTCTCTCAAATAGGTGTGTCCAGCAAGGATAATTGTGGCAAACTAACTAGCAAAGACTCAAATTATACAAGACGCTCCAAGTAAAACACATATCATGTGGTGAATAAAAATATAGCTCCGAGTATAGTTACCGATGGATGAAGACGAAAGAGGGGATGCCTTCCCAGGGCATCCCCACGCTTAGGCTCTTGGTTGTCCTTGAATTTTACCTTGGGGTGCCTTGGGCATCCACAAGCTTAGTCTCTAGCCACTCTTTGTTCCATAGTCCATCAAAGCAATACTCAAAACTTGAAAACTTCACAACACAAAACTTAGACAAAAATCTTGTGAGCTCCGTTAGTATAAGAAAACAAACCACTACTCAAAGGTACTGCAATGAATTCATTCTTTGTTTATATTGGTGTTAAACCTACTGTATTCCAACTTCTCTATGATTCATACTTCCCAATACTACTCATAGAAGCATTGAAACAAGCAAACAACACACAAAAAGCAGAATATGTCAAAAACAGAACAGTCTGTAGTAATCTGTAACTTTCGCATACTTCTGTAACTCCAAAAAATTGAAATAGATTGGTAAATGTGAGGAATTTTTCTAATAATCATCTGCAAAAAGAATCAACTAAATAGCTCGCTCCGGTAAAATCTGTTGACCATTCTAACGAGCGCTAACGATTCTGTTTTTCGCAGCAAGATCATATAAACTTCACACAAGTCTTCCCAAAGGTTCTACTTGGCACAAACACTAATTAAAACACAAAATCACATCTAAACTGAAGCTATATGCAATATTTATTCCTAAACAGAAGCAAAAACAAAAAATAAAAAATTGGGTTGCCTCCCAACAAACGCTATCGTTTTACGCCCCTAGCTAGGCACGATACATGGATAGATCTAGGTATTGCCATCTTTGGAAGGCAATCCATAAGTGGCTCTCATAATAGATTCATATGGTGATTTGATTTTATCTCTAGGAAAGTGTTCCATGCCTTTCCTTAACGGAAATTGGAATCTAATATTTCCTTCCTTCATATCAATAATTGCACCAATCGTTCTAAGGAAAGGTCTACCAAGAATAATAGGACATGAAGGATTGCAATCTATATCAAGAACAATGAAATCTACGGGCACATAATTCCTATTGGCAATAATAAGAACATCATTAATCCTTCCCATAGGTTTCTTAATAGTGGAGTCCAGAAGATGCAAATTTAAAGAACAATCATCAAGCTCATGGAACCCTAGCAAATCACACAAAGTTTTTGGGATAGTGGAAACACTTGCACCCAAATCACACAAAGCAAAGCATTCATGATCTTTAATTTTTATTTTAATAGTAGGTTCCCATTCATCATAAAGCTTTCTAGGGACAGAAACTTCTAATTCAAGTTTTTCTTCATAAGATTGCATCAAAGCATCGACTATGTGTTTGGTAAAAGCTTTATTTTGACTATAAGCATGCGGAGAGTTTAGTACGGATTGCAACAAGGAAATACAATCAATCAAAGAGCAATTATCATAATTGAATCCCTTGAAATCCAAAGTAGTGGGTTCATCACTATGCAAAGTTTTAATCTCTTCACTCCCACTTTTAACAATTTTAGCATCTAGATCTAAAAACTCAGTATCATTGGGACACCTTAAATTAGACTCATCTCCAATCTTATCTTTATCAAGATTCATACTAGAAAACAAGGATCTAATAGGAGACACATCAATAACTTTCAGATCTTCATCTTTATTTTCATGCTCTTCCGGTTTAGCAGCCATCTTATTAATCAAGGTGGACAGTTTATCCGAAATTTGGGCTATTAAGTTCTCAAGGTGGGCAAACTGAGATTTCAAACCATAAAATTCCTTAGACATATCATCAAGGTCTTTATTCATATTCCATAAAAAAAATCTGTTCTTTAAGCTCGCTTATGAAAAAATCATTATGCTCAAATTGTATAGTCATAAAATGTCTAACATTGTTTTCAATCTCCTCCAGCCTCTTGAGGTGAGGGTCAACACTGATAGGGAGAACCATAGCGACAAGCAAGCAAGCAACACACAAGCAAATAAGAAGCAAGCGAACGATAAACATACGGCAGAAGAAGGGCAAATAAAATGGCAAGGGTGAAGTGGGGGAGAGGAAAACGAGAGGCAAATAAATGTAATGCGAAGGATAAGGGATTGTGATAAGTACTTGGAATATGACTTTTGCGTAAGCCTCCCCGGCAACGGCGCCAGAAATTCTTCTTGCTACTTCTCGAGCTTGCGTTGTATTCCCTCGAAGAGGAAAGGGTGATGCAGCACAGTAGCGTAAGTATTTCTCTCAGTTTTTGAGAACCAAGGTATCAATCCAGTAGGAGACCCGCGCGAGTCCCTCGCACCTGCACAAACAAATAAGAACTTCGCACCCAACGCGATAAGGGGTTGTCAATCCCTTTACGGTCACTTACGAATTGAGATATGATAGAGAAGATAGTTTGATATTTTTGGTATTTTTGGATATAAGTATAGAAAGTAAAAGCGGAAAAGTAAATATATTGTAGATTGATATGTTGAGAATAGACCCGGGGCCATAGTTTTCTCTAGTGGCTTCTCTCATGATAGCGATATTCTACGGCGGGTAAACAAATTACTGTCAAGCAATTGATAGAAGAGCCAATAATTATGATACTATCTAGGCATGATCATTATATATAGGCATCACGTCTGAGACAAGTAGACCGAAACGATTCTGCATCTACTACTATTACTCCACACATCGACCGCTATCCAACATGCATCTAGAGTATTAAGTTCATAAGAACAGAGTAACGCCTTAAGCAAGATGAGATTATGTAGAGGGATAAACTCAAACATAGTGATATAAACCCCATATTTTTTATCCTCGATGGCAACAATACAATACATGCCTTGTTGCCCCTACTGTCACTGGGAAAGGACACTGCAAGATTGAACCCAAATCCAAGCACTTCTTCCATTGCAAGAACTATAGATCTAGTAGGCCAAACCAAACCAATAATTCGAAGAGACTTGCAAGGATATTATAATCATACATAAAGAGTTAAGAGAAGAACCAAATATTTCTCATAGATAATCTTGATCATAAACCCACAATTCATCGGATCTCGACAAACACACCGCAAAAAGAGATTACATCGAATAGATCTCCTTGAAGATCGAGGAGAACTTGGTATTGAGATCCAAAGAGAGAGAAGAAGCCATCTAGATACTACCTATGGACCCTAAGGTCTGTGGTAAACTACTCACAACTCATGGTGAGGCGATGATGATGATGTAGAAGCACTCCATGGAAGATCCCCCCTCCGGCGGAGCTCCGGAACAGGCCCCAAGATGGGATCTCACGGGAACAGAAGGTTGCGGCGGTGGAACTAGGGTTTTCTCTGTTGTTCTGATAGTTTCGGGGTACCTAGGTATATATAGGAGGAAGGAGGGCACCGGGGGCCAGACGGGGTGCCCATGAGGCAGGGGCGAGCCCTATAGGGGGGCGCCCACCACCCTCGTGGACTCCACGTCAGCCCTACTCCATGGTTCTCAAGTCTCCCGTGCGTATTTTGCTCCAAAAATATCTCTCCCGAAGGTTTCATTTTGTTTGGACTCTGTTTGATATTCCTTTTGTGTAAAACCCTAAAACAGGCAAAAAACAACAATCTGGACTGGGCCTTTGGGTTAGTAGGTTAGTCCCAAAAATAATATAAAAGTGTATAACAAAGCCCATTAAACATCCAAAACATCATAAATAATAGCATGGAACAATAAAAAATTATAGATACATTGGAGACGTATCACTAACCTATTGACATAGTGCCAGTGCCAGTTGTTGTTTTTGCTTGTTTTTTCCCTTCACAAAAAATCCTTATCAAATAGAGTCCAAATGGCACAAATGTTTTTGGAGATTTTTTCTATACCAGAAGGAAGCTTGGGAGTCAAGGAAGTAACCAGGGGGAGGCCGGTGGGGCCCACAAGACGCCAGGGCGCCAGAGGCCCCTGGCGCGCCCTGATGGGTTGTGGGGCCCATGGGGGTCTCCTGCATCGCCTCTCAGCTCTATAAATACCCAACTATTTGAGAAACCCTAGAGGAGTCGACCAAAAATTGTTTCAGCTACTGTCGGGGATATACCCCCGCGGTATGAACCGGCCGGAATTATAACCCGGCCGGTCTTGGCGGTTTACACTTGGAGATTCACTGGCGATCCGTTATCACCAGACGGTTTACAAGCAACCTGCCTAAATAATATTACTCACTGATAACCCGGCGTATGGATTATGAATGACAAGGCCCAAGGCCCAGAAGGCCGGTTTATATTAATTGTTGGCCGGTTTATGAATAAAGCGCAAGGAATATTCTCCATAAAGGAAGCAAGACTAGGACTCCTTGTAATAGATCAATCCTAGTCCTACTAGGACTAGTCATGTAAAGCCTCCCCTTCAACATATATAAGGAGGGGCAGGGCTCCCCAAAGAGACAAGTTTTAGAGTTACAGGTTAGAAGAAACAATCTCTAGGGCTAGACAAAAGAGCCGGTTTACCGGCGACACCACGAGGATTATAATGAGATCTAGCCTCAAACAGCACGTAGGGTTATTACCGGATGATGTTTCCCGGGGCCCGAAGCTGTCTAAATCCGTGTCTTGCATCGCGTCTCTCGATTCCGCCCAACCCCTCTCAAGCTACTACATAGATGCGCACCTCACCACTAAGTCCGTGATCCGGACATCTGACGTGTTAATTCCACGACAGCTACCACAAGTTCCAGAGCCACAAGATCCAATCTCGAGCCCTATTCTGACAACCCACTCGAGGGGAACACGGTAACGGAGGGGTTCATCATCCTCATTGGTGCTCCTCCGATGATACGTGAGTAGTTCACCTCCGATGGCTTCTTCTCTCTTTGTTCCTCAATACAAAGTTCTCTTGGAGATCTATTTGATGTAATGACTTTTGCGGTGTGTTTGTTGGGATCCGATGAATTGTGAGTTTATGATCAGATTTTTTGCCTTAATAACCATAATTGATTGTTATATCCTCGTATTTGTTCTCCGATATTTGGTTTTTGTATGGCCAACTTGATCTATTTATCTTGCAATGGGAAGAGGTGCTTTGTGATGGGTTCTATCTTGCGGTGTCCTCACCCAGTGACAGAAGGGGTAGCGAGGCACGTATGTATCGTTGCTATTAAGGATAAAAAGATGGGGTCTATTCATAGATTAATAGATCTTTTCTACACCATGTCATCATTCTTATTGCATTACTCCATTTTACCATGAACTTAATACACTAGATGCGTGTTGGATAGTGGTCAATGTGTGGAGTAATAGTAGTAGATGCAGAATCGTTTCGGTCTACTAATCTTGGACGTGATGCCTATCTACATGATCATTGTCTTGGATATCGTCATGATTATTCGCTCTTCTATCAGTTGCCCAAGAGTAATTCGTTTACCCACCGTGTGCTATTTCTCGAGATAAGCCACTAGTGAAATCTACGGCCGCCAGGTCTATTTTCTTATTATATACTTTCAGATCTACATTGCTATTTTCCTTTTTCTTTATTTGTATTTTATTTCCAGATCTATATTATCAAAACCCCAAAAATACCTCGCTAAATTTTATTTGCCGTTATTCTATTTACATCTACCCATCTACCTATTTACCAATCATTTATACGAGAGGGATTGACAACCCCTCTTACACATCGGGTTGCAAGTATTTGTTCTTTGTGTGCAGGTACCGTTTACATGGTGTTGCGCGGTTATCCTACTAGTTCGATAACCTTGGTTTCATAACTGAGGGAAATACTTACCGTCACTGTGTTGCATCGTCCCTTCCTCTTTGGGGAAATACTAACGCAGTTTCAAGCCACGTCAGGTTGCTCAACAATCTTCTCAGAATCAAACGGAGCAGCCACCGGACAAAGCCGGTGTGGGGTGGCTGTTTATAGCCGTAGCCTTCCCTGGTGGGAAATGACCATTTTGGACACGAGGTCCAGCCAATGGCCAACCAACACGTTCACAATGGTCGGATTTCTGGAGCAACGATAACATTACTTGAGGAATAAGTAATGCTAACTCTTCGGTCTGAGTCAAATCTCTCGCAACGAAGAAGATCTGATCATCTTGCTAGCAAGTTTTTGCTCGGAGCACAAAAAGATTTATATCACAACTTTCATAGGATTTGGGTTTAGCATCAGAGAATCTAAGCTTCGAACACTACACCCCTCTTAATAGTACGGTGGTCATATGACTCAATAAAGAGAAAAGAAACAACGAAATAAATGCTATGTCTTCACTTCGTCTTCAATCTTCTTGATCACAGTCAATTCCTACGGACAAGCACCGAACTAATTGCTTTGCGTCAGCAATTTTTGAGGAGCCACTCTTGTGATCATAATCTTCGGTGATAATCTTCACTACAATGCATGGGATTATCTTCAATGTTTGAATCAAACTCCTCTTGACTCCACAGACCTGTTACTCTGTGTGCACTAGCAAACACATAAGTCTATGTCTATTTATGTCAACAAACTCCAAAACATGGCAGGCAAATTATTGCATCAACAGGATCCCAAAAACACACCACAAAAAAGATTACATCGAATAGATCTCCAAGAACATCGAGGAGAACATTGTACTGAAGATCAAAGAGAGAGAAGAAGTCATCTAGCTACTAGCTATGGACCCATAGGTCTACGGTAAACTACTCACACATCATCAGAAGGGCAACAACGTTGATATAGAAGCCCTTCGTGATCGATTTCCCCTCCTGCAGATACCAAAAAATGCCTCCAGGTAGGATCATCAAAGAACAGAAACTTGCGACTGCGAAAAAAGTATTTCGGTCGGCTCTCTGTTTGTTTCCCAATTTCAGAGAATTTATAGAGTTGTAATTAGGTCAGATGGTGCCCCGAGGGACCCACAACTTACTAGGGTGCGCCCTAGTGCCTTGCCATCTACTCCCTCTGTTCCAAAATAGATGACTCAACTTTGTATTAATTTATAGAGTCATCTATTTTGGAACGGAGGGAGTACTCGTTTGCCTTTTGATCTCCTCCCGAAGCTTCTAGGGTCTCTTTTGTCCAGAAAAAAACATCAAGAAGTTTTGTGGCATTTGGACTTCGTTTGGTATAGAATTCTAAGAAAATAAAAAACAGGCAAAAAACAACAACTCGCACTTGACACTAAGTTAATAGGTTAGCCCTAAAAAGATATATAATTGTATATAAAACATCCAAGATTGATATTATAATAGAATGAAAAAATATAAAAATTATAAATACGTTGAAGACTGATAACCCACAAGTATAGGGGATCGCAAAAGTTTTCGAGGGTAGAGTATTCAACCCAAATTTATTGATTCGACACAAGGGGAGCCAAAGAATATTCTCAAGTATTAGCAGCTGAGTTGTCAATTCAACCACACCTGAAAAGACTTGTATCTATGGCAAAGTATTTAGTAGCAAAGTAATATGATAGTGGCGGTAGCAGTAACAGTAGTAGCAGTTTTGTAGTGATTGTAACAGTAGCAGTAACGAAAGTAACGAAGCAAGTATCAATATGA
Source organism: Secale cereale (assembly GCA_902687465.1). Classification (NCBI taxonomy): domain Eukaryota; kingdom Viridiplantae; phylum Streptophyta; class Magnoliopsida; order Poales; family Poaceae; genus Secale; species Secale cereale. The sequence goes on along the minus strand of LR738709.1, from coordinate 635,434,261 downwards.
AACGAACTTGTAGGCAATGTACCGGTGATGATAGGTGTCGGATGATATTCATCATGTAGTAGTTATAACCTAGGGTGACACAGAACTAGCACCAATTCATCAATATAATGTAGGCATGTATTCCGAATATAGTCATACATGCTTATGGAAAAGAACTTGCATAGCATCTTCTGTCCTACCCTCCCGTGGCAGCGGGGTCCTAATGGAAACTAACGAATATTAAGGCCTCCTTTTAATAGAGTACCGGACCAAAGCATTAACACTTAGTGAAAACATGAACTCCTCAAACTACGGCAATCACCAGAAAGAATCCCAATTATTTTCACCTTGGGGTATGCGGATCATAACACATCGTAGGTGTCTACAACTTGCAAGATCGGATCAAGGAAACATGTATATGAAGGAATATGCCCTAGAGGCAACAATAAAATTGTTATTTATATTTCCTTATATCATGATAAATGTTTATTATTCATGCTAGAATTGTATTAACCGGAAACTTAGTACATGTGTGAATACATAGACCAAAACAGAGTGTCCCTAGTATGCCTCTACTAGACTAGCTCGTTAATCAAAGATGTTATGTTTCCTAACCATAGACACGAGTTGTCATTTGATCAATGGGATCACATAATTAGGAGAATGATGTGATGGACAAGACCCATCTGTTAGCTTAGCAACTTGATCGTTTAGTTTTACTGCTATTGTTTTCTTCATGACTTATACATGTTCCTATGACTATGAGATTATGCAACTCCCAAATACCGGAGGAACACCTTGTGTGCTATGAAACGTCACAACATAACTGGGTGATTATAAAGATGCTCTACAGGTGTCTCCGAAAGTGTTCGTGGTGTTGGCATAGATCAAGAATATGATTTGTCACTCCGAGTGTCGGAGAGGTATCCTTGGGCCCTCTCGGTAATGCACATCATAATAAGCCTTGCAAGCAAACGAATAATGAGTTAGTCTCGAGATGATGTATTACGGAACGAGTAAAAAGACTTGCCGGTAACGAGATTGAACTAGGTATTGAGATACCGACAATCGAATCTTGGGCAAGTAACATACCGATGACAAAGGGAACAACGTATGTTGTTATGCGATTTGACCGATAAAGATCTTTGTAGAATATGTAGGAGCCAATATGAGCATCCAGGTTCCGCTATTGGTTATTGACCGGAGATGAGTCTCGGTCATGTATACATAGTTCTCAAACCCGTAGGGTCCGCACGCTTAACGTTCGATGACGATCGGTATTATGAGTTTATGAGTTTTGATGTACCGAAGGTAGTTCGGAGTCCCTGATGAGATCACGGACATGACGAGGAGTCTCGGAATGTTCGAGACATAAATATTAATATATTGGACGACTATATTCAGACACCGGAAGTGTTCCGGGTGTTATCGGATAAAACCGGAGTGCCGGAGAGGTTACCGGAACCCCCCCGGGGGGAGTATGGTCCATAGTGGGCCATTGAGGGAGAGAGAGAGGCAGCCCACTAGGGCTGGCCGCACCCCTAGGAATCCTAGTTGGACGAGCAGTGGGGTGGGCGCACCCCTCTCCTTCCTTCTCCTCTCCTTCTTCCTTTCCTACTCCTAGTAGGAATAGGAAAGAGGGATTCCCACTCCTACTAGGAGTAGGAAACCTACTCCTATGGCGCGCCCCTTGGGCTGGCCGCACCTCCCCCTTGCTCCTTTATATACAGGGGTAGGGGGCACCCAAAGACATAGAAGAAACATTGTTTTAGCCGTGTGCAGCGCCCCCCTCCACAGAAACACACCTCGGTCATATCGTTGCAGTGCTTAGGCGAAGCCCTACGCCGGTAGCTTCATCATCACCATCACCATGCCGTCGTGCTGACGAAACTCTCCCGTGACGCTCAACTGGATCAAGAGCTCGTAGGACGTCATCGAGCTGAACGTGTGCTGAACGCGGAGGTGCCATACGTTCGATGCTTGGATCGGTTGGATCGCGAAGACGTTCTACGACATCAACCGCGTCACTAGACGCTTCCGCTTTCGGTCTATGAGGGTACGTAGACACGCTCTCCCCAATCGTTGCTATGCTTCTAGTAGATAGATCTTGCGTGATCGTAGGAAACTTTTGAAATACTACGTTCCCCAACAATATATTCATGGAAACATAAAGGGTTCAGATCTGAATTCATGGCACTCGAGCCCTAGTGACAAGAATTAAGCATAGGAAAGTCATCACAACATCAATCTCAAAACATAGTGGATACTAAGGATAAAATCCTAACAAAACTAACTTGATTATATGATAAATCTCATCTAACCCATCACCATCTAGCAAGCCTACGATGGAATTACTCACACATGGCGGTGAGCATCATGAAATTGGTGATGGAGGAAGGTTGATGATGACGTGGGCGACGGATTCCACTCTCCGGAGCCCCGAGCGGACTCCAGATCTGGTCTCCAGAGGAAGAACAAGAGGTGGCGGTTGCTCCATATCGTAAAACGCGATGAATCCTTCTCTCTTATTTTTTTCTCCCCAAACACGAATATATGGAGTTGGAGTTGAGGTCGGTGGAGGTCCAGGGGGCCCACATGGACATAGGGCGCGGCCCAGAGGGTGGGCATGCCCCCCCCCACCCTTGTGGCCAGGGTGTGTGCCCCCTCCGGTGGATCTTTTAGCCAATATTTTTATATTTTCTAAAAAATACTCTCCGTGAAGTTTCAGGTCATTCCGAGAACTTTTATTTCTATGCAAAAATAACACCAAGGCAATTATGATGAAAACAACATCAGTCCGGGTTAGTTCTATTCAAATAATGCAAATTAGAGTCCAAAACAAGGGCAAAAGAGTTTGGGAAAGTAGATACGACGGAGACGTATCAACTCCCCCAAGCTTAACCCATTGCTTGTCCTCAAGCAATTCAGTTGATAAACTGAAAGTGACAAAGAAAAACTTTTACAAACTCTATTTGATCTTGTTGTTGCAAATATATAAAGCCAGCGTTCAGGTTTCAGCAATGATCATGAACTAACCATATTCACAATAACATTTAGGTCTCATGTTTACTCATATCAATGACACAATCAACTAGCGATCAATAATAATAAATCTCGGATGACAACACTTTTTCAAAACAATCATGATATAATATGACAAAGTGGTATCTCGCTAGCCCTTTCTGAGACCGGAAAACATAAATGCAGAGCACCTAAGAAGATCAAGGATTGACTGGACATTGTAATTCATGGTTAAAGAGATCCAGTCACACTCATACACAATATCAATTAATAACAAAGCATACAAATGACACAGGTGCTCTCCACCTGGTGCTTTTTATAAGAGGATGGTGACTCAGCAATAAAACTAAATAGATAGGCCCTTCGCAGAAGGAAGCAGGGATTTGCAGAGGTGCCGGAGCTCGAGTTTTTAAAACGGAGATAAATATAATTTTGCGGGGTATGCTTTCATTGTCAACGCAATGGCCAAGAGTTCTCAATATCATCCATGCTAAATACATTATAGGCGGTTCTCAAACAGAATGGAAAAGTTCTTACTCCCCCTCCGCCAACAATCACACTCAACGGCTTATCCGAAACAACGGGTACCGTCCAAACCAACAATAGTGCTGGGTGATACGTCCATTTTGCATCATGCTTTTATATCGATATTTATTGCATTATGGGCTGTTATTACACATTATGTCACAATACTTATGCCTTTTCTCTCTTATTTTACAAGGCTTACATGAAGAGGGAGAATGCTGGTAGCTGGAATTCTGGGCTGGAAAAGGAGCAAATATTGGAGACCTATTCTGCACAACTCAAAAAGACCTGAAACTCCACGAAAGTCAGTTTTGGAATATATAAAAAATATCGGGCGAAGAAAGCACCAGAGGGGGGCCACCCACCGTCCACGAGGGTGGGGGCTCGCCCTACCCCCTGGGCGCACCCCTGCCTCGTTGGCCACCTGGCAGCCCCCCGATGCCCATCATCTGGTATAAGGTGTCTTCTGCCCTGGAAAAAATCGTAAGGAAGCTTTCAAGACGAAGCGCCGCCGTCTCGAGGCAGAACTTTGGCGGAACCAATCTAGGGCTCCGGCGGAGCTGTTCTACCGGGGAAACATCCCTCCGGGAGGGGGAAATCATCACCGTCGTCATCACGATCGATCCTCTCATCGGGAGGGGGTCAATCTCCATCAACATCTTCACCAGCACCATCTCCTCTCAAACCCTAGTCTATCTCTTGTATCCAATCTTTGTATCAACACCTCATATTGGTACCTGTGGGTTGCTAGTAGTGTTGATTACTCCTTGTAGTTGATGCTAGTTGGTTTATTCGATGGAAGATCATATGTTCAGATCCATTATGCATATTAATATTCCTCTGATTATGAACATTAATATGATTTTTGAGTAGTTACGTTTATTCCTTAGGACATGGGAGAAGTCTTGCTATAAGTAGTCATGTGAATTTGGTATTCGTTCGATATTTTGATGAGAGGTATGTTGTCTTTCCTCTAGTGGTGTTATGTGAACGTCGACTACATGACACTTCACCATTGTTTGGGCCTAGAGGAAGGCATTGGGAAGTAATAAGTAGATGATGGGTTGCTAGAATGACAGAAGCTTAAACCCTAGTTTATGTGTTGCTTCGTAAGGGGCTGATTTGGATCCATATGTTTCATGCTATGGTTAGGTTTACCTTAATACTTCTTTTGTAGTTGCGGATGCTTGCAATAGAGGTTAATCATAATTGGGATGCTTGTTAAAGGAAGGGCAATACCCAAGCACCGGTCCACCCACATACCAAATTATCAAAGTAACGAACGCGAATCATATGAGCGTGATGAAAACTAGCTTGACGATAATTCCCATGTGTCCTCGGGAGCGCTTTTCCTTATATAAGAGTTTGTCCAGGCTTGTCCCTTGCTACAAAAAGGATTGGGCCATATTTCCGCACCTTATTTACTTTTATTACTTGTTACTCATTACAAATTACCTTATCACAAAACTATCTGTTACCGATAATTTCAGTGCTTGCAGAGAATACCTTACTGAAAACTGCCTACCATTTCCTTCCGCTCCTCGTTGGGTTCGACACTCTTACTTATCGAAAGGACTACGATAGATCCCCTACACTTGTGGGTCATCAAGACTCTTTTCTGGCGCCGTTGCCGGGGAGTGAAGCGCCTTTGGTAAGTGGAATTTGGTAAGGAAAAATTTATATAGTGTGCTGAAATTTACTGTCACTTGTTCCTATGGGACATAATCCTTTGAGGGGCTTGTTCGGGGTATCTTCACCCCGACCAGTAAAGAAAAGAGTTGCTCCTCAACCTACTGAACCTACTGAAAATGTTTACTTTGAAATTCCTTCAGGTATGATAGAGAAACTGCTAGCTAATCCCTTTACAGGAGATGGAACATTGCATCCCGATTTGCACCTAATCTATGTGGATGAAGTTTCTGGATTATTTAAGCTTGCAGGTATGCCCGAGGATGTTATCAAGAAGAAGGTATTCCATTTATCTTTGAAGGTAAAGGCATTGACATGGTTTGGGCTATGCGATGATATTGGATCATGGAACTACGACCGGTTGAAATTGGAATTTCATCAGAAGTTCTACCCTATGCATCAGGTTCATCGTGATCGTAATTATATATATAATTTTTGGCCTCGCGAAGGAGAAAGTATTGCTCAAGCTTGGGGGAGGCTTAAGTCAATGTTATATTCATGCCCCAATCATGCGCTCTCAAGAAAAATTATTGTTCAATTTTTTTATGCTCGGCTTTCTCTCAATAATCGCTCCATTCTCGAACTTCTTATGCTGGTTCTTTTATGATGAAGACTACTGAATTCAAATGGGATTTATTGGAAAGAATTAAACGCAACTCTGAAGATTGCGATCTTAACGAAGGTAAGGAGTCAGGTATAACACCTAAGTTTGACTGTGTTAACTCTTTTATGGATACTGATGTATCCGTGAATTTAGCACTAAATATGGACTTGACTCTGAGATAGTAGCTTGTTTCTGTGAATCATTTGCTACTCATGTTGATCTCCCTAAGGAGAAGTGGTTTAAATATCATCCTCCCATTGAAGTAAAAGTAGTTGAACCTGTTAAAGTTGAACAAAAGACTATCACCTATAATGTTGATCCTATTGTTCCTACCGCTTATATTGAGAAACCACTCTTCCCTGTTAGAATTAAGGATCATGCTAAAGCTTCAATTGTGGTTTGTAAGAGTAATACTAGAACACCTACACCCTCTCAGCAAATTAAAGTTGAACCTAGAGTTGCTATGGTTAAGGATCTCTTGGTCGATGATATTGATGGGCATGTTATTTACCTCTGTGATGAAGCTACTAGAATTGCTAGACCCGATACTAAAAATAAACATAGACCTGTTGTAGGCATGCCTGTTATTTCTGTTAAAATAGGAGATCAATGCTATCACGGCTTATGTGACATGGGTGCTAGTGCGAGTGCAATATCTCATTCCTTATACGAAGAAATTATGCACGATATTGCACCTGTTGAGCTAGAAGGTATTGATGTTACAATTAAGCTTGCCAATAGAGATACTATTTCACCAATGGGGATTGTTAGAGATATTCATGTCTTGTGTGGGAAAGTCAAATATCCTGCTGATTTTCTTGTTCTTGGTTCCCCACAAGATGACTTTTACCCCATTATATTTGGTAGACCCTTCTTGAATATTTTTAATGCTAAGATAGACTGCAAAAAGGATATTATTACTGTTGGTTTAGGGGATAAGCCTCATGATTTTAACTTTGCTAAATTTCGTAGACAACCCCATGATAAAGAATTGCCTGGTAGGGATGATATTATTGGTCTTGCTTCTATTGTCGTGCCTCCTAACGATCCTTTAGAACAATATCTACTAGAACATGAAAATGATATGTATATGAATGAGAGAAGGGAAATAGATGAAATGTTCTTTAAACAGGGACCTTTATTAAAACACAACTTGCCTGTTGAAATTCTAGGGGATCCTCCTCCACCCAAGGGTGATCCTGTGTTTGAGCTCAAACCATTACTTGATAATCTTAAGTATGCTTATCTTGATGAAAAGAAGATATATCATGTTATTATTAGCGCTAACCTTTCAAAGCAGGAAGAAGAGAAATTATTGAAAACTCTGAAGAAGCATCATGCTGCTATTGGATATACTCTTGATGATCTTAAGGGCATTAGTTCCACTCTATGACAACACAAAATAAAATTGGAGAAGGACGCTAAACCGGTTGTTGATCACCAACGACAGTTAAATCCTAGGATGAAAGAAGTGGTAAGGAAAGAAATATTAAAGCTTCTAGAAGCAGGTATAATTTATCCAGTTGCTGACAGTCAGTGGGTAAGTCCTGTCCATTGTGTCCCTAAGAAGGGAGGTATTACTATTGTTCCTAATGATAAAGATGAATTTCTCCCACAAAGAATTGTTACAGGCTATAGAATGGTAATTGTTTCCGCAAATTAAATAAAGCCACTAAAAAGGATCATTACCCTCTACCTTTTATTGATCAAATGCTAGAAAGATTATCCAAACATACTCATTTTTGCTTTCTAGATGGCTACTCTGGTTTCTCTCAAATACCTATGTCAAAATAAGATCAAGAAAAGACCACTTTTACTTGCCCTTTCGGTACCTTTGCTTATGGACGTATGCCTTTTGGTTTATGTAATGCGCCTGCTACCTTTCAAAGATGCATGATAGCTATATTCTCTGATTTTTGTGAAATGGTTGTTGAGGTTTTCATGGATGATTTTTATGTTTATGGAACTTCTTTTGATGATTGCTTGAGCAACCTTGATCGAGTTTTGCAAAGATGTGAAGAAACTAATCTTGTCTTGAATTTGGAAAAGTGCCACTTTATGGTTAATGAAGGTATTGTCTTGAGGCATAAAACTTCTGAAAGAGGTATTAAAGTTGATAAAGCTAAAGTTGATGCTATTGAAAAGATGCCATGTCCCAAGGACATCAAAGGTATAAGAAGTTTCCTTGGTCATGCCACTTTTTATAGGAGGTTCATTAAAGACTTCTCAGAAATTTCCAGGCCTCTGACTAATCTCTTACAAAAAGATGTTCCTTTTGTCTTTGATGATGATTGTGTAGAAGCATTTGAAATACTTACAAAAGCATTGATTTCTGCACCTATTGTCAAACCACCTGATTGGAATTTACCCTTTGAAATTATGTGTGATGCTAGTGACTATGTTGTAGGTGTCGTTCTAGGACAAAGAGTTGATAAGAAAATAAATGTTATCCAATATGCTAGTAAAACTCTAGACAGTGCCCAGAGAAATTATGCTACTACTGAAAACGAATTTTTAGCAGTTGTATTTGCTTGTGATAAGTTCAGACCTTATTGTTGATTCTAAAGTAACTGCTCACACCGATCATGATGTTATTAAATATCTTATGGAAAAGAAATATGCTAAACCTAGACTTATTAGATGAGTTCTCTTGCTACAAGAATTCGATTTGCATATCACTGATAGGAAGGGAGCTGAGAACCCCGTTGCAGACAACCTGTCTAGGTTAGAGAATATTCTTGATGACCCACTACCTATTGATGATAGCTTTCCTGATGAACAATTAGCTGTCATAAATGTTGGGGATCGTAGCAGAAATCAAAAAAATTCTACGCATCACCAAGATCAATCTATGGAGTTATCTGGCAACGAGGGAGAGGGGAGTGCATCTACATACCCTTGTAGATCGCGAGCGGAAACGTTCAAGAGAACGGGGATGATGGAGATGTACTCGTCGTGATCCAAATCACCGATGATCCTAGCGCCGAACGGACGGCACCTCCGCGTTCAACACACGTACGGAGCAGCGATGTCTCCTCCTTCTTGATCCAGCAAGGGGGAAGGAGAGGATGATGGAGATCCAGCAGCACGACGACGTGGTGGTGGATGTAGCGGTATTCCAGCAGGGCTTTGCCAAGCGCTGCGGATGGAGGAACGGGTGTCACGGGAGGGAGAGGGAGGCGCCAGGGCATGGGGTGCGGCTGCCCTCCCTCTCCCCCACTATATATAGGGTCCCTAGGGGGGCGCCGGCCCTAGGAGATCCCATCTCCAAGGGGGGCGGCGACCAGGGGGGAAACTTGCCACCCAAGCCAGGTGGAGGCGCCCCCACCCCTAGGGTTTCCAACCCTAGGCGCAGGGGGAGGCCCAAGGGGGGGCGCACCTCCCACTTCAGCCCATGGGGCCCTCCGGGATAGGTGGCCCCACCCGGTGGACCCCCGGGACCCTTCCGGTGGTCCCGGTACAATACCGGTGACCCCCGAAACTTTCCCGGTGGCCGAAACCTGACTTCCTATATATAAATCTTTACCTCCGAACTATTCCGGAACTCCTCGTGACGTCCGGGATCTCATCTGGGACTCCGAACAACTTTCGGGTTTCTGCATACTTACATCTCTACAACCCTAGCGACACCGAACCTTAAGTGTGTAGATGATGGCTTCTCGCCCCTCGTTGGTTACCCCAAGTGGAAGGCATGAACCCACAATCAAGCATAACGTTCCCTCTTGGAGTTACTACCTACTACTCGGCCAAAGCAATAAATAGCAACGGAGAACATGCAAGAATTACTCAAGAACATAAATATAAAAGAGGTGAATCAAATATATTACTCACACACAATCTGAACATAATCTCATAATCCATCGGATCCCAGCAAACTCATCATAGCAACAGCATAAGGATTACATATGTGCCTCGATCATGTAGGGCAGCTCACGAGGTCTAATCGGTGAAGAACAAAGAGGGGAGGAGAACATCACATAGCTACTGGTCATGGACCCATGGTCCAAGGGGGACTACTCACAACTCATCCGGGAAGCGTCCATGGTGGTGGAGAAGCTCCCAGTGGTGGTTCTCCCCTCCGGCAGGGTGCCGGGAAGAGTTCTCCTGGTGCTCCCAATCTTGGAAGCGCGGCGGCGGCGGAACAGAGATGAGATCGCGAAAAAGAGTTCCGTCCTCGAGGGTTTCGGGACGCGGTGTAAATATATGCCAAAGGGGGTCACCAGAGGAGGTAAGGGGGGCTCAGGCGCCCTCCCGGCGCGGCCAGGAGGGGGGCCGCCTGGGCAGGCCGCCTGGGCCGCCCCTGGCTCCCCTCTGGCCCCACTTCTGGCGCGTGGAAGCTTCTGGAGCGCTGATTTTTTATATATTTTTCCCGGAATTTTTCTGGCAATTTAAGTAATGGGAAAACCTGAAATAGAAAAACAGCAGAAAACAGAAACTGGCACTGGAGTGCACTGAGTTAATAGGTTAGTCCAAATATGATCAAAAGTGTATGGAAGTGCATAAATATCATAGCAATATCACACAAAAGAGGCATGGAGCAAGCAGAAATTATAGATATGTTTTGGACGTATCAACATCCCCAAGCTTAATTCCTGCTCGTCCTCGAGTAGGTAAATGATAACAAGCATAATTTCTGTGGTGACATGCTACCAACCATATAAGAACTTTTCACAGTCACATGACAAATGCTTACTGAGATAATGAATCTTTAGTAATTAAGTTGCCTCATGAGAATATCACAAAGAACTGAAAGTTTTACAATATGATACTGAAACACCCAATAGATTTGTAGTGAGCATGGTGTGCAAACATGACAAAGTGATACCTCGCTTGCCCCCTTTAGTGAAGCAAAACATAAATGCTGGAGCACCTCCGAAGTTTAAGTGACGACTAGATACAATGATTTCAGAATAAGCGATATCATAATCATGCAGAAGACAATGGTACTTTGGGACAATGCACATTACACTCAGAATGACAATCATGCTCTCAATAGTTGGTGCTTTGAAGAAAGAAGGTGGAGACTCTCGAACCGTGGCTTTTGATGGCAAGGTTGAAAACCCGTGGTTGGAAGCAAAGACTAAACATGTACCAGAGCTCTTGGTTTTTAAAAACAGAGGTAAAAATGATTTTTGGGAGATGCATATTTCGTCAACGAATGCTAGTAGATAACTCAATTACTTCTCGAGCTGGACAAGTTTCGAGGAATGGCTCCCGCACGGGGACGATCACATCCCCTTAATCTCCTTTGTTTATCACTACCAAAAGTTTTCTGATTTCTCATGAACAAAGCGTGAAGGAGGGTTTGTTTGTTGTATTTTTTTATGAGCCAGGCGCACTCATGCCAGTTCCTTCTCGTATTAGGGGTTTGCAGAATAGACATGCAATCCCGGGGTAAAACTTGTCCAACTTAAAAAGATCATGAATTAACTACTACTTCCTCATGAGCTAAAATAGAGGCACAAAAGAGAAATGCTTTTGAATAAATTCGAGATGGTACAAGAAAGTCTTCGTTAGGAATGGCAAGTAAATACCATGTATAGGAAGGTATGGTGGACTCATATGGCATAACTGGTTTAAAGGATTTTGGATGCACAAGCAGTCAGTCCGCTTAGTACAGGTGAAGGCTAGCAAAAGACTGGGAGCGACCAACTAAGAGAGCAATGACGGCCATAATCATGCAGAGCGACAAAGCAATGTTGAATCGGGCATGGAAGTTATAGCGCTACTCAGAAATTAAAGATCATCAAGGCTTGATAGACTTTCTTTACAGTCTTAAATATGCGTGAGCATATGCCAAGTCAATCAAAATAAATTCTTGGAGGAAGATATCACTAAACCATACCACATCATAGGCAAACAAATCATGCTGGTACTCCAATAACACATTAAGAACCCCCAGCTATTTGAGACTAACCATAAGAAAACATGAACTACTAAGCACCATTATGCACATAGCATTTTTATCATAGACATATCAACCAGTGCCACAGAAGCCAACTCTCTTAACAAGATAAGCATGATAACTCAAGAGAGTTCCAGAAGCAACCAACTAAACAAAAGCTCTTTAAAAAGTAAAGCATGAAAACTAAGAGCTAAACATGACAATAGCTATTGAAAGACAAAGAACATACACAGCAAAGATAATCATGAAAATCCTATGTTGTGTTCTAGGTTGAAGTGGAGCGTTGTTTCTCTCCCACACAAAGAAAGCTGGATTCTAACTCGTTATGAACAGCAAGCAAAGCTAAAGAAAACTAAAAAGGAAACTAAAAGCAAGACGCTCCAAGCATAGCACATAACGCATGAAGTGATTAAAATATAGTGGAACGAAAGACGAACTGATAATTGTTGATGGAGAAGGGGATGCACGGGGGCATCCCCAAGCTTAGACGCTTGAGTCTTCTTGAATATTTCTTGGGGGTGCATGGGGGCATCCCCAAGCTTGAGCGTTTGACCCTCCTGAATCTTTTTATCATCCTTCCTCGCACACTTGAAAACTCCCTTCATACATAACTCATCATAATCTGATAAGCGAGGTTAGTACCCATAATAAAATAATTTTTCCTTGCTGGAAATAAGGATAATCTTGATGATCTACTGTTTCTCAAGATTGTCAAAAGGTTTTTGCAAAGAAAAAGCAAGCTCAAGGTTTGCAAAACGAAGAAAAGGCAAAACAGGACAGAATCTGTGAAAAACAGACCAGCAGGTAGTAAATAATTTTTTCGGGGCACTTCTGCAACTCAAATCAAAAAACTCAGAACAGACGCCCAAAAGCCAATTGTATAGAGCACGCTGTCGAAAAAATTCAGACCAAAAAGATGATCTGGTGATTTTATACGAATTTTTCTGTCCAAGGACAGAATCTGTTTCCTGGATAGCACGTCACAACTTTTGAACTTTCTTGCAATCAGAGGCTAAACTTGGCACAAAGCTGAAAAGTAAAGATACAATGATGATGCTACTGTAGTAACAAACATCAAGACACAACAGAAGCAAAATAAAACTTTATTCATTGTGGGCTGCCTCCCAAAAGCGCTTTCTTTTATGCCTTTAAGCTAGGCATGATGCAAAGAGATCAAGTTTTATCAAGAGTAAAAGAATAGCTAGCCCGTATAACGGACTCAAAAGGTAACTTAATATTCTTTCTAGGGAAGTGTTCCATCCCTTTCTTGAGAGGAAATTGGAATTTTATATTCCCCTCTTTCATGTCAATGATAGCACCAACGGTGCAAAGAAAAGGACGTCCCAAAATAATTGGACAAGAAGGTTCACATTCAATATCCATAATAGTAAAATCAACGGGAACATAATTGTCATTGACAATGATAAGAACATCGTCGATCCTCCCCAAAGGTTTCTTTATGGAAGAATCAACAAGACGAACACCAAAAGAACAAGCATCAAAAGGTTTCAATTTAAGCATATCATATATTCTTTTGGGCATAACGGAGGTACTAGCTCCAACATCACATAAAGCATATCAAGAGAAGTTATTCAACTTAATTTTAATCATAGGATCCCAACCATCTTCTAGCTTTCTAGGTATGGAGGCTTCTACCCTAAGTTTCTCCTCCCTAGCTTGGATGAGAGCATTAGTGATATGCTCCGTGTAGGCAAGATTAAGTGTGCTAGTGTGGGGATCTCTAGACATCTTGTGAAGAAAATCAATAACTTCAGAAAGGGTGCAATTATCAAAATCAAGGTCACTACTATCAAGTAAAGTGGTAGTGGTGTCCTTTAGGCTCACTTGTTTGGTAGCTTCTATGGTCATAGGAGTTTCTATGGTTGAGGTCATAGCATCACCATTAATAGGTCCAATGGGACCAGGAGTGCATTGGGTGCTAAGAGTTTGGATATCCTCAACAACTTGGATAGTAGCAACAGTGTGGTGGGTAGGAAGGTTCTTAATTCTATCTTCTTCCTCCTTTTCTCTAGCCCATCTCTCTTTAAGTTTAGCCAACATCCTAATGTTTTCATTAATTTGCACTTGAATAGCATTCATAGGAGTGGTCTTCCTCTCCTCAAGAGGGGAAGTTCTAATTTTAAGCAACTCTACCTCATGGGCTAAATTGTCTACCTTCGAAGAGAGATTATCTAGTTTGGCTAGTTTTTCTTCTACATTCTTATTGAAGGCTTTTTGGGTAGTGATGAAATCTTTAAGCATAATCTCTAGTTTAGAAGTGGAGTTCTTGGTGTTAGGATAAGCATTGTTGTTCCCATAGGAATTAGAGGGGAACGGTCTAGGGTTGCTACCAAAATTACTCCTATAAGCATTGTTATTGAAATTTTTTCTAGAGATAAAGTTCACATCTACTTGATCTTGAGCAATCAAAGAATTTAAAGGAACATCACGAGGATCAATAGAAGATTGCTTGGAAAGTAGAGACATGATCAAGTCAACTTTTTCATTTAGGGAGGAAATCTCCTCGACAGAGTTTACCTTCCTACCTGTTGGAGCGCGTTCGGTGTGCCATTGGGAATAATTGCTCATCATCTCATCGAGAAGCTTCATGGCAGCACCAAGTGTAGTTGACATAAAGGTTCCTCCCACGGCCGAATCTAACAAGTTCCGCGAGGTAAAGTTCAAACCTGCATAAAAAGTTTGGATAACCATCCAAGTAGTCAAACCATGAGTAGGGCAGTTCTTGACAAGAGATTTCATGCGTTCCCAAGCTTGGGCAACGTGTTCATTATCTAATTGTTTGAAATTCATTATGTTACTCCTTAGTTGGATAATTTTAGCAGGTGGATAGTACTTCCCAATAAAGGCATCCTTGCACTTGTCCCAAGAATCTATGCTATTCCTAGGCAAAGATTGAAACCAAATTTTAGCTCCTCCACTCAAGGAGAAAGGAAAAAAGCTTAAGCTTAACAATATTACCATCTATTTCTTGGTACTTTTGCATATCACAGAGTTCAACAAAATTATTTAAGTGTAAAGCAGCATCATCTCCAGCACCGGAGAATTGATCTTTCATAACTAGGTTCAGTAAAGCGGGTTTAATTTCATAAGAAGGTGCTGAAGTGGCAGGTGTAGTAATAGGCGTGCAGATAAAGTCATCGTTGTTATGACTAGTGAAGTCACACAACTTGGTGTTCTCGGTGGAACCCATAGCAGCAAGCAAGCAAGATAACTATTTTTGTGATTTTTGATAAAGGACACTAAAGCAAAAACTGAAAGGTAAACTAACAAGACTAAAAAGCAAAGACAAAAGATAGCGTGCAACTCCCCTATCTTGAAGAGTGGAGTCCCCGGCAACGGCGCCAGAAAACTTTGCTTGATGGCTTCTCGCCCCTCGTTGGTTACCCCAAGTGGAAGGTTTGAGATGTAGCGCAGCGGTAGTTTTCCCTTGGCAAAGATACCAAGGATCGAATCCCGTGAGACTCCGAGGGTCAACAAGAAGGTGTCAATAGCGCCAGAGACTTTTGCTTGACAGGACCTGCACACAGATACAAATAACTTTGCTCCCAACGAGTACAGAGAGGTTGTCAATCCCTCCGGCCTTGTCGTTTACAAAGGATCAAACGCAAGAGATAATAGTGATAGGTATGACTGCAACTAGTAAATAAGGATAGGAAGTAAATAACGGGTGTGATCAGTGATGGTAATATGGACCGGGGTCCCATGATGTTCACTAGTGATGTCTCTCTCCCAAAAGACGATAAAACAGCTAAGCGAGGTAAACAAATTACAGCTGGGCAATTGACAGGATTATGTGCGCAAACCAATGCTAACTATGCTGCAAGAAAGGTAGAGGCTCAAAAGCATGGGCGGTACGCCAAGGCAAGTAGACCAAAATCCATCTGCATCTACTACTAATCATCCACCTTGAGATATCTATCCAGAACATCTCGCTGGTATTAAGTTGCGAGTCCCACCCATAGTGTAAACTCAAAGCAACAGACAACTGCATTAAAAGAAATTTGCGTAAAGTAAACAATCCTTGCACCCGCAAGTACAAGCACCATTGTTTTCCCCCTTGTGGCAACAGCACATCCCCTAGACTCATGTTTCTGTCACTCAAGCTAGTCATCGAGGGGCATGAACCCACAATCAAGCATAACGTTCCCTCTTGGAGTTACTACCTACTACTCGGCCAAAGCAATAAATAGCAACGGAGAACATGCAAGAATTACTCAAGAACATAAATATAAAAGAGGTGAATCAAATATATTACTCACACACAATCTGAACATAATCTCATAATCCATCGGATCCCAGCAAACTCATCATAGCAACAGCATAAGGATTACATATGTGCCTCGATCATGTAGGGCAGCTCACGAGGTCTAATCGGTGAAGAACAAAGAGGGGAGGAGAACATCACATAGCTACTGGTCATGGACCCATGGTCCAAGGGGGACTACTCACAACTCATCCGGGAAGCGTCCATGGTGGTGGAGAAGCTCCCGGTGGTGGTTCTCCCCTCCGGCAGGGTGCCGGGAAGAGTTCTCCTGGTGCTCCCGATCTTGGAAGCGCGGCGGCGGCGGAACAGAGATGAGATCGCTAAAAAGGGTTCCGTCCGCGAGGGTTTCGGGACGCGGTGTAAATATATGCCAAAGGGGGTCACCAGAGGAGGTAAGGGGGGCCTAGGCGCCCCCCCCCCCCGGCGCGGCCAGGAGGGGGGCCGCCTGGGCAGGCCGCCTGGGCCGCCCCTGGCTCCCCTTTGGCCTCACTTCTGGCGCATGGAAGCTTCCGGAGCGCTGATTTTTTTATATATTTTTCCCGGAATTTTTCTGGCAATTTAAGTAATGGGAAAACCTGAAATAGAAAAACAGCAGAAAACAGAAACTGGCACTGGGGTGCACTGAGTTAATAGGTTAGTCCAAATATGATCAAAAGTGTATGGAAGTGCATAAATATCATAGCAATATCACACAAAAGAGGCATGGAGCAAGCAGAAATTATAGATACGTTTTGGACGTATCAGTAGACCCTACGGGTTCGGGAACCATGTAGACATGACCGAGACAACTCTCCGACCAATAACCAATAGCGGGATCTGGATACCCATGTTGTCTCCCACATGCTCCATGATGATCTAATAGGATGAACCACAATGTCAAGGATTCAATCAATCCCGTATACAATCCCCTTTGTCTACCGGTATAGTACTTGCCCGAGATTCGATCGTCGGTATCCCGATACCTTGTTCAATCTAGTCACCGGAAAGCCTCTTTACTCGTTCCGTAACACATCATCCCGTGATCAACTCCTTGATCACATTGTGCCAACTCAACAGACACAAATCCCAGTCTCGATTCGTGCCAACCTAACAGACACTTTCAGAGATACCTGTAGTGCACCTTTATAGCCACCCAGTTACGTTGTGACGTTTGGTACACCCAAAGCATTCCTACGGTATCCGGGAGTTGCACAATCTCATGGTCTAAGGAAAAGATACTTGACATTTAGAAAAGCTTTAGCATACGAACTACACGATCTTGTGCTAGGATTAGGATTGGGTCTTGTCCATCACATCATTCTCCTAATGATGTGATCCCGTTATCAATGACATCCAATGTCCATGGTCAGGAAACCGTGACCATCTGGTGATCAACGAGCTAGTCAACTAGAGGCTTACTAGGGACATGGTGTTTGTCTATGTATCCACACATGTATCTCAGTTTCCTATCAATACAATTCTAGCATGGATAATAAACAATTATCATGAACAAGGAAATATAATAATAACCAATTTATTATTGCCTCTAGGGCATATTTCCGACAGTCTCCCACTTGCATTAGAGTCAATAATCTAGTTCACATCGCCATGTGATTAACACTCACAGGTCACATCGCCATGTGACTAACATCCAAAGAGTTTACTAGAGTCAATAATGTAGTTCACATCACTATGTGATTAACACTCAATGAGTTCTGGGTTTGATCATGTTATGCTTGTGAGAGAGGTTGTAGTCAACGGGTCTGCAACATTCAGATCCCTATGTATTTCGCAAAACTTTATGTTATATCATAGATGCTGCTACCACGTTCCACTTGGAGCTATTCCAAATTGTTGCTCCATTATACGTATCTGGTATCTCTACTCAGAGCTATCCGGATAGGTGTTAAGCTTGCATCGACGTAACTCTTTATGTCGAACTCTTTATCACCTCCATAACCGAGAAACATTTCCTTATTCCTCTAAGGATAATTTTTGACCACTATCTCACGATCCACTCCTGGATCACCTTTGTACCCTCTTGCCAGACATGTGGCAAGGCACACATCAGGTGCGGTACTCAACATGGCATACCGTATAGAGCCTATGACAAAAGCATAGGGGACAACCTTCGTCCTTCCTCTTTCTTCTGCCGCGGTCAAGCTTTGAGTCTTACTCAACTTCACACCTTACAACTCAGGTAAGAACTCCTTCTTTGACTGATCTATTTTGAACTCCTTCAAAATCATGTCAAAGGTGTGTGTTCTTTTGAAAGTATCATCGGGCGTCTTGATCTATCTCTATAGATCTTGATGCGCAATATGTAAGCAGCTTTATCCAGGTCTTCCTTTGAAAAACTCTTTTCAAACAACCCTTTATAATTTCCAGAAATTCTACATCATTTTGGATCAACAATATGTCATTCACATATACTTATCACAAATGTTGTAGTGCTCCCACTCACTTTATTGTAAATACAAGTTTCTAACAAACTTTGTATAAACCCACAAACTTTGATAACTACATCAAAGCGTATATTCCGACTTCGAGATGCTTTCTCTAGTCCATGGAAGGATTGCTGGAGCTAGCATACCTTTTAGCATCCTTAGTGTCGGTGTACTAAGTACCCCAACTTGTGCACGGGCGGTAGCAGCTTCCCGTGGCAGGGCTTACCACGTGCTCGCTGGGAACCTTTCTGGTCCCTATGAAGCCATTCAAGAACAAAGTATACAAGTCAGAAGATCGAGGCCCCGGCAACAGGAGCTTGCCGGGAAGGCCGCACCAGGCTCAAGGTTATCACTTTAGCACAAGACCCTGGCAAGAGGAGCTTGCCAGGAAGGCCAAGGAACACATACCTCTAGAGATGCCTCGGCGCGTCATGCACCCCGGCAGGACCCGGAGAGCGACAAGCTTCCGAGCCCGGCAAGATCGCCACCCCGGCAAGGTGCTTGCCGGGGAAACCTACGTTGTGTGCCCGCGCTCCAGCTCATCGGCCCACGCGTCGCCCTGGGGCCCTTCCAGGGGCACGTGGCAGATGGCTGTGCAACCTGGGGCACACGGTGGCAAGCCACGGTGACGAGGCTACCGCCGTGGCGAACGGAGAAGCATGGACGGACGCTTTTGGGGGGCGACGGCGACGGGTATTTAATGCCCTTGTCCCCCACTATCAAAGTTAGGTGAAGACCACTGTTCATATACTGTTCATGCACTGTTACAACTACCACCAAATTTACACTTTTACCCTCCTCTACGTTGACACCTGTCGGTGACCCCTTTGAGCTATAAAAGGAGGCCCATGCACAACGTAGAGGAGGTTCGGTTCGAAACCTAGACAACTCTCTCACTCGGTGTAGCTAGTACTGTAGCTCTCCAAGCTCCCGAGCTCAAGAACTCAATACAGCCTAAGCAGGAGTAGGGTTTTACGCGTCCGCGCGGCCCGAACCTGGGTAAACTGCTCGCGTGCGCTCCTCGATCTGCTCTCCGTGCTCCCTCCGCTCCCTTACCGCAACGTAGAAGGGGCTCCGGTCCCATAGGTGCTCGTGGGAGGACAGTTTCCCCCGACATCTTTGGCGCGCCAGGTAGGGGGCGTCGAGGTTGTGCGAACCTGATCCGGCGCTCACGCGGGCGCATTCTTCATCAACCTCTCCAGCTTCATCAACTTCATCAGCTACAACAACATGCCTCGGAAGAAGAAGGCTTCGGAGGTCGGAGGCCCGTCTGCGTCGATCCCACGGCCACCAGAACCAACGGTTGGCGGAGGAGATGCCGGCGGAAGGGTGGTCGCCGGCGAGGAGACTCACGACGCCACCAAGTCCAAGGACAAGACCGACGACCGGGCGAACTCCAAAGCCTCGGCGTCTGTACACGCCTCACGTCCCTCCCAGGAGGTGCAAGACCCGCAGCGGCATGGTACAGGAGGTACCATACGCTTGCTGGGGCGTGGCCAAGCCGGAGGATCGCGGGATGCTCAAGGCCAGCGCGCTGGTACGAGAAAGGCGTGGTCGCCGGGGCGAGAAACTGCTCCTTCCAACCCTGTTAGAAGTCCGAGCATATCTCGCTCCTCGCACCGCTCGCCGCCGCTCCCCTCCTCTCCAGCAGAAGCTCTAGCAAGAGCACAGCTGCTCCTCGACTTCCCTCCAGCGGCAGATAAAGCCGATGACTGGAGGGCGACGATCTAGAGCCTCATCGCCTTCGCCAACAACGACACGCCGCAGCAGCCGGCGACGTCGCGGCCGCGGCAAGTTGACCAGACGAAGGCCGATGGAGACAAGACCGCCGGGGGTGCAACCACCGTGCACTCCCCGCCGCGGAAGCAGAAGACGCCACCCCGCCGGATCAACGTCGACGACGACTCCACGGCATCGTCGGATCCGCGGGCTCGTCGTGACCAGCGCCAGGTCCTCGACGACAGGCGGCAAGAGGACGCTCGAACCCGCATCGAGCGTCGACGAGAAGCCCGAAGACAATCAGACCAGCGCGCTGGGACCGCTGTCGACGCGCACGCGCCCGGTGAACCAGGCGACTTGCCGTACGCTGCAGGTTGCCCTGCGTTCACCCGTGAGCTACGGCAAGTCCAGTGGCCCAGCATGAAGAATTTCAAGCCCGACGTACCCGAGAAGTACGACGGCAAGACGCACCCCTCGGAGTTCCTCAGCATCTACACTATAGCAGTGCAGGCTGCCGGGGGACGCGACGAGAAGATCCTAGCCAACTACTTCCCGCTAGTGCTTAAGCCAAACGTCCGATCTTGGCTTATGCACTTGCCGGAGAACTCCATATCTTCGTGGGCGGATTTGTGCCACCAGTTTGTTGGCGCCTTCACGGGCAGCCACAAACCCCACGGCCAGGAGAGCGATCTCCACATCTTAGCCCAGAAGGAGGGAGAGTCCCTGCGCAAGTATATCCAGAGATTCAGCCGCGTCCAGCACAACATTCCCGACGTCCACCCTGCCGCGGTTATTAGCGCGTTTCACCAAAACGTGCGTAACCGCCGGATGAGGGAGGAAATGGCCATGACCAAGATCCAGGATGTCAGCGAGCTCTACGCTCTGGCTGACAAGTGCGCGCGCGCCGAAGAGGGGAGGAGACTCCCCGGAGAGGATACTGGCGCGGGAGGAAGCGACAGCGAGGATGCCGCCCCGGCAAGGAAAAGCCGGCGGCGGAACAACAGAAAGAAGAAGAGCAAGGAGGTATTGGTTCCCGAGCAGTCTGGCAAGGAGGCTCCCGCCAAGAAGGCACAGGCTGGCGGTTCCGGCAAGGAGCCCGCCCCTGTAGCGGCAGCCGACAAGCAGGACGGCTCCGACAAGCAGTACTGCAAGATCCACCGCACCAAGGGCCACGATCTTCAGAACTACAAAAGAGTCGAGTACCTCGTAGAGCAGCAGAAGGCTGAATACGAGCGTCACGACAAGGAGAAGGCCCAAGGAGGCGGAGGAGAGCCCAACAAGAAGTGGCCGTTCAATGGCCGGGGAGGACGCCACGGCAAGGCCAAGCAGCGGCAAGGTGATAGACCTCCCCGGGGCCGCGACAAGGATGAGGAAGAAGACGACGACGACGACATGGAAGAAGGAGATAACAGCGAGCAGGAGTTCCAGAAGGCCATAGAGGTTCTGTGTGTCGACGGAGGTGCCTCTCTGCACACTTCCCACCACCAGCTCAAGCAGTGGGTGCGAGAAGTAAATGCAGCTGAGCCACCCGTCGAGTCACGCAGGCTACTGAAGTGGTCCGGCACGCCCATCATCTTCGACCTTGAGGATCACCCTGACCGCACAACCGCGGTCGGGTGCTTGCCGATGTTGGTTTCACCAACTATCCGCAACCTCAAGGTCACCAAGATGTTGGTAGACGGCGGGGCCGGCATGAACTTGATCTCCTCAGCTGTGATCAAGAAGCTACAGATCCCCGATAGCGAGCTCGAGGAAACCGGGTCGTTCCAAGGGATCAACCCGGGAAGGAGCAAGCCGAAGGGGAAGATTACGCTGCCCATGACCTTTGGCGGGGAGCTCAACTTCAGGACGGAGAGGATAACCTTTGACGTTGCCGATATCCCATTGCCATACAATGGGATACTTGGCCGTCCTGCCCTCGCCAAGTTCGTGGCAGCTTCCCACTATGCCTACAACGTACTCAAGATGTCGGGGCCGATAAGCGTCATCTCTGTCCCTGGCGACAAGAAGGACGCGCTTATCTGCGCCGACAAGATCTACCGGGATGCAGCAGCCGCAACAGAAAGCAACACACTTGCCGCTGAAGCTCCCGGGGGGAAGGCCAAGACCAAGTCCGGCAAGAGCTCTGGGGCCCACTCCGGCAAACGCACCTCCTCGGAGTGCTGCGCTGCCGTCGAGGACGCGCCATCGAGCTCCACCGGCAAGTACAAGAAAGGGATGGCAGCTCCACCAGCAACCAAGAAGGTGTCCGCCAAGAAGGACGGCACTGGTGGTACCTTCACCATCAGTGCTACACTCGACCCCAAATAGGAAAGCGCGCTCGTTGCCTTCCTGCGGGCGAATGTCGATGTGTTCGCATGGCAACCATCTGACATCCCCGGCGTTCCCAGGAAGGTAATTGAGCACAAGCTTGCTGTTTGCCCTCATGCGCGGCCCGTCAAGCAGAAGGTCAGGAAGCAAGCCGTGGAGCGCCAAGAATTCATCGCCGAAGAGATAAAGAAGTTGGAAGCGGCAGGCCTGGTTAGAGGCGTGATCCATCCTACGTGGTTAGCAAATCCAGTCGTCGTGCGCAAGGCCAATGGGAAGTGGAGACTTTGTATAGACTTCACTGATGTGAATAAAGCGTGTCCCAAGGATCCATTTCCCCTGCCGCGTATTGACCAGATTGTTGACTCCACCGTCGGATGCGAGCTGCTTTCCTTCCTTGATGCATACTCAGGTTACCACCAGATATTCATGGCCAAGGAAGACGAAGAGAAGACTGCATTCATTACTCCATGCGGCACATATTGTTTCATACGCATGCCCTTTGGATTGAAGAATGCAGGTTCAACATTTGCGAGGGTGGTGCACACTGCATTTGAGCCACAGATCCACAGAAATGTAGAAGCCTACATGGATGATATAGTGGTCAAGAGCAAGAGCAAAGATACCCTGATCCAAGACTTAGAGGAAACCTTTGAGAATCTGCGCAAGATCGAACTCAAGCTGAACCCCGAGAAGTGCGTCTTCGGAGTCCCCTCCGGCAAGCTTCCCGGGTTCTTTGTGTCCCAGAGGGGGATTGAAGCCAATCCCGACAAGATAAAAGCCATCGAGCAGATTGAAGCCCCGAAGCGCGTCAAGGACGTAAGGAGACTTGCTGGTTGTGTGGCGGCCCTCAGCAGGTTCATTTCAAAGTCTGCAGAGCGCGCCCTGCCTTTCTTCAAGATTTTGAAAAAGGCAGGCCCTATGAAATGGACTCCGGAAGCGGAGGCAGCGCTGCAAGACTTGAAAGGATACCTGTCATCCACTCCGATACTTGTCGCACCTAGGCCACAAGAGAAGTTGCTGCTGTACCTAGCGGCAACCAATCAAGTGGTTAGTGCTGCGTTGGTAGCGGAGAGGGAGGAGGATGAGGAACCCACATCCCCGGCGAGCGAACCCAGCGACAAGCAGGGGGCTTCCCCGACAAGCTCTGGCCCCGACAAGGTCAAGTCTGCGCAGGAACAAGGAGAAGTGCGAAGGAAGATGGTGCAGCGCCCAGTGTATTTTGTAAGTTCTCTCTTGCAGGGGGCTAGATCAAGATACTCTGGGGTGCAGAAATTGCTGTTCGGCCTCCTCATGGCCTCAAGAAAGTTGCACCATTACTTCCAAGCACACGAGATAACGGTGGTCACTCGCTTTCCGTTGAAGAGGATATTGCAGAATCCCGAAGCAACAGGCAGGATCGTCGAGTGGGCACTGGAGCTGTCAAGCTTTGGTCTCAAGTTCGAGAGTACTTCAACCATACAGAGCAGAGCTTTGGCAGAATTCATAGCAGAATGGACCCCAACACCAGATGAAGAAGTCCCAGAGACAAACGTCCCCGTCCAAGAAGCAAGCAGAGAGTGGGTAATGTACTTCGATGGTGCTTTCTCGCTGCAAGGCGCCGCTGCCCACCGGAGAGCACCTCAAGTATGTTGTCCAGATGCACTTTCCCAAGGAGCAAGCTGTCGGGGGAAACTGTCCACCACGAGCACCTATGGGACCGGAGCCCCTTGTACGTTGCGGTAAGGGAGCGGAGGGAGCACGAAGAGCAGATCGAGGAGAGCACGCGGGCAGTTTACCCAGGTTCGGGCCGCGCGGACGCGTAAAACCCTACTCCTGCCTTGGTTGTATTGAGCTCGGGAGCTTGAAGAGCTACAGTACTAGCTACACCAAGCGTGAGAGTTGTTAAGGATTCGAACCCCCTCTACGTTGTGCATGGGCCTCCTTTTATAGCTCAAGGGGTCACCGACAGGTGTCAACGTAGAGGAGGGTAAAAATGTAACTTTGGTGGTAGTTGTAACAGTGCGGGAATAGTGCGTGAACAGTGGATGAACAGTGGTCATCACCTACTTTGACAGTAGGGGACAAGAGCATTAAATGCCCGTCACCGTCGACCCCAAAAGCGCCCGCCCGTGCGTCTCCGTTCGCCACGGCGGTAGCCTCGTCACCGTGGAGTGCCACCGTGTCCCCCAGGCTGCACAGCCATCCGCCACGCGTCCCTGGAAGGGTCCCAGGGCGACGCGTGGGCCGATGGGCTGGAGCGCGGGCACACAGTGCAGGCTTCCCCCGGCAAGCACCTTGCCGGGGTCTTGATCTTGCCGGGCTCTGAAGCTTGTCGCTCCCCGGGCCCTGCCGGGGCGCATGCTGTGCCGAGGCATGTCTTCTGAAATGCAGTCTTCTGGTCTTCCTGGCAAGCTCCTCTTGCCAGGGCCTTGCGTTAATGTGATAGTCTTGAGCCTGGGACGGCCTTCCCGGCAAGCTCTACTTGCCGGGGTCTTGATCTTCTGTCTTGTATACTTTGTTTTTGAATGGCTTAATAGGGACCAGAGAGGTTTCCGGCAAGCACGTGGGAGACCCTGCCGCGGGAAGCTGCCACTGCCCGTGCACAAGTTGGGGTACTAAGGTACCCCTACCTTAGTACACCGACAGGAGCCCCCGGGCCTGGGCCACACACGATGCCGAGCACTGTTGGGCCAGGCCCAAAACAGTGCACGGGCACGCGCGGCCCATGGCAAGCCGTAATTCCCCTTCCGCATCCGCCGCGTCCCTCCCTAACGGCACGCGTCGATTGCGGCGTCGTGGGAGAGATCGTGGCCACGTTCTTTAATGGGAAATGCGGAGCGTCCCCCACTTCCCCCTTAAAAGCAGAGGAAGCAGGGGCGGTTTCCCTCCTTCGCTTTCATTGCTTCTTCAATCTCCAGAAATCCCCCGCTGCCTCTTTACCTCCACTCCTCCTCCGCCGTCCTCTGCATCCGCGGCGCCGTCGAGCTTCTCGCCCCTTCCCCCGCCGCCTCCGCCATGGCTCCGAAGGCCGAGAAGGCGAAAGCGGAGAAGGCCAAGAGGGAGAAGTCCGAGCAGGCGACGAAGCTTGCTCTCCTGCGGAAGAGGAATGTGGTCTTCGCGCCGAGGCTCAGCGCGAGGGAGCTCTGGAACAAGTACTACCTCTTCTGGACCAAGGAGACCAAGGCGCATCCCCGTACCAGAGTCTACCCGGCCGCCGCCAGAGATCTGTACCCCGGCGGGTATTTCTTCTTTGCTGTCTTCTTCCACTGCGGCTTGTGTCCTCCGTTCTCGGAGTTTTTCTGTGATATCATGAACACATACAATCTCCATCTCTTAGACTTCACCCCCAACGCCATCCTTACGATGGCGGTTTTCGCACATCTGTGCGAAAACTACATAGGGATCTATCCAAACGTAGCACTCTTTCGCCATTTCTTCATGCCTAGAGTAGAGGCTGGCGCTCCCCTCTCCGGAGGTATCTCCTGGATCTTCCGCTTGAATAAGAAGGAATCATATCTGAAAGGAGAACTCCGCGGCAAGTGGGAAGAATGGCGCGCAGATTGGTGCTGGGTAGTGGAGGACCAGCCGGAGCCTTTTACTGCGCCGCGCACAACAGCCATAGTGCGCGGCAGGGACTGGAGCGAGTTGGCCCCGGATGACGTCAAGCTCAACGTCGCCCTCGTCAGGATACTTCGTCTCCGGGTAGCTAAACTGACCATCGGAGAGGTAGGGGCAGATTTCCTCCGCCGCCGCATCGCTCCTTTAAAAGAAAGGAAAAGGCCAGCATGGGAGTTTGGCAATGCGGCGAACATTATGAGGCTGCGCCTGGGGTTGAACTTCAACTTCACGGCGTTGGAGCTGAAGGGGATGGTCCGGGAGCTTTTCAAGCATGACCCGGCCCACCCGGAGTGGTTTTGACCTCCCCGGGGAGTGGTGCCGCTATGCAACAGCACTGCCCGGGACGCCTTGCGCGCAATGATGCCCGCGTGTGACTCTCACGGCGTCGATCCCACCTGGATAGTGCCCACGCCGGATGCAATTATGAGTTTCTTCGATAATCTGGTCGAGGTGCCCAAGAACGCCGAGGAGAACAAGGGTCTCACTCGGGCCACCACGGAGCGGGATATAGCCTATATTGCTTCCCGGATGGAAGAGTCCGCCGCAGCTGCAGCGGCAGGTGACTTCGGATTCACCGTCGACGAGGCAGAGGCTGAGGACGCGTCGTGCCAAGCAGAGGAGGCAGAGATCCGCAGACTGCTCAAGCTTCCGCCCGACGAGCTTGCCGGGGTTCCCTCTCTGAGGCATGCCGGGATCCCCGGGGTTGTGAGCGAGGCCGCCGCAAGGGGCGAGATTGCCGGAGGGAGCAGGACCACCGGAGGGAGCGGAGCCGCCGGAGGGAGCGGGGCCGCAGGGCAAAGTGCTGGGCCCAGCGAGCCCGCCGAGGAGGAGGAGGAGGAGGACGCCGGAGCCGACGAGGATACCGGTGGATCTCTGGGGCTCGACGACGACGCCTCCTCGTCCTCGGAGAACTCCCCGCCCCGGGCAAGTCCCAAACGAACACCGTCGAAGCGCCTCCGCAAGGCGGCTGCAGCGGCAGGGACGTAGGCGCCCCGACAGCAGCCTACTCGCCGGGCGACGCGCGCCACTAGAGCGAGCCAAGCCGCGACGGAGGCGCCCCGCGCAACAGCGCCAGGCGGAGGGGGGTCCCCCCGGAGCGGAGCGGCCGCTCCGCCTGCTCCCTGGGCCTCGGCGCCAACGGAGGCTGGGTCTTCGCAGCCCCCAGCCCCGGAGACCGCCAAGCGTCCGAGGGAGCCTTCTCCTCCTGCTCCTCGCACGGGGGCGCCTCAGGTGGAGTTCGATTTCTCCGCCCTCAGCGACGACGACGAGGAAGAGGAGTAAGTGTTTGAAATTTGTGACTTCTTTGGTTTTGTCTTGATTCTTTCTTTGATGATTCTGATCTTGCTTCTTGATTTGCTTGCAGGACCCTGACCCAGCGGATGGCGAAGAGGGCCAAGGTCCCCGTGGTCGAGGTCGAGGACGACTCGCCCGTCGCGGCGACAGAGGACGCGCCGGCGACGAACTTGCCGGATCAACCCGCCGCTCCGAGGAGCAGCCCCCAGCGCAGCCCCCAGCGTAAGTCTGGTCTTGAACTTCCCGCTCATCGGGCGCGCTTGAGGTTTCAGCTTGTATTAATATCTTGTCGTCTTGTTTGTCTTGTGCAGAAATGGAGCCGCAGCTGCAGGAGCGCCCGGAGACTGCCTCCGGCGAGCCACAGGTTCCGCCCTCCCCGCCAAGGGCAGACTCCCCGGCGAGGGAGAATGTTCCGACGAGGACGGGCTCCCCGCCAAGGGCGGGCTCCCCGCCAAGGGCGAGCAGCCCGACGAGGGTGGCCACCCCGCCAAGGGAGGACTCCCCGGCGAGGGAGCCGGTCGTCGACGAAGTCCGCAAAGGTGAGTCTTGTAGCTTCGTCTTCTTGAACTTGTCTTTTTGGATATTTGCTTGATCGTCTCTTTTCTTCTTCTTCTGTTAGATCCTCCTCCCCTGGAGCGGATGGAGACGGAGGTCATCGTCGAGGAGGAGGGCGCGCAAGGCGACGCCGGCAATGCCACTGTCGTTGAGGACATGGCAGGACCCGACGAGCATGCCGCTGAGGAGACTGCTCCAACCGCAGACGCCGCGGCCGGGGAGGGGGACGGCGACCACACTGCCGGCCCGGAGGCAGCAGGAGCGTCGAGCGCTACACCGGCCGCCGATCCCTCCGCCGCTAAGGAGCAGCCAGGCTTCTATCTTGAGGCCCCCAATGGCGTCTTCATACATGTGCCGTGGGGGTCCTCGTCGCGAGCCCCCGTGGAGGGAGAGACCTTTGATGGAGAGGTTCTCGCCTCCGCGGGGCTGAAGATCGTTGAAGCGCCTGGCGGGAGCGACGAGCCCGAGGAGGAGAAACTGCTTCACCGGCTCCTGGCCCTTTACCGGGCCAGGCAGGCGAAACTGGAGTCTCGGGAAGCCCTCACCGCCAAGGCTGCAGCAGACTTGGAGAAACGCGCCGCAGAGCTCCGCACCGCCAACCAGGCGGCTCTGCGCGTCTTGGCGGAGGAGCGCGAGAGGCTTGCCGGAGAGCAGCAAGAGTTCCTCCTGGAGAAGGCTGAGGCCGAGGAGCAGCAGCGACTGGTCGGTGAAGCGCTGTCCCAGCGAGAAGGAGCGCTCAACCAGCGGAAGGTCGACCTCGACGCTCACGAGGACGACCTTACCGCCCGGGAGCAGGCCCTTGGCGGAGAGTTGAAGGAAGCGAAAGCCGCCGCAGCCACCGCGGAGACCGCCAAGAAGGACCTTGAAGCTAAGGTGGCGCAGCTGGAGGAGTACCTGAAAGCGAGCACGGAGAGGATCACCGCACTTAATGTGGAGCGGGAAAAGGACGCCCACACCAACTCTGATCTTCAGGTACGCCTCTCCAAGCAGGGCGACGAGCTCAAGGCCGCCAAGGACTCAATTGCTGATCTGGAGTTGAAGGTCTCCACGTTGACTGACTCGCTGGACGCCGCCCGGGATCGCGAAACGAAACTGAAGGACGAGCTCCGCAAGGAGCGAGGCCTGGTGGAGAGCGCCGCCACTTCAGCTAACAACTTCCGCCGGACCGTTGAAATATGGACTGAAGATCTGGTGGCTTCTGCTGCCAACATCGACAAGGAGCTGATGGCGCTGAGGGTGGAGCACCTCATGTACTCTCCGGATCCAAATCTCCCCCACAGCGCCAAGCTAAGTCTTTTCTTCAGAGGGATCGCGCCGGCGCTTGCACGACTGCAGGAGAAGCTCCCCGCGCAGCTGGCCGAGGAGTCGCGCCAGCTCTGCGCGGGTACCTTGGAGCGCGTCCTGACCAAGATTGTCTACCGCAACCCCGGCATAAATCTCGTCAACGTCCTCTGCAGCTTGCCGGCCGACGCAGATATGGAGGCGCTGAAGGCGCAGGTCGCCCACATCATCGCCAAGGTGAACAAGATCTCCAGGCGCGAGGGCGATCGCGTAGATTAGACCTCCTTCTTTTTATTTCCTTTGCTGCTGCAAAGTGTGTCATGAACATGAATCTATTAGTCATTGCGACAAGTTATCCCTTGTAATATATTATCTTATTTTGATCAATCGATGCAGTGTTATCTCCCTTGCTTTGGTCCTTTACTTTGTATGCTTTTAACCCTACGCTTCTAGGGGACTTGCCGGCAAGGGGCCCTTGCCGCGAGCGCTGAGTGCTGGACTCTTAGCAGCCTGCTGGCAAAGGACTTAACGGCAAGCAACCTTGCCGCAGCTAGTCGCAACGCACTTAGCTTGCTGAGTGAACTCGAAAACGAAGCAAGGGCGCGACACTTGTCGCAGCTCACTTAAGTCGTTGAGCGTACTCGAAAACAAAGTAAGGGTGCGGCTAGCCACGGGTAGGTTCCTCCGCGCACAGGTTTTCCATACAAAGCATGGTTGTTCAAGGAAGATAACAAAAAATTTAAAAATTTGAACTACTCAAATTCTGATAACTTAGCTTTCATATATTGCTTGCTTCCCCGACAAGGCTTCTCTTTCTTAAACATCACTTGGTTCATCTTCCATCTCCTTCCCCCCTGGCAAACTTGTGCGCGAGGAATATTCCTTCTGCTTAAGAGGGAAAGAAAAGGAAGAGGGAAAACAAGTATGGGGCCTTTCGGCGTGCTAGTGCTTACCGGGTGTGTGTGTTGTGCAAGATGCCAAACAATGCATGCAAGTAACGAGGAAAAGCATGGAAAAGGCAAATAGTGCGAAACACAAAAGCTTTACTGATGCACGGGATCTGCGCCCGGCTTTGTACAAAGGATTACATGCAACAGCGGCAAGACTTGTACAAAAGGTGGTTGCCGGAGCGGATCACGGCAACCGCGCCTTATGGGTGAAACTTGCGAAGATGCTCTATGTTCCAGGAGTTGCTCACCGGTAAGCCTTCTTCGGTCTCAAGGCGGACAGCGCCGGGCCTTGTGACTTGTCTCACCCGATAAGGTCCTTCCCACTTTGGCGTCAACTTGTTGGAATTCTTGGCAGACTGAACACGCCGAAGAACAAGGTCGCCTTCCTCGAGACTCCTGGCTTTAACCTTGCGGCTATGATAGCGGCGCAAGGCCTGCTGATATCGAGCAGCTCGTACAGCAGCCTGGAGACGTTCCTCCTCAAGGAGCAATGCATCATCTTGTCGCAGTTGCTCTTGCTCGAGCTCATCATAAGCGAGCACTCGAGGAGATCCGTATACGAGTTCCGTGGGGAGAACTGCCTCTGCTCCATAGACTAGAGCAAAGGGTGTCTGTCCGGTGGCTCGACTTGGTGTCGTTCTGATTGACCAAAGAGCCGCCGGCAACTCCTCTATTCAGTTTCTTCCGCACTTGCGCAGCCTGTCGAAGGTTCTTGTCTTGAGTCCGTGCAGCACTTCAGCATTTGCCCTCTCCGCTTGACCATTGCTCCTCGGGTGAGCAACATAAGCGAAACAGACCTTGGCGCCAAGGTCTTGGACGTACTGCATGAAGGTGCGACTAGTGAATTGCGTGCCGTTGTCGGTGATGATCCTGTTAGGGATTCCGAAACGGCAAACAATTGACCTGAAGAACCTGACTGCTGACTGTGCTGTCACCTTTCTCACCGGTTCCACTTCTGGCCACTTTGTGAACTTGTCGATTGCAACGTACAAGTACTCAAAGCCCCCGACAGCACGGGGAAAAGGGCCGAAGATATCGAGCCCCCAGACCGAGAAGGGCCAGGACAAAGGGATCGTCTGGAGAGCTTGAGCTGGCTGATGAATTTGCTTTGCATGGAACTGGCACGCTTCACACTTGGTTACTTGTGAAGTTGCATCTTGGAGGGCTTCTTGCCAAAAGAACCCTTGCCGGAATGCCTTTCCGGCAAGTGCCCTTGCGCCAAAGTGGTGGCCACATATGCCTCCATGTATTTCTGCCAACAGCTTCTGTCCATCTTCTCTGGAAATGCACTTCAACCTGACACCATTGAGCCTTCTTCTGTACAGTTCGTTGTCGACGAACTGGTACATACTTGACTGCCTTGTTATCTTCTCTATCTCTTCTGGGTCGTCGGGAAGTTCTCCAGTTTGCAGAAAACGGACGATCTGCTGTGCCCATGCCGGAGCTCGAGGTTCAACGGCAAGGACTAAAGGCATGAGGGCTGCTGCGGGGACCCCAGCTTCTATGGCAAGAACCTCGGGCTCCGCCAGAGCTGATGGTCCCCCGGCAAGCTCGCCGGGGCAATACTTGTCGGGAACGTTTGCTTCAACTGTACCGATCCTAGGATCTGCAGGAGCAAACTGTTCCTCAGCATCTTGGTTGTTGATCTTGGGGACCTTGGCGGCGGCTTCAGGGAGATCCGCCGGCAAGTAGTCGCCGGAGACCAACTTTCTCTTCTTGTTTTGCCCACTTGATGGTGTAACGGATGGCTGAGTTAGCTTGAGCAGGAAGGTCCCTGGTTCCACAGGTAACTTCATCGCAGCACACTTTGAAAGGCCATCTGCAATATCATTCTGAGCTCTCGAGACGTGCTCCATTTGCAGACCCTCAAAGTGCTCTTCAAGCTTCCTCACTTCATCAACATAGGCTTCCATCAAAGGGCTCTGATAACTTTTGTTCACTTGTCGGACCACCAACTGAGAATCTCCCCGCACAACCATCTTCTTGATCCCGAGTTCGGCTACAATCCTGAGGCCGGCAAGCAGACCTTCATACTCAGCAGTATTGTTTGTCGCTTGTTCTCTGGGAAAGTGCATTTGGATAACATACTTGAGGTGCTCTCCGGTGGGCGCTATGAGTACCACGCCGGCACCGGCGCCTTGCAGCGAGAAGGCACCATCAAAGTACATTACCCATTCACTGCTTGCTTCTTGTACGGGGACGCTTGTCTCTGAAACTTCTTCATCGGGCGTTGGGGTCCATTCTGCTATAAATTCTGCCAAAGCTCTGCTCTGTATGGTTGAGGTACTCTCAAACTTGAGACCAAAGCTTGACAACTCCAGTGCCCACTCGATGATCCTGCCTGTTGCCAATATCCTCTTCAACGGAAAGCGAGTGACCACTGTTATCTCGTGTGCTTGGAAGTAATGGCGCAGCTTTCTCGAGGCCATGAGGAGGCCGAAAAGCAACTTCTGCACCCCAGAGTATCTTGATCTAGCTCCCTGCAAGAGGGAACTTACAAAATACACTGGGCGCTGCACCATCCTTCTTCGCACTTCTCCTTGCTCCTGCGCAGAGTTGTCCTTGTCGGTGCCAGAGCTTGTCGGGGGAGCCCCCTGCTTGTCGCTGGATTCGCTTGCCGGTGGTGTAGGCTCCTCGTCGGCCTCCCTCTCCGCTACTAACGCAGCACTAACCACTTGATTGGTTGCTGCTAAGTATAGCAGCAACTTCTCTTGTGGCCTAGGTGCGACAAGTATTGGAGTGGAGGATAGGTATCCTTTCAAGTCTTGCAGCGCTGCCTCCGCTTCCGGAGTCCATTTCATAGGACCTGCCTTCTTCAAGATTTTGAAGAAAGGCAGGGCGCGTTCTGCAGACTTTGAAATGAACCTACTGAGGGCAGCCACACAACCTGCAAGTCTCCTTACATCCTTGACGCGCTTCGGGGCTTCGATCTGCTCGATGGCTTTAATCTTGTCGGGATTGGCTTCAATCCCCCTCTGGGACACAAAGAACCCGAGAAGCTTGCCGGAGGGGACTCCAAAGACGCACTTCTCGGGATTCAACTTAAGCTGGATCTTGCGCAGATTCTCAAATGTCTCTTCCAGATCTTGGATCAGTGTATCTTTGCTCTTGCTTTTGACCACTATGTCATCCATGTAGGCTTCCACATTTCTGTGGATCTGTGGCTCAAAAGCAGTGTAGACCACCCTTGCAAAGGTTGAGCCTGCATTTTTCAATCCAAAGGGCATGCGTATGAAGCAATATGTGCCACATGGAGTGATAAATGCAGTCTTCTCTTCGTCTTCCTTGGCGATGAAAATCTGGTGGTAGCCTGAATATGCATCAAGGAAGGAAAGCAGCTCACATCCAGCAGTGGAGTCAACAATCTGGTCAATGCGCGGCAAGGGAAATGGATCCTTGGGACATGCTTTATTCACATCAGTGAAGTCTATACACAGTCTCCACTTCCCGTTGGCCTTACGCACGACAACTGGATTTGCTAACCATGTCGGGTGAATCACGCCTCTAACCAGGCATGCTGCTTCTAGCTTCTTGATCTCTTCGGCAATGAATTCTTGGCGCTCCATGGCTTGCTTCCTGACCTTCTGCTTGACGGGCCGCGCATGAGGACAAACAGCAAGCTTGTGCTCAATTACCTTCCTGGGAACGCCGGGGATGTCAGATGGTTGCCATGCAAACACATCGACATTCGCCCGCAGGAAGGCAACGAGCGCGCTTTCCTATTTGCTGTCAAGCGTAGCACTGATGGTGAAGGTACCACCAGTGCCGTCCTCCTTGGCGGACACCTTCTTGGTTGCCGGTGGAGCGGCCATCCCCTTCCTGCACTTGCCGGTGGAGCTCGATGGAACGTCCTCGACGGCAGCGCAGCACTCCGAAGAGGTGCGTTTGCCGGAGTGGGTCCCAGAGCACTTGCCGGACTTGGACTTGGTCTTCTTCCCCCCGGGAGCTTCAGCGGCAAGTGTGTTGCTCTCCGCCGCGGCTGCTGCATCCCGGTATATCTTGTCGGCGCAGATAAGCGCGTCCTTCTTGTCGCCAGGGACAGAGATGACGCTTATCGGCCCCGGCATTTTGAGAATGTTGTAGGCATAGTGGGAAGCTGCCATGAACTTTGCGAGGGCAGGACGTCCAAGTATCCCATTGTATGGCAATGGGATATCGGCAACATCAAAGGTTATCCTCTCCGTCCTGAAGTTAAGCTCCCCGCCAAAGGTCACTGGCAGAGTGATCTTCCCTTTGGGCTTGCTCCTTCCCGGGTTTATTCCTTGGAAAGAACCGGTCTCTTCGAGCTCGCCATCTGGGATCTGGAGTTTCTTGATCACAGATGAGGAGATCAAGTTCAGGCCGGCCCCGCCGTCAACCAACATTTTGGTGACCTTGAGGTTGCGGATGGTTGGTGAGACCAACATCGGCAAGCACCCGACCGCAGTGGTGCGGTCAGGGTGATCCTCAAGATCAAAAATGATGGGCGTGCTGGACCATTTCAGCAGCCTGCGTGACTCAACGGGCGGCTCTGCTGCGTTTACTTCCCGCACCCACTGCTTGAGTTGGCGGTGGGAAGTATGCAGAGAGGCGCCTCCGTCGACACACAGGACTTCTGTGGCCTTCTGGAACTCCTGCTCGCTGTTATCACCTTCCTCCATGTCGTCGTCGGCGTCTTCATCCTCATCCTTGTCGCGGCCCCGGGGAGGTCGATCACCTTGCCGCTGCTTGGCCTTGGCGCGGCGTCCTCCCCGGCCATTGAATGGCCGCTTCTTGCTTGGCTCTCCTCCGCCACCTTGGGCCTTCTCTTTGTCGCGCCGCTCGTATTCAGCTTTCTGCTGCTCCACGAGGTACTCGACGCGCTTGCAGTTCGAGAGGTCATGACCCTTGGTGCGGTGGATCTTGCAGTATTGCTTGTCGGAGCCGTCCTGCTTGTCGGCTGCCGCTACAGGGGCGGGCTCCTTGCCGGAGCCGCCAGCCTGCGCTTGCTTGGCGGGAGCCTCCTTGCCGGACTTCTCGACGACCAGCACCTCCTTGCTCTTCTTCTTTCTGTTGTTCCGCCGCCGGCTCTTCTTTGCCGGGGCGGCATCCTCGCTGTCGCTTCCTCCTGCGCCAGCATCCTCCCCGGGGAGTCTCCTCCCCTCTTCGGCACGTGCACACTTTTCAGCCAGAGCATAGAGCTCGCTGACATCCCGTATCTTGGTCATGGCCATCTCTTCTCGCATGCGGCGGTTACGCACGTTCTAATGGAACGCGCTGATAACCGTGGCAGGGTGGACGTCGGGGATGTTGTGTTGCACGCGGCTGAATCGTTGGATGTACTTGCGCAGGGACTCTCCTTCCTTCTGGGCCAAGATGTGGAGATCACTCTCCTGGCCGTCGGGTTTGTGGCCGCCCGTGAAGGCGCCAACAAATTGGTGGCACAGATCTGCCCATGAAGAAATGGAGCCTTCCGGAGAGTGCATAAGCCAAGAACGAACGTTTGGCTTAAGCACCAGCGGGAAGTAATTCGCCAGTATCTTCTCATTGCGTCCCCCGGCAGCCTGCACCGCGATGGTGTAGATGCTGAGAAACTCCGAGGGGTGCGTCTTGCCGTCGTACTTCTCGGGTACGTCGGGCTTGAAGTTTTTCATACTGGGCCACTAGACACGCCGCAGCTCGCGGGTGAACGCAGGGCAACCCGCCGCGTACGGCAAGTCGCCTGGTTCACCGGGCGCGTGCGTGTCGACAGCGGTCCCAGCACGCTGATCTGATTGTCGCCGGGCTTCTCGGCGGCGCTCGATTGTTGTCCGAGCATCTTGTTGTCGCCGGTCGTCAAGGACATGGCGCTGGTCCCGACGAGCCCGCGGATCCGACGACGCCGTGGAGTCGTCGTTGACGTTAATCCGGCGGGGAGGCGTCTTCTGCTTCCACGGCGGGAAGTGCACGGTGGTTGCACCCCCGGCGGTCTTGTCGCCATCGGCCTTCGTCTTCTCGACTTGCCGTGGCCGCGATGTCGCCGGCTGCTGCGGCGTGTCGTTGTTGGCGAAGGCGATGAGGCTCTGAATCGTCGCCCTCCAGTCTTCGGCTTTGTCTGCCGCTGGAGGGAAGTCGAGGAGCAGCTGCGCTCTTGCGAGTGCTTCTGCTGGAGAGGAGGGGAGCGGGGGCGAGCGGTGCGAGGAGCGGGATATGCTCGGACTTCTAACAGGGTTAGAAGGAGCAGTCTCCCGCCCCGGCGACCGCGCTTTGCTCGTGCCAGGACGGTGGCCTGGAACATCCCGCGAACCTCCGGTTTGTCCTTGCCCCAGCAAGCGGATGGTACCTCCTGTACCACGGCGCTGCTGGGTTGTCGTCTGCTGAGATGGACGTGGCGCGTCTACGGACACCGAGGCTCGGTCGTCCGTCTTGTCCTTGGATTTGGTGGCGCCGTGAGTTTCCTCGCCGGCGACCATCCTTCCGCCGGCGTCTCCTCCACCCACCGTTGGTTCTGGTGGCGGTGGAACAGACGCAGACGGGCCTCCGACCTCCGAAGCCTTCTTCTTCGGGGCCATGTTGCTGCTGATGGAGTTGACGAAGCTGGAGAGGTTGACGAAGAATGCGCCCGCGTGAGCGCCGGATCAGGTTCGCACAACTTCGACGCCCCCTACCTGGCGCGCCAAAGATGTCGGGGGAAACTGTCCACCACGAACACCTATGGGACCGGAGCCCCTTGTACGTTGCGGTAAGGGAGCGGAGGGAGCACGAAGAGCAGATCGAGGAGAGCACGCGGGCAGTTTACCCAGGTTCGGGCCGCGCGGACGCGTAAAACCCTACTCCTGCCTTGGTTGTATTGAGATCGGGAGCTTGAAGAGCTACAGTACTAGCTACACCAAGCGTGAGAGTTGTTAAGGATTCGAACCCCCTCTACGTTGTGCATGGGCCTCCTTTTATAGCTCAAGGGGTCACCGATAGGTGTCAACGTAGAGGAGGGTAAAAATGTAACTTTGGTGGTAGTTGTAACAGTGCGGGAATAGTGCGTGAACAGTGGATGAACAGTGGTCATCACCTACTTTGACAGTGGGGGACAAGAGCATTAAATGCCCGTCGCCGTCGAACCCAAAAGCGCCCGCCCGTGCGTCTCCGTTCGCCACGGCGGTAGCCTCGTCACCGTGGAGTGCCACCGTGTCCCCCAGGCTGCACAGCCATCCGCCACGCGTCCCTGGAAGGGTCCCCGGGCGACGCGTGGGCCGATGGGCTGGAGCGCGGGCACACAGTGCAGGCTTCCCCCGGAAAGCACCTTGCCGGGGTCTTGATCTTGCCGGGCTCTGAAGCTTGTCGCTCCCCGGGCCCTGCCGGGGCGCATGCTGCGCCGAGGCATGTCTTCTGAAATGCAGTCTTCTGGTCTTCCTGGCAAGCTCCTCTTGCCAGGGCCTTGCGTTAATGTGATAGTCTTGAGCCTGGGACGGCCTTCCCGGCAAGCTCTACTTGCCGGGGTCTTGATCTTCTGTCTTGTATACTTTGTTTTTGAATGGCTTAATAGGGACCAGAGAGGTTTCCGGCAAGCACGTGGTAGACCCTGCCGCGGGAAGCTGCCACTGCCCGTGCACAAGTTGGGGTACTAAGGTACCCCTACCTTAGTACACCGACACAAGCGACAAACAATACTGCAGAGTATGAAGGTTTACTTGCCGGCCTCAGAATTGCGGCCGAGCTTGGGATCAAGAAGTTGATTGTGCGGGGAGATTCGCAGTTGGTGGTCCGACAAGTGAATAGGAGTTACCAGAGCCCTTTGATGGAAGCTTATGTTGATGAAGTGAGGAAGCTTGAAGAACACTTTGAAGGTCTGCAAATGGAGCACGTTCCAAGAGCTCAGAACGATATTGCAGATGGCCTCTCAAAGTGTGCTGCAATGAAGTTACCTGTGGAACCAGGGACCTTCGTGCTCAAGTTAACTCAGCCATCCGTTACACCATCATTTGGGCAAAACAAGAAGAGGAAGTTGGTCTCCGGCGACTACTTGCCGGCGGACCTTCCTGAAGCCGCCGCCAAGGTCCCCAAGATCAACAACCAAGATGCCGAGGAACAGTTTGCTCCTGCAGATCCAAGGGTCAGTACAGTTGAAGCAAGCGTTCCCGACAAGCCTTGCCCCGGCAGGCTTGCCGGGGGACCATCAGCTCCGGCAGAACCGCAGGTTCTTGCCGTCGAAGCTGAGGTTCCCGCAGCAGCCCTCATGCCTTTAGTCCTTGTTGTTGAGCCTCAGGCTCCAGCTTGGGCGCAGCAAATCGTCCGCTTTCTGCAAACTGGAGAACTTCCCGACGAGCCAGAAGAGATAGAGAAGATAACCAGGCAGTCAAGTATGTACCAGTTTGTTGGCAATGAACTGTACAGAAGAAGACTCAATGGTGTCAGGTTGAAGTGCATTTCCAGGGAAGATGGACAGAAGCTGTTGGCAGAGATACATGGAGGCATATGTGGCCACCACATTGGTGCAAGGGCACTTGCTGGGAAGGCGTTCCGGCAAGGGTTCTTCTGGCCAGAAGCCCTCCAAGATGCAACTGCACAAGTAACCAAGTGTGAAGCGTGCCAGTTCCACGCCAAGCAAATTCACCAGCCAGCTCAAGCTCTCCAGA
Source organism: Secale cereale (assembly GCA_902687465.1). Lineage (NCBI taxonomy): Eukaryota > Viridiplantae > Streptophyta > Magnoliopsida > Poales > Poaceae > Secale > Secale cereale. Next base: position 635,395,555 of record LR738709.1, on the reverse strand, counting down.
CGATCCCTTTGTCCTGGCCCTTCTCAGTCTGGGGCTCGATATCCTCGGCCCCTTTCCCCGTGCAGTCGGGGGCTTCGAGTACTTGTACGTTGCAATCGACAAGTTCACAAAGTGGCCAGAAGTGGAACCAGTGAGAAAGGTGACAGCACAGTCAGCAGTCAGGTTCTTCAGATCGATTGTTTGCCGTTTCGGAATCCCTAACATGATCATCACCGACAACGGCACACAATTTACAAGTCGCATCTTCATGCAGTACGACCAAGACCTTGGCGCCAAGGTCTGCTTTGCTTCTGTTGCTCACCCGAGGAGCAATGGTCAAGCAGAGAGGGCCAATGCTGAAGTGCTGCGCGGACTCAAAACAAGAACCTTCGACAGGCTGCACAAGTGCGGAAGAAACTGGATAGAGGAGTTGCCGGCCGCTCTTTGGTCAATTAGGACGACACCAAATCGAGCAACCGGACAGACACCCTTTGCTCTTGTCTATGGAGCAGAGGCAGTTCTCCCCACGGAACTCGTATACGGATCTCCTCGAGTGCTCGCTTATGATGAGCTCGAGAAAGAGCAACTGCGACAAGATGACGCATTGCTCCTTGAGGAGGAACGTCTCCAGGCTGCTGTACGAGCTGCTCGATACCAGCAAGCCTTGCGTCACTATCATAGCCGCAAGGTCAAGGCCAGGAGTCTCGAGGAAGGCGACCTTGTTCTTCGGCGTGTTCAGTCCGCCAAGAATTCCAACAAGTTGACGCCGAAGTGGGAAGGCCCTTATCGGGTGAGACAAGTCACAAGGCCTGGCGCTGTCCGCCTTGAGACGGAAGATGGCTTACCGGTGAGCAACTCCTGGAACATAGAGCATCTTCGCAAGTTTCACCCATAAGGCGCGGTTGCCGTGATCCGCTCCGGCAACCACCTTTTGTACAAGTCTTGCCGCTGTTGCATGTAAACCTTTGTACAAAGCCGGCGCAGACCCGTGCATCAGTAAAGCTTTTGTGCTTAGCACTATTTGTCATTTTCATGCCTTTCTTTGTTATTTGCATGCATCATCTGACACTATGTGCAACGCACATCCCCGGTAAGCACTAGCAAGCCGTAAGGCCCTATACTTGTTTTTCCTCCTCTTTTTCTTTCCCTCTTAAGCAGAAGGGGTATTCCTTGCGCACAAGTTTGCCGGGGGGGAAGGAGATGGAGGCATGAACCAAGTGCTGTTCAAGAAAGAGAAGACTTGCCGGGGGACAAACAATCTATGAAAGCTAAGTTACCAGAATTTGAGCAGTTCAAATTTTTAAAACTTTAGTTGTCTTCCTTGAACAACCACGCTTTGTATGGAAAACCTGTGCGCAGAGGAACCTACCTGTGGCTAGCCGCGCCCTTACTTTGTTTCGAGCACGCTCAACGGCTTAAGTGAGCTGCGACAAGTGTCGCACCCTTATTTCGTTTTCGAGTTCGCTCAGCAAGCTAAGTGTGCTGCGACTAGCTACGGCAAGGTTACTTGCCGGCGAGGCCTTTGCCAGCAGGCTGCTAAGAGTCCAGCACTCAGCGCTCGCGGCAAGGGTCCTTTGCCGGCAAGTTCCCTAAAAGCATAGGGTGGAATGCATACAAAGTGAAGGGACCAAAGCAAGGGAGATAACACTGCATTGATAGCTCGAAATAAGATTGTATATTACAAAGACAACTTGCCGCAATACTAATAGATTCTTGTCCATAACATGCCTAGCAGCGGCAAGGGAAGCAGAAAGAAAGGGATCTAATCTACGCGGTCGCCTTCACGCCTCGTGATCTTGCCCACCTTGGCGACGATGTGGGCAACCTGCGCCTTCAACGCCTCCTTATCAGCTTCGGGCGGCAAGGTGCGGAGGACGTTGACGAGGTTGATGCCGGGGTTGCTGTAGACGATTTTCGACAAGACCCGCTCCATGGTGCCCATGCAGAGCCGACGTGCCTCGTCGGCCAGCTACACGGGGATCTTCTCCCGCAGCTGCGCAAGCACCGGTGCAATCCCCCTGAAGAACAGACTCAACTTGGCGCTGTGGGGGAGGCTCTCGTCCGGGGAGTACACGAGATGCTCCGCCTTCAGCGCCATCATCTCCATGTCAATTTTGGCAGCGGAGGTGACCAACTCATCAGTCCACTGCTCCACTGCCCGGCTGAAGTTGTTCGCCGAGACGGCGGCGCTATCCACCAAGGCCCTTTCCTTGCGGAGTTCGTCCTTCAGCTTCGTCTCGCGGTCCCGGGCAGCGTCGAGCAATTCAGTCAGGGTGGAAACCTTCAAATCTAAGTCAGCGATGGAGTTCTTGGCGTCAGAGAGCTCTGTGCCCTTCTCGGAGAGACGTACCTGCAGCTCAGAGTTGGTGTGGGCATCTTTCTCCCGCTCCACATTGAGCGCAGTGACTCTGTCCTCGCTTGCCTTCAGGAACAACTCCAGCTGCGCCACCCTGGCCGCCAGATCCTTCTTAGCAGTCTCCGTGGCAGCAGCCGCGTCCTTCGCCTCCTTCAGGGCCCCGCCGATAGCTTGCTCCCGGGCGGTGAGGTCGTCCTCGTGGGCGTCGAGGTCGACCTTCCGCTGGTTGAGTGCCCCTTCCCGCCGGGACAGCTCCTCGGCGGCGAATCATTGCTGCTCCTCAGCCTCAGCTTTTTCAAGGAGGAATGCTTGCTGCTCCCCGGCAAGCTCTTCGCGCTCCTCCGCCAAGTTGCGGAGGGCCGCCTGGTTGGCGGCGCGGAGCTCCATGGCGCGCTTCTCTAGATCAACTCCAGCCTTGGCGGCCAGAGCCTCCCGAGACTCTAATTTCGCTTGCCTGGCCCGATATAAAGCCAGGAGCCGGCGAAGGAGCTTCTCCTCTTCGGGCTCGTCACTGCTGCCGGGCGCTTCAACAACCTTCAATCCGGCGGAGGCGAGGACCTCTCCGTCAAAGGTCTCTCCCTCCGCGGGTGCTCGAGACGAGGACGCCCACGGGACTTGTATGAAAATCCCGTTGGCGGCCTCCAGGTAGACGCTCTGCCCAGCTGCGGGGGCGGAAGGGTCGACGGCCGGTGCAGCGTCCGGCGCTCCTGCGGCCTCCGGGCCAGCAGTGTGGTCGCCGGTCCCTTCCCCAGCCGCGGCGTCTGCGGCCGGGGCGGTCTCTTCAGCGGCAGGCTCGTCGGCTCCAGCCATTCCCTCGGTGGCAGTGGTGTTGTCGCCGGCGCCGTGCACCTCCTCCTCAGCGGTGGCCTCCGTCTCCATCCGCTCCGGGGCAGGAGGGTCTAAGCAGAAGAAAAAGAAAAGAAAGAGTCAAGCAAATATCCAAAAAGACAAATCCAAGGAGAAGAAGTTGCAAGGCTTACCTTCGCGGACTTCTTCAACGACGGGGTCCCTCGCCGAAGAATTCTCCCTTGGCGGCGGAGTAGTGGCCCCCGCTGGCGGAGGGCCTCCTGCGCCCTCCCTTGGCGGGGTGCTCACCCTCGTTGGGCTGCTCACCCTTGGCGGGGTACTCGCCCTTGGCGGAGTGCCCGTCCTTGGCGGAGCGTTCTCCCTTGTCGGGGAGCTCACCCTTGGCGGGGAGGGTGGAGCGAGTGGCTCGTCGGGGGCGACCTCCTGGCGCTCCTGCGGCTGCGGCTCCACTTCTGCACAAAACAACAAGATATCAGTACAAGCAACTACCTCGAGCGCGCCCGTCAAGCAGAAAAACGAATACCAGACTTACGCTGGGGCCTACGCTGGGGGCTGCTCCTCGGAGCAGCAGGCTGATCCGGCAAGCTCATCGCCGGCGCGTCGCTTGTCGCCGCGACGGGCTCGTCGTCTTCAATAGTAACCACAGGGATCTTGGCCCTCTTCGCCATCCGCTGGGTCAAGGTCCTGTGAAGCAAAACAAAAGCAAGATCAGAACCAAGCAAGGAAAATCAAGACAAAATCAAAGAAACTAAAAGAATTGCAAGTACTTACTCCTCTTCCTCTTCGTCGGAGCTGAGGGCGGAGAAGTCAAACTCCGCCTGGGGCGCTCCCGTGCGAGGAGCAGGAGGAGAAGGCTCCCTCGGGCGCTTGGCGGTCTCCGGGGCTGCGGGCTATGAAGACCCAGCCCCCGTCGTCGCCGAGGACCGAGGAGCAGAAGGAGCGACCGTTCCGCTCCGGGAGGGTCCCCCTCTGCTTGACGCTCGAGCATGGGGCGCCTCCTTGACGACTTCGCTCGTCTTGGTGGCGCGCGTCGCATGGCGCGCCGGCTGCTGCCGAGGCGCCTGTGGCCTCGCCGTCTCAGCTGCCTTGTGGGGGCGTTTCTTCTGTTGCTGCGGAGGGCTTGGCGGAGGCGGAGAATTCTCCGAGGACGAGGCGGCGTCGTCAAGATTCAGAGATCCACCGGAGTCTTCATCGGAATCCCCAGCCTCGGTGTCCCCCTCCTCCTCGGCAGGCCTGCTGGACTCAGTGCCATGACCGGCGGCCTCGCTCCCCCCGGCAACCTCGCTCGTCTCGGCAAACTTCACGGAGGGCTCCCCGGCAAACTTCTCGGGCGCAAGCTTCAGCAGCTTGAGGATTTCCGCCTCCTCTGCTTGGCTCACTGCGTCCGCGGCCTGTGCCTCGTCCACAGTGTATCCGAAGTCGCCTGCGGCCGCAGCTGCGGCGGCCTCCTCCATCCTGGAGGCGATGTAGGCTATATCCCGTTCAGTATTGGCCCGGGTGAGGCCCTTGTTCTCCTCGGTGTTGCAGGGCTTCTCGACCAAGTTGTCGAAGAAGGTCAGCACGGTATCCGGCGGAGGCTCTATCCAAGTGGGGACGACGCCATGGGAGTCGCACGCGGGCATCATCGCTCATAAGGAATCGCGGGCGGTGCTGTTGCACAGCGGCACCACTCCCCGGGAAGGTCTGAACCACTCCGGGTGGGCCGGGTCATGCTTGAAGAGCTCCCGGACCATCCCCTTCAACTCCAAGGCAGTGAAGTTGTAGTTCAATCCAGGGCGCAGCCTCATGATATCTGCCGCATTGCCGAATTCCCAGGCGGACCTTTTCCTTTCTTGTAAAGGGGCGATGCGGCGGCGGAGGAAATCTGCTCCAACTTCTCCAATAGTCATATTGGCGACCCGGAGACGAATGATCCTAATGAGGGCGATATTAAGCTTGCTGTCCTCCGGGGCCAATTCACTCCAATCCCTGCCGCGCACTATGGCAGTCTGGCGCGGCGTGGTAAAGGGCTCTGGCTTATCTTCCAGCACCCAGCACCAATCGGCTCTCCACTCCTCCCACTTGCCGCGAAGCTCACCCTTCAGGTACGAGTCCTTCTTGTTCAGCCTAAAGATCCAGGAGATGCCGCCGGAGAGGGGGGCACCTGACTCTACTCTAGGCATAAAGAAGTGGCGGAAAAGGGCTACATTTGGATGAACCCCAACATAGTTTTCGCACAGATGTGCGAAAACGGCCATCGTAAGGATGGCGTTGGGGGTGAAATCTAGGAGGTGGAGGCCATATGTGTTCATTACATCACAAAAGAACTCCGATAACGGAGGGCACAGACCACAATGGAAGAATGCAGCGAAGAAAAAGTACCCGCCGGGGAACATATCTTTGGCGACGGCGGGGAAGACCCTGGTGCGGGGATGAGCTTTGGTCTCCCTCGCCCAGAACAAATAATATTTGTCCCGCAGCTCCCTCGGACCAAGCCTTGGCGCGAAGACCACGCACTTCTTCCGCAGGGCAGCCAGCTTCGCCGCCTGCTCGGACTTCTCCTTCTTGGCCTTGTCTGCTTTCGCCTTGTCGCTCTTCGGAGCCATGGCGGGGGCGGCAAGGAAGGAGGCGAGGAGCTCGACGGTGCCGTGGATGCGGGAGACGGCGGAGGAGGGAGTGGAGCTGGGCTCTCTGTCGACCTTGGGGAGGCGGAGGGCGACGGGGGTTTCTGGAGAATCAAGACGCAATGAAGACGATGGAGGGAACTGCCCCTGCTTCCTCTGCTTTTAAGGGGGAAGTGGGGGACGTTCCGCATTTCCCATTAAAGAACAGGCCACGATCTCTCCCGCGACGCCGCATTCGACGCGTGCCATTAAGGAGGGATGCGGCGGATACGGAAGGGGATACGGCTTGCCGTGGGCCGCGCGTGCCCGTGCACTGTCTTGGGCCTGGCCCAACAGCGCTCGGCACCGTGTGTGGCCCAGGCCCGGGGGCTCCTGTCGGTGTACTAAGTACCCCAACTTGTGCACGGGCGGTAGCAGCTTCCCGTGGCAGGGCTTACCACGTGCTCGCCGGGAACCTTTCTGGTCCCTATGAAGCCATTCAAGAACAAAGTATACAAGTCAGAAGATCGAGGCCCCGGCAAGAGGAGCTTGCCGGGAAGGCCGCACCAGGCTCAAGGTTATCACTTTAGCACCAGACCCTGGCAAGAGGAGCTTGCTAGGAAGGCCAAGGAACACATACCTCTAGAGATGCCTCGGCGCGTCATGCGCCCCGGCAGGACCCGGAGAGCGACAAGCTTCCGAGCCCGGCAAGATCGCCACCCCGGCAAGGTGCTTGCCGGGGAAACCTACGTTGTGTGCCCGCGCTCCAGCTCATCGGCCCACACGTCGCCCTGGGGCCCTTCCAGGGGCACGTGGCAGATGGCTGTGCAGCCTGGGGCACACGGTGGCAAGCCACGGTGACGAGGCTACCGCCGTGGCGAACGGAGAAGCATGGACGGACGCTTTTGGGGGCGACGGCGACGGGTATTTAATGCCCTTGTCCCCCACTGTCAAAGTTAGGTGAAGACCACTGTTCATATACTGTTCATGCACTGTTACAACTACCACCAAATTTACACTTTTACCCTCCTCTACGTTGACACCTGTCGGTGACCCCTTTGAGCTATAAAAGGAGGCCCATGCACAATGTAGAGGAGGTTCGGTTCGAAACCTAGACAACTCTCTCGCTCGGTGTAGCTAGTACTGTAGCTCTCCAAGCTCCCGAGCTCAAGAACTCAATACAGCCTAAGCAGGAGTAGGGTTTTACGCGTCCGCGCGGCCCGAACCTGGGTAAACTGCTCGCGTAGGCTCCTCGATCTGCTCTCCGTGCTCCCTCCGCTCCCTTACCACAACGTAGAAGGGGCTCCGGTCCCATAGGTGCTCGTGGGAGGACAGTTTCCCCCGACACTTAGGATCGACAAAACCTTTCTGATTGTATCACATACAACCTTTCCTTACGAAAACTGGTAAGGAAACTAGTTTTGATATCCATCTGCCAGATTTCATAAATGCAGCTAATGCTAACATGATTCCGACGGACTTAAGCATCGCTACGAGTGAGAAAATCTCATCGTAGTCAACTACTTAAACTTGTGAAAAACTCTTCGCCACAAGTCGAGCTTCATAGACGGTGACATTACCGTCCACGTCCATCTTCTTCTTAAAGATCCATTTATCTCAATGGCTTGCCGATCATCGGGCAAGTCCACCAAAGTCCATACTTTGTTTTGATACATGGATCCTATCTCGGATTTCTCGGCTTCTAACCATTTGTCGGAATACGGGCCCACCATCACTTCTCCATAGTTTGTAGGTTCATTGTTTTCCAACAACATGACATCTAAGACAGGATCACCGTACCACTCAGGAGTAGTACATATCATTGTCGACCTACGAGGTTTGATAGCAACTTGATCCGAAGCTTCATGATCACTATCATTAGTTTCCTCTTCAACAGTCATAGGTTCCACAGAAACATCTTTCTGTGTTGCACTACTCTCCGGTTGAAGTGAGGGTTCGACAACCTCATCAAGTTCTATCTTCCTCCCACTCAATTCTTTCGAGAGAAACTCCTTCTTGAGAAAGGACCCGTTCTTAGCGACAAACATTTTTGCCCTTGGATCTGAGATAGAAGGTATACCCAACTGTTACCTTTGGGTATCCTATGAAGATGTATTTGTCCGCTTTGGGTTCGAGCTTTTTTTCCGGCTGAAGCCATAAGCATTGCAGCCCCAAACATTAAGAAACGACAACGTTGGTTTCTTGCCAAACCATAGTTCGTACGGCGTCGTCTCAACGGACTTAGATGGTGCCCTATCTAAAGTGAATGCAGCTGTCTCTAATGCATGACCTCAAAATAATAGCGGTAGATCGGTAAGAGACATCATAGATCGCACCATATCTCATAAGGTTCGATTACGACGTCCGGACACACCATTACGCTGTGGTGTTCCAGGTGGCTTCAACTGCGAAACAATTCCACAATGTCTTAAGTGATTGCCAAACTCATAACTCAGAAAATCTCCCTTTGATCAGATCGTAGGAACATGATCTTCTTGTTATGATGATTCTTAACTTCACTCTAAAATTGCTTGAACTTTTCAAACGTTTCAGACTTTTGCTTCATTAAGTAAATATACCCATATCTACTCAAATCGTCAGTGAAGATGAGAAAATAACAATATCCACCACACGCCTTAATTATCATTGGATCACACACATCAGCATGTATCATTTCCAACAAATTACTTGCCCGTTTCATTGTACCTGAAAACGGGATCTAGTCATCGTGCCCATGAGGCATGGCTCGCATGTGTCAAGCGATTCAAAATCAAGTGACTCCAAACATCCATCAGCATGGAGCTTCTTCATGCATTTTATGCCAAAATGACCTAAGTGGCAATGCCACAAGAAAGTGGTACTATCATTATTAACTCTACATCTTTTGGCATTAATATTATTATCATGTGTATTAGTATGATCGAGATTCAATAAACCATTGGGTGCATGACCATAAAGGTATTATTCATGTAAACAGAATAACCATTATTCTCTAACTTAACTGAATAACCGTATTGCAATGAACATGATATAATCATATTCATGCTCAACGTAAACACCTGATAATATTTATCTAGGTTCAACACTAATCCCGAAGGTAGAGGGAGCGTGCGATAGTGATCTTATCAACCTTGGAAACACTTCCAACACACATTGTAACCTCGCCCTTAGCTAGTCTCTGTTCAATCCGTAGCTTTTGCTTCAAGTCACTAATAATAGCAACTGAACCGGTATCCAATACCCAGGTACCACAAGCAGTACTAGTAAGGTACACATCAATAACATGTATATCAAATATACTTTGTTGAAGTTGCCAGCTTTCTTATCTACCATGTATTTGGGGTAGTTCCGCTACCATGTGACCGTTCCCCTTACAATAGAAGCACTTAGTCTCGAGGTTTGGGTTCAACCTTGGGTTCCTTCATTAGAGCGACAACCGGTTTGCCATTCATGATGTTTCCCTTCTAGCCCTTGCCCTTTTTGAAACCAGTGGTCTTGTTAAACCATCAACACTTGATGCTCCTTCTTGATTTCTACTTTTGCGGTCTTAAGCATCGCTAATAGCTCCGGGATCATCTCCATCCTTTGCATGTCATAGTTCATCACGAAGTTCTAATAGTTTGGTGATAGTGTCTAGAGAATTCCGTCAACCACTATCTCATCTGGAAGATTAACTCCGACTTGGTTCAAGTGATTTTAGCACCCAGACATTCTGAGCACATGCTCACTAGTTGAACTATTCTCCTCCATCTTGTTGGCAAAATAACTTGTCAGAGGTCTCATATCTCTCAACACGGGCATGAGTCTGAAACCCAAATTTCAGCTCTTGGAACATCTCATATGGCGTTCAAAACGTCATTGGAATCCCAATTCTCAGTCGTAAAGTATGGTGCACTAAACTATCAAGTAGTCATCAGGACGTGTCTGTCAGGTGTTCACAACATCCACAGACGACGTTGTAGGGGTTTGCACATCGAGCGGTGCATCAAAGACGTAAGCCTTCTATGTAGCAGTGAGGACACTCCTCGGACTACGGACCCAGTTCGCATCATTGCTTACAATAGCTTTCAACTTATTCTTTCTCTAGGATCGTATTAAACAGGGAGCTAGAACGCAAGCTATTGGTCTACAACATAATTTGTGAAGACAACTTAGACTATTGTTCATGACAATTAAGTTCATCTAATGAACTCCCACTCAGATAGACATCTCTCTAGTCATCTAGGTGATACATGATCCAAATCGACTAGGCCGTGTCCGATCATCACGTGAGATGGACTAGTCATCAACGGTGAACATCTTTATGTTGATCGTATCTTCTATACGACTCATGTTCGACCTTTCGGTCTTCCGTGTTCCGAGGCCATGTCTGTACATGCTAGGCTCGTCAAGTGAACCCTAAGTGTATTGCGTGTGTAAATCTGGCTTACACCCGTTGTATGCGAATGTTAGAGCCTATCACACCCGATCATCACGTGGTGCTTCGGAACAACGAACCTTAGCAACGGTGCACAGTTAGGGGGAACACAATTCTCGAAATTTTAGTGAGAGATCATCTTATTTACTACCGTCGTTCTAAGCAAATAAGATGTAAAACATGATAAACATCACATGCAATCAAATAGTGACATGATATGGCCAATATCATTTTGCTCCTTTCGATCTTCATCTTCGGGGCTCCATGATCATCATCGTCACCGGCATGACACCATGATCTTCATCATCATGATCTCCATCATCATGTCTTCATGAAGTTGTCTCGCCAAACATTACTTCGACCACTATGGCTAACGGTTAGCAATAAAGTAAAGTAATTACATGGCGTTTTCAATGACACGCGGGTCATACAATAAAATAAGACAACTCCTATGGCTCCTGCCGGTTGTCATATTCATCGACATGCAAGTCGTGATTCCTATTACAAGAACATGATCAATCTCATACATTACATATATATCATTCATCACATCCTTTTGGCCATATCACATCACACGGCACATGCTGCAAGAGCAAGTTAGACGTCCTCTAATTGTTGTTGCAAGTTTTTACGTGGCTGCTATAGGTTTCTAGCAAGAACGTTTCTTACCTATGCCAAAACCACAACGTGATATGCCAATTTCTATTTACCCTTCATAAGGACCCTTTTCATCGAATCTGATCCGACTAAAGTGGGAGAGACAGACACCCGCTAGCCACCTTAGGCAACTAGTGCATGTCAGTCGGTGGAACCTGTCTCACGTAAGAGTACGTGTAAGGTCGGTCCGGGCCACTTCATCCCACGATGCCGCTGAATCAAGATAAGACTAGTAACGGCAAGTAAATTGACAAATCGACGCCCACAACTACTTTGTGTTCTACTCGTGCAAGAAACTACGCATAGAACTAGCTCATGATGCCACTGTTGGGGATCGTAGCAGAAATCAAAAAATTTCTAAGATCAATCTATGGAGTTATCTAGCAACGAGGAAGAGGGGAGTGCATCTACATACCCTTGTAGATCACGAGCAGAAGCGTTCAAGAGAACGGGGATGATGGAGTCATACTCGTCGTGATCCAAATCACCGATGATCCTAGCGCCGAACGGACGGCACCTTCGCGTTCAACACACGTACGGAGCAGAGACATCTCCTCCTTCTTGATCTAGCAAGGGGGAAGGAGAGGTTGATGGAGATCCAGCAGCACGACGGCGTGGTGGTGGATGTAGCGGTATTCCAGCAGGGCTTCGCCAAGCGCTGCGGAAGGAGGAACGGGTGTCACGGGAGGGAGAGGGAAGCGCCAGGGCATGGGGTGCGGCTGTCCTCCCTATCCCCCACTATATATAGGGTCCCTAGGGGGCGCCGGCCCTAGGAGATCCCATCTCCAAGGGGGGCGGTGGCCAGGGGGGAAACTTGCCCCCCAAGCCAGGTGGAGGCGCCCCCACCCCTAGGGTTTCCAACCCTAGGCGCAGGGGGAGGCCCAAGGGGGGGCGCACCAGCCCACTAGGGGCTGGTTCCCCTCCCACTTCAGCCCATGGGGCCCTCCGAGATAGGTGGCCCCACCCGGTGGACCCCCGGGACCGTTCCGGTGGTCCCGGTACAATACCGATGACCCCGAAACTTTCCCGGTGGCCGAAACCTAACTTCCTATATATAAATCTTTACCTCCGAACCATTCCGGAACTCCTCGTGACGTCCGGGATCTCATCCGGGACTCCAAACAACTTTCGGGTTTCTGCATACTTATGTCTCTACAACCCTAGCGTCGCCGAACCTTAAGTGTGTAGACCCTACGGGTACGGGAACCATGTAGACATGACCGAGACAACTCTCCGGCCAATAACCAACAGCGAGATCTGGATACCCATGTTGTCTCCCACATGCTCCATGATGATCTCATCAGATGAACCACAATGTCAAGGATTCAATCAATCCTGTATACAATCCCCTTTGTCTACCGGTATAGTACTTGCCCGAGATTCGACCGTCGGTATCCCGATACCTTTGTTCAATCTCGTCACCGACAAGTCTCTTTACTCGTTCCGTAACACATCATCCCGTGATCAACTCCTTGAACACATTGTGCACATTATGATGATGTCCTACCGAGTGGGCCCAGAGATACCTCTCCGTCACACCGAGTGACAAATCCCAGTCTCGATTCGTGCCAACCCAACAGACACTTTCGAAGATACCTGTAGTGCACCTTTATAGCCATCCAGTTACGTTGTGACGTTTGGTACACCCAAAGCATTCCTACGGTATCCGGGAGTTGCACAATCTCATGGTCTAAGGAAAAGATACTTGACATTTAGAAAAGCTTTAGCATACGAACTACACGATCTTGTGCTAGGATTAGGATTGGGTATTGTCCATCACATCATTCTCCTAATGATGTGATCTCGTCATCAATGGCATCCAATGTCCATGGTCAGGAAACCGTGGCCATCTGGTGATCAACGAGCTAGTCAACTAGAGGCTTACTAGGGACATGGTGTTTGTCTATGTATCCACACATGTATCTCAGTTTCCTATCAATACAATTCTAGCATGGATAATAAACAATTATCATGAACAAGGAAATATAATAATAACCAATTTATTATTGCCTCTAGGGCATATTTCCAACAATAAATGCTTCTCGAACTACTCCATGGTATGTTGATTATGCTAATTACATTGTCGCTAAATTTATACCACCTAGTTTTACATAGCGGCAAAAGAAAAAGTTTTTCTATGATTTAAGACACTACTTCTGGGACGACCCACACCTTTATAAAGAAGGTGTAGATGGTATTATTAGACATTGTGTACCTGAGCATGAACAGGAACAGATCCTACACAAGTGTCACTCTGAGGCTTACGGAGGACACCATGCTGGAGATAGAACTGCACATAAGGTATTGCAATCCGGTTTTTATTGGCCTACTCTCTTCAAGGATGCCTGTAAGTTTGTCTTGTCTTGTGATGAATGTCAAAGAATTGGTAAAATTAGTAGACGTCAAGAAATGCCTATGAATTATTCACTTGTTATTGAACCATTTGATGTTTGGGATTTTAATTATATGGGACCGTTTCCTTCTTCTAATGGGTATACAAAAAATTTAGTTGTTGTTGATTACGTTACTAAGTGGGTAGAAGCTATTCCAACTATTAGTGTTGATCATAACACCTCTATTAAGATGCTTAAAGAAGTTATTTTTCCGGGGTTTGGAGTCCCTAGATACTTAATGACTGATGGTGGTTCACATTTTATTCATGGTGCTTTTCGTAAAATGCTTGCTAAGTATGATGTTAATCATAGAATTGCATCCCCTTACCACCCACAGTCTAGCAGTCAAGTAGAACTAAGTAACAGAGAGCTGAAATTAATTTTGCAAAAGACTATTAATAGATCTAGAAAGAATTGGTCCAAGAAACTTGATGATGCATTATGGGCCTATATAACTGCTTATAAAAATCCTATGGGTATGTCTTCGTATAAAATGGTTTATGGAAAAGCATGTCACTTACCTCTCGAACTAGAACATAAGGCATATTGGGCCATTGAAGAGCTTAGTTATGATTTCAAACTTGCCGGTGAGAAGAGGTTATTGGACATTAGCTCACTTGATGAGTGGAGAACCCAGGCCTATGAGAATGCCAAATTGTTTAAAGAAAAAGTTAAACGATGGCATGACAAAAGGATACAAAAACATGAGTTTAATGTAGGTGATTATGTTCTGCTATACAACTCTTTTTTAAGATTTTTTGCAGGAAAAATTCTCTCTAAATGGGAAGGCCCTTGCGTGATCGAGGAGGTCTATCATTCCGGTGCCATAAAAATCAACAACTTCGAAGGCACAAATCTGAAGGTGGTGAACTGTCAAAGAATCAAACATTATATCTCAGGTAATCCCATAAATGTTGAAACCAATGTTATTGAAACCGTAACCCCAGAGGAATACATAAGGGACACTTTCCAGAACGATTCAGACTCCGGGTACGGTAAGTAAACCGACTCCAAAACAGTTCTATTGGCAATTTTCTCCGTTTTGGAATATTTAAGAAAATAGGAAATATAAGAAATAGTCCGAAAGGGACACGAGGCACCCACGAGGGTGGAGGGCGTGCCCCCTGCCTCGTGGGCACCTCGTGTGCTCTCAGGACTCCGTTTTCTTGCACGATACTTCTTTTGGTCGGTAAAAATTTATTATATAATCTCCCGAAGGTTTTGACCACGGTACCACGACAAAATCCTTTGCTTTTGTTTCGAGCTGTGTTTCTGACAGATCTAGATCACCATGACGTCTTCATGCGCCCCCAAGGACAAGTTCTTCGAGAAGGTCATCAACCCCTACCTCACGGAAGTGCTGTAACACCCTCAAACCATTGAGGTGCGTGAGGGGGTGCTGCACATCCGCGATGTTGAGGGACCAAGGAGGACCTGAAGTGTGGAGACAAGACTCGAAGCAATGGAGCAAGAAGTTTTCAAGTGCCAGGGGATGGTGGAACGAGGACTCAACGCCAACCACATGATGATCGTGGAGTTCACCAACATCCACAAGCTGGATGCCAAGAACAATTGGGAGGCCATCTTCAAGCTTCATGAGAAAATCGAGCACCTCCAGCCCAAATCTATGATCTGCAGAACCAAAACTGTGAGTATGAATATAGATTCAAGAGGATGAGGTTGGCTGCAGATTTGAGGATCCCGGGGACTCGATCATCTTTCTACGAGGGTGAGCATATGCCTTCGAAGATGGACGACAAGCCTATATCATCAACAACTCCATCATCACTACCTCCGAAGAAAGATACATAAAACACAAGGGTATGGGCACTCCCCTTGGAAACTGCCAAGCTTGGGGGAGGTGCCCCTGTATCGTATCACCATCACACCTCTATCTTTACTATTTTTTTCTTAGTTTGATCCTTTTGGTAATATCTTGATCTAGTAGAATAAAGTTTAGTATGTTCTTATTGTGAGCTTTGCTTTATGATCCTTATCTATGTAATCGAGTCTGTGAGCTATATATAATAAAGATTAGTTTTGAGTCAAGGGCTTGATTATCTCACTATGATCATGAGGGAATAAATGAAAGAATAAAAATAATTAAAGAGTAATGACTTCACATATAAAGAGTATGATGAATAAAAGTTGCTGAGAGTTGAGATACATAGTTTTGGTCATCGTTGCAATTAATAGGAAGTAATAAAGAAAGAGAGGTTCTCGCATATAAATATACTATCTTGGACATCTTTTATGATTGTGAGCAATCATTAAAATATGACATGCTAAAAGGTTGATGTTGGACAAGGAAGACAACGTAATGGGTTATGTTTTCTTATATCCGAAATAAAGTATATTATCATGGATCATCCAAGATGTTGAGCTTGCCTTTCCCCCTCATGCTAGCCAAACTCCTTGCACCAAGTACAGATACTACTTGTGCTTCCAAATATCCTTAAACCCAGTTTTTCCATGAGAGTCCACCATATCTACCTATGGATTGAGTAAGATCCTTCAAGTAAGTTGTCACTGTTGCAAGCAATAAAAATTGCTCTCTAAATATGTATGATCTATTAGTGTGGAGAAAATAAGCTTTATACGATCTTGTGATATGGAAGTAATAAAAGCGACACTGCATAATAAAGGTCCCTATCACAAGTGCCAATATAAAGTGACGTTCTTTTGCATTAAGATTTTGTACATCCAACCATAAAAGCACATGACAACCTCTCCTTCCCTCTGCGAAGGGCCTATCTTTTATTCTTGTCTTATACCTTATACAAGAGTCAAGGTGATCTTCACCCTTCCTTTTTACACTTTATCCTTTGGCAAGCACTATGTGTTGGAAACATATATATCCAATTGGATGTGAGTTTGCATAAAGCATTATTATTGACATTACCCTTGAGGTAAAAGGTTGGGAGGCAACACTATAAGCCCCTATCTTTCTCTGTATCCGATTAAAACTCCATACCCATAAGTATTGCGTGAGTGTTAGCAATTGTGAAAGACTAAATGATAGTTGAGTATGTGGACTTGCTGAAAAGCTCTTATATTGACTCTTTCCGATGTTATGATAAATTGCAATTGCTTTAATAACCGAGATCATAGTTTGTTAGTTTTCAATGAAGTTTCTGATTCATACTTGACATTGTGAATAGATTGTTACTTTAGCCTAAGAAATCATATGACAATATATATATATATATATATATATATATATATATATATATATATATATATATATATATATATATATATATATATATATATATTGTTGTTATAAGAATGATCATGATGCCCTCATGTCTGTATTTTATTTTATTGGCACCTCTATCTCTAAACATGTGGACATATTTTTCGATATCTGGTTCCGCTTGAGGACAAGCGAGGTCTTAGCTTGGAGGAGTTGATACGTCCATTTTGCATCATGCTTTTATATCGATATTTATTGCATTATGGGCTGTTATTACACATTATGTCACATTATGTCACAATATTTATGCCTTTTCTCTCTTATTTTACAAGGTTTACATGAAGAGGAAGAATGTCGGCATCTGGAATTCTGGGCTGGAAAAGGAGCAAATATTGGAGACCTATTCTGCACAACTCAAAAAGACCTGAAACTCCACGAAAGTCAGTTTTGGAATATATAAAAAAAATACCAGGCAAAGAAAGCACCAAAGGGGGGCCACCCACCGTCCACGAGGGTGGGGGCGCGCCCCCTGACTCGTGGGCCACCTGGCAGCACCCCGATGCCCATATTCTGGTATAAGGTGTCTTCTGCCCTGGAAAAAATCATAAGGAAGCTTTCGGGATGAAGCGCCGCCGTCTCGAGGCGGAACCTTAGCGAAACCAATCTAAGGCTCCGGTGGAGCTGTTGTGTCGAAGAAACATCCCTCTGGGAGGGGGAAATCATCACCGTTGTCATCACCATTGATCCTCTCATCGGGAGGGGGTCAATGTCCATCAACATCTTCACCAGCACCATCTCCTCTCAAACCCTAGTTCATCTCTTGTATCCAATCTTTGTATCAAAACCTCAGATTGGTACCTGTGGGTTGCTAGTAGTGTTGATTACTCCTTGTAGTTGATGCTCGTTGGTTTATTCAGTGGAAGATCATATGTTCAGATCCATTATGCATATTAATATCCCTCTAATTATGAACATGAATATGATTTGTGAGTAGTTATGTTTGTTCCTGAGGACATGAGAGAAGTCTTGCTATTAGTAGTCATGTGAATTTGGTATTTGTTCGATATTTTGATGAGATGTATGTTGTCTTTCCTCTAGTGGTGTTATGTGAACGTCAACTACATGAAACTTCACCATTGTTTGGGCCTAGAGGAAGGCATTGGGAAGTAATAAGTAGATGATGGGTTGCTAGAGTGACAGAAGCTTAAACCCTAGTTTATGTGTTGCTTCGTAAGGGGCTGATTTGGATTCATATGTTTCATGCTATGGTTAGGTTTACCTTAATAATTCTTTTGTAGTTGCGTATGCTTGAATAGAGGTTAATCATAAGTGGGATGCTTGTTCAAGGAAGGGCAGTACCCAAGCACCGGTCCACCCACATACAAAATTATCAAAGTAACGAACGCGAATCATATGAGCGTAATGAAAACTAGCTTGACAATAATTTCCATGTGTCCTCGGGAGCGCTTTTCCTTATATAAGAGTTTGTCCAGGCTTGTCCTTTGCTACAAAAAGGATTGGGCCATATTGCTGCACCTTATTTACTTTTATTACTTGTTACTCGTTACAAATTACCTTATCTAAAACTATCTGTTACCGATAATTTTAGTGCTTGCAGAGAATACCTTATTGAAAACTGTCTATCATTTCCTTCTGCTCCTCGTTGGGTTCGACACTCTTACTTATCGAAAGGACTATGATAGATCCCCTACACTTGTGGGTCATCACTGGGGAAGTTTTGTTTAATTATATTTCGATTTGATTTTGAGCATGGGACTAGGCATCCCGGTTACCAACCATTTTCTCATGAATGACAAGCGAAGTCCACTCATCGTGAGAATAATCCACCTAGGATGGAAGATAAAGATAGCCCCCAATCGCCACATGAGCGATTCAGGCATACAAAACAAATTGTTGTTTGAAGGTTTAGAGTTTGGCACATGTAAATTTACTTGGAACGATAGGTAAATACCGCATATAGGTAGGTATGGTGGACTCATATGGAACAACTTTGGGTTTATGGACGTGGATGCACAGGCAGTATTCCTGCTTAGTACAAGTGAAGGCTAGAAAAAGATTGGGGAGCGACCAACTAGAGAGCGACAACTGTCATATGCATGCATTGATATTAACCAACATTGAGTGCAAGCATGAGTAGGATATAAATCACCATGATCATAAATATCGTGGAGGCTATGTTGATTTTGTTTCAACTACATGTGTGAACATGTGCCAAGTCAAGTCACTTAAATCATTCAAAGGAGGATGCCATCCTATCATACTACATCACAACCATTTTAAAAGCATGTTGGCACGTAAGGTAAACCGTTATAAACTCCTAGCTGATTAAGCATGGCATGAGTAACTATAATCTCTAATTTTCATTGCAAACACGTTTCATTCATAATAGGCTTAATCAGGAACGACAAGCTAATCATATTTACAAAAACAAAATAGGTCGAGTTCATACCAGCTTTTCTCTATCTCAATCATTTCATCATATATCGTCATTATTGCCTTTCACTTGCATGACTGAATGGTGTGAATAATAATAAGAGTGCACGTGCATCGAACTAAGCTGGAATTTGCAAACATTTATTCAAAGGAGAAGAAAAAGTAATATGGGCTCTTGTTAGATAATCAATACTGCATATGAGAGTCACTCATCATTTTCATCGTGGTCTTCTCCTCTCGTCCCCCAAAGAAAAGAAAATAATTTCAAAGAAACACATTGAAATGTTTTTGGATTTTTTTTCTAAAGAAAGTAAAATAAGAACGAGAAAAACTATTTACATGGGAAAGCTCCCAACAAAAAAAAGAGCAAGAAATATTTTTGGATTTTCTTTTAATACTACAAACTACTAGAAGAACATGCAAGAAAGAAAAGACAAAAAGAAGCGAGAAATATTTTTTAGACTTCTGAAGGTTTTCAAACACACAAGAAGAAAGCAAGAGAAATATACTAACATGGATGATACAATGAAAAAGTATGAACACCGACAACTGGAATGAGTGTGTGAACATGAATGTAATGTTGGTGAGAAATACGTACTCCCCCAAGCTTAGGCTTTTGCCTAAGTTGGTCTATGGCCACTGTCGTGGGAACGTATCTGACAGTAAGAGTAGGGGGTTGGAAAGAGGCAGAGTCTAGTTACGGCAAGGTTGTGACAATGATTTTACGAGTTCAGGCCCCTCTCGGAGGAGGTAACAGCCCTACGTCTCGGTGCCGTGGAGGCTTGTCGACTGGATGTGTTGAAGTTACAGAGGGTGCGAACCCTTATGCCTGGGGGTGGCTTATATAGAGTGCGCCAGACCCCTCCAGCCATTAGTTACACAAGGGTTCAATGAGAGTTAAGTCTTTAACGTTACTCATAACGCCTGCATTAAATGGTCTTTATGACTACGTAGTGAACGCCTGTGTGTTGCTCTTCAGGAATGGCCTTTGGGATACTGGCTATCGAGTGGGCTCTTCTGACGTCGAGTGGAGACGAGTTATCCGAGTGACTTTTCATGTTGAGTGTATTTCACTTCGGGATATTTCAGTTGGTATTCTCCTTGGAGTCTTCACTGATCTTTGTATGGTGTCCTTGGGTGGGTCATGTAGGTCAGGCCTAAGACCCTACCCTAGGTATATCTCTTTGTCATTAGCCCCCGAATGGATTGAGGCTCGACTGGGGAGGAGGTTGACCAGAGCAGGTCGAATACGCCTTGGAGTTCCGAGTGAATCTCCCGAAGTATCTAGAGGTGTGTTCACGATTCGCCTCTCCGCTAGTTGCCTCTATCCATTCCGGTGTTTCAGGACTTGTCGAGTGAACTCGGGCGGTCAGTTACCGAGCCGGACGGGCCGGTGTATCTTTGGCGTGATTTGCTGCCCTGCGTGCTCCAGATTTTTTGGGATTTTGAAGCGTAGAGAAGCGCGCGGGACAGGACGGGGCATTGGTGCAGTAAACGGGACGTGCTGACAGGGGCTCCTCGATCCCCGCATCGCCTTTTTCACCACGTATCAAGCAGCCGTCTGTTTCGGGATGCGACCCGATCGCCCGGGCCCGCTGGTCAGCCACTCGGAGGTGCGGCTATTAAAAGCGCTACCACCGAGACACGGCATTGTGCCTCCCATTCGCTTATCCGCTCGCCTCCTTGCCCCCCTCTTCTTCCATTGCCTCGCCAGAGCTCGTCACCAATGGAGAAGGACAGTCGCGCGAAGAAGGTCGTGGCCAAGGGCAAGAAGCAAGCGAAGGGGTCATCCTCGCGGTCCGGTCTGCCACCTGGTTGGATCCAGGGGGACTGGATCTGCTCGATGGCCACTAAGGAAGATATGGAGGGCCTCGTCGTCGGTGTTCTCATCGCGCCTGGGTCTTGGAGGTTGTCGGGGAGGGAGACAGAGCCTGAGCCACGCGAGGGCGAACATGTCCTGCTCACCACCCACATCGACCGAGGTCTTTCTCTGCCCCTCACCCATTCTTCCGAGGTTTCTTGAATTTCTTTGATGCTCAGATCCGTCACTTTCCTCCCAATACCGTCTCCTACCTTTCTGCATTCATCACAATGTACAAGAGTTTCCTGGGGTGTCAGCCTCATTGGGGGCTGTTCAAACATATCTTCACTTGCCGATCTCAGTCGGTGAAGAAAACCAATCCGACTAATGAAAAGACGCATGTGATTCAGATGTGTGGGGGGTTGGGAATCCAGATGAGAGGCAGGAGTACATTCCCTACGATGACGTTTCCCGAGTCAGTCAGGGGTTGGCAGTCGACTTGGTTTTACTGCAAGGATATTCCGACTCCTGGCTATCCGACTGGACTTCCCCTCTTCACTTTAGATAGAATCAACCAAGCTTGTTCCATGCAAGTTACCGCGGAGGAGAAAGGTGAAGTTGCCGTTTTGGTCGACGCCGTCGTTGCCCTGGATCAGGGTGGGTTGACGGGTATGGACCTATTAGAGGTGTTCTTGAGTCGCCGCATCCAAACCTCTGCAAGCTTGCGACCATCCCATGTGGATGTACTCGGGCCCAAATGACACCGCTCGAATCCACCCAGAGGAGGTTGACAAGAAGAAGATGGCCCAGTGGCTGACGAGCATCACTGGAAACAAGGACAACCCACGTGGATCCAGGCAGATCTTGCCATATGACGCCGAGCATGCTCCATAGGAGGTTAGGCGCTATCCTATTGAGTGATTTTTTTTCTCTTGTGTTCTTTCATATGCAATAATTCTTGGGCTCGCCCCAACTCATCGAATGGTGTGTTACAGGTCTTCATGAGGATGTATTCCATGACGAATGGAGAGCAACAACTGGAGGAAGGCGGGAGTGAGGACGGGAGTGCCGGCATTGACTATGAGGAAGAAAGCGACAAAGACAACTCTGACTCGGACAACAGCGACGAGGTCGAGCCACCGCCCCGCACAGAGAGGCACTCCAAGCAGACGCTGGCCCCCGTGGGTGGCCAAGGTAAGGTGGTGGTTCCAAGTGCCAAGACCTCGAAGCGTAGTTGGACATCAACCCTGGAACCGACTGAAAAAACTGTGAAGCAAGCCAAAGTTCCTGCCGCCAAGCCTCGGAAGGCCCTGCCCAAGATCAAAGTGGATGTTCCCGTTACTTCGGGGTGAATGTGTCTCCCTTTATTCGCATGTTGTTGTCGCAAATTCTTGGTTCTATCTTGACCGAGTGGGATTTTGCATTTTCAGGGCCGCCACTTCCGCAACGTCTCACATGGAGATAGACGAGGAACAAGGTGATGCGGAAAATGCCGATGTGGTCACTTCATGAGCAGGTAAACTTGAGACGGATGAATTTGCCTTTTGCTAACCGATTAGAGTGGTCGACTGAGATCTTGTTCGGCGAAACCACAGGGCCAATAGATATTATTCAGCTTCCAGATGATGATGATGACGAGGCCCAGAGGAGCACAGGGAGGAGGGGAAGACCCTCAAGTAGGAGGGCGTCTGCCAGTCGCACACCTCGCTCGTCCGCCGAGCCTGTTGTTCAGGAGCTCGGAGGCTCGTCCCGGGCTGCAGTTTCTTTTGCTGATCCTCTGTCGACTGACCAACCACCTGCATCGACTGTTCATGCTTCACGCCTAGCCGGGCAGCCATCAGTTCCGAGTGCATCAATGGTGCCGCCAGCTCTGACTCCGCCACCAGTTCCAACTCCACCACGAGCTCCACCTCAGTTTGCAATGTACCATGTCCTCGAGGAGTAGGTAGGTACTGCCAAGGAAGCAATCATCCAAGCTGGATTGATGGTGGATCGACTAAAGGTGGCGTATGAAGCCGCCAGAGGCGCCTATGATGCCAGCTCCTCCCTTCAAGCTGATGTCCGAGTAAGTGGGATTGTAAGTTGATTTCTGATTGTTTTTCTGAAGCTTTAGCCTGTCTTTGCTTTGCCTCTGAGAGATGCCAGTGGATGAGCATTTTGGAAGCTTTATTGTGCATCTATTGTAGGTCTGCACCTTGAGTCCGTTTGTACACCCATTGGGTGTTTTCGTTTATCATGTAGCTCTTCCGCTCGAACCGTGTCGAGTGGGTATTTTGCTCGCTCTGACCGGGTTGGCCATGTTGAGTGCAAAGACAAAACCAATGGGGCACGCTGAGTGCACCCACTGGATGTAGTCCCCGAGACCGTCGTCGACTGCGGGCAGTCGGCGGGGGTCTTATACTTATAGTTTCAATCGGTAAGTTTCCCTTGATACGAAATCAGAACCAATTGGGGCATGCTTAGTGCACCCACTCAGTGTAGTCCCCGAGACCGCTGTCGACTATGGACAGTTGGCAGGGGTCTTATAACTCTGATATCTCTTTTTTTGGGGCTCGAATCGGACGGACCTCTCCGAGTGACAAATCAGAACTAGTGGGGGCATGCTTAGTGCACCCACTGGGTGTAGTCCCCGAGACCTTTGTCGACTGCTAGCAGTCGGCAGCGGTCTAAGAACTCTCTCTCTATTTTTCTTTATGCTGATTAACTGAATCTGTCCATCGTTTGCTTGTTCCTGTCGATTGACTAGTCCTTCTACTAATTGCAGAAATCATGCGGACTTTGGAGCCAATATGTTGCTATGGAAAGGAGAAAATCTCTCTCGAACTGGAGCTGGAGGCCACCAAGTAGAAGGTGGAGCATTCCCTAACTGAAGTGAGGACCATGGGAGATAAATTTTCCGCCGACTGAGAACTCTATTGCTTTCCCATTCTACTCCTTGAATTTAGTAATTCCACTGAGGTAGATGTGCATAGTGAGAATCATTAGCTGCAAGCTCGACTCAGGGTTGTTGTTTCTTTAGACACCATGAAGAAGGCCCTAGAGGCGAAGGATGTGGACCTCGCTGCGGCTCAGAAGACTGCCAAGGATAAGACCGCAGCGGCAGACCAGAAGCTAGCTTCAGTCGAAAAACTTGAGGAAGAGAATGCAGCCCTGAAGACTGCGGTTGATGAAGCAAAGAAGAAAGCTGCCCAGCTACGGGACGAGAAGATTGCATTGTCCGACAAGTTCGACCAACTCACTCTGAAGAGGAATGAGATGGAAGAATATTAGGGGGGCTCGCTTAGAAGCTGTACATCTCGCTTGAAGGTATGTTGCACTGAGAACACATTTGAAGCAATATTTCTTGACAATGTTGTCGACTCACACTTTTGTTCTCCATGCAGAATTTTGCCAAAGCTTTGACCGGGAGACAGATCAAATCGAGACCGGGCTGGACCCTAGCAAGACACTTGTGGGTGATGCCACCGCCATGAACGTACTGCGACTTGAAGCACGCCTTGAGGGCGTCCTGAGATACACCGATCGACTGAAGACCGCACTCGCTGGGATAGACAAGGAGCTATGGCCAGAAGAGCGGCTCCAGAACGATCTTGAGTCACTTATGACTCGACTGTATGAGCTCCCAGGCTGAGTGCACGAATGGAAGAAGTCCGGCACCCGCTGCGGGGCTGGTGTGGCGCTCTCGCTTGTGCGTGTCCATTGCAAAGATGCCAAGGAAGATAAACTGAAGACTCTCAAGGTGGAAAATATGAAGAAGCTCCAGTTCCAGAGTTTCATGGAAACTTTCTTGGACGCGGCCACTCGGATTGCAGACAGCATTGACCTAGACACCTTTGTCGAGCCCGCCAGCCCTCCTGCGGAGTGAAAACTTCTTATGATCTGACTCTATTTGCCTCAGGATGCCGAGTGATTTTGTAATCGTTAAAACTCCTTCGGGCCTGATGCCCGAGTACTTCTGCTCACAGTTCTAAACTCCTGTCGATTTATCCGAACTATGTTGCTTTTGTCTTCAGATTCATTGACTTTGTACTTGTAGGGCCATAGTTGAGTCCCTGAGTGAGTGGGTTGCACTTCATTTGGAGTTGACATTGTAATTGTGGCGCAGCTCAGAGTGCAACCTGACATTGTACTTGTGGCGTAGCTCAGAGTGCAACCTTACGTTGTACTTATGGCACAACTCAGAGTGCAAACTGACGTTGTACTTGTGGCGCAGCTCATAGTGCAACCCGACGTTGTACTTGTAGTGCAGCTCAGAGTGCAACCCGATGTTGTACTTGTGGCGCAGCTCAAAGTGCAACCTGACATTGTACTTGTGGCGCAGCTCAGAGTCCAACCTGACGTTGTACTTGTGGCGCAGCTCAGAGTACAACCTGACGTTATACTTGTGGCGCAGCTCAGAGTACAACCTGACGTTGTACTTGTGGCGCAGCTCGGAGTGCAGCCTTTAGGTGTTTAGACAAATCTAGTTACTTAGGAGAATCTGGTTCGCAACTAAGCCTCCGAGTGAGAGGGACGCTCTCAATCGGAGTGTTTTTGAAACTTAGGCAAATTTGGTTCGCAGCTAAGCCCCCGAGTGAGAGGGACGCTCTCACTCGGACTATTTTAGAAACTTAGGCGAATCTAGTTTGCAACTAAGCCCCCGAGTGAGAGGGGCGCTCTCACTCGGAGTGTCTTGAAACTTAGGCGAATTTGGTTCGCAGCTAAGCCCCCGAGTGAGAGGGATGCTCTCACTCGGAGTGTTTTAGAAACTTAGGCGAATCTGGTTTTCAGCTAAGCCCCCGAGTGAGAGGGACGCTCTCACTTGGAGTGTTTTTGAAACTTAGGCGAATCTGGTTCGCAGCTAAGCCCTCCGAGTGAGAAGGACTCTCTCACTCGGAGTGTTTTAGAAACTTAGGCGAATCTGGTTCGTAGCTAAGCCCCCGAGTGAGAGGGATGCTCTCACTCGGAGTGTTTTTGAAACTTAGGCAAAAACGGATTTCGCGGCAAAGCCCCCGAGTGAGAGGGACACTCTCACTCGGAGTGTTTTTGAAACTTAGGCGAATCTGGTTTGCAGCTAAGCCACTGAGTGAGAGGGACGCTCTCACTCGGAGTGTTTTTGAAACTTACGCAAATCTGGTTCGCAGCTAAGCCCCCGAGTGAGAGGGGCGCTCTCACTCGGAGTGTTTTTGAACCTTAGGCGAAAACGGATTTCACGGCTAAGTCGCCCACTGGGGGGGTACACATATGCAGGTATGAATCAACAATGATTATAAGACTGCATGAGTTGAGTATTGATAACAAATGAAAGGAGTACTTTTATTACATCTCGACTGTTTGAGAATTAGGTGAAAACGACAAAGGTGATCGGCGTTCCAGGCATGCGGTTCGTCGATTCGCTTCTTCAGGTTGTGTAGGTGGTAGGCCCCGTTATGCAGCACCTTGGTGATGACGAAGGGGCCTTCCCATACGGGGGCTAGCTTGTGGGGGTGCTGCTGATCCACTCGGAGGACTAGATCCCCTTCGTGAAAGGTTCGGCTTCTGACATTTCTAACGTGGAATCGACTGAGATCTTGCTGGTATACCGTCAACCGAATCAAAGCCATCTTGCGCTCTTCTTCGAGGAGATCGACGGCATCTTGGCGTGCCTGTTCTGCCTTGGCTTCTGAGTAAAGTTCCACTCGGGGTGCATTGTGAAGGATGTCAGTCGGCAAGACCGCTTCGGCTCCATACACCATGAAGAAAGGTGAGCGCTCGGTGGATAGATTCGGAGTCTTCCTCAGACGCCACAAAACAGACAGCAGTTCGGTGACCTAGGCGCCAGCTGCATGATCAAGGTCGTGCATGAGTCGAGGCTTCAATCCTTGGAGAATAAGACCGTTCGCTCTTTCTACTTGATCATTCGACTACGGGTGGGCAACGGATGCGTAGTCCACCTGAGTGCCCTGGGAAGCGCAAAAATCTCTGAACTCTTCTGAATCAAAATTAGAGCCATTGTCTGTGATGATGCTGTGTGGAACTCTGAACCTGAAGATCAAATGTCTCACGAAACTGATGGTTGTGCGCGAGTCTAACTTTTTGATGGGCTTGGCTTTGATCCACTTGGTAAAGTTGTTGACTGCCACCAGCAAGTGAGTGAACCCGCTTCTGCCAGTGCGCAAAGGTCCGACCATATCCAGACCCCAAACGACAAAGGGCTAGACGAGTGGAATTGTCTTCAAGGAAGATGCAGGCTTGTGAGACATGTTGGCATAGAATTGGCACCCTTCACAATGCTTCACGATCTCCATGGCCGCTTCATTGGCACGTGGCCAATAGAAACCGGCTCAGAATGCTTTAGCCACAATCGTTCGAGAGGATGCATGATGACCACATGTTCCCGAATGGATCTCTTACAAAATCAGTCGACCTTCTTCTAGAGAAATGCAGCGCTGCGCCACTCCAGTAATACTTTCCCTATAAAGTTGTTCGTCCATGGCTGTGAAAGCCTTGGACCTACGGACGATCTGGCAAGCCTTGACTTCGTCTTCTAGGATCTCCTTCCTGAGCAGGTACACAATGTAAGGTACGGTCCAGTCGGGGGTGATTACCAGGACCTCCATGACCAGATCAGTAACAGCTGCAATCTCGATTTGAGTCAAGTCAGAAGAGCTTTTTGCCGGGGGAGTCTCTTCAGTGAACGGATCCTCCTGTACCGACGGTGAGTAGAGGTGTTCGAGGAAAACATTGCTAGGAACAGGCTTCTGAGTGGAACCTATCTTTGCCAACTCATCAGCTTCCTGGTTCTTGGCACGAGGGACGTCATGGCGGGGCTTCTGATATCCTATTCCTTCATCACCTGGTTGACTACCAAATCCGAGTCGCCAAAAACCATCAAGCGGCGGACGCCGAGTGAGATGGCCATGCGTAACCCATAGAGGAGTGCTTCATATTCGGCTTCATTGTTGGAAGAGTCAAAGTGGATCTGAAGGGAATAGCTGAGTCGGTCACCTCTTGGTGACATGATGACCACACCTGCATGCATCCATTGAGCATTTTGGATCCATCAAAGAACATGGTCCAGTGTTCTGAGTGAACTTGAGTCGGTTGCTGCTCCTCAATCCATTCGGCCAAGAAATCGGCCAGCGCCTGGGATTTAATCGCTTTCTTTGCTTCAAACTTGATGTCTAGAGGGAGAAGCTCAATCACCCACTTTGCCACTCGACCGGTAGAGTCCCAATTGTTCATGATTTCAGACAGTGGGGCATCGCTAACAACTGAAACCGAGTGGTCTTGGAAGTAATGGGAAACTTTCTTCATAGTCAAGTAAATCCCGTATACGAGTTTCTAGTAGTGTGGGTACCTCTGTTTGGACGAGGTCAGGACCTCAGAAAAATAGTACACTGGGCGTTGCGCTTTATACGCCTTGCCTTCTTCCTAACGCTCGACTATAAGCACTTTGTTGACAACTTGGCTAGTGGCTGTTATGTATAAGAGTAGAGGTTCTTTGTTGTTCGGGACAGCAAGCACTAGCTGGGTTGACAACAGGGCTTTGAGCTCCAAAAATGTTGCACCTGCTTCTGGAGTCCACTCGAACTTGTCTGACTTCTTCATCAGTCGGTAAAGCGGCAATGCCTTCTCACCGAGGCGGGAAATGAACCGACTCAAAGCTGTCAGGCAACCAGTGAGCCTTTGGACGTCATGCACTCGCTCTAGCCGTTTCATTCAGACTATCGCACTGATCTTCTCAGGATTAACATTGATTCCCCGTTCGAAAACGAGAAAACCGAGTAACTTGCCTCCTGGCACTCCGAATGTACACTTGGACGGATTCAACTTGATGTCATACCTCCTCAGGTTGGCGAAGGTTTTTGCAAGGTCAGTCAGGAGGTCGGAACCTTTGCGTGACTTAACTACAGTATCATCCATATAAGCCTCTACGTTCTAACTGATCTGAGTGAGCAGCCACTTCTGGATCATGCGCATGAACGTGGCTCCGACATTCTTGAGACCGAATGGCATAGTGCTACTTCTCGAGCTTGTGTTGTATTCCCTCGAAGAGGAAAGGGTGATGCATCACAGTAGCGTAAGTATTTCCCTCAGTTTTTGAGAACCAAGGTATCAATCCAGTAGGAGAACACGCGTGAGTCTCTCGCACCTGCACAAACAAATAAGAACTTCGCAGCCAACGCGATAAGGGGTTGTCAATCCCTTTACGGTAACTTACGAAAGTGAGATCTGATAGATAGGATAGTTTGATATTTTTGGTATTTTTGGATATAAGAACACACAGTAAAAACAGCAAAGTAAAGTAGATTGTAGATTGATATGTTGAGAATAGACACGGGGGCCATAGGTTTCACTAGTGGCTTCTCTCATGAACACATAGTAATGCTTTAAGCAAGATGACATGATGTAGAGGGATAAACTCAAGCAATATGATATAAACCCCATCTTTTTATCCTCGATGGCAACAATACAATACGTGCCTTGCTGCCCCTGCTATCACTGGGAAAGGACACCGCAAGATTGAACCCAAAGCCAAGCACTTCTCCCATTGCAAGAACTATAGATCTAGTAGGCCAAACCAAACTAATAATTCGAAGAGACTTGCAAGGATATTATAATCATACATAAAAGAATTCAGAAAAGAACCAAATATTTCTCATAGATAATCTTGATCATAAACCCACAATTCATCGGATCTCGACAAACACACCGCAAAAAGATTACATCGAATAGATCTCCTCGAAGACCGAGGAGAACTTGGTATTGAGATCCAGAAAGAGAGAAGAAGCCATCTAGGTACACACTATGGACCCGAAGGTCTGTGGTAAACTACTCACAACTCATGGTGAGGCGATGGTGTTGATGTAGAAGCACTCCATGGAAGATCCCCCCTCCGGTGGAGCTTCGGAATAGGCCCCAAGATGGGATCTCACAGGAACAGAAGGTTGCGGCGGTGGAATTAGGGTTTTCTCTGTTGCTTCGATGTTTTCAGGGTACATGGGTATCTATATAGGAGGAAGGAGTACGTCGGTGGAGCAACGTGGGGCCCACGAGGCAGGGGGCGCGCCTCCCACCCTTGTGGGAACCCCGTATCTCTTCTGCCTTGGTGCTCAAGTCTCTCGTGAAGATATCGTTCCAAAAATAACTTTCCCGAAGGTTTTATTCCGTTTGGACTCCGTTTGATATTCCTTTTCTGCAAAACCCCGAAATAGGCAAGAAAACAACAATCTGGACTTGGCCTTTGGGTTAATAGGTTAGTCCCAAAACTAATATAAAAGTGTATAATAAAGCCCATTAAACATCCAAAACATCATAAATAATAGCATGGAACAATAAAAAATTATAGATACGTTGGAGACATATCAAGCATCCCCAAGATTAATTCCTGCTCGTCCTCGAGTAGGTAAATGATAAAGACAGAATTTTTGATGTGGAATGCTAACCAACATAATTTTCAATGTAATTCTCTTTATTGTGGCATGAATGGTCATATACGAAAGATTCAAGACAAAAGTCTATATTGACATAAGAAATAATAATACTTCAAGCATACTAACAAAACAATCATGTCTTCTCAAAATAACATGGCTAAAGAAAGTTATCCCTACAAAATCATATAGTCTGGCTATGCTCCCTCTTCATCAGACAAAATATTCATATCATGCACAACCCCGGTTTCAGCCAAGAAATTGTTTTCATACTCAATTTTTTCAAACCATTCAACTTTCACGAAATACATGAGCGTGAGCCATGGATATAGCACTATGGGTGGAATAGAGTGGTGATTGTGGAGAAGACAAAAATGAGGAATATAGTCTCACATCGACTAGGCGTATCAAAGTGCTATGGAGATGCCCATCAATAGATATCAATGTGAGTGAGTAGGGATTGCCATGCAACGGATGCACTAGAGCTATAAATGTATGAAAGCTCAACAAAAGAAACTAAGAGGGTGTGCATCCAACTTGCTTGCTCACGAAGACCTAGGGCATTTGAGGAAGCCCATCATTGGAATATACAAGCCAAGTTCTATAATGAAAATTCCCACTAGTATATGAAAGTGACTAAACAAGAGACTCTCTATCATGAAGAACATGGTGCTACTTTGAAGCACAAGTGTAGAAAAGGATAGTAGCATTGTCCCTTCTCTTTTTTCTCTCATTTTTTTGGAGGGGCTTTCTCCCCTTTTTTTATTTAGCCCCTCTCTATATTTTTTTTGGGCCATCATTTTTTTATTTGGCCTTTCCTCACATGGGACAATGCTCTAATAATGATGATCGTCACACTTTTATTGATTTACAACTCGATATTACAACTCGAAGCTAGAACAAAATATGACTCTATATGAATGCCTCCGGCGGTGTACCGGGATGTGAAATGAATCAAGAGTGACATGTATGAAAAATTATGCATGGTGGCTTTGCCACAAATACGATGTGAACTACATGATCATGCATGGCAATATGACAATATGAAGCGTGTCATATGAACGGAACGGTGGAAAGTTGCATGGCAATATATCTCGGAATGGCTATGGAAATGCCATGATAGGTAGGTATGGTGGCTGTTTTGAGGAAGGTATATGGTGGGTGTATGGTACCGGCGAAAGTTGTGCGGCACAAAAGAGGCTAGCAATGGTGGAAGGGTGAGAGTGTGTATAATCCATGGACTCAACATTAGTCAAAAAGAACTCATATACTTATTGAAAAAAATTACGAGTCATCAAAACAAAGCAATCAACGCATGCTCCTAGGGGGGAGGTTGGTAGGAGTTAACAACTGCGCGCCCCCGACCTCCACACAAAGGATGACACTCAACAAATACCTCATGCTCTAACTTCGTCACATAGCGGTTCACCATACGTGCTTGTTACGGGAATCACAAACTTTAACACAAGTATTTCTCAAATTCATAATTACTCCACTAGCATGACTCTAATATTACCATCCTCATATCTCAAAACAATCATCAAGTATCAAACTTCTCTTCATATTCAATGCACTTTGTATGAAAGTTTTTACTACATTCATCTTTGATGCCTATCATATTAGGACTAGTTTTATAACCAAAGCACATTACCATGCTGTTCTAGAAGACTCTCAAAAGGATATAAGTGAAGCATGGGAGATCAACAATTTATTCAAAATAAAATCACCACCGTGCTCTAAAAGATATAAGTGAAGCACTAGAGCAAAACTATTTAGCTCAAAAGATATAAGTGAAGCACATAGAGTATTCTAACAAATTCTAGACCACAATTCTCTCTCTAAAAAGGGTGTGTCCATCAAGAATGATTGTGGCAAACTAACAAGCAAAGACTCAAATTATACATGACGCTCCAAGCAAAACACATATCATGTGGTGAATAAAAATATAGTCCGGGTATAGTTACCGATAGATGAAGACGAAAGAGGGGATGCCTTCCCGGGGCATCCCCAAGCTTAGGCTTTTGGTTGTCCTTGAATTTTACCTTGGGGTGCCTTGGGAATCCCCAAGCTTAGGCTCTTGCCACTCTTTGTTCCATAGTCCATCAAAGCCATACTCAAAACTTGAAAACTTCACAACACAAAACTTAGCCAAAAATCTCGTGAGCTCCGTTAGTATAAGAAAACAAACCACCACTCAAAGGTACTGTAATGAACTCATTCTTTGTTTATATTGGTGTTAAACCTACTATATTCCAACTTCTCTATGATTCATATCCTCCAATACTACTCATAGATCCATCAAAATAAGCAAACAACACATGAAAAACAGAATCTGTCAAAAACAGAACAGTATGTAGTAATCTGTAACTTTCGCATACTTTTGTAACTCCAAAAAAATTGAAATAACTTGGTAAACGTGAGGAATTTTTTTATTAATCATCTGCAAAAAGAATCAACTAAATAGCACTCTCCAGTAAAATCAGGTGACTATTCTAGTGAGCGCTAACGTTTCTGTTTTTTACAGCATGATCATATAAACTTCACACAAGTCTTCCCAAAGGTTCTACTTGGCACAAACACTAATTAAAACACAAAACCACATCTAAACAGAAGCTAGATGCAATATTTATTCCTAAACAGAAGCAAAAACAAAGAAAATAAAATTGGGTTGCCTCCCAACAAGCGCTATCGTTTAACGCCCCTAGCTAGGCACGATACAAGGATAGATCTAGGTATTGCCATAATGATAATATATATCACGAAACTCATCTCATATTCCCTACGTTCAGCAGCAAGTTTTCTTTGTGGCAAGCAAAAGTAATCAAAAGGGTTAAATTTAATGGGACAAAAGTCCCCCATATCAAGCTCAGGAGGTATAGGTTCCTCTTTTGGCCCTTTATAGTGTACAACCAATTCATCATTATAGGTATTCTTTTGGCAGAAGGTCATGAGCCTTCGCACAAGGGAAAAACCTAACCCATTGTTTTGAATAGCAAAATCATCATTCAATTCAGAAATTCTATCAACCAAGACATCAGTAGGAACCTTTTTTCTAAGGTTTTCATTAAAAGCAACATGATCAGGAGATCGCAACCGCATTATGTCTTCTTGATTAAATAAGATAGCATCTATGGGAGGTCGACCAACATCTACCCCGTAATGAGCAAAGATTTCTTTGGCCTCTTTCATGATAAATCTGAATTCATGAGCCAAAAAGATAGTAGCCGCACGCTTAACAGAAGAATGCTCAATATTGGAAAATTCCAGAAAGATTCTCTGAATACAAGGATGTATATGGATAAATTGCCTTTCAATTTCAACTACAAGTATAGATATGGCATCCGCAAGGCTACTAGTTCTATGAATAATAGAACCACCCATAGTGGGCAAAGCACCGGCACAAGTAAAGAAGTCTTGAAGAGCTACTTTTCCAATGATATTATCACTACCAACCCGGAACTTCTTAATATGTAAAGTGGTAGTTTCATCCGGAGGGTCAACATAGACGTTGCCCTCAACATTACTACCCTTCACAATAAAATCTTCCCCCATCTCAGACATGAGGGCAAGCGAACGATAACACACGGCAAAACAAGGGCAAATAAAACAGCAAGGGTGAAGTGGGGGAGAGGAAAAAGAGAGGCAAATAAATGTAATGCGAAGGATAAGGGTTTGTGATAGGTACTTGGTATGTGAATTTTGCGTAAGCCTCCCCGGCAACGGCGCTAGAAATTCTTCTTGCTACTTCTCGAGCTTGCGTTGTATTCCCTCGAAGAGGAAAGGGTGATGCAGCAGAGTAGCGTAAGTATTTCCCTCAGTTTTTAAGAACCAAGGTATCAATCTAGTAGGAGACCACGCGCGAGTCCCTCGCACCTGCACAAACAAATAAGAACTTCGCAGCCAACGCGATAAGGGGTTGTCAATCCCTTTACGGTCACTTACGAAAGTGAGATCTGATAGATAGGATAGTTTGATATTTTTGGTATTTTTGGATATAAGAACAGAAAGTAAAAATAGCAAAGTAAAGTAGATTGTAGATTGATATGTTGAGAATAGACCCGGGGGGCATAGGTTTCACTAGTGGCTTCTCTCATGATAGCAGAATTCTACGGTGGGTGAACGAATCACTGTCGAGCAACTGATAGAAAAGCGAATAATTATGAGAATATCTAGGCATGATCATTATATATAGGCATCACGTCCGTGACAAGTAGACCGAAACGATTCTGCATCTACTACTATTACTCCACACATCGACCGCTATCCAGCATGCATCTAGATTATTAAGTTCATAAGAACAGAGTAATGCTTTAAGCAAGATCACATGATGTAGAGGGATAAACTCAAGCAATATGATATAAATCCCATCTTTTTATCCTCGATGGCAACAATACAATACGTGCCTTGCTGCCCCTGCTGTCACTGGGAAAGGACACCAAAAGATTGAACCCCAAAGTCAAGCACTTCTCCCATTGCAAGAACTATAGATCTAGTAGGCCAAACTAAACCGATAATTCAAAGAGACTTGCAAGGATATTATAATCATACATAAAAGAATTCAGAAAAGAACCAAATATTTCTCATAGATAATCTTGATCATAAACCCACAATTCATCGGATCTCGACAAACACACCGCAAAAAGATTACATCGAATAGATCTCCTCGAAGACCGAGGAGAACTTGGTATTGAGATCCAGAAAAGAGAGAAGAAGCCATCTAGGTACTAACGATGGACCCGAAGGTCTGTGGTAAACTACTCACAACTCATGGTAAGGTGATGGTGTTGATGTAGAAGCACTCCGTGGAAGATCCCCCCTCCGGCAGAGCTCCGGAACAGGCCCCAAGATGGGATCTCACGGGAACAGAAGGTTGCGGCGGTGGAATTAGGGTTTTCTCTGTTGCTTCGATGTTTTCAAGGTACATGGGTATATATAGGAGGAAGGAGTACGTTGGTAGAGCAACATGGGGCCCATGAGGCAGTGGGCGCGCCCAGGGGGAGGGGGCACGCCCCCCACCCTCGTGGGCGCCCTGTATCTCTTCTGCCTTGGTGCTCAAGTCTCGTGAAGATATCGTTCAAAAATAACTTTCCCGAAGGTTTTATTCCATTTGGACTCCGTTTGATATTCCTTTTCTGCAAAACCCTGAAATAGGCAAAACCAGCAATCTGGACTGGGCCTTTGGGTTAATAGGTTATTCCCAAAAATAATATAAAAGTGTATAATAAAGCCCATTAAACATCCAAAACATCATAAATAATAACATGGAACAATCAAAAATTATAGATACGTTGGAGACGTATCACATAGTAATGTAAAAATAGCACCCAAATGGGGTGATGAAGGCCGTCTTTATTTCATCTGGCCCAAACAGTTGAATCTGATGGTATCCAGAATACGCATCGACAAAAGACAATCGCTCACACCCTGCAGTCGAGTGAACGATTTGATCGATGCGGGGGAGTGGGAAGTGATCCTTCGGACATGCCCAATTGAGATGCTTGAAATCAATACACATACGGAGCGAATTATCCTTCTTAGGCATCATGACTACATTTGCAAGCCACTCGGAGTGGTAAATCTCGCGGAAGAACTTAGCCGCCAGGAGCCGAGCCACCTCTTCTCCAATCGTCTTCCTTTTCTCCGTGGCGGGCCGATGGAGACGCTCTTTGATGGGTTTAACTTTTGAATCGACACACAAACGTTGCTCAGCCAGCCTACCTAGGCACACCTGGCATGTCTGATGGTTTCCATTCAAAGATGTCCCATTTCTCACCGAGGAACTGGATGAGCGTGATTTCCTATTTGCTGTCGAGCGTAGTCGAAATGTGAGTCGACGCGGCATTGGGTTCATCCGGGTGAATGTGGATTGGCTTCGTCTCTCCCGCCGACTGAAATAGGGACACAGAAGCATGATTCTTGGCGCGGAGGAAATCACTCGGATCAGCACTTTGCTTATATTCTTTGAGTTCTGCCACTGCCATGTGCTCATCGGCAATCTTGTAGCCTTTCTGGAGACATTCTTCTGCCCTCTGCCCGTTGCCAGTGATCGTGATCATGCCCCTAGGCCCGGTCATCTTTAGTTTGAGGTAAACATAACACGGGCGGGCCATGAAATACGCGTACGCTGGCTTACCCACGATAGTGTGGTATGCACTGCGGAAATCCACCACTTCAAAAGTCAGTTTTCCTTTCAGAAATTCTTTGAGTCACCAAAGGTCACATCCAAGGCGATCTGGCCGAGCGATCTCGCTTTCTTCCCCGGAATGACCCCGTGAAAAGTCATGTTTCTTTCACTAAGTATGGACATCGGGGTGCCCATTCCCTGAAGGGTTTCAGCGTATAAGATGTTCAGACCACTGCCACCATCCATGAGAACTTTGCACAGTCGAGTGCCTTCGACAACTGGGTCGACCACCCGAGCCTGTCGTCTCGGAGTTTCCGCGTGAGCAGGGTGATCCGACTGATCAAAAGTGATCACAGTCTGAGACCATTTGAGATATGCGGGGGATGCCGGAGCAACCATGTTGACCTCGCGGTTGATTACTTTCAGTCGACTCTTGCTTTTAACATCAACACAAATCATCAGAGTGGCATTGACCTTTGGGAAATTATCCGTTTTCTCCTCATCTTCTTCTTTGTCCGAGCCTTTCTTGCTTGATTGTCCTGCTTGGAACTGTTGCATCAGAAACCTGCATTGCCAAGTGGTGTGCTTGGGGTAAACCAACTTACCTTCTTCATCCTTTTTGGTGTGAATGGGGCACGGGAGATCCAGAACATCCTGTCCCGACTGATCTTTCATTTTCTTGGGAATCCGTGGCCCCTTGGGCTTTACCTTGCCTTTGTTCTGAGGAGCGACCACTGTGACTTCCGTCTAAACATTGGCGCCAGCCTTGCGCTTTTGTTTCGATTGGTATTTCCGCCACCAGTGTCCTGGTTGACTGTCTTCCCCTTTCCACTGCGCAGGCGATCTTCCTCTTCTCCGTTGGCATACCGAATGGCAATCTCCATCATGCGATTCAGAGACATGTCGTCGGAGTGACCAAACTTCAAGATGAGCTCTCTGTATCTAACACCTTCCTTGAACGCGCACACAGCTTGGTGTTCGGAAACATTTTCCACCGCATGGTGCAGGGTGGTCCAACGCTGAATGTAATTCCTCGGAGTTTCACTCGGCTTCTGGACGCAGTGCTGCAATTCAGTCAGCCCAGCCGGCCGCTTGCAAGTCCCTTCAAAAGTTCTGATAAACACTCGGGCCAGGTTGTCCCAGCATTATACACTGGAAGGCGCCAACTGGTTGAGCCACGCCCTTGCCGAGCCCTCAAGCATCAAAGGTAAATGCTTCATGGCCACCTCATCGTTGCCTCCACCGATCTGGACCGCCACTCGGTAATCTTCCAACAATGTGTCTGGCTTCGACTCGCCAGTGAACTTGCTTACTCCCACCGCCAACCTAAAGTTGGGGGGAATCACAACCGCTCGTATAGGGCGACTAAAACACTCGGGTCCAGAGAGGAAAGTTCCACTTCCACTCGGGCGATCTCTGACCACGCCTTCTCTGCGAGCTCTATTTCTGTCGACCAAACCTTGCACGAGGAGAGACCTTGCATCGAAACCAGGCTCTCTAGGATCGACTGGAACCCTTCGCTCGTCACTGTGAGGGTGTCTATTCTCATACCGTCGGGGCGCGAATGACCCACTCCTTAGAGGGGGCATCGACACTCAATGATGGTCGTCGCGGTGATGATGGGGATCGTACTGCCCGTGGCCTCGACCCACATGCTGGCCTTGATCGTAATTGTATCTCTCCCTCTAGGAAGGTGACCTCCGACTAAAAGCTGACTAACCAGTCTCGGCACGGACGGACCTGCTACGAATCATGTTGCGCGACTGGGACACGGCGGAATTCTGCTCACCAGCCGCCTTAAGCAATGTGCGAATCTGCTCCAAGCCTCTGCCAGCCTCTGAACGAGATGGCTGAATCGAATCGCTATACGAGCAGCTGCCGCGACATTTTCGATCGGTGTGCGGTATACCTGACATTCATTGCGAGATCCAGTCGGAAACAATTTTTGCTGCCATTGACTAGAGCTTGGAATCCGCGTGCAGGCGCGATCGTCGAGTGCTCGCTGGAGTTTCTCTAGTCCAGTGCGCCCAGCCAGAGTGGCCAAACGCGCAGACTCCGGGGCCTGCGCCTTGGCTGTATCCCCAATGATGGGCGCTCGGAGGGCCTGCTCATCTCTGCGTCGTGCAGCCTCCCTTTGCTCAGCAGTGAGGGGCTGTGGGTGATAGCCGCCATCGTTGTGTGAGGCATCGTCATCATCTTCGCCTGTGAGGGATCGTCATCATCTTCGCCGCCGTGGGAAAATCCTAGGGGAGCGCGCTGAGAGACGACCACGGGGACTTCAACGGCGAGGTCATTGCTTTCGCACTTGGAAAGTGAATCCATATGACCAGTCGATGGATCGATCAGGTCATACAGGGATTCGTTGGGCTCGATTGTTGCGACTTGCGGATGCGTCGATTGATGACTGATACGTCTCCAACGTATCTATAATTTTTTATTGTTCCATGCTATTATATTATCTGTTTTGGATGTTTAATGGGCTTTAATATACACTTTTATATTATTTTGGGGACTAACCTATTAACCGGAGGCCCAATGCCAGTTGCTGTTTTTTTGCCTATTTCAGTGTTTCGCAGAAAAGGAATATCAAACGGAGTCCAAACGGAACGAAACCTTCGCGAGGATCTTTCTTGGAACAAACACAATCCAGGAGACTTGGAGTGGAAGTCAAGGAAGCAACAAGGCGGCCACGAGGCAGGAGGGCGTACCCAGGGGGTAGGAGTGCCCCCCACCTCGTGGGCCCCTCGTAGCTCCACCGACCTACTTCTTTCGCCTATATCTACTCTTATACCCTGAAAACATCCAGGGGGCACGAAACCACTTTTCCACCGCCACAACCTTCTGTACCCGTTAGATCCCATCTTGGGGCCTTTTTCGGCACTTCGCCGGAGGGGGCTTCGATCACGGAGGGCTTCTACATCAACACCATAGCCTCTCTGATGATGAGTGAGTAGTTTACCACAGACCTTCGCGTCCATAGTTATTAGCTAGATGGCTTCTTCTCTCTCTTTGGTTCTCAATACAAAGTTCTCCTCGATATTCTTGGAGATCTATTTGATGTAATTCTTTTTGTGGTGTGTTTGTCGAGATCCGATGAATTGTGGGTTTAAGATCAAGATTATCTATGAAAAATATTTGGTTCTTCTCTGAATTCTTATATGCATGATTTAATATCTTTGCAAGTCTCTTTGAATTATCAGTTTGGTTTGGCCTACTAGATTGATCTTTCTTGCAATGGGAGAAGTACTTAGCTTTGGGTTCAATCTTGCGGTGCTCGATCCTAGTGATAGAAAGGGAACCAACATGTATTGTATTGTTGCCATCGAGGATAAAAATATGGGGTTTATATCATATTGCTTGAGTTTATCCCTCTACATCATGCCATCTTGCTTAAGGTGTTACTCCGTTCTTATGAACTTAATACTCTAGATGCATGTTGGATAGCGGTCGATGTGTGGAGTAACAGTAGTAGATGCAGAATCGTTTCGGTCTACTTGACACGGACGTGATGCCTATGTTCATGATCATGCCTAGATATTCTCATAACTATGCACTTTTCTATCAATTGCTCGACAGTAATTTGTTCACCCAATGTAATATATGCTATCATGAGAGAAGCCACTAGTGAAACATATGGCCCCCGGGTCTACTTTACATCATATAAGTTTCTGATCTACAATTCTAGTTTACTATTTATTTTGCAATCTTTATTTTCCAATATATACAACAAAAATACCAAAAAATACTTATCTTATTATCTTTATCAGATCTCACTTTTGCAAGTGGTCGTGAAGGGATTGACAACCCCTTTATCGCGTTGGTTGCAAGGTTCTTGATTGTTTGTGCAGGTACTAGGAGACTTGTGTGCAGTCTCCTACTGGATTTGTACCTTGGTTCTCAAAAACTAAGGGAAATACATATGCTACTTTGCTGCATCACCCTTTCCTCTTCAAGGGAAAACCAACGCATTCTCAAGAGGTAGAAACGACCGACCGCTGCAGCCGCGAACGACCGGATCGCTTGCGACGACAAGCATCGAGTGGAGAGGATGATGTTGGAGTAGACCGGTATTGAGTCGACGGCTGTTGCAGGAGGACACCGCACGCACTCGCGCGAAAGTGCGCTGCCTCGCGAACGGGGAGGAACTCGACGTCGAGCGGGGCCTCCTGCAGCCAAGCCGAATCATCGGCGATGAAGACAAGCGCACTGAGACGGATCTCGCGACGTGGAGACAATTCACCGCCGAACGCCATGCTGAAATGAGTCGGGAAGAATGCAACCTTGCCGAAAAGTCGCTTAGACACCTGCCCCATGGTGGGCGCCAACTGTCGTGGGAACGTATCTGTCAGTAAGAGTAGGGGGGTTGGAAAGAGGTAGAGTCCTAGCTACGGCAAGTTTGTGACAATGATTTTATGAGTTCAGGCCCCTCTCGAAGGAGGTAACAGCCCCACGTCTCGGTGCCGCGGAGGCTTGTCGACTGGAATGTGTTGAAGTTACAGAGGGTGTGAACCCTTGTGCCTGGGGGGAGGGATGGCTTATATAGAGTGCGCCAGACCCCTCCAGCCATCAGTTAAACAAGGGTTCAATGAGAGTTAAGTCTTTAACGTTACTAATAATGTCTGCATTAAATGGTCTTTATGACTACGTTGTGAACGCATGTCTGTTGCTCTTCATGCGTGGCCTTTGGGATCCTGGCCGTCGAGTGGAGATGAGTTATCCGAGTGACTTTTCCTGTCGAGTGTATTTCACTTCGGGATATTTCAGTCGGTATTCTCTGTGGAGTCTTCCCTCATCTTCGTATGGTTTCCTTGGGTGGGTCATGTAGGTCAGGCCTAAGACCCTACCATAGGTACATGTCTTCGTCAGCCACTACTGATCTGGCAGATATCTAAAGTTGTAGTCGGGGTTGTATTGGGATGCGGCGGCTACTGCCTTCAGGGCTGCAGCATGGAGGCGAGCAGCCTCCGCTGTTCTCTCATACTCGTTTGCCTCCTCTCTAGTTATAAAATATCTTCCATTTACCTGAAAGTTAAAGAAGTCAGTAGCAGGAAGGGTAACATGGACGGTACACCCTCCGTCAATGATTAATCGATACTAGAAGTACTGTTCGTTCCTCTCAAGAAACTGGTAGCATACCATAGCATCATAATCTAGAAAATCAGGTGGCAACTCAATATCATACCCCCTCATGGGTACAACCAAATAATTAGCTAAACGAGTTGCATAAATCCCACCAAATAAATCCCCATATTTAGCATCAAGGTGTAACCTCCTCGCAATAATAGCCCCCAAGTTATATTGCTTATCACCTAACACCGCACACTTGAGGACATTAAGATCTGGAATGCAAAGGTGGCTATGATCATGTTTGCCATTAATGCATCTTTCTATAAAGAGAGCAAAATAATGTATGGCAGGAAAGTAAATGCTCCATATGGTGGCTTGTGTGATACTTATGGTTTCCCCCATGGTGATACTAGCGAGGAAATCACTGTATTCAGATTTGTGAGGCTCGCTAAGAATGCCCCATTGTGGAATTTTGCATGCATCACAAAAATCTTCCAGGTACATGGTATAAGATCCATCATAAAGATCAAACAGGACAGTATGAGTATTGCGCTTAGATGAAAATTCAAACCTCCGCACAACGGAATCGGTGAGGTAGTAGTATTGCCGACACTTATCTGACACGAAGTCCTCAAGGCCGACATTTTGTACGTATGCATCAAACTCATCCTTGAAACCTGCGTGAACCATAAATTCATCCAACGACCATTCACAAGGCCGCGCTTGAGCTTCCCTTGGTGGTTCATGGTCCGGTTCGCGTATCGCGAGCCTCGGTGCTTGCTTTCTTGAAGAACCACCTTGGTACATTCTCCTAGACATTTTTATTCCTCTGAAAAATTTCTGAAAATTTTAGTGACTCAAAATAAAAGTGAACCAAACTCAAAAAAATTGATAGCAACTACTCCTACAAGTGCCTAGAGGCTATATCATGCATCAAAACAACTTTGGACCATATAAATTTGACATGCAAGCTCAAGAACAGGGTCACCATAGAAGCAAAGATTTGCAATAAATAAAGAACTAGAACAAAAACTAATTGGACCATTGGAGGATTCACATACCGAAGAACAACCCCCCAAAGCAGTTTTGTGAATGTTGATTTGAGCAAGGAGATCAAAAACGGCAGCAAAGTGAGCTAGAACACGGGTTGGACCTATGAGATGATTTTTTCTGGAGGAAGAAGAAGTGGATGGGTGCTGGAATAAGTGGAGGGGGGGCACATGGGGCCCACAAGGACAAGGGGCGTGCCCTCCACCCTTGTGGCCAACTGGTGAGGCTCCCTGGTGTGTTCAGTGCCAGGAATTCTTAAATATTCCATAAAAAATCATACTAAATTTTTAGGGCATTTGGAGAACTTTTATTTTCGGGACATTTTTTATTGCTCGGATAAAACGGAAAACAGAAAAATAATACTAATTTTGCTTTATTCTTTCTAAGTAACAGAGAATAAAAGGTGAGAACAAAGAGTTGTGCTTCCTAATTCATCCATCTCATGCTCATCAAAAGAAATCCATTAACAAGGTTGATCAAGTCTTATTAACAAACTTCTTCCGAATGACATGAAAGCGGAGAATTTTCGAATAACACTAGGCTACCTCAACGGGGATATGCATGTCCCCAACAATAAGAATATCATATTTCTTCTTGACAGTAGGAATAGGGAATTCAAAATCTCCGATAACAATAGTTGAAATTGTTCCCATAGAATTGATGGTATTAACTTGAGGTTGTTTCTTCGAAAAGTGTACCGTATGCTCATTACCATTAACATGAAAAGTGATATTGCCTTTGTTGCAGTCAATAACAGCCCCTGTAGTATTCAAAAAGGGTCTAGCAAGGATGATCGACATACTGTCGTCCTCGGGGATATCAAGAATAAGAAAGTCCGTTAAGATAGTAATTTTTGCAATCATAACAGGCACATCCTCACAAATACCGATGGGTATAGTAGTTGATTTATCGGCCATTTGCAAAGAGATTTCAGTAGGTGTCAACTTATTCAAATCAAGTCTACGACACAAAGAGAAAGGCATAACACTAACACCGGTTCCAAGATCACATAAAGCAGTTTTAACATAGTTTCTTTTAATGGAGCATGGTATAGTTGGTACTTCTGGATCTCCAAGTTTCTTTGGTATTCCACCCTTAAAAGTGTAATTAGCAAGGATGGTGGAAATTTCAGCTTCGGTATCTTTATTTTATTAGTAACAATATCTTTCATGTACTTAGCATAGGGAGACATTTTCAGCATATCAGTGAAACACATACGCAAAAAGATAGGTCTAATCATCTCACAAAAGCGTTCAAACTCCTCGTCATCCTTTTTCTTGGATGGTTTAGGAGGAAAGGGCATGGGTTTCTGAACCCATGGTTCTCTTTCTTTACCAGGTTTCCTAGCGATGAAGTCTCTCTTATCATAACGTTGATTCTTTGATTGTGGGTTATCATGTTCAATAGCAGGTTCAATTTCTACATCATTATCATTGCTAGGTTGAGCATCAGCATGAAGATCACCATTAGCATTATCACTAGGTTCTTGTTCATTACCAGATTGTGTCTTGCTACCTCTTGAGCATCCGGTGGTTTACCCTTGAAGAGGAAAGGGTCATGCAGCAAAGTAGCGCAAGTATTTCCCTCGGTTTTTGAGAACCAAGGTATCAATCCAGTAGGAGACTACACGCAAATCGCCTAGTACATGCACAAACAATCAAGAACCTTGCAACCAATGCGATAAAGGGGTTGTAAATCCCTTCACGGGCACTTGCAAAAGTGAGATCTGATAAAGATAATAAGATAAATATTTTTGTTATTTTTGTTGTATAGATTGGAAAATAAAGATTGCAAAATAAATAGTAAACTAGAATTGTAGATCGGAAACTTATATGATGTAAAGTAGACCCGGGGGCCATAGGTTTCACTAGTGGCTTCTCTCATGATAGCATATATTACGGTGGGTGAACAAATTACTGTCGAGCAATTGATAGAAAAGTGCATAGTTATGAGAATATTTAGGCATGATCATGAACATAGGCATCACGTCTGTGTCAAGTAGACAGAAACGATTCTGCATCTACTACTATTACTCCACACATCGACCGTTATCCAGCATGCATCTAGAGTATTAAGTTCATAAGAACAGAGTAACACCTTAAGCAAGATGACATGATGTACAGGGATAAACTCAAGCGATGTGATATAAACCCCATCTTTTTATCCTCGATGGAAACAATACAATACGTGTCGGTTCCCTTTCTGTCACTGGGATCGAGCACCGCAAGATTGAACCCAAAGCTAAGCACTTCCCCCATTGCAAGAAAGATTAATCTAGTAGGCCAAACCAAACTGATAATTCGAATAGACTTGCAAAGATATTAAATCATGCATATAAGAATTCAGAGAAGAATCAAATAGTGTTCATAGATAATCTTGATCATAAACCCACAATTCATCGGATCTCGACAAACACACCGCAAAAAGAAGTACATCGGATAGATCTCCAAGAACATCGAGGAGAACTTTGTATTGAGAACCAAAGAGAGAGAAGAAGACATCTAGCTAATAACTATGGACCCGGAGGTCTGTGGTAAACTACTCACACATCATTGGATAGGCTGTGGTGTTGATTAGAAGCCCTCCGTGATCGATTCCCCCTCCGGCGGAGCGCCGGAAAAGGCCCCAAGATGGGATCTCACGG
Organism: Secale cereale; assembly: GCA_902687465.1. NCBI lineage: Eukaryota > Viridiplantae > Streptophyta > Magnoliopsida > Poales > Poaceae > Secale > Secale cereale. The sequence continues at coordinate 635,350,636 of LR738709.1, read as the reverse complement.
GTATAGAAGGTTGCGGCGGTGGAAAAGTGGTTTTGTTGCCCTCCTGGATGTTTTTAGGGTATAAGAGTATATATAGAAGGAAGAAGCACGTCGGCGGAGCTATGAGGGGCCCACGAGGGTGGGGGCATGCCTACCCTCCTGGGCACGCCCTCCTGCCTGCTGGCCGCCTCGTTGCTTCCTTGACTTCTACTCCAAGTCTCCTGGATTTCGTTTGTTCCAAAAAATATTCTCGCGAATGTTTCGTTCCGTTTGGACTCCGTTTGATATTCCTTTTCTGTGGAACACTGAAATAGGCAAAAAAACAACTGGCATTGGGCCTCGGGTTAATAGGTTAGTCCCAAAAATAATATAAAAGTGCATATTAAAGCCCATTAAACATCCAAAACAGATAATATAATAGAATGGAACAATCAAAAATTATAGATACGTTGGACACGTATCAAGCATCCCCAAGCTTAATTCTCGCTCGTCCTCGAGTAGGTAAATGACAAAAACATAATTTTTGATGTGGAATGCTACCTAGCATAATTTTCAATATAATTTTATTTATTGTGTCATGAATGTTCAGATCCGAAAGATTCAAGACAAAAGTTTAGTATTGACATAAAACTAATAATACTTCAAGCATACTAACAAAGTAAACATGTCTTCTCAAAAAGCATGGCCAAAGAAAGCAATCCCTACAAAATCATATAGTCTGTCTATGCTCTATCTTCATCACACAAAATATTTAAATCATGCACAACCCCGGTTTCAGCCAAGCAATTGTTTCATACTTTAGTATTCTCAAACTTTTTCAACGTTCACGCAATACATGAGCGTGAGCCATGGACATATCACTATATGTGGAATAGAGTGGTGGTTGGGGAGACGACGAAAAGGAGGAAGATAGTATCACATCAACTAGGCGTATCAATGGGCTATGGAGATGCCCATCAATAGATATCAATGTGAGTGAGTAGGGATTGCCATGCAACAGATGCACTAGAGCTATAAATGTATGAAAGCTCAACTAAAGAAACTAAGTGGGTGTGCATCCAACTCACTTGCTCATGAAGACCAAGGGCATTTTGAGGAAGCCCATCATTGGAATATACAAGCCAAGTTCTATAATGAAGATTCCCACTAGTATATGAAAGTGACAAAACAAGAGACTCTCAATCATGAAGATCATGGTGCTACTTTGAAGAACAAGTGTGGAAAAAGGATAGTCGCATTGCCCCTTCTCTCTTTTTCTCTCTTTTTTTGGGCCTTTTTTTTCTTTTTTCTTTTTTATGGCCTCTTTTTTGCTCTTTTTTTATTTTCCGTCCGAAGTCTTATCCCGACTTGTGGGGGAATCATAGTCTCCATCATCCTTTCCTCACTGGGACAATGCTCTAATAATGAAGATCATCACACTTTTATTTACTTACAACTCAAGAATTACAACTCGATACTTAGAACAAAATATGACTCTATGTGAATGCCTCCGGCGGTGTACCGGGATGTGCAATGAATTAAGAGTGACATGTATGAAAAAATTATGAAGGGTGGCTTTACCACAAATACAATGTCAACTACATGATCATGCAAGGCAATATGACAATGATGTAGCATGTCATAATAAACGGAACGGTGGAAAGTTGCATGGCAATATATCTCGGAATGGCTATGGAAATACCATAATAGGTAGGCATGGTGGCTGTTTTGAGGAAGGTATATGGTGGGTGTATGGTACCGATGAAAGTTACGCGATACTAGAGAAGCTAGCAATGGTGGAAGGGTGAGAGTGCGTATAATCCATGGACTCAACATTAGTCATAAAGAACTCATATACTTATAGCAAAAATCTACAAGTTATCAAAACCAAGCACTACACGCATGCTCCGAGGGGAAGGGTCGGTAGGAGTTAACCATCGCGCGATCCCGACCTCCACACAAAGGAAGACAATCAATAAATAAATCATGCTCCAACTTCATCACATAACGGTTCACCATACGTGCATGCTAAGGGAATCACAAACTTTAACACAAGTATTCCTCAAATTCACAATTACTCTACTAGCATGACTCTAATATCACCATCTTCATATCTCAAAACAATCATCAAGTATCAAACTTCTCATAGTATTCAATGCACTTTATATGAAAGTTTTTATTATACCCATCTTGAATGCCTATCATATTAGGACTAATTTTATAGCCAAAGCAAATTACCATGCTGTTCTAAAAGACTCTCAAAATAATATAAGTGAAGCATGAGAGATCAACAAATTCTATAAAATAAAACCACCGCCGTGCACTAAAAGATATAAGTGAAGCACTAGAGCAAAATTATCTAGCTCAAAAGATATAAGTGAAGCACATTGAGTATTCTAATAAATTCCGATTCATGCGTGTCTCTCCCAAAAGGTTTGTACAGCAAGGATGATTGTTGTAAACTAAAAATCAAATACTCAAATCATACAAGATGCTCCAAGCAAAACACATATCATGTGGTGAATAAAAATATAGTCTCAAGTAAAGTTACCGATAGACGAAGACGAAAGAGGGGATGCCTTCCCGGGGCATCCCCAAGCTTAGGCTTTTGGTTGTCCTTGAATTTTACCTTGGGATGCCTTGGGCATCCCCAAGCTCGGAATCTTGCCACTCTTTATTCCATAGTCCATCAAGTCCTTACTGTCGGGGATATACCCCGCGGTATAAACCGGCCGGAATTATAACCCGGCCGGACTTGGCGTTTTACTTAAGACGGTTTACACTTGGCAATTTACTGGTAACCCGGCAGGCGGATCATGGATGACAAGGCCCAAGGCCCAGAAGGCCGGTTCACGTTATGGTGGGCCGGTTTATGAAGAAAGCATAAGGAATATTCTCTTACAAAGAAAGCAAGACTAGGACTCCTTGTAATAAAGCAATCCTAATCCTACTAGGACTCTACATGTAACCCGCCCCTTCAACATATATAAGGAGGGGCGGGTCTCCCCAAAGGGAGACAAGTTTTTCACAAGTTTAGACAAACCACAAGTAGACAAGTTTCTAGGGTTAGACGCCAAGAGCCGGTTTACCGGCGACACCATGAGGATCATAATGAGATATAGCCTCAAACAGCACGTAGGGTTATTACCGGATGATGTTTCCCGGGGCCCGAAGCTGTCTAAATCCTTGTCTTGCATTGCGCCTCTCGATTCCGCTCAACCCCTCTCAAGCTACTACATAGATGCGCGGCCTCACGACTAAGTCCGTTAATCCGGACATCTGACGTGTTATTTCCACGACAGTTGGCGCCCACCGTGGGGCCAGCGCACAGTGGTGTTGAGTTCTTGGAGGGATCTTTCTGAGGGATTGAGAAGCCCACGACTGGTAGCAGGGATGGATGGGATGAAGAACTAGTATTGCGGCGTGTACAACACGGCGACTCATCAGTCCAGAATCAGACTGTTTTCTTCTACACAGCCGGACGTCATCAAAAAACGACGAATTGTTTACTACTGATTCAAATCAGTACATAGCCGCAAATCCGCCAAGTCATCAAAGCCAGCGTTTTCTGCTACAACATGTTTCGCCGGCGTGTCGAGTGTCAACCTATCACCAGCACGCAGAAGACCAAGTCCCGAGCGATTTGTGGAATTTTTTACCCGATTGGTTGAAAAATAAAATTATTGTTACGACGCTCTGGGCGACTGCCATCGTTGTGATCTTGGCGACTGAATCGTCAATCAGAGCCCTGAAATTGCAAGTCGCCGAGACAATCAAGCATGAGGAGATAGTATTAAAACAATGATCCATCAGCACGGAAGGAAAAGTCAAAACAAAGCACAACTCGGAGGAGGATTCGTGTATAAGGTGGACTCGGATCCGCTTTTTTCATCGCCTCTGAACCCCCGCAGTCTCGTTCTGGCCTTAAACCGCTGTCGTGCCTCTGCCTGCTCATGGCCTCTCCTGACCGCCCGTCAGCCGGTGCCCCTCCGCTGTCCCGACCCGTGAGTCGCCGGCTGCCTGCAAGCTGCGGCTGGGGCTTCTCTCCACTTCGCCACCTTTGCCAGCGACCTTCGAGCTGGATTCCACCACAGGTCACCGTTGCCGGGGCCGGTCGCCGCCGAGCCACCCAGAGCCGCCTCGCCTCTGCCGCGTTGAACCGGCATGTGCTCCACCTGTGTTTCCTCTCACCCCTGCAGAGATCCGCCCTGCGCCTCCGTAAGCCACCGCCGGAGAAGCCGCCCCGTGCCTCTGGCTTGATATGTCGAGCTGCTGCTATCCGCCTTTCTACTCGCTGACCACCATCGTCACCGCGGTCGCCATAGACTGCTGCTTTTGCGGCCTCCATTGTCGTCTACTTCCATCAAGCTGCCGCTGTGTTTCGACTTGGCCTCGCTCTTCCTCTGCCTGCAGGCCGCTCCATGGCCTCACCTGCGCCGCCGCGCCTCAAGCTGGCCTTTCCTTGCGGTCGTCCTCAAGCCCCGGTTGTCGCTGCATTCGAGCCGCCTCCTCCGCTGGTCTCCACAAGCCGCTCCAGCCGGCTCCGGTCTCTGTCGCGACTGAACCGTCAAATCGCCCTCGTCGTGGGCGGTCTCGCCTTCGCCGTAAACCGGCCCGGGCCCTGCTGTCTCCGCCGCTGCATTTGAGCCGCTGCTGTGCTGGGTCACCTCTGCCTTTGTCGACTCCGCGCTGATGGCTTCTCGCCCCTCGTTGGTTACCCCAAGTGGAAGGTTTGAGATGCAGTGTACCGGAAGTTTTCCCTTGGCAAAGATACCAAGGATCGATTTCCCTGAGACTCCCAGTTTCAACAAGAAGGTGCCAACTGCTAACGGCGCCAGATATTAGCAATCAACGTGGACCTGCACACAGATACAAATAACTTTGCTCCCAACGAGTACAGAGAGGTTGTCAATCCCTCCGGCCTTGTCGTTTACAAAGGATCAAACGCAAGTGATAGTAGTGATAGGTATTGCTGCAATAGTAAGTAAAAGCGTAAAGTAAATAGCGGAAAGTAAATAGCGGATGTGATCAGTGATGATAATATGGACCGGAGTCCCATGATGTTCACTAGTGATGTCTCTCTCCCAAAAGACGATAAAACAGCTATGTGAGGTAAACGAATTACAGCTGGGCAATTGACAGAATTATGTGCGCAAACCAATGCTAACTATGTTGCAAGAAAGGTAGAGGTTCAAAGCATGGGCGGTACGCCAAGGCAAGTAGACCGAAATCCATCTGCATCTACTACTAATCATCCACCTTGAGATATCTATCCAGAACATCTCGCTGGTATTAAGTTGCGAGTCCCACCCATAGTGTAAACTCAAAGCAACAGACAACTGCATTAAAAGAACTTTGCGTAAAGTAAACAATCCTTGCACCCGCGGGCACAAGCACCGTTGTTTTCCCCCTTGTGGCAACAGCACATCCCCTAGACTCATGTTTCTGTCACCCAAGCTAGTCATCGAGGGGCATGAACCCACAATCAAGCATAACGTTCCCTCTTGGAGTCACTACCTACTACTTGGCCAAAGCAATAAATAACAACGGAGAACATGCAAGAATTACTTATAAACATAAATATAAAAGAGGTAGATCAAATATATTACTCAAACACAATCTGAACATAATCTCACAATCCATCGGATCCCAGCAAACTCAACATAGCAACAGCATAAGGATTACATATGTGCCTCGATCATGTAGGGCAGCTCACGAGGACTAATTAGTGAAGCACAAGAACGGGAGGAGAACATCACATAGCTACTGGTCATGGACCCATGGTCCAAGGGAGACTACTCACAACTCATCCGGGAGGCGTCCATGGTGGTGGAGAGGCTCCCGGTGGTGATCCTCCCCTCCGGCAGGGTGCCGGGAAGAGTTCTCCTGGTGCTCCCGATCTTGGAAGCGGCGGCGGCGGCGGAACAGAGATGAGATCGCGAAAAAGAGTTCCCGTCTCGAGGGTTTCGGGACACGATATAAATATATGCCAAAGGGGGGCATCAG
>LR738709.1:635300869-635339415 GCA_902687465.1 Secale cereale | reverse complement strand
CGGCTGTACTTTGGCTACCGGGAAGCTTCTGGAACGCTGATTTTTTATATAATTTTTCCGGGATTTTTCTGGCAGTTCTCGTAATGGGAAAACCTGAAATACAAAAACAGCAGAAAACAGAAACTGGCACTGGGGTGCACTAAGTTAATAGGTTAGTCCAAATATGATCAAAAGTGTATGGAAGTGTATAAATAACATAGCAATATCACCCAAAAGAGGCATGGAGCAAGCAGAATTATAGATACGTTTTGGACGTATGACGCGCCAAGCAGCTTGCCACCATCGTCGACTCGCGGGTACCGCCGTTGCAGTATTAATCCGCCGAGCGCCTTGACTTGCTCCGCTGACCCGTCGTCCAGTGCGGTTGCCGAGCACCGGCGCTTGCGTTGAGAAGCCTTGTACTTGCTTCATTGGCGCACTGCCCTCACCGTTGCGGCCCTGGCCTGAGCTATTTCTGCTCATTTTCGCTCTGGATGGCCGGTGCGCCAAGCCACCTACGAGCCTAACCTTTGCGCCGCTTCTGCATTTCGATTCATTGGCCGCTCATACCCCAAACATACTAAATGGGGTACAGTTCCCTGGGGAAAGGATCAAGGCTTCTCTTCCTCGTTTTCATTGTTGAGATGCTGCTGGAACGTTGCCTATAACAGACAACTACTATTGGGAGGCAAGAAAATCTATTCAAGTTATAACAATACTGGACATAAGAGGGTCACGTGGGTGTTGTGCTACATCACATCAGCGGAGTTCAGCATGCATATACTATTCAATAGTATCCAGCGCCGGCGTCCGTGTTCATCCGGCAAAAAAAATATCAGGTGTTGTCTACCCTATTTATTTTTAAGTACATATTAATTCATCCGAGTGAAGCTATTTTGTTCTGCTGTATTTTATACGCAGGAAAAATCATTCATTACAAAGCGATATTATACCGCGGAGATGGAGGCCCGCCAACGTCATTCGACACAAGTGGACGCCATTACTCAACGGACTCCCGCGCCGGTTTACAACGCCGTGGCCGTCTCTTGCGACCGCGCCGGTTTACAACGCCGTGGCCGTCTCTCGCGACCGCGACGGTTTACAACGCCGTGGCCGTCTCTCGCGACCGCGCCGGTTTACAACGTCGTGGCCGTCTCTCGCGACCGCACCGGTTTACAACGTCGTGGCCGTCTCTCGCGACCGCGCCGGTTTACAACACTGTGGCCGTTTTTCGCATCCGCGTCGGCTCACGACGAGGAAGGCAACTAGCCTGTCGGCACCGGCCGACCCATCTATTGTTCGAACATATCAGGTGAAATCCATCTAGTATATTTTATTATATATTGCTTTCTTTAGAAGAGCAGTTACCCCGTCTTGCAAAGTTATCTAATGCAGGACCCTGAACCGCCATATTGGTGCAAATTTAAAGGCCGGCTGAAAATGATAATTCCGGTTTAAAGATCCCACAAAACTTTTTAAGTTCCTAATGTCCGGTTTAACATCTGGTTCAAGAAGAAGTGTTTCTCGCAAGTTCGAGTTCTCAGAAAAATTAAGGGGGCCAAAGAGAGTTTGTTGCACAGCACAACTCAAACATAGGCGCCCGACGAGCACAGCTCAGGAATATGTCACATGGGGGCTTCTCCATTCCAAGAAGTTCTTATGGCCTCTCAAACCGGCACCCCCGGTAAACCGGGGGATCATCCATCTTCTTCAAATATAAGTGTCTTATGGGAGTTCACTCAGGTGATATCCATCTAAAGTTTATTTCTCTTGATATATATATATATATCATTTTCATTAAGAAAACAAGATGCCTTGATCTATCTATGTTGATATACAAGACAATTATTTATTAAGGGACCAAAGAAGGTTTGCCGCACAGTGCAACTCCTATATAGGTACCCTGCTTCTACATTCACTGAAGGGCTTCCTGTTCAAACATAGGTCGTATTCGAACCAAAGAGAACATAGCCAAACTCACTAAGGGGCTTCCTGTTCAAACATAGGTCGTATTCGAACCAAAGAGAACATAGCCACACTCACTAGGGGGCTACGGATCGTATTCGAATCCTAGCTTAGCCCCTAGTGATCCGGTTTATATGATCGTATTCGAATCATAAGCTCCTTGGATCGTATTCGAATCCATTGATTGGCTAAAATTTCACTGTCACTAGGGGGCTACGGATCGTATTCGAATCCTAGCTTAGCCCCTAGTGATCCGGTTTATATGATCATATTCGAATCATAAGCTCCTTGGATCATATTCGAATCCATTGATTAGCTAAAATTTCACGGTCACTAGGGGGCTACGGATCGTATTCGAATCCTAGCTTAGCCCCTCGTGATCCGGTTTACTGATCGTATTCGAATCAGAAGCCTCGATTTGGAGCCTGGCAGCTCGCAAAAATCCTCGACTACATGGTCTTATTTGCAAACCTGTGTTTTTTGTGTTTATGTTCTCATGTATTTCTATGGGTTTTTTATCCAGAACTGGGCAACTTCAAAGTTGACCACATATTTACAAAGAAAAAGTCTGGGTCATGAACACCAGCATAAGTTCAAAGTCTGGGTCATAAACACCAGCAAGAGTTAAACCGGCGTTCATCATAACCCGGAACAATCATTGAGCAAACGCCAGGAGGGCCAAGAGCCTCATCAGAATCTACACATTCAATTATGCCTACCGGATTAAGGATGTCAAGCACACTTAATTAAAGGTATGAAGTATTTTATTTTTAATACATATTGGCAGTACATGATCAGTTATAATGACCGGTGTTTATTAAACCGGCCTGGCTTTTGACTATAAGTCGCCAGTATGAGATAAAACAATGACCGGTGTTTATTAAACCGGCCTGGCTTTGACTATAAATCGCCAATATGAGACAAAATAATGACCGGTGTTTATTAACACGGCCTGATTGTGATTAACCATCACTGGAACCGGTTTTCAAACCGGATTATATTATTCAAATCTTTAATAGCCAACATGGCTGGATTTTTATTATGGTTATCAGTATTATGATTGAGGTTTTCAAAGTCGCTTTAAGCGCAATCGATATTATTTCATCGATGGAAGTGATTTATTCTACAAAGGAATAGTCCCGAGTCGCTGCAGGCTTACAACCCGGCACTTGGGGGCTACATGATTCAAATTGAGATTACATCAAATACACAAGTCGCATGTCGCTGCAAGCATGCACCATGACACTTGGGGGCTAATGCAAAGTCATTTTTTGCTCACCTTATTAAAGACCCGACTCATCACATCATATTGAGCCGGCCCTTGGGGGCTACCAATTGCTCCTATCAACAATTCAAGTCCCTGCTCATTATTACATAATAACCTGGCACTTGGGGGCTACATGATATGGAATATTCAGTTTCATAGTGATTGGGATGAACAATCCAGATTTATTCCTTACGATTGCAACATTTATATTGAGACAAGTCTTAAGATATCACTATGTTCTCCTCTTAAGACTTGGGGGCTACAGGTAATATGCATATAAAGGAGGAACATCTTCAAATTCTCAGTTTCGGGCAAATCAGGAAGATTAATTGTGTGACCCGGCGTTGGCAACAATCATAACCCGGCGTCCATAAACAGACATGACCCGGGATCATCAGTTTTTATAACCCGGTAATTTTGGCAATCATAAATCGGCAAGTTCTACATCTTCAAGCTGGCTAGATATCAATTGAATATTTAAAGATCAATATTTTTATCAAGTCAGAGCATTGAAGGCCGAGTCAAATGGATTCTTTATTTGCAATATTTTTTCTACAAGCAAGTTGATTATGAAGCTAGTCTGTTGACCCGGATTTTCTAGAAGAAGGAAAGGACAAGGACTTAAGGATGGTCAGATGCCGGCTTACAAGAAATTCTTAACCCGGAGCACAACCTGTCAGATTTGTTCTTGTGTTTATTTTACAGCATAAGTTTACCATGGATAAATCCAAGCTAACCTTGGGGGCTAATGTCGGGGATATACCCCGCGGTATAACCCGGCCGGAATTATAACCCGGCCGGACTTGGCGTTTTACTTAAGACGGTTTACACTTTGTCGGGGGAAACTGTCCGCCACGAACACCTATGGGACCGGAGCCCCTTGTCTATGCGGTACGAGGGCGGAGGGAGCACGAAGAGCAGATCGTAGCGAGCACGCGGGCAGTTTTACCCAGGTTCGGGCCGCGGTAGACGCGTAAAACCCTACTCCTGCTTAGTTGTGTATTGAGTTTTGAGTGCTCGGGAGCTTGAAGAAGCAGCTACACCGAGCGCGAGAGTGATCTAGGTTCCGAACCCCCTCCACGTTGTGCATGGGCCTCCTTTTATAGTGTAAGGGGTCACCGACAGGTGTCAACGTAGGAGAAAGGGGTAAAAACGTAAAAGAGGTGGTAGTTGCAACAGTGCGGGAACAGTGGAGCTACAGTGCAAAACAGTGATCTATACCTACTTTGACAGTGGGGGACAAGGGCATTTAATGCCCGTCGTCGTCGACCCCAAAAGCTCCCGCTCTTGCGTCTCCGCCCGCCACGGCGATGGATCCACCGCCGTGGAGTGCCACCGTGTACCCCCGGCTGCACAGCCATCCGCCACGCGTCCCTGGATAGGCCCCAGGGCGACGCGTGGGCCGATGAGCTGGAGCGCGGGCACACAGCGCAGCCTTCCCGGCAAGCACCTTGCCGGGGTCTTGATCTTGCCGGGCCCGGGAGCTTGCCGCTCCCCGGGCCCTTGCCGGGGCGTGTCTTCTAGTCTTCCTGGCAAGCTCCTCTTGCCAGGGCCTTGTGCTAGTGGAGCAGTCTTGAGCCTGGTATGGCCTTCCCGGCAAGCTCCTCTTGCCGGGGTCTCGGTCTTCTTTCTTGTATACTTTGTTTTCGAATGGTTTAATAGGGAGCAGGAAGGTCTCCGGCGAGCACGCGGTAAACCCCGCCGCGGGAAGCTGCAACTGCCCGTGCACAAGTTGGGGTACTGAGGTACCCCTACCTTAGTACACCGACAGGAGCCCCCGGGCCTGGGCCACACACGGTGCCGAGCGCTGTTGGGCCAGGCCCAAAACAGTGCACGGGCGCCCGCGGCCCGTGGCGCGCCGAATCCACTTCCATATCCGCCGCACCCCACCGTAACAGCACGCGTCGATCGCGGCGTCGTGGGATGGGACGTGCCCACCATCTCTTAATGGAAAGGGCGAAACGCCCCCCACTCCCCCATAAAAGCAGAGGAAGCGGGCGCGGTTCCCCTCCTTGCGCTTTCATTGCATCGTCTTCCTTCTCCAAAGATTCTCTTGCGCTCTGCTTCCACGCCTCCGCCGCCGCCGTCTGCATCTCCGGCGCCGTCGGACCTTTCGCCCCTCCTTCCTTCCGCCGCGCCCGCCATGGCCCCGAAGACCGACAAGGCGAAGGCGGAGAAGGCCAAGAGGGAGAAATCGGAGCAAGCGGCGAAGCTCGCCGCGTACCGGAAGAAGCACCTCGTCTTTCCGCCGAAGCTCGGCGTGCGGGAGCTCTGGAACAAGTATTACTTGTTCTGGTCCAAGGAAACCAACGCGCATCCCCGCACGCGAGCATATCCGGCCGCCGCCAAGGACAACTATCCCGGCGGGTACTACTTCTTCGCAGCCTTTTTTCACTGTGGTCTCTGCCCTCCTTTCTCAAACTTCTTCTGCGACATTATGAACACATACGGCCTCCATCTGCTTGACTTCACCCCCAACGCCATCCTCACCATGGCGGTTTTCGCACACATGTGCGAAAACTTCATAGGAGTACACCCAAACGTAGCGCTCTTTAGGCACTTCTTCACTCCTAGAGCCGAGGCCGATGCCCCCCTCTCCGGAGGAATTTCTTGGGTTTTCCGTCTGAATAAAAAGGGAGCGTACTTGCCGGGGGAGCTCCGCGGCAAGTGGGAGGAATGGCGAGCGGAGTGGTGCTGGATCGTCGAAGACCAGCCGCAAGCCTTCACCGCGCCGCGCACAACGCCCATCGTGCGCGGCAGGGACTGGAGTGAGCTAGATTCTGACGACATCAAGCTCGACATCGCCCTCGTCCGGATTCTTCGTCTTCGGATGGCCAAGCTGTCGGTTGCAGAGGTGGGCGCAGATTTCCTCCGCCGGCGCATCGCCCCTCTCCAAGACCGGAAGAGGTCGGCCTGGGAGTACGGCGGCCCGGCAGACATAATGAGGCTGCGCCCCGGGCTCAACTTCAACTTCACCACGCTGGAGCTGAAGGGGATGGTCCGGGAACTCTTCAAGTACGACCCGGCACACCCTGAGTGGTTCAGGCCTCCCCGGGAAGTGGTGCCGCTCTGCAACAACATCGTCCGGGACCGGATCCTCGCCATGATGCCCATGTGCGACTCGCACGGCGTGGACCGCACGTGGATCGCTCCCAAGCCCATCGACGTCCTCAACTTCTACGACAACCTTGCAGAGGTGGCGAAGAACAAGAACGACCTCAAGGAGCACACGCGGGACACCACCGACCAGGAGATTGCCTATATGGCTTCTCGGGCTGAAGAGGCCGCTGCAGCCGCAGCGGCAGGAATTTTTGGATACTCGCCGGAAGAGGCGGAAGTTGCGGATGCGACCGCCCAGGCGGAGGAGGCGGAGATCCGCAGGTTGCTGCAGCTCCCTCCCGACGCGCTCGCCGGGGTCCCCTCCCTGAGGCACTCCGGGATCCATGGAATCGCGGCCGAGGCCGCGGCAATGGAGGGTGCCGCTGGAGGGAGCAGAGGCGCCGCGAGGGGCGGAGGCGGCAAGGAAAAAGGGGTCGCAGCGCAGGGCGCTGGGACCAGTGAGCCGGCCGGGGAAGAGGAGGAGGAGGAGGAGGCCGAGGACTCCGGCGGATCTACGGAGCTCTACGCCGACGACCTCTCCTCGTCGGAGAGCTCCCCGCCCCCGGCAAGCCCGAGGCAGTCCCCACCGAAGCGTCTCCGCAAGACGGCGACGGGGGAGAGGGCGCAGGCGCCCCGGCAACAGCCAGCTCGCCGGGCAGCTCCCCGGGGGAGCCAAGCCGCGCCAAGGCCGACCGGCGCATCGGCCACAGCAGAGGCAACCCGCGCGCAGGCCACGACGGAGGCGCCCCGCAGGCCGGCGCCGAGCCGGCAGGGGTCTTCTCGGAGCGGAGCAACGGCTCCGCCCGCTCCTCGGGCACCGGCGACCACAGGGGCTGGGTCTTCGCAGCCCCCAGCCCCGGCGAACACCAAGCGCGCGAGGGAGTCTTCATCTTCCGCTCCTCGCGCCGACGCGCCGACGGTGGAGTACGACTTCTCCGCCTTGAGCGAGGACGACGAGGAGGACCAGGAGTAAGAGTCTAAGATCTTACACCTTCTCGGTTTTTGTCTTGGTTTTTGTTGATGCTGACTCTGTTCATTGCTTTGATTTCAGGACCTTGACCCAGCGCGCGGCGAAGAAGGCCAAGGCGCCTGTGGTCGAGGCCGCGGAAGACTCAGCCGCCGCGGCAACAGGAGGTGTGCCGGAGCCGAGCCTGCCGGACCCGAGCGCTGCTCCGAGGAGCAGCCCCCAGCGTAGCCCACAGCGCAGCCCCCAGCGTAAGTCTGGGGTTTATTCTTTCGCTTGTCGGGGTACGCCTGAGGATTTTGTCTTTATTCATTGTCTTGACGTTGTTTATCTTGATTTGTGCAGAGGTGGAGCCACAGCGGGAAGAGCGCCCGGAGAGTGTCGTCGAGGAGCCGCAGGCCCCGCCGTCCCCGCCAAGGCAGAACTCTCCGGCAAGGGAGAGCGCTCCGCCAAGGGCGGGTACTCCGCCAAGGCAGAGTACCCCGCCAAGGGCGAGCAGCCCGGCGAGGGTGGCCACTCCGCCAAGGCCGAGCTCCCCGGCGAGGGAGCCCGCCGCTGAGGACGTCCGCCAAGGTATGTTCTGTAGCTTGTCTTCTTGGCTTCGTTTCTTTTTGGATATTTGCTTGAATCTTGAACTTCTTTTTCTTCTTTTTCTTCTTAGATCTTCTTCCTCCTGAGCCCATGGAGACGGAGGTTATCAACCTCGAGGAGGAGGGCGCGCAGGGCGGCGGCGGTGACGTCCCTGCCACCGTGGAGATGGCCGAGGCCGCCGAGCCGGCCGCGCAGGAGACTGCTCCGGCTGCGGACGCAGCGGCCGGGAAGGGGGACGGCGACCGCACCGCCGACCCGGAGGTGGCGGGAGCATCGGATGCTGCACCGGCCGCCGACCCCTCCGCCAGCAAGGAGCAGGGGTACTACCTTGAGGCCCCCAACGGCGTCTTCATCCAGATGCCTTGGGGGTCTTCATCGCGAGCTCCCGCGGAGGGCGAGGCGTTTGACGGAGAAGTCCTCGCCTCCGCGGGCCTGAAAATCGTCGAGGCGCCCGGCGGGAGCGAAGGGCCGGAGGAGGAGAAGCTGCTCCACCAACTCCTGGCCCTTTACCGGGCCAGGCAGGCGAAGCTCGCCTCCCGGGAAGCCCTCGCCGCCAAGGCCGCCGCGGAAATGGAGAAGCGCGCGGCGGAGCTCAGCGCCGCCAACCAGGCGGCCCTCCGCGAGGTGGCGGAGGAGCGCGAACGTCTCGCCGGCGAGTACCAGGAGTGGGTGCTCGAGAAGGCTGAAGCTGAGGAGCAGCAGCGGCTCGCCGGGGTGGAGATGTCCCGGCGAGAGGGAGAGCTCGCGCAGCGGAAGGTCGAGCTGGACTCCCATGAGGAGGACCTTGCCGCTCGCGAGGCTGCCCTTGGCGGGGAGCTGAAGGAGGCGAAAGCCGCCGCGGTTGCCGCGGAAGACGCCAAGAAGGAGCTTGCCGCCAAGGTTGTGCAATTGGAGAAGGCGCTGAAGGTGAGCGCGGAGAAGGTTGCCGCGCTCATCATTGAGCGCGAGAAGGACGCCCACACGAATTCAGAGCTCCAGGTGAGCCTTTCCAAGAGGGGCGACGAGTTGAAGGCCGCCAAGGACTCCATCGAGGACCTGGAGCTGAAGGTCACTACTCTGAAGGATTCGCTCGACGCTGCCCGGGCCCAGGAGAACAAGCTGAAGGAGGAGCTCCGCAAGGAGCGGACTTTGGTGGATAGCGTCAACAAGGCATCCGAGCTCTTCCGCCAGACCATTGAGGTATGGACCGAAGACTTGGTTTCTTCTGCGTCCAACATTGACCAGGAGCTGCTGGCGCTGAAGGTTGAACATCTCATCTACTCGCCGGATCCGGACCTCCCGCACAGCGCCAAACTCAGCCTCTTCTTCAGAGGGATCGCGCCGGCCCTGGCAGGTCTCCGGAACCAAATCCCCGCGCGGCTGGCAGAGGAGTCGCGCCTGCTCTGCGCGGGAACTCTGGAGCGGGTGCTGACGAAGATCGTGTACCGCAACCCGGGGATCAATCTCACCAACGTTCTTCGCAGCTTGCCGGCTGATGCGAACACGGAGGCCCTGAAGGAACAAGTCGCCCACATCATCGCCAAGGTGGCTAAGCTCGGCAGGAAGGAGGGCGACCGCGTAGATTAGGCCTCCATTATCTTTATCTTTTTGTTGCTGCATATGATATCATGAACTTATTAGTCCATCGTGACAAGTTATCCTTTGTAAGATATTTATCTCATTTTGATTAAGTAGTGCGATGTTATCTTCCTTGTCTTAACCCTTGACTTTGTATGTTTTTCACCCTACGCTCCCGGGAAGCTTGCCGGCAAGGGACCTTTGCCGCGAGCGCTGAGTGCTGGACTCTAAGCAGCCTGCTGGCCAAGGTCTTACCGGTAAGCAACCTCGCCGCGGCTAGCCGCAACGCACTTAGCTTGCTGAGCGTGCTCGGAAACGAAACAAGGGCGCGACACTTGTCGCAGCTCACTTAAATCGTTGAGTGAACTCGAAAACAAGATAAGGGTGCGGCAAGCTACGGGTAGGTTCCTCCGCGCACAGGTTTTCCATACAAAGTGTGATTGTTCAAGGAAGACAACTAAAATTTAAAATCTGAACTGGTCAAATTCTAACAACTTATCTTTCATATGCTGCTTGCTTATATTGTTTGTTTTCCGGTAAGGCTTCTCTTTCTTGAACAGCACTTGGTGCAAACTTGTGCGCGAGGAACGTTCCTTCTGCTTAAGAGGAAAGAAAAGGGAGAGGGAAACAAGCATATGGCCTTTCGGCGTGCTAATGCTTACCGTTTATTTGAGTGTTGTACCAAATGCCAAACAAAACATGCAAATAGCAAAGAGAAGCATGCGAAAGGCAATCGGTGCGAAAAACACAAAATCTTTACTGATGCACGGGGTCTGCGCCCGGCTTTGTACAAAGGGTTACATGCAACAGCGGCAAAGCTTGTACAAAAGGTGGTTGCCGGAGCGGGTCACGGCAACCGCGCCTTAGGGGTGAAACTTGCGAAGATGCTCTATGTTCCAGGAGTTGCTCACCGGTAAGCCTTCTTCGGTCTCGAGGCGGACAGCGCCGGGCCTCGTAACTTGTCTCACCCGATAAGGGCCTTCCCACTTCGGCGTCAACTTGTTGGAATTCTTGGCGGACTGAACACGCCGAAGAACAAGGTCGCCTTCCTCGAGACTCCTGGCCTTGACTTTGCGGCTATGGTAGCGGCGCAAAGCTTGCTGGTATCGAGCAGCTCGTACAGCAGCCTGGAGACGTTCCTCCTCGAGGAGCAATGCGTCATCTTGCCGCAGTTGCTCTTGCTCGAGCTCATCATAAGCGAGTACTCGAGGAGATCCGTATACGAGTTCCGTGGGGAGAACTGCCTCTGCTCCATAGACGGAGAAGATGGGCAGAAGCTGTTGGCGGAAATACACGGAGGCATATGCGGCCACCACATTGGCGCAAGGGCGCTTGCCGGGAAAGCTTTCCGGCAAGGGTTCTTTTGGCAAGAAGCCCTCCAAGATGCAACTGCACTAGTAACCAAGTGTGAAGCGTGCCAGTTCCATGCAAAGCAGATTCATCAGCCAGCTCAAGCTCTCCAAACAATCCCTTTGTCCTGGCCCTTCTCGGTCTGGGGGCTCGATATCCTCGGCCCCTTCCCCCGAGCCGTCGGGGGCTTTGAGTACTTGTACGTTGCAATCGACAAGTTCACAAAGTGGCCAGAAGTGGAGCCGGTGAGGAAGGTGACAGCACAGTCAGCGGTCAGGTTCTTCAGGTCGATTGTTTGCCGTTTCGGGATCCCAAAGATGTCGGGGGAAACTGTCCGCCACGAACACCTATGGGACCGGAGCCCCTTGTCTGTGCGGTACGAGGGCGGAGGGAGCACGAAGAGCAGATCGTAGCGAGCACGCGGGCAGTTTTACCCAGGTTCGGGCCGCGGTAGACGCGTAAAACCCTACTCCTGCTTAGTTGTGTATTGAGTTTTGAGTGCTCGGGAGCTTGAAGAAGCAGCTACACCGAGCGCGAGAGTGATCTAGGTTCCGAACCCCCTCCACGTTGTGCATGGGCCTCCTTTTATAGTGTAAGGGGTCACCGACAGGTGTCAACGTAGGAGAAAGGGGTAAAAACGTAAAAGAGGTGGTAGTTGCAACAGTGCGGGAACAGTGGAGCTACAGTGCAAAACAGTGATCTATACCTACTTTGACAGTGGGGGACAAGGGCATTTAATGCCCGTCGCCGTCGACCCCAAAAGCTCCCGCTCTTGCGTCTCCGCCCGCCACGGCGATGGATCCACCGCCGTGGAGTGCCACCGTGTACCCCCGGCTGCACAGCCATCCGCCACGCGTCCCTGGATAGGCCCCAGGGCGACGCGTGGGCCGATGAGCTGGAGCGCGGGCACACAGCGCAGCCTTCCCGGCAAGCACCTTGCCGGGGTCTTGATCTTGCCGGGCCCGGGAGCTTGCCGCTCCCCGGGCCCTTGCCGGGGCGTGTCTTCTAGTCTTCCTGGCAAGCTCCTCTTGCCAGGGCCTTGTGCTAGTGGAGCAGTCTTGAGCCTGGTATGGCCTTCCCGGCAAGCTCCTCTTGCCGGGGTCTCGGTCTTCTTTCTTGTATACTTTGTTTTCGAATGGTTTAATAGGGAGCAGGAAGGTCTCCGGCGAGCAGGCGGTAAACCCCGCCGCGGGAAGCTGCAACTGCCCGTGCACAAGTTGGGGTACTGAGGTACCCCTACCTTAGTACACCGACACACTTGGCAATTTACTGGTAACCCGGCAGGCGGATCATGGATGACAAGGCCCAAGGCCCAGAAGGCCGGTTCACGTTATGGTGGGCCGGTTTATGAAGAAAGCATAAGGAATATTCTCTTACAAAGTAAGCAAGACTAGGACTCCTTGTAATAAAGCAATCCTAATCCTACTAGGACTCTACATGTAACCTGCCCCTTCAACATATATAAGGAGGGGCGGGGCTCCCCAAAGGGAGACAAGTTTTTCACAAGTTTAGACAAGCCACAAGTAGACAAGTTTCTAGGGTTAGACGCCAAGAGCCGGTTTACCAGCGACACCATGAGGATCATAATGAGATCTAGCCTCAAACAGCACGTAGGGTTATTACCGGATGATGTTTCCCGGGGCCCGAAGTTGTCTAAATCCTTGTCTTGCATTGCGCCTCTCGATTCCGCTCAACCCCTCTCAAGCTACTACATAGATGCGCGGCCTCACGACTAAGTCCGTTAATCTGGACATCTGACGTGTTATTTCCACGACACTTACCCAAAAACTTGAAAACTTCACAACACAAAACTTAACAGAAAATCTTGTGAGCTCCGTTAGTATAAGAAAACAAACCACCACTTTAAGGTACTATAATGAACTCATTATTTATTTATATTGGTGTTAAACCTATTGTATTCCAACTTCTCTATGGTTCATACCCCCCGATACTACTCATAGATTCATCAAAATAAGCAAACAACACACGAAAAACAGAATCTGTCAAAAACAGAACAGACTGTAGCAATCTGTAACTTTTGAATACTTATGTAACTCTAAAGAATATGAAATAAATTAGTGGACGTGAGGAATTTGTCTATTAATCATCTGCAAAAATAATCAACCTAAAAGCACTCTCCGGTAAAAAATGGCACCTAATCTCGTGAGCGCAAAAAATTCTGTTTTTTACAGCAAGATCGCAAAGACTTCACCCAAATCTTCCCAAAGGTTCTACTTGGCACAAACACTAATTAAAACACAAAAAACACAATCATAGAAGTAGCATGATGAATTATTTATTACTAAACATAAGCAAAAAAGCAAAGAAAATAAAACTAGGTTGCCTCCCAACAAGCGCTATCGTTTAACGCCCTACCTAGGCATAAAAACAAGAATATATCTAGGTATTATCATCTTTGGTATGCAATCCATAATTGGCTCTCATAATAGGTTCATAAGGCAATTTAATTTTCTTTCTAGGAAAGTGTTCCATGCCTTTCCTTAACGGAAATTGGAATCTAATATTTCCTTCTTTCATGTCAATAATTGCACCAATCGTTCTAATGAAAGGTCTACCAAGAATAATAGGACATGTAGGATTGCAATCTATATCAAGAACGATGAAATCTACGGGCACATAATTCCTATTTGCAACAATAAGAACATCATTAACCCTTCCCATAGGTTTCTTAATGGTGAAATCCGCAAGATGCAAATTTAAAGAACAATCATCAAATTCACGGAAACCTAACACATCACACAAAGTTTTTGGAATCGTGGAAACACTAGCACCCAAATCACATAAAGCATAGCATTCATGATCTTTAATCTTAATTTTAATAATAGGTTCCCACTCATCATAAAGTTTTCTAGGGATAGAAACTTCTAACTCAAGCTTTTCTTCATAAGATTGCATTAAAGCATCAACTATATGTTTAGTAAAAGCTTTATTTTGATCATAAGCATGAGGATAATTTAACACAGATTGCAACAAGGAAATACAATCTATCAAAGAGCAATTATCATAATTAAATTCCTTGAAATCCGAAATAGTGGGTTCATTGCTACATAAAGTTTTGACCTCTTCAATCCCACTTTTTAATTTTAGCATCAAGATCTAAAAACTCTGAATCATTGGGACGTCTTTTAACTAAAGTCGACTCATCTCCAGTCCCATATTTATCAAGATTCATATTGGAAAACAAAGATTTAATGGGAGACACATCAATCACTTTTAGATCTTCATCATTATTATCATGAAAATTAGAAGAACACACTTTCACAAAGCAATCTTTTTTAGCACGCATCCTAGTGGTTCTTTCTTTGCACTCATCAATGGAAATTCTCATGGCTTTAAGAGACTCATTGATTTCATGCTTAGGTGGGATAGATCTAAGTTTCAAAGAATCAACGTCAAGAGAAATTCTATCCACGTTCCTAGCCAAATCATCAATCTTAAGCAATTTTTCTTCAATCATAGCATTAAAACTCTTTTGTGAAATCATAAATTCCTTAACACTATTCTCAGAATCAGAGGGCATCTTATTATAATTTCCATAGGAATTGTTGTAGGAATTTCCACAATTATTGGAGGAGTTACTAGGAAAAGGTCTAGGAATAAAGTTTCCTCTATAAGCATTGTTACCAAAATTATTCCTACCAACAAAATTCACATCCACAGATTCATTAGTATTATAAATCAAAGTGGATAAGGGTATATCATTAGGATCAACATTAGCACCCTTGCTAGCAAACAATTTCATAAGTTAATCCATCTTTCCACTCAAAACATTAATTTCTTCAATTGCATGCACTTTTTTACTAGTGGGAGATCTCTCGGTGTGTCATTGAGAATAGTTAACCATTATATTATCTAGGAGTTTAGTAGCTTCTCCTAAAGTGATTTACATAAAAGTACCTCCCGCGGCCGAATCTAAAAGATTTCTAGAAGCAAAGTTCAAACCGGCATAAGTTTTTTGTATAATCATCCATAGATTCAAACCATGCATGGGACAATTTCTTATCATAAGTTTCATCCTCTCCCAATATTGTGCTACATGCTCATGATCAAGTTGTTTGAAATTCATAATATCGTTCCTAAGGGAGATGATCTTAGCGGGAGGAAAATACTTGGCAATAAAACAATCTTTGCACTTATTCCATGAATCAATACTATTTTTAGGCAAAGAAGAAAACCAAGTTTTGGCCCGATCTCGTAGTGAGAAAGGGAATAGTTTTAATTTAACAAGATCATTGTCTACATCTCTCTTCTTTTGCATATCGCATAAATCAACAATATTATTCAGATGAGATGCGGCATATTCACTAGGAAGGCCAGAAAATTGATCTTTCATGACTAGATTCAATAAAGAGCATTGATTTCACAAGATTCCACATTAGTAGCAGGAGCAATCGGAGTGCAAATAAAGTCATTATTATTGGTGTTGGAAAAGTCACATAATTCGGTATTTTCTTGAGCCATCATGACAAACAAACAATCCAACACACAAGCACACAAGAAGAAAGCGAACGGAAAAGAGGTGAACGGAAAAAAGGGCGAATAAAACGGCAAAGGTGAAGTGGGGGAGAGGAAAACGAGAGGCAAATGGCAAATAATGTAATGCGAGGGAGAAGAATTTGTGATGGGTACTTGGTATGTCTTGACTTAAGCGTAGATCTCCCCGGCAACGGCGCCAGAAATCCTTCTTGCTACATCTTGAGCATGCGTTGATTTTCCCTTGAAGACGAAAGGGTGATGCAGCAAAGTAGCGTAAGTATTTCCCTCAGGTTTTGAGAACCAAGGTATCAATCCAGTAGGCGACTACACGCAAATCGCCTAGTACATGCACAAGCAATCATGGACCTTGCAACCAACGCGATAAAGGGATTGTCAATCCCTTCACGACCACTTGCAAAAGTGAGATCTGATAAACATAATAAGATAAATATTTTTGGTATTTTTTTTGTATATATTGGAAAATAAAGAATGCAAAATAAATAGTAAACTAGAATTGTAGATCGGAAACTTATATGATGTAAAGTAGACCCGCGGGCCATAGGTTTCACTAGTGGCTTCTCTTATGATAGCATATATTACGGTGGGTGAATAAATTACTACCGAGAAATTGATAGAAAAGCGCATAGTTATGAGAATATCTAGGCATGATCATGAACATAGGCATCACGTCCGTGTCAAGTAGACTGAAACGATTCTGCATCTACTACTATTACTCCACACATCGACCGCTATCCAGCATGCATCTAGAGTATTAAGTTCATAAGAACAGAGTAACACCTTAAGCAAGATGACATGATGTAGAGGGATAAACACAAGCAATATGATACAAACCCCATCTTTTTATCCTTGATGGCAATAATACAATACGTGTCGGTTCCCTTTCTGCCACTAGGATCGAGCACCGCAAGATTGAACCCAAAGCTAAGCACTTCTCCCATTCCAAGAAAGATCAATCTAGTAGGCTAAACCAAACTGATAATTCGAAGAGACTTGCAAAGATATTAAATCATGCATATAAGAATTCAGAGAAGAATCAAATAGTGTTCATAGATAATCTTGATCATAAACCCACAATTCATCGGATCTCGACAAACACACCGCAAAAAGATTACATCGAATAGATCTCCAAGAACATCAAGGAGAACTTTGTATTGAGAACCAAAGAGAGAGAAGAAGCCATCTAGCTAATAACTATGGACCCGAAGGTCTCTGGTAAACTACTCACACATCATCGGAGAGGCTATGGTGTTGATGTAGAAGCCCTCTGTGATCGATTCCCCCTCCGGCGGAGCGCCGGAAAAGGCCCCGAGATGGGATCTCACGGGTACAGAAGGTTGCGGTGGTGGAAAAGTGGTTTTGTTGCCCTCCCGGATGTTGTTAGGGTATAAGAGTATATATAGGCGGAAGAAGTATGTCGGTGGAGCTACGAGGGGCCCACGAGGGTGGGGGCACGCCTCCTGCCTCGTGGCCGCCTCTTTGCTTCCTTGACTTCTACTCCAAGTCTTCTAGATTGCGTTTGTTCCAAAAAATATTCCCGCGAAGGTTTCGTTCCGTTTGGACTCCGTTTGATATTCCTTTTCTGCAAAACACTAAAATAGGCAAAAAAAAACAGTAACTGGCACTAGGCCTCTGGTTAATAGGTTAGTCCCAAAAATAATATAAAAGTGCATATTAAAGCCCATTAAGCATCCAAAACAGATAATATAATAGCATGGAACAATCAAAAATCATAGATACGTTGGAGACGTATCATGTCTTAGCATCAGAAATAGAAATATCACTGGGATTCTCAGGGGTGTCAATAGCAGGTTTACTAGCATGCAAAGTCCTATCAGTTTTCTTTTTATTTCTATTACTAGGACTGGGTGTATCAGTATTAGTTCTTTAAGAATCTTACTCGACTCTCTTAGGATGACCCTCATGATACAAAGGTTGTTGGGTCATTTTACCACCTCTAGTCATAAGCCTAACAAAATTATCATTATTCTTACTATTCAACTCATTGAGCAAATCATTATGTGCCTTCAGTACTTGTTCTACTTGAGTTGTAACCATGGAAGCATGTTTACTAATAAGTTTAAGATCATTAGCAGTTCTACTCATATAATCACCCAAGCGTTCAAGCATGTGAGAATTACGGTTCAATTGTCTACTAACATAAGCATTGAAGTCTTCTTGTTTCGCAATAAAATTATCAAACTCATCTAAGCATTGACTAGCATACTTATTATGAGGGATATCACCTTCATCAAATCTATAAAGAGAGTTTACCTTTAATACCTGAAGGAAATATGCCCTAGAGGCAATAATAAAGATGTTATTTGTATTTCCTTATATCATGATAAATGTTTATTATTCATGCTAGAATTGTATTAACTGGAAACATAGTACATGTGTGAATACATAGACAAAACAGAATGTCCCTAGTATGCCTCTACTAGACTAGCTCATTGATCAAAGATGGTTATGTTTCCTAACCATAGACATGAGTTGTCATTTGATCAACGGGATCACATCATTAGGAGAATGATGTGATGGACTAGACCCATCCGTTAGCATAGCACTATGATCGTTTAGTTTTACTGCTATTGCTTTCTTCATGACTTATACATGTTCCTATGACTATGAGATTATGCAACTCCCGAATACCGTAGGAACACCTTGTGTGCTATCAAACGTCACAACGTAACTGGGTGATCATAAAGATACACTACAGGTGTCTCCAAAAGTATTCGTGGTATTGGCATAGATCAAGATTAGGATTTGTCACTCCGAGTGTCGGAGAGGTATCTCTGGGCCCTCTCGGTAATGCACATCATAATAAGCCTTGCAAGCAAATGACTAATGAGTTAGTCACGGGATGATGTATTACGGAACGAGTAAAGAGACTTGCCGGTAACGAGATTGAACTAGGTATAGTGATACCAACGATCGAATCTCGGGCAAGTAACATTCCGATGACAAAAGGAACAACGTATGTTGTTATGCGGTTCGACCGATAAAGATCTTCGTAGAATATGTAGGAGCCAATATGGGCATCCAGGCTCCGCTATTGGTTATTGACCGGAGAGATGTCTCGGTCATGTCTACATAGTTCTCGAACCCGTAGGGTCCGCACGCTTAAACGTTCGTTGACGATATAGTATTTAATGAGTTATGTATGTTGGTGACCGAATGTTGTTCGGAGTCCCGGATGAGATCACGGACATGACGAGGAACTCCGGAATGGTCCGGAGATAAAGATTAATATATGGGATAATAGTGTTTGACCTCCGGAAGGGTTCCGGAATTCACCAGAAGGGGTTCCGGATGTTTCCCGAAGTGTTTGGGTACGAGAACACTTTATTTGGGCCAAAAGGGAAAGCACACAAGGTTTTTGGAAGGCGCAAAAGGAAGTTTTGCGGAGTCCAGGGGCCAGACGCCAGGGTCCCTGGCGTCTGGGTCCAGACGCCGGGAACCCTGGCGTCTGGCCCTGGAGTCCGAGAAGGACTCTTGCCTTTCGGGTGAAACCGACTTTGTGAAGGCTTTTACTCCAAGTTTCGACCCCAAGGCTCAACATATAAATAGAGGGGTAGGGCTAGCACCCAAGACACATCAAGATACACCAAGCCGTGTGCCGGCTACCCCGACCCTCTAGTTTATCCTCCGTCTAGTTTCTGTAGTGCTTGGCGAAGCCCTGCAGAGATTATTCTTCATCAACAACCGTCACCACGCCGTCGTGCTGCCGGAACTCATCTACTACTTCGCCCGTCTTGCTGGATCAAGAAGGCGACGACGTCATCGAGCTGAACGTGTGCTGAACGCGGAGGTGCCGTACGTTCGGTACTAGATCGGGACGGATCGTGAAGGTGCACGACTACATCAACCGCGTTGATAAACGCTTCCGCTTTCGGTCTACGAGGGTACGTAGACACACTCTCCCCTCTCGTTGCTATGCATCTAGTAGATAGATCTTGCGTGATCATAGGAAAATTTTGAAAATACTACGTTCCCCAACAGTGGCATCATGAGCCAGGTCTATGCGTAGATGATATGCACGAGTAGAACACAATGAGTTGTGGGCGATACTAGTCATACTGCTTACCAGCATGTCATACTTTGCTTCGGCGGTATTGTGAGATGAAGCGGCCCGGACCGACATTACGCGTACGCTTACGCGAGACTGGTTTCACCGTTACGAGCACTCGTTGCTTAAAGGTGACTGGCGGGTGTCTGTCTCTCTCACTTTAGCTGAATCAAGTGTGGCTACGCCCGGTCCTTGTGAAGGTTAAAACAGCACATACTTGACGAAACATCGTTGTGGTTTGGTATGCGTAGGTAAGAACGGTTCTTGCTAAGCCCGTATCAGCCACGTAAAACTTGCAACAACAAAGTAGAGGACGTCTAACTTGTTTTTGCAGGGCATGTTGTGATGTGATATGGTCAAGACATGATGAGTTATACGGTGTTGTATGAGATGATCATGTTTTGTAATGTTATCGGGAACTGGCAGGAGCCATATGGTTGTCACTTTATTGTATGAAATGCAATCGCCATGTAATTGCTTTACTTTATCACTAAGAGGTAGCGATAGTCGTAGAAGCAATAGTTGGCGAGACGACAACGATGCTACGATGGAGATCAAGGTGTCGCGCCGGTGACGAAGGTGATCATGACGGTGCTTTGGAGATGGAGATCAAAAGCACAAGATGATGATGGCCATATCATGTCACATATTTTGATTGCATGTGATGTTTATCTTATTATGCTTCTTATTTTGCTTAGAACGACGGTAGCATTATAAGATGATCCCTCACTAAATTTCAAGGTACAAGTGTTCTCCCTGAGTATGCACCGTTGCGAAAGTTCGTCGTGCCGAGACACCACGTGATGATCGGGAATGATAAGCTCTACGTTCAAATACAACGGGTCTAAGCCAGTTTTGCACACGCAGAATACTCGGGTTAAACTTGACGAGCCTAGCATATGCAGATATGGCCTCGGAATACTGGAGACCGAAAGGTCGAGCATGAATCATATAGTAGATATGATCAACATAAGATGTTCACCATTGAAACTACTCCATCTCACGTGATGATCGGACATGGTTTAGTTGATTTGGATCACGTGATCATTTAGATGACTAGAGGGATGTCTATCTAAGTGGGAGTTCTTAAGTAATATGATTAAATTGAACTTTAATTTATCATGAACTTAGTCCTGGTAGTATTAGCATATCTATGTTGTAGATCAATAGCTCGCGATGTTACTCCACGTTTATTTTTTATATGTTCCTAGAGAAAACTAAGCTGAAAGATGTTAGTAGCAATGATGCGGAATTGTTCCATGATATGAGGATTATCCTCATTGCTGCACAGAAGAATTATGTACTTATGCACCGCTAGGTGACAGACCTATTGCAGGAGCAGATGTAGACGTTATGAACGTTTTGACAAAAGCTCAGTATGATGACTACTTGATAGTTTAAGTGCACCATGCTTTAAGGCTTAGAACCGGGACTTCAAAAACGTTTTGAACGCCACGGAGCATATAAGATGTTCCAAGAGTTGAAATTAGTATTTCATACTCATGCCCGTGTCGAGAGGTATAAGACCTCTGACAGTACTTTGCCTACAAGATGGAGGAGAATAGCTCAACCAGTAAGCATGTGCTCAGATTGTCTGGGTACTGCAATTGCTTGAATCAAGTGGGAGTTATTCTTCCAGATAATATAGTAATTGACAAAGTTCTCTAGTCACTATCACCAAGTTAGTAGAACTTCGTGATGAACTATAATATGCAAGGGATGACGAAGGTAATTCCCGAAGCTCTTCGCGATCCTGAAATCGGCGAAGGTAGAAATCAAGAAAGAGCATCAAGTGTTGATGGTTAACAAGACCACTTGTTTCAAGTAAAGGGCAAAGGGATAGAAGGGGAACTTCAAGAAGAATGACAAGCAAGTTGTCACTCCCATGAAGAAACCCAAAGCTAAACTCAAGCCTGAAACTAAGTGCTTCTACTGCAAAGGAAATGGTCACTTGAAGTGGAACTGCCCTAGATATTTGGCGGATAAGAAGGATGGCAAAGTGAACAAAGGTATATTTGATATACATATTATTGATGTGTATTTTACTACTGTTCATAGCAACCCCTCAGTATTTGATACTAGTTCAGTTGCTAAAGAGTAGTAACTCGAAATCAGAGTTGCATAATGAACAGAAACTAGTTAAAGGTGAAGTGACGATGTGTGTTGGAAGTGGTTCCAAGATTGATATGATCATCATCGCACACTCCCTATACTTTCGGGATTAGTGTTGAACCTAAATAAGTGTTATTTGGTGTTTGTGTTGAACATGAATATGATTTGATCATGTTTATTGCAATACGGTTATTCATGTAAGTTAGAGAATAATTGTTGTTCTATTTACATGAATAAAACCTTCTATGGTCATACACCCAATAAAAATGGTTTGTTGGATCTCGATCGTGTGATACACATATTCATAATATTGAAGCCAAAAGATGCAAGGTTAATAATGATAGTGCAACTTATTTGTAGCACTGCCGTTTAGGTCATATTGGTGTAAAGCGCATAAAGAAACTCCATAGTGATGGACTTTTGGAATCAGTTGATTATGAATCACTTGGTGCTTGCGAACCATGCCTCATGGGCAAGATGACTAAAACTCCGTTCTCCGGAACAATGGAGCGAGCAACAGATTTGTTGAAAATCATACATACTGATGTATGCGGACCAATGAGTGTTGAAGCCCGCGGCAGGTATCGTTATTTTCTGACCTTCACTGATGATTTGAGCAGATATGGGTATATCTACTTAATGAAGCACAAGTCTGAAACATTTGAAAAGTTCAAAGAATTTCAAAGTGAAGTGGAGAATCATCGTAACAAGAAAATAAGAGTTTCTACGATATGATCGTAGAGGTAAAATATTTGAGTTAGCGAGTTTGGCCTTCAGTAAAACCAATGTGAAA
Organism: Secale cereale; assembly: GCA_902687465.1. Classification (NCBI taxonomy): domain Eukaryota; kingdom Viridiplantae; phylum Streptophyta; class Magnoliopsida; order Poales; family Poaceae; genus Secale; species Secale cereale. The sequence goes on along the minus strand of LR738709.1, from coordinate 635,317,154 downwards.
TAGTTTCACTACTCACGCCACCTGGAACACCACAGTGTAATGGTGTGTCCGAACGTCATAACCGTACTTTATTAGATATGGTGCGATCGATGATGTCTCTTACCAATCTATCACTATCGCTTTTGGGGTTATGCATTAGAGACAGCTACATTCACGTTAAATAGGGCACCATCTAAATCCGTGGAGATGACACCGTATGAACTGTGGTTTGACGAGAAACCTAAGCTGTCATTTCTTTAAGTTTGGGACTGCAATGCTTATGTGAAAAAGTTTCAACATGGTAAGCTCGAACCCAAATCGAAGAAGTAAATCTTCATAGGATACCCAAAAGAAACTGTTGGGTACACCTTCTATCACAGATCCGAAGGCAAGGTCTTTGTTGCTAAGAGTGGATCCTTTCTAGAGAAGGTGTTTCTCTCGAAAGAAGTGAGTGGGAGGAAAGTAGAACTTGATGAGGTAATTGTACCTTCTCCCGAATTGGAAGGTAGTACATCACAGAAACTAGTTCCAGTGATTCCTACACCAATTAGTGAGGAAGCTAATGATGATGATCATGAAACTTCAGATCAAGTTTCTGCTGAACTTCGTAGATCAACCAGAGTTCGTTCCGCACCAGAGTGGTACGGCAACCCAGTTCTGGAAGTCATGTTACTAGACCATGATGAACCTACGAACTATGAGGAAGCGATGATGAGCCCAGATTCCACAAAATGGCTTGAGGCCATGAAATCTGAGATGGGATCCATGTATGAGAACAAAGTAGGGACTTTGGTTGACTTGCCCGATGGTCGGCAAGCCATCGAAAATAAATGGATCTTTAAGAGGAAGACTGACGCCGACGGTAATGTTACTGTTTACAAAGCTCGACTTGTTGCGAAAGTTTTTCAACAAGTTCAAGGAGTTGACTACGATGAGACTTTCTCACCCGTAGCGATGCTTAAGTCTGTCTGAATCATGTTAGCAATTGTCGCATTTTATGAAATCTGGCAAATGGATAACAAAACTGCATTCTTTAATGGATTTATTAAAGAAGACTTGTATATGATGCAACCAGAAGGTTTTGTCAATCCTAAAGGTGCTAACAAAATGTGCAAGCTCCAGCGATCCATCTATGGACTGGTGCAAGCATCTCGGAGTTGGAATATACGCTTTGATAAGTTGATCAAAAGCATATAGATTTATACAGACTTGCGGTGAAGCCTGTATTTACAAGAAGTGAGTGGGAGCACTACAACCTTTCTGATAAGTATATGTGAATGACATATTGTCGATCGGAAATGATGTAGAATTTTCTGGAAAGCATAAAGGAGTGTTTGAAAGGAGTTTTTCAAAGAAAGACCTTGGTGAAGCTGCTTACATATTGGGCATCAAGATCTATAGAGATAGAACAAGATGCTTCATAAGACTTTCGATGAGTACATACCTTGATAAGATTTTGAAGTAGTTCAAAATGGATCAGTCAAAGAAGGAGTTCTTGCCTGACTTGTAAGGTGTGAAGTTGAGTAAGACTCAAAGCCAGACCACGGCAGAAAAATATAGAGAGAATGAAAGTCATTCCCTATGCCTCAGCCATAGGTTCTATAAAGTATGCCATGCTGTGTACCAAACATGTTGTGTACCTTGCCATGAGTTTGTCAAGGGGGTACAATAGTGATCCAGGAGTAGATCACTGTACAGCGGTCAAAATTATCCTTAGTAACTGGATGACTAAGGAAATGTTTCTCGATTATGGAGGTGATAAAGAGTTCGTCGTAAAGGGTTACGCCGATGCAAGCTTTGACACTAAATCCAGATGACTCTAAGTATCAATCTGGATGCGTATTGAAAGTGGGAGCAATTAGCTAGAGTAGCTCTATGCAGAGCATTGTAGACATAGAAATTTGCGAAATACATACGGATCTGAATGTGACAGACCCGTTGACTAAACTTCTCTCACAAGCAAAACATGATCACACATTATTACTCTTGGGTATTAATCACATAGCGATGTGAACTAGATTATTAACTCTAGTAGACCCTTTGGGTGTTGGTCACATGGCGATGTGAACTATGGGTGTTATTCACATAACGATGTGAACTATCGGTATTAAATCACATGGCGATGTGAGCTAGATTATTGACTCTAGTGCAAGTGGGAGACTGAAGGAAATATGCCCTAGAGGCAATAATAAAGATGTTATTTGTATTTCCTTATATCATGATAAATGTTTATTATTCATGCTAGAATTGTATTAACCGGAAACTTAGTACATGTGTGAATACATAGACAAAACAGAATGTCCCTAGTATGCCTCTACTAGACTAGCTCATTGATCAAAGATGGTTATGTTTCCTAACCATAGACATGAGTTGTCATTTGATCAACGGGATCACATCATTAGGAGAATGATGTGATGGACTAGACCCATCCGTTAGCATAGCACTATGATCGTTTAGTTTTACTGCTATTGCTTTCTTCATGACTTATACATGTTCCTATGACTATGAGATTATGCAACTCCCGAATACCGTAGGAACACCTTGTGTGCTATCAAACGTCACAACGCAACTGGGTGATCATAAAGATACACTACAGGTGTCTCCAAAAGTATTCGTGGTATTGGCATAGATCAAGATTAGGATTTGTCACTCCGAGTGTCGGAGAGGTATCTCTGGGCCCTCTCGGTAATGCACATCATAATAAGCCTTGCAAGCAAATGACTAATGAGTTAGTCACGGGATCATGTATTACGGAACGAGTAAAGAGACTTGCCGGTAACGAGATTGAACTAGGTATAGTGATACCAACGATCGAATCTCGGGCAAGTAACATACCGATGACAAAAGGAACAACGTATGTTGTTATGCGGTTTGACCGATAAAGATCTTCGTAGAATATGTAGGAGCCAATATGGGCATCCAGGTTCCGCTATTGGTTATTGACCGGAGAGATGTCTCGGTCATGTCTACATAGTTCTCGAACCCGTAGGGTCCGCACGCTTAAACGTTCGTTGACGATATAGTATTTAATGAGTTATGTATGTTGGTGACCGAATGTTATTCGGAGTCCCGGATGAGATCACGGACATGACGAGGAACTCCGGAATGGTCCGGAGATAAAGATTAATATATGGGATAATAGTGTTTGACCTCCGGAAGGGTTCCGGAATTCACCGGAAGGGGTTCCGGATGTTTCCCGAAGTGTTTGGGTACGAGAACACTTTATTTGGGCCAAAAGGGAAAGCACACAAGGTTTTTGGAAGGCGCAAAAGGAAGTTTTGCGGAGTCCAGGGGCCAGACGCCAGGGTCCCTGGCGTCTGGGTCCAGACGCCGGGAACCCTGGCGTCTGGCCCTGGAGTCCGAGAAGGACTCTTGCCTTTCGGGTGAAACCGACTTTGTGAAGGCTTTTACTCCAAGTTTCGACCCCAAGGCTCAACATATAAATAGAGGGGTAGGGCTAGCACCCAAGACACATCAAGATACACCAAGCCGTGTGCCGGCTACCCCGACCCTCTAGTTTATCCTCCGTCTAGTTTCTGTAGTGCTTGGCGAAGCCCTGCAGAGATTATTCTTCATCAACAACCGTCACCACGCCGTCGTGCTGCCAGAACTCATCTACTACTTCGCCCGTCTTGCTGGATCAAGAAGGCGAGGACGTCATTGAGCTGAACGTGTGCTGAACGCGGAGGTGCCGTACGTTCGGTACTAGATCGGGACGGATCGTGAAGGTGCACGACTACATCAACCGCGTTGATAAACGCTTCCGCTTTCGGTCTACGAGGGTACGTAGACACACTCTCCCCTCTCGTTGCTATGCATCTAGTAGATAGATCTTGCGTGATCATAGGAAAATTTTGAAAATACTACGTTCCCCAACACTACATGTGTCGGGTTATCAATACCATGTATTTCTTTAATAGGCGGTAAGTTCTTAACATCTTCAGCTTTAATACCTTTTTCTTTCATAGATTTCTTTGCATGTTGCATATCTTCAGGACTGAGAAATATAATACCTCTTTTCTTTGGAGTTGGCTTCGGAGGTGGTTTGGGAAGAGTGTAATCATTATCATTGCTTAATATATTATTCAATAGTTTTTCTGCTTGCTCAACAGTTCGTTCCCTGAAAACACAACCAACACAACTATCTAGGTGGTCCCTATAAGCATCGGTTAGTCCATTATAAAAGATATCAAGTAATTCATTTTTCTTGAGAGGATGATTAGGCAAAGCATTAAGTAATTGGAGAAGCCTCTCCCAAGCTTGTGGGCGACTATCTTCTTCAATTTGCACAAAATTAAATATTTCTTGTAAGGCTTCTTATGAGCAGGAAAATATCTTTGAGAGAAATAGTAAATCATATCATCGGGACTACGCACACAACCAGAAGCAAGAGAATTAAACCATAACTTAGCATCACCCTTTAGTAAGAAAGGAAACAACTTAAGAATATAGTAATAGCGAATTTTTTCCTCATGAGCAAATAGGGTGGTTGTACCATTCAATTTAGTAAGATGTGCCACAACAGTTTCAGATTCATAACCATGAAAAGGATCAGATTCAACCAAAGTAATTAACTCAGGATCGACAGCTAATTCATATTCCTTATCAGTAACACGGATAGGTGATGTAGAAAATTCAGGATCATATTGCATTCTAGCATTCAAAGATTTTTCTTCCACTTGCGTAGTAATTTCTTAAGATCATTCCTATCTTTACAAGCAAGAAAGTCTCTAGCTACCTCTCCTTCATAACATATCCCTCAGGCATAACAAGCAATTCATATCTAGGAGAGCTAGTTTTAACAGGAGTTTCAAAGTTTTCAGTTTCAATAATCTTATCAGTTATAGAAACATCATCATCTTCAGCGTAATCAATAGTTATAGCTCTAGCAAGATGTCCATCAAGTAATTCGCCCAGTGGCACAGTTTCATCAAATAGAGTAATGGCCTCATAAGCATCATTCATAGTAGAATTGGCATCATCAATAACATGCGACATATCAGAATCAATATCAGGTGTAGGTGTCGCAAGCTTACTCAAAACAGAAGAAGAATCAAGTGCAGAGCTAGATGGCAGTTGCTTACCTCCCCACGTTCTAGAGGGAACGACCTTGGTTTTATCATCCTTTAGTGGCCTCATAGTGATCAGCAGATATAAATCCCAAGCAACTCAGAGAATAGAGCTATGCTCCCCGGCAACGGCGCCAGAAAAAGGTCTTGATAACCCACAAGTATAGGGGATCGCAACAGTTTTCGAGGGTAGAATATTTAACCCAAATTTATTGATTCAATACAAGGGGAGCCAAAGAATATTCTCAAGTATTAGCAGCTGAGTTGTCAATTCAACCACACCCGGAAAAGACTTAGTATCTGCAGCAAAGTATTTAGTAGCAAAGTAATATGATAGTGGCGGTAACAGTAACAGTAGTAACAGTTTTGTAGTGATTGTAACAGTAACAGTAACGAAGCAAGTATCAATATGAAACGAACTCGTAGGCAATGAATCGGTGATGATAGGTGTCGGATGATATTCATCATGTAGCACCTATAACCTAGGGTGACACAGAGTATCTCCAATTCATCAATATAATGTAGGCATGTGTTGTGTATATAGTCATACGTGCTTATGGAAAAGAATTTGCATGACATCTTTTGTCCTACCCTCCCGTGTCAGCGGGGTCCTAATGGAAACTAAGGGATATTAAGGCCTCCTTTCAATAGAGTACCCGACCAAAGCATTAACACTTAGTGAAAATATGAACTCCTCAAACTACGGCAATCACCGGAAAGAATCCCAATTATTGTCACCTTGGGGTATGCGGGTCATAACACATAGTAGGTGTCTACAACTTGCAAGATCGGATCAAGGACACATGTATATTCATGAAAACATAAAGGGTTCAGATATGAATTCATGGCACTCGAGCCCTAGTGACAAGCATTGAGCATAGCAAAGTCATAGCAACATCAATCTCATAACATAGTGGATACTATGGATCAAACCCTAACAAACTAACTTGATTACATGATAAATCTCATCTAACCCATCACCGTCCAGCAAACCTACGATAGAATTACTCACACACGACGGTGAGCATCATGAAATTGGTGATGGAGGGAGGTTGATGATGACGACGACGACGGATTCCACTCTCCGGAGCCCCGAACGGACTACAAATCTGGTCTCATGAGGAAGAACAGGAGGTGGCGGCTACTCCGTATCGTAAAACACAATGAATCCTTCTCTCTTATTTTTTTCTCCCCGAACACGAATATATGGAGTTGGAGTTGAGGTCGGTGGAGGTCCAGGAGGCCCACAAGGATGGAAGGCGCGCCCCCCACCCTTGTGGCCAGGGTGTGGGCCCCCTCCGGTGGATCTTTTTGCCAATATTTTTATATTTTCTAAAAATACTCTCCGTGAAATTTCATGTCATTCCGAAAACTTCTATTTCTGCACAAAAATAACACCAAGGCAATTCTGCCAAAAACAACGTCAGTCCGGGTTAGTTCCATTCAAATCATGCAAATTAGAGTCCAAAACAATGGCAAAAGTGTTTGGAAAAATAGATATGATGGAGACTTGTCAAAGACGTATCAAGGAGTCACCCATTTCTAACGCTAGAGCATCGACTCGAGCTCCTTGAGCAGATCCTGAAGGAAATATGCCCTAGAGGCAATAATAAAGATGTTATTTGTATTTCTTTATATCATGATAAATGTCTTTTATTCATGCTAGAATTGTATTAACCGGAAACTTGATACATGTGTGAATACATAGACAAAATAGTATGTCCCTAGTATGCCTCTACTAGACTAGCTCATTGATCAAAGATGGCTATGTTTCCTAGCCATAGACATGAGTTGTCATTTGATCAACGAGATCACATCATTAGGAGAATGATGTGATGGACTAGACCCATCCGTTAGCATAGCACTATGATCGTTTAGTTTTACTGCTATTGCTTTCTTCATGACTTATACATGTTCCTATGACTATGAGATTATGCAACTCTCGAATACCGTAGGAACACCTTGTGTGCTATCAAACGTCACAACGTAACTGGGTAATCATAAAGATGCTCTACAGGTGTCTCCGAAAGTATTCGTGGTGTTGGCATAGATCAAGATTAGGATTTGTCACTCCGAGTGTCGGAGAGGTATCTCTGGGCCCTCTCGGTAATGCACATCATAATAAGCCTTGCAAGCAAATGACTAATAAGTTAGTCACGAGATGATGTATTACGGAACGAGTAAAGAGACTTGCCGGTAACGAGATTGAACTAGGTATAGAGATACCGACGATCGAATCTCGGGCAAGTAACATACCGATGACAAAAGGAACAACGTATGTTGTTATGCGGTTTGACCGATAAAGATCTTCGTAGAATATGTAGGAGCCAATATGAGCATCCAGGTTCCGCTATTGGTTATTGACCGGAGATGAGTCTCGGTCATGTCTACATAGTTCTCGAACCCGTAGGGTCCGCACGCTTAACGTTTGATGACGATCGGTATTACGAGTTTATGAGTTTTGATGTACCGAAGGTAGTTCGGAGTCCCGGATGAGATCACGGACATGACGAGGAGTCTCGGAATGTCCGAGACATAAAGATTGATATATTGGACGACTATATTCGGACACCGGAAGTGTTCTGCAAAGTTTCGAAATTTACCGGAGTGCCGGGGGGGTTACCGGAACCCCCCGGGAGAATGGTGGGCCCTGGTGGGCCATAGGGGAGAGAGAGGGCAGCAGCCAGGAGGTGGCGCGCCCCCTCCCTAGGAGGAGTCCGAATAGGACTAGGGGAGGGGGCGCGGCCCCTCTTTCCCTCTCCCTCCCCCTCTCTTTCCTTCCCCCTTCTTCCTTCTTTGGTAGGTTCCTACTAGGAATAGGATTGCAATTCTATTCCTAGTAGGATTGCAGCCCTAGCCGCACCATAGAGGGTCGGCCGGCCTCCCCCCCCTTGCTCCTTTATACACGGGGGCAGGGGGCACCCAAAGACACACAAGTTGAATTTGTTCTAGCCGTGTGCGGTGCCCCCCTCCACAGAAACACAACTCGGTCATACCGTCGCAGTGCTTAGGAGAAGCCCTGCGCCGGTAGATAAATCATATCCGTCACCACGCCGTCGTGCTGACTAAACTCTCCCGTGAAGCTCAACCGGATCAAGAGCTCGTGGGACGTCATCAAGCTGAATGTGTGCTGAACGCGGAGGTGCCGTACGTTCGGTGCTTGATCGGTTGGATCGCGAAGAAGTTCGACTACATCAACCGCGTCACTTGACGCTTCCGCTTCCGGTCTACGAGGGTACGTAGACACACTCTTCCCTCTCGTTGCTATGCATCTAGTAGATAGATCTTGTGTGATCGTAGGAAAAAAATAAAATACTACGTTCCCCATCAGATCCGGCCAAGGCTCGAAGCCCGGATCGCCGCGGGGCTACCTCCGGATGCAGTGGATCCGGAGGAGGAGGACAAGGAGGAGGAGGTTTAGGAGAAGGAAGATGAGTTGGAGGAGGATGTGAGGACGCTGGCGACATGGGCCTGCAGGCGAAGCAATAGGCCATCCTCGATTCCCTCCGCTCGGAGTCGGCTGCGGAGGCCAGACGTCATTGTCGACAGGAGATGGAGGCAGCAGAGAAGACAGAGATGCTTGCCTACATGGATGAGATCGAGCAGGAGGAGGATGAGCCGGAGCCCTCCTACCCGCCCATCTAGCCGGCGCCCAGCACCGTCGTCGTGGAGAACTCCGACGACCAAGATTAGTTAGGGTATTACGTAGTATGTAGTACACATGATTTCTTTCGCATGCTTCGTATGGATGTACGGGTTGAAATATGAGAGACTTGGATGCATGGTGGCTAATTTGAGGTATGATCGTCACTGTCCACGGATGCACCCGGTCGCATCCGCGGGCATTTGAGGGCTCGATTCGCAAAGTCTGGTTGTAGATGCTCTAAGTGATACCTTCGCCAATGCCGGCATGAGCAAGGCCGCCGTCAGGACACCACGGACGGGGTCGGCATTGGCCGCGGCAGCCCTCCGCACGGTGCCAAAGGAAGAGGACCACGTTGCCTTGCCGGCCACGCGCCCTACCGCCGCTAGAGGGACGACGACACAAATAACAATGGGAGGGCCATCGGGCAAGGCAGCCAAGCGTACAAGGTCGCCGTTCACTACAAGTTAGCCTCATAGTTTTTTCTAATTTCTAATTAAACAGTCAAAATATCATCCGTTTTGTGTAAATTATGTTTGAACTATGCTAAAAGCCATCGTTTGATATAGTTTGTCTAGTCTATTCAACTATGATTTGAAATATATGCAGAAAGATTTGGATGGTCAACTCCCACATCATTGTTCGAGGGCTGGTTTTCACCGATCCGTGGACGAACACAATGTTTGATTTGGGGATAACGTTGGAGGTGTCGAGTGCCGTCTTATTTAGAGTTAAAATTTAACCACATATTGGACTAGCAAAATATTAATGCATGTCAAAATGACATTATTATTAGAGTACATTTGATGTAGTTTTAATAACTATATTGTTGCTACATACTCCCTCCGTTCCTAAATATAAGTCTTTGGAGAGATTTCACTATGAACCACATACGGATGTATATAGATGCATTTAAAGTATAGATTTACTCATTTTGCTTCGTATGTGGTCCATAGTGGAATATCTCCAAAGACTTATATTTAGGAACGGAGGGAGTATAATTCTATGTTGTTAGTTAAAATTATGATTCAAATAAAATCCAAAATACAAGCGAGACTACTGTAAACCATGAGGGAGGTACTTTTTGTCCAAACAGCCACCGGAAGCTCCGCACACAGCGTGCGTGTGCCCTGGGCTTTGACACTTGGACTGAGCGACCCCGAGCATTTTGACACCTGTCGTTCGCAACGCGGACGTGTCATTGCCCCAGTACCAGAGTCAGGTGAAAACCTCGTGACTGAATCGATCCGCCATAGTTTCAAAAAAAAAAAATCGATCCGCCATGAACTTGTTGGATGGAACGGGATAAAAAAATTCAGAAATGGTGCATATGGGACCCAGCCGTGGACTCACCTAGCCCCACAGGTCAGACACTACCGCCTAGATACGGACCCGGAGAAAGCCGACACCGAGCAACCGCATCCACTGCGGGCACAAGCGTCGCGCATCGGAGGCGCTACCCCTGCCAATCCAACGGCCAGGAGAGCGCACGGCCCCGCAGTGTCAGATGAACACTCTCGTGTCATCTCGCCGCTTCCGTTTCCAGCCGCTTCCACTATCTTCTAGACTCCCGGCGAACTCTCGGCTCCCTCCTTCTTATGCCCACCGCTCTCGGGCCCCCAGCACCATCATCAGAATCCAGAAGCAAAGCAATCCCACAAACACTTGCCGATCCCAACCAATCTTCCAACCCAAACTCCCAAAGCCATTGTAGATTGTGAGCGCAAGCAGCAGCAGCAGCCATGAATCCGGACAACTTCACGCACAAGACCAACGAGGCGCTGGTGGCGGCGCACGAGGCGGCGTCGGAGGCCGGCCACGCGCAGATCACGCCGCTGCACCTGGCGGCGGCGCTGGCGGCGGACAAGTCGGGCATCCTGCGGCAGGCGGTCGCGCAGGCGTCGGGCGGGAACGCGTCCGCGGGGGACTCGTTCGAGCGCGTGCTCGCCGGCGCGCTCAAGAAGCTGCCGTCGCAGTCGCCGCCGCCGGACAACGTGCCGGCCTCCACGGCGCTCATCAAGGCCATCCGCCGCGCGCAGTCCGCGCAGAAGAAGCGCGGGGACTCGCACCTCGCCGTCGACCAGCTGCTCATGGGCCTCCTCGAGGACTCGCAGATCGCCGACTGCCTCAAGGAGGCCGGCGTGTCCGCCTCGCGGGTGCGCGCCGAGCTCGAGAAGCTCCGCGGCGGGGACTCGCGCAAGGTCGAGTCCGCCTCCGGCGACACCAACTTCCAGGCGCTCAAGACGTACGGCCGCGACCTCGTCGAGGTGGCCGGCAAGCTCGACCCCGTCATCGGCCGCGACGAGGAGATCCGCCGCGTCGTGCGCATCCTCTCGCGCCGCACCAAGAACAACCCCGTCCTCATCGGTGAGCCCGGCGTCGGCAAGACGGCCGTCGTGGAGGGCCTCGCGCAGCGCGTCGTGCGCGGGGACGTGCCCAGCAACCTGCTCGACGTCCGCCTCGTCGCGCTCGACATGGGCGCGCTCGTCGCCGGCGCCAAGTACCGCGGCGAGTTCGAGGAGCGGCTCAAGGCCGTGCTCAAGGAGGTGGAGGAGGCCGACGGCAAGGTGATCCTCTTCATCGACGAGATACACCTCGTCCTCGGCGCCGGGAGGACGGAGGGGTCCATGGACGCGGCCAACCTGTTCAAGCCGATGCTCGCCAGGGGCCAGCTCCGGTGCATCGGCGCCACCACGCTGGAGGAGTACCGCAAGTATGTCGAGAAGGACGCCGCGTTCGAGAGGCGGTTCCAGCAGGTGTACGTGGCAGAGCCGAGCGTCCCGGACACCATCAGCATCCTCAGGGGGCTCAAGGAGAAGTACGAGGGTCACCACGGAGTGCGCATCCAGGACCGCGCCATCGTCGTCGCGGCGCAGCTCTCGGCGAGGTACATCATGGGCCGGCACCTGCCGGACAAGGCCATCGACCTGGTGGACGAGGCGTGCGCGAACGTGAGGGTGCAGCTGGACAGCCAGCCGGAGGAGATCGACAACCTGGAGAGGAAGAGGATTCAGCTGGAGGTGGAGCTGCACGCGCTGGAGAAGGAGAAGGACAAGGCCAGCAAGGCCCGGCTGGTGGAGGTGAGGAAGGAGCTGGACGACCTGAGGGACAAGCTGCAACCGCTGACGATGAAGTACCGGAAGGAGAAGGAGCGGATCGACGAGATCCGGAAGTTGAAGCAGCGGCGCGAGGAGCTGCAGTTCACGCTGCAGGAGGCCGAGCGGCGCATGGACCTGGCCCGCGTCGCCGACCTCAAGTACGGCGCCCTCCAGGAGATCGACGCCGCCATTGCCAAGCTGGAGGGCGAGACCGGCGAGAACCTGATGCTCACCGAGACCGTCGGCCCCGAGCAGATCGCGGAGGTGGTGAGCCGGTGGACCGGCATCCCGGTGACCCGGCTCGGGCAGAACGACAAGGAGCGGCTGGTCGGCATGGCGGACAGGCTGCACACGAGGGTGGTCGGGCAGACGGAGGCCGTGAACGCCGTCGCCGAGGCGGTGCTGAGGTCCAGGGCGGGGCTCGGGCGGCCGCAGCAGCCCACCGGGTCGTTCCTCTTCCTGGGCCCGACCGGCGTGGGCAAGACCGAGCTCGCCAAGGCCCTCGCCGAGCAGCTGTTCGACGACGAGAACCTGCTCGTCCGCATCGACATGTCCGAGTACATGGAGCAGCACTCCGTCGCTCGCCTCATCGGAGCGCCACCAGGGTAAGCACACTGATCCACTGATATTTGCTTCTCCTAAATATTCATCTCTGAATCTTTTTAGCTGTAAACAAAGACTGGATTTGGGTGCTGATTTGGGGTTGTAAATTGTTTTCTCTGAATGCAGCTATGTTGGACACGAGGAGGGCGGGCAGCTGACGGAGCAGGTGAGGAGGAGGCCGTACAGCGTGATCCTGTTCGACGAGGTGGAGAAGGCGCACGTGGCGGTGTTCAACACGCTCCTCCAGGTGCTGGACGACGGCCGGCTGACCGACGGGCAAGGCAGGACGGTGGACTTCCGGAACACCGTGATCATCATGACCTCCAACCTCGGCGCCGAGCACCTCCTCGCCGGGATGGTCGGCAAGAACTCCATGAAGGTCGCGCGCGACCTCGTCATGCAGGAGGTATGTACTATGGATCAGTTCAATCTCCATTGCAGAACCACCGATGTACCTCTCCAATCTGCAATGTGATGCTGAACTTCTTGTGGCTTATGTGTTTGGGTGTGCAGGTGAGGAGGCACTTCAGGCCGGAGCTGCTGAACCGGCTGGACGAGATCGTCGTCTTCGACCCGCTGTCCCACGAGCAGCTGAGGAAGGTCGCCCGCCTGCAGATGAAGGACGTGGCCGTCCGGCTCGCCGAGCGCGGCGTCGCCCTGGCCGTCACCGACGCCGCGCTGGACGTCATCCTGTCGCTGGCCTACGACCCGGTACGCCGCAGCAATCCAACCCCGTCCCTCCCTGTCACCATGTTTCTGAACATTTCACACCGCCATTGCTAACTCTGGTTTCGTTTCGATCAATGGCGTGCAGGTGTACGGCGCTCGGCCGATCAGGAGGTGGATCGAGAAGCGGGTGGTGACGCAGCTGTCCAAGATGCTGATCCAGGAGGAGATCGACGAGAACTGCACGGTGTACATCGACGCCGCCAACAAGGACGAGCTGGCCTACCGGGTGGACCGCAGCGGCGGGCTGGTGAACGCCGAGACGGGGCAGCGGTCCGACATCCTCATCCAGGTGCCCAACGGCGCCGTCGCCAATGGCGGCGGCGAGGCCGCCAAGGCCGTGAAGAAGATGAGGGTCATGGAGGACGGGGACGAGGACGGCATGGACGAGGATGTTTGAACTCTGAAGCTGGAGTGAAGCTTGCTGAAGTGCCTGTCGGATAAGGTGTGCGGTGTAGATGAGTTGCGGTGAGGCAGGCGCTTCGTGGTGCTCTGTGACGCGTGTGTCGTGTGGCCGGAAGCTGTTACGGCTTCGGGAATAAAAAACTTCTTCTGTGTTTTTGTGAGTCTGTTGAAAAGCGAAGAGAAAAGAGTGTCTTGTGAATTTGCCTTCGAATTGGTCGTTTCTTGCCCAAAAAAATCGTACCTAAGCAATTTTGTCTCACATATTATATCATCATCGCAACAAATGCATCGACCGATAAAACCAACTAACGAATTATACACAAATAGCTAAATGTGAGTCACTGAAATTCGAATTTGGGTCGGTTGAATTCAAGAATGAAAAAGAAAGCGTCGGAGGGAACTATAGCCAAGTCGGAGGTTGAAGAAAGGGATGGGAGGTTGAAGAAAGGGTTTTCAACCAGTGATTTTGCATCGAACGGCTCAAAAAAACGATTGGCCAAATTTCTTTTTCCAGGCAATGGGCAATGGACATATAGCCAAGTCCCGAAATATATATGAGTTTGTTATTCATTCAACATCCAATTCCATATGTCGAGGAATAGTCACTAACTAATTTAGTCAACAATTAACAGACATGTCAAGAAACTTTGAAAATTCTCAAAGGGAACTTGATGCGAGCTATATATGAGTTTGTTATTCATTCAACATCCAATTCCATCTGTTGAGTATTTGAGCAATAGTCACTAGTCATTTTAACCAACTAACAGACATGTCAAGGAACTTTAGAAATTCCCAAAGGGAACGTGGTGTGAGTGCACCCTATATGTACCAAATACGAGTAATTTAGTAACAGTAAAAAAAGTCAAAAAAATAAAATCAAATATAATCAATTATTGTATTAGTATAAAAAGCTTCGTGGATTGTTTCACATTGACTTAAGGGCAAAAGGTGGATAAACTAGTGATGACAAAGTAACTTGAATATTACTATTAGTACACATGCCTGTACGTTGCATCGGGCGAAAAGAGGCACAACCTACTTCCTATGCCATTATGCACTATTTTATATCCAATTGTAATAAACGTCAATGAAAATGTTAAACACTAAAAATTTCTTAATTTATTTTCAAAAATAGAAGGTAATGTTTACATAAAATTAGGATACTTTTTTAAGAACAGTTAACATTTTTATGAACAGTTAACATTTTTATGAAATTTGAACATACTCCCCCTCAGTACCTAAAAAGAAAAGAAAAAAAACTCGGTCTGACAGGTCATGTTCAAGCTCATCCTTTTTCCCGAGAAATCATGTTCAGTTTCATCCTAGCCCGTTCCACAGTTGGGCCAGAGACTGTCCCTCTCCAAGTGTCCAGCCGAACCATTCGGCCCACCAAAACTTCGAGTCCAGGGCTAAACCCTCTCGCCGTCAACTACACCCTCCTCGTCCCCTTCCTCCTCCCCCAAAACCCTAGCCCCCAAGCCCGGCCGCCCGGCCGCCCGCCCCCGCCATGAACTACCGGTTCCAGAACCTGCTGGGCGCGCCGTACCGCGGCGGCGACGCCGTCTTCGCGGGGGACTCCTCCGTGCTCCTCTCGGCGGTGGGGAACCGCGTGGCGACCACCGACCTCGCCGCCTCCTCCTCCCTCACCCTCCCGTTCGAGTCCTCCACCAACATCACCCGCCTCGCCACCTCCCCCTCGGGCGACTTCCTCCTCGCCTGCGACGAGAAGGGCCGCGCGCTCTACGCCAACCTCCGCCGCCGCGCCGTCCTCCACCGCGTCTCCTTCAAGGCCGCCCCCTCCGCCGTCCGCTTCAGCCCCGACGGCGAGCTCATCGCCGTCGCCGTCGGCAAGCTCGTCCAGATCTGGCGCTCGCCCTCCTTCCGCAAGGAGTTCTTCCCCTTCCACCTCCTCCGCACCTTCCCTGGCTTCGCCGCCGGGGTCACCTCCTTCGACTGGTCCCCCGACTCCGCCTCCATCCTCGTCGCCTGCAAGGACCTCACTGCCCGCCTCTTGCCCGTCAAGCGGGGCACCGGGAACAAGCCCTTTCTATTCCTCGGCCACCGTGAGGCTGTCGTTGGCGCCTTCTTCGCCACCGATAAGAAGACGGGCAGAGTCCACGGCGTTTACACGGTTTCAAAGGACGGAGCTATCTTTACATGGAATTTGGTGGAGGGCAATGATGCTGCATCTCCGCCTTCACCCGGGACGCCGGAGCAGGAATCGGAACAGAATGGTGAGCCGGAAATTGATGCTGGGAGCAGGAAGAGGAAGAGTTTGGGAGAACTGGAAGAGCCTAGCACTACTCCGCTGCATTTGGCAAAGTGGGAGTTGCAGAAGAAGAACTTCTTCATGCAGGCGCCGGCTAAGTTAACAGCCTGTGATTACCACCGGGATCTTGACATGGTGGTGGTTGGGTTCTCTAACGGGGTATTTGGGCTGTACCAGATGCCGGACTTTGTGTGCCACTGCCAGCTGTCAATATCAAGGGAGAAGATCACTACTGCTATTTTCAACAGCTTGGGGAATTGGCTAGTTTTTGGGTGCGCCAAGCTTGGGCAACTGCTGGTGTGGGAGTGGCGGTCAGAGACCTACATTTTGAAGCAGCAGGGTCATTACTTTGATGTGAACTGCATTGCATACTCACCAGATTCCCAGTTAATTGCTACTGGAGCTGATGATAACAAAGTCAAGGTGTGTTTGAAGTTGTCATATGCAATCTTTGTTATGTCCTCTTTCTGTTTTTCTGTTTTTTTTTGGGGGG
>LR738709.1:635275706-635300806 GCA_902687465.1 Secale cereale | reverse complement strand
CACTTGCTGCGGTATTGAAACCCTTTTAACTATGTTAAAAAGTAGTGCTTATACAGTAGGTTGAGATGCTTTGATGGAGGGTACTTTTTAGATAAAGTATGCAATGTTAGTTTCAGTCGCTATTATGTCCCCTTTCTGCTTGGGTCTTGGGGAAAAACTTCCTTGTTTGAAATTCGGTTGAAAGCCTTATTATCTGTAATACAAGTTATGGGCTCATAAAGTAGGTCGACATACTTGATGAAGTGCTATTGAGATGGAGTAATTGATGTTCTTAACCTCTTTGAAGAACTACTTAAATCAACCTTATTCATTTGAATTGAAAAATGACACCTATTTTATTCATCTATGTATTGAAAACCAGAAATGATAACTATCACAAATTTTCCTAGGTTTGAAACCATATTGTTTTAATTGTTAAGTATCATTATCCTGCACTGTGAGTTTGATACACGTGACTGACTCTCTGTAGGTCTGGACGGCTGCCACTGGGTTCTGTTTCATAACATTTTCCGAGCATACAAATGCTGTTACTGCAGTTCATTTTATGGCCAATAACCATTCTCTTCTCAGTGCCTCCCTTGATGGGACTATTCGAGCATGGGACCTGTTCCGTTATCGTAACTTCAAGACATTTACGACCCCTTCACCCAGACAATTCGTTTCTTTAACGGCAGATCAGAGTGGGGAAGTAATTTGTGCTGGAACACTTGATTCATTTGAGGTGGGTGTATGCAGTCAACATTTTTCTGGCAATCCTTTTGTCGCCTGTGCTCTACTTCTAGTCCCTCGATAACCACAGCGTTTTTCATGCAGATTTATGTTTGGTCAATGAAGACTGGTCGTTTGTTGGATGTACTCAGTGGCCACCAAGGACCAGTTCATGGTCTAATGTTTTCACCAATCAGTGTAAGTCCATGCTTTGATGTTTTTTGGTTCTCATTCCTTGTAGTTAGAACTTACACTTTGTTTTTTAAGCAAATTGACTTTGATAGTGCGCACAAGGAAATTGTGCTGAAACTGCTCTATTATATTGTTTCTATGTATTTTGTAAATTCACAGAAAGAGTAACCAGCTTATGTTTGGTAGGCTATTTTGGCTTCATCATCGTGGGACAAGACTGTTCGTCTTTGGGATGTATTTGAGAGCAAGGGTGCTGTGGAAACGTTTCAACACTCACATGATGTTCTTACCTTGGCTTATCGTCCTGACGGAAGGCAGATTGCATGCAGCACACTAGATGGCCTAATCAATTTCTGGGATCCTTTTGATGGCTTATTGATGTATACAATTGAAGGTCGCAGGGATATTTCTGGCGGGCGCCTCATGACTGATAGAAGATCTGCAGCTAATACTAGTATAGGAAAGTACTTCACGACGCTGTGCTATTCTGCTGATGGAAGCTATATTTTAGCAGGAGGAAACAGCAAGTATATATGCATGTACGATATTGGAGAACAGGTCAGGAAATCTTCCTTGTAGTAAAACAACTTTGTAGCATACACACATTTCCTCATTTATTTCCTTTTTACTATCTTAGAGGCGCCTCCATCTTGTATATGCCCATTCTTTACAATCCCCTTATCATGCCATACTGTCATGTACTTGTGCCAATTACTGTAGTTTGGTAAAAACTTTGTCTATTATTAGTTGGTACCCAATGCTTGCTTGACTTAGTGACCAGAAATATTTTCCTGGTAACCTCACTATCCTAAACTAAAGATACTAATAGCTAACCACATCTGAATGTTGCTCCTCGTGTTGTGTAACAGCTAAGATGCATATGGTTAAGAATGTTGCTCCTTTGACATTATCTTTGGTGATTGACATGATTGTAACTTTGTAAGAATGCCTTTGATGACATTAATGATTGCAGTTATTCATTGTCTCTGTGCAGGTGCTTTTGCGTAGATTCCAGATCACTCGCAATCTTTCGCTAGATGGAGTTCTTGATTTTCTGAACTCTAAAAACATGACTGATGCTGGTCCACTAGATCTAATCGACGACGAAGATAGTGATGTTGAGGATGGAATTGATCAACAAACAAGAGGTAGCCTGGGGCATGGTTTACCTGGATCCATGGCAAATCGTGGAAGGCCCATAGCTCGGACCAAATGTGTGAAATTTGCTCCAACAGGAAGATCTTTTGCTGCAGCGACCACTGATGGTGTTTTGTTGTACTCAGTCGATGAATCATTTATTTTTGACCCAACAGATCTTGACATTGATGTTACTCCTGAGGTATTTACTTCATGTCTTTTTTGAGAATTGATTGTCCCAAAATGGTGCTGATCAATCCATAACAAATTCCTGTGCTTCGTGTTTTTACAGAAAGTGGAGGAAGCTCTTGCAGAAAACCAACAACAGAGAGCCCTTGTACTGAGCCTCCGGTTAAACGAAGACTCCTTGATTAAGAGATGCATCTTTGCTGTGGATCCATCCAATGTACGAGCAATCTGCTCATCGGTACCCTTTAAGTATCTTCAGAGATTGATCGATGCATTCGCTGACCTCCTGGAAAGCTGTCCCCATCTGGAGTTCGTCCTGCTCTGGGCTCAGGTACCATTCTCCTCTTCCTTTTCTGTATCGAAGCTGCTGATTTTGGTGAAACGCTGGATATCTTATTCTGATATATATTTTCGTTACCAGGAGCTTTGCAAGGTTGATGGAAGCTACATCCAGCAGAACTCGAGGACCTTGCTTCCCGCTCTCAAGTCTTTGCAGAAGTCTATAACAAAACTACACCAGGATCTGGCGGACACCTGTTCCTCCAACGAGTACATGCTCAAATATCTGAGCTCTGCTGGGACAAAGAGTTAGGCCATGGTCGGCTCATATTTCGTGAGTATTTCACCCATCTTTATATTTGCAAATTGCCATGAACATATTTTATGAGTGGCTTCTCAAGTCTGGCAGAATCGGAACTGACACAGATCATCCTCGTGTTCCTGCAGTGGTTCTTATAGCACCAACATGATCACTGAACACATGAGCAGCAAAGTTTATTTTTTCTGCCAAACAGTATGCGGTCGGCCGAATCTGCACTCGCGTCATTTACATGGGCAGTGGCTGTATGCTGGTTAAGCAATATGTTTGATTGCTCAGGGCTCAAGTTGAGCTCAGGCCTTTTGTGGGCGGTTGGCATTTTTGTCTGGGGAAAGCAAGGATTATCTCTTGATGACCACGAAGTAGGTGGCTAGTGGCTACTCTCTTCGGGTTTTGTTGTGTACCAAATTTTGTTACGAACAATGTCTTCAAATGCTGTTACGGGTGAGCAGAGATGTATGATCAATTCGTGATGTTGTCGATGCCTGTGAATTTAATTCTGAAAATTCATTCACAAAATTGACCAGTCGGCCAGCTTGACAAGGACCAATCGATTTGCTACCACAACACCAGAGGACCGTCGACGCACATCTTTATATTATAAAAAAAATATCGTCGTCGACACACTAAGCACACAAATCCATGTTTCCTTTCGACAGCACAAACGGATCAATCTTAGTTTTAAGATGGACTCAATATATCACTGTTAACAGCTGTTAAGTTGAACAAGCCTCCGATGCTGTGTGGTCTCGATGTCATAGCCAGCTAATAGTGTATCCATGACCATGACCAATAGTGTATCCACCATGGCGGCACGTTTGACAATAATTGTCTTTTTTGCTTGGCTAATGATAATAATTGGGGAGGGGGGCGATAATTTCAAACTAACTAGTTGTATCAAGAATCCAGACGAGCAGAAGATGTTCGCCATGCACTATTTACTTGCCAGCGAGCTCGGGAATTCCCGGAAAAAAAGAAGAAGAATATAGTGATAGAAGTTTGTGTGGTTTATGGGATGTGAGCATGTATATTTGAGTTTCTCCAAAGCTTAGGATGCAATACTGTCTTGGTAAGGATGGACAGTGTCGTAGTGGTAGAAGCCCTTAGATGGAACGAAGGCCAAGGCATGGTGACAACACCAATATTGGAAGAATGCGGGATCCTTTTACAAGATTTTGGGGAGGTTTCTGTGGAGCATTGTAATAGAGAATCAAATTTTATTGCTCATGAGCTAGCTAGCTAGGGTAGTGTTAATATCCCCTCTCCGTGGGTTGCCATGAAGGCCTTCCCATCTTCTTTTTTGCAAAAAAAAACAAAATAATCCAGGCGAATGCACGATGCTGCTGATGATGATTAGGACACGAACGAACGGTGCAAGCACACGTACCGACGTACTACATACATGATGATGGATGTAAATTATGGGTGGCTCCCCTCCCCGGCCCACCTGAATTCTCTTTCCATTTCATAATAAGGGCCAAAACGCCCGGATGCATGTGTTAAGTGCAGTTTGGGATAGAAAAACGGAGTTTTTCGACAATGCGACCATGGCAAGAAAAATATAAAATTGTATAAAGAAGCTACTCGATGACACAGGAGTGTGGCATCAATGTACGGCTGAAATTAGTGACCATATCATGCAGTACTTTTCTGCTTTATTCATAGCTGAAGTTGATGCTCCTGATCCGATTGTCTTGGCATCAGTTAAAAGAATAGTAACACATGACATGAGTAATGCTTTGGTAGCTCCTTATTCGGCCGAAGAGGTCAAGAAGGCATTGTTCGATATTGGCGATCTGAAGGCCCCATGACCGGATGGCTTGCACGCGATATTTTACAAGAGGTTTTGGCCCATGTTTGCAGAAGATATTGTTGATGAAATGTTGAAGGTCATCAATTCAGGTACAATCCCAACGGGATGGAATGACACCGTTATAGTTTTGATCCTGAAAATAAATTCTTCACAGCAAGTGACTCAATTTTGGCCAGTCCATGCAATGTTGTTTACAAGGTAATCTAAAATATGCTAGCAACAAGGTTGAAAGATTTTTTTTTCGAGGCATTATTAGCCCAACGCAGAGTATTTTTGTTTCTGGGCGTCTGATCACTGACAATGTCTTGGTAGCTTATGAAAGTTTTCGTGCAATAAAGAACATGAAAGATGACCATAATGGTTGGTGTGCGGGGAAGCTGGACATGCATGAGGCATATGACCGGGTTGAATGGCCGTTTTTGGAAGGTATTCTACTGAAATTGGGATATCGTGAGGGTTGTGTTAAACTGATAATGCAATGTGTTAGTACAGTGAAATAATGTGTACTAACTCAGAAGAAACACAAACTTTTAAACCATCTAAAGGCTTGAGACAAGACGATCCATTGTCATCTTATTTTTTTGATGTTATGTACTGAAGGATTGACTGCTTTGCTGAATAAAATTGATCCATTGACATCTTACTTTTTTTTGTTATGTACTGAAGGATGACTGCTTTGCTGAATAAAGCCGAGGAAGAAGGGAAGCTCGAGGGAGTAAATGTATGTAAGGAAGCGCCGGCCATCACTAATCTATTATTTGTAGATGATTCATTAATCCTTATGAATGTCAATACTGAAAATGTTGACTGTCTGAAAGAAATCCTTGCAATATATTGTGCCACTTCAGGATAGCACTACTAGGAAAACGGCTATAGCTAATATGGACATTAATAGCGCACCGTGTATGTGGTGGCACCAGATACATGTACGCCATTATTGGCCACATTACTAATGGCGCACCTGGTGAATGGTGCGTTATTACTAGTTTTGAAAAAAAAATGTTAGCAGTGGCGCACCAACTAGTAATGGCGCATTATCCACTGATGCGCCACTACTAACATGTTTTTTTTATATTTTTTTAAATTAGTAATGGCGCACCACACACCAGGTGCGCCATTAGTAACCCTGGTTACTAATGGCGTATTCTTAGGTGGTGCGTCATTACTAACTTTCTGAGACTTACAAAAAATTCACCAAATGCACCCCCGTGGACCGCCTTTTCAGTTTCAAAAAAGAAAATGATAGAAATGCCAAAAAATAAAAGAAAATAAGATACTCATGTGATATGTGGTCTAGTTGTTAGCAAAATTTACAAACATGAAATTTTGACTTTTTTGCAAAATCTCTCGTGAATTTGTACAATAGGCATAACTTTTGCATACGAACTTCGATGAAAAAGTTTTTTATATGAAAAATCATCTACTCGAAAAGTTATATCCGAATGCAACACCCCGTTGAAGATTTTTAGAATCCTCAAAAACCTAATAGAAAAAAGTTACGGGGCTTTCAAGATCTGGAGAGGCAAAAAAATTAAAAAAATAATCAAACTCAGTAATGGCGCACCTGCCCATGATGCGCCATTACTATCTTCCTGCCTTCAAAACTAATAAAAAAAGTTAGTGCGCACCTGCCCACGGTGCGCCATTATGGTTTATGGGACGTGAGCATGTATCTTTGAATTTCTCCAAAGCTTAGGATGCAATACTGTGTTGGTAAGGATGGACAATGTCGTAGTGGTAGAAGCCCTCGGATGGAACGAAGGCCAAGGCATGGCGACAACACCAATATTGGAAGAATGCGGGATCCTTTTACAAGATTTTGGGGAGGTTTCTGTGGAGCATTGTAATAGAGAATCAAATTTTATTGCTCATGAGCTAGCTAGCTAGGGTAGTGTTAATATCCCCTCTCCGTGGGTTGCCATGAAGGCCTTCCATCTTCTTTTTTGCAAACACAAAATAATCCAGGCGAATGCACCATGCTGCTGATGATGATTAGGACATGAACGAACCATGGTGCAAGCACACGTACCGATGTAGTACATACATGGTGATGGATGGAAATTATTGGTGGCTCCCCTCCCAATCCCACCTGAATTCTCTTTCTATTTCACAAGAGCATGGTTAATAATACAGCCAACAGCCTGCTATAACGAGTTGCTATGTCATCTAGAGCCAACCTTATAGTCGACATGTACAATAGTAAGTTTTAAATGTGTACTACTTTATTAATAGTTGACCCACCTTACATACTCACAAAGCGTCTTAGGTCTCGTGTTGCAGCCGGCTACTCACAAAGAGCCCGCTTCTCTTCTCTCTCTTCCAACTAAGCAAAGATATAATATTCTATTCCTTATAGCCTGCTTATGTCACCTTATTGTACTTGCTCTAACAAGGGCCAAAACGCCCGGATGCATGTGTTAAGAGCAGCTTGGGATAGAAACACGAAGTTTTTCCACAATGCGACCATGGCAAGAAAAATAGGAAAATGTATAAAGAAGCTGCTCGATGACACATGAGTGTGGCGTCAATGTACGGCTGAAATTAGTGACTATATAATGCAATACTTTTCTGGTTTATTCATGGCTGAAGTTGATGCTCCTGATCCGAATGTCTTGGCATCAGTTAAAAGAATAGTAACACGAGACATGAATAATGCTTTGCTAGCTCCTTATTCGGCCGAAGAGGTCAAGAAGGCACTGTTCGATATTGGTGATCTGAAGGCCCCATGACCGGATGGCTTTCACGCGATAGAGGTTTTGGCCCGTGCTTGGAGAATATATTGTTGATGGAGCGTTCAAGGTCGTCAATTCAGGTACAATCCCACTGGGATGGAATGACACTGTTGTAGTTTTGACCCTGAAAATAAATTCTTCGGAGAAAGTGACTCAGTTTTGGCCTTCCAGTCCATGCAATGTTGCAAGGTAATCTAAAAAATGCTAGCAGCAAGGCTAAAAGTTTTTCTTTACCAGACATTATTAGCCCAACACAGAGTGCTTTGTTTTGGGGAGTCTGATCACAGACAATGTCTTGGTAGCTTATGAAAGTTTTCCTGCGATAAAGAACATGATTACATGAGAGATGAACATAATGGTTGGTGCGTGGGGAAGCTGGACATGCATAAGACATATGACCAGGTTGAACGGCCGTTTCTGGAAGGTATTCTGCTGAAATTGGGATATTTGTGAAGACTTGTGTTAAACTGGTTATGCAATGTGTTACTACAGTGGAATAATGTGTACTAACTCAGAAGAAACATAAGCTTTAAAACGTCTAAAGGCTTGAGACAAGACTATCCATTGTCATCTTATTTTTTTATGTTATGTACTGAAGGATTGCTTGCTTTGCTGAATAAAGCTGAGGAAGAAGGGAAGCTTGAGGGGGTGAATGTGTGTAGGGAAGCGCTGGCCACCACTAATCTATTGTTTGTAGATTATTTATTAATCCCGATGAAAGCCAATACTGAGAATGTTGAGTGTCTGAAAGAAATCCTTGCATCAGACTGTGCCACTTCAAGATAGAAGGTTAGTGTGGAAAAGTCAAGTGTGTTTTTAGCCCTAATACTAGAGTTGAGATGAAGGAACACATTTGTAGCAGTTTGAATACAATGACCGTGGCACTATCAGATACTTATCTAGGCTTACCATCCACTGTGGGTTTAGATAGGATATATTGTTTCCAGTTTTTGGTGGGTCGAGTTATGAAAAGAATCATGGGATGGAAGGAAAGGCAACTTTCAACATGAGGAAAGGAAGTGCTACTCAAATCAGTTGTACATACTATACCATATTATGCAATGTCGGTTTTCAAAATCAAATTCTGAAACAGATTTGTAAAAGAATTACAAACGTGATGCCACATGTGATGGTGACAATCAAAGGAGAATGCACTGGTTTGCGTGGTGGAAGTTGTGGGTGCCAAAGAAAGAAGGTGGAATGGGATTTTGAGATATTTATTGTTTTAACCTAGCCTTGCTTGCGAAACAGGCTTGAAGATTAATTAATTCAGATCTGAGCAGATTCACCAAAGATAGTTTCGCCGGAGACACACCTCCACAACCCACTGACGATGCTATATGCACCATCATGACGGGGGCTAGACGCGGAGAACCTTATTCCATCTTCAGGGAGCCGCCACCGTCTCGCCTTTCCGAGCATGACACAAATATTAACAGAACTCGGAATAACAAAAAATGAAGCCCTCCCGTCGGCAATGGCCGGGATCCACCACGCCCTCATGGCCCTAAGGCCACCGAAGACGAGGCGGACCGGCGGCAACGCCGGTGGGAAGCAAAGGAACCTTAATTTTCTTGGAAGGAGGACACGAAGGGGCGCCTCGTTATATGTTCTCCTATTTGATTGGTGAAAATTAACAAGGGACTAAATAAGGGGTAATAACATAAGCTATAATAATGATAAAAAAATAGATCAAAGGGAGCATCCCCCAACTCCTTTCATTAGAAACGAAGCCAAACCGGCCCAAAGACACATAACAACTAAAGATTATCACAAAATGAAAAATAAACTAAGATAGGCTCAATCGAAGAGCATGACGAAACTGCGAGATGACCATTAGGACGCCACCTCACATAATTCCTCAACACAACACTAGGAGAGAGCGACGTGCCCCGAGACATCGTCAGATGTCTTCTGGTGCATCACGCTCATTGTGACTCTGGCTCCCTGTGTAGTCTCCGCAGCCCCACCCCCTTCTCGTTAGAGCGCGACTGATAGAGGCAAAGGTGTCCCGTCTTTCGATGAGATGGTGGCTATCGTTTTGGAGGAAGTCGACTTTGACGATCCGACTACGAACGTGCGAGGACGTCGCGCCTTAGCAATCGCTAAACCAACTCCGAGAGGTTGTTGACCACGCCGGAGCTCTAGTAATTGGTCCTGTATATGTGTCAGTTGGAGCTGTGGGTGTAACCTTGTTAGTGATGTCCTCATCATCGACGATGGAGCGAGCCTGAAAAGAACCCGAAGATGTGCCTGGGATTAAGGGAGGCTCGATGGTGGCCGCGATGGGGGTGGATCTGCGGCGCAGTTGTCGGGAGGGGGGAACGGGGCAGAGAGATGGCTTTAGTGGTCTATAAATGATCTTACATTTCTTTTAAAGATGGACTAGTAATAACTATGAAAATAACTCCCTTCCAATTTATACATTTTCGCCTCTACAATAATAAAGGTGAGAGTTGGACTCTCAACTCACATGCCCAATCTCTCTTCGATTTCAAATTCCATTTCCAGTTCAGAGCAAACACGCTGCGAACACCTTCACGCCGAAGGAAGGTACAGAAAAAAGGGATGCCAAGACAGCCTGGGAAATAACCACCTCCCTCCTCGCCCTGTTTCCGCCTCCTCGCATCGCACGGCTCGCACCATACTCTCCCACGAAGTCCTCCTCCTCCTCCCCCCCCTCCTCCCCGCGGCTCCTCTCCCCCGCACCCGCGAGATCTCTCTCCCGCCATGGCGGGGAGGGGCTACCAGGGCCGCGCCGCGGGCGGCGGCGGAGGCGGCGCCGGCGCCGGCGTGTCCATGGCGGTGGTGAGCACGCCCAGCCAGGAGCTGGCGCTCACCAACTGCGCCTACGTCTCCCCCGCCGACATCCGCCGCTTCCCCACCGCCCTCGCCCTCGTCGGCGACGTCCTCGTCTTCGCCCTGCGATATCCTTTTGTTCACCCTCCTTCCTCCCGCGATCTCGCCTGTGTTAGCGCGTGAGATCTCTCTGAATTTTGAGGTGGCCCGGCGCGCTGATCTGATCCGCTGGTCGGCCCAGTTCGAAATCCCGGAGGGTCTAGAGCACCGTGCGTGTCTGCCTTGCTCACTGGAGCGCTTTGGTTTCGTTTTTCGGTGGTGATCTCGCGGGGACGGGCTGCTGGCGACGCTAGCTTGTACTCTATGTGGGACGGCACGATTGCCCATTTTACTTGCTCTAGCTGCTAGTTCGTACCAATACCATACGATTATTGTGGGTGCATTGCAAAATTGTTTGTGCTTCTCTAATCCACGCGCCATCTGCCTAGACAAATAAATTGGATAAATGCCCACAGTATCACGTCCTGAGTCCAGCGTGCTCTGTAGATGCCGTTTATTTGGGATGTGGGGGCCTTGATGAATGACGAATCAGATTGTCAATAGGCATTCGTTTTTTATTACAGGCACGCAATTATGTAATTCCACTTAGCCTAAACTTGCATCATTACTAACATCATCCCAGTGTAGGGGTTTAATTTTGGTTTTGTCAACTGGAATCACCATGCCGGATGCTATTGTTCTGAAGTGTTTATACCTTGGTTAAAATCACATTGTGTTGTCTCAATTTTAAGAGGCTTTCATGTGGAATCTATGGAGCTTTGGTGATATTCTGTGCCTATTTTATTTTAGAATAATATATTATTTCTTCCGTGTTTGATCCTTAATGAGTATCCACTGCCCACGATGCCGTTGCTACTGGAAGCATCGCCTTGAATGCCATTCAGCGTCGACAGGTGAAGGTTTCGGCTGGGGATTCTATTACCGTCAGCAGGTAGGATGATCAACTGTCTGCCTGAATCATACTTTTAGTTGGATGTGATTCTGTGTTGCCTTACTGTTGTGGTGAATAATATTTCTGCCCAGTTTTGCTCCTCCTGATGATTTCAAGCTGGCATTGCTCACATTGGAGCTAGAGTATACTAAAGCAAGGTCCAACCGAGCTGAGGATGTAAGTTCTTTGGTCTGTCTGTGACTACAGTTTTAGTTATGCTTCATTTACTGTGGTTTGACATGCATTAGCCTGGCTCTGCAGCTGGATGCCGTCTTGCTTGCCCAACAACTCCGGAAGAGATTTCTGGATCAGGTATGGGATAATCAGTTAGCATTATGTCTGTGAGTACAGGTTATCTTTATTTCTTTCATCGGTGTAAACATATGAATGTTATGTTGTCCACGAAAAATCTCATATGCATGATTAGATTGAGAATGTCTGCAGTTTGATAAGAATACTACTTCCACTTGTGGGCACATAACGGTGACATGTGGGGTTGTTTACAGGTCATGACAAGTGGGCAACGAGTGCCATTTGAATTTTATGGAACAAACTACATATTCAGTGTCAATCAAGCTTTGCTAGAGGGTCAAGAAGGTTCCACGCCGTTGGACAGAGGATTCCTGTCAAGTGATACATACATCATATTTGAGGCGGCTCCTAATTCAGGAATCAAGGTTCTTTTGATTAACTTTTATGTTGTTATCAGCAGTTCTATTAATAGTTTATGTGACAAGAACATTTTGTATGGCTTCTGAAAGCAACACAATAAGACCCGTTAATCTGCTGTAGGTTATCAACCAAAAGGAAGCAGCTAGCAGCAAGCTTTTCAAAGATAAAGAGTTTAACTTGGAAAAATTGGGGATAGGTGGGTTAAGTTCTG
Source organism: Secale cereale (assembly GCA_902687465.1). Taxonomy (NCBI): domain Eukaryota; kingdom Viridiplantae; phylum Streptophyta; class Magnoliopsida; order Poales; family Poaceae; genus Secale; species Secale cereale. The sequence goes on along the minus strand of LR738709.1, from coordinate 635,288,764 downwards.
AATTCACAGACATTTTCCGTAGGGCATTTGCTTCAAGGGTGTTTCCTCCTCATGTTGTCAGCAAGTAAGTATCATTCCTGCTTCTTTATTTTTGTACCATCCGTAACATATGATGTTTTACTCACAACTGAATACTTTAGATTGGGCATTAAACACGTAAAGGGTATGTTGCTATATGGGCCTCCTGGTACTGGCAAGACCCTCATGGCCCGTCAGATTGGAAAACTGTTGAATGGAAAGGACCCAAAGGTATGGATATTCTTATTGCTTATTGGGCGTGGAGTATAGCTTTGTTACTTGTCTAAACATTTGTGTAGTGCCTATCATCTAGTTCATTCTTAGATACTCCCTCCGTCCGGGTTTATTGGGCCTCTTAGCCAAATTGACAGGACCAAGGAGCCTCGTACGGAGAGAACCAATTCCAATAATTACGTGCGTTAATTATTACTAGCGTTTTGGAAAGCACAAAAAGCTAATGCGGCTGCGCAGGGGAGGCATGCACACGCGTTAATCCCAGCTGCATGGGCCCATTCATGCCCAATCAAAAAAGGAAGGATACGCATGCATTGGCTAGTCCAGCTGGGTCCTTCCGTTTTAAGTGCACTACCCAGTAATCACGCTATTATCTCTTGCCGTGAATCGATGAAAGACTCCTCGGTTTCGTTCATGGGCCTTACAAATACGGACGCGCTATTGTTGCTGAGGGGCCCAATAAACCCGGACGGAGGGAGTACATTGTTACTTTTTAGGGCCCTTTATCCTGTACGAATTTATATGAATATTACATTTAAAACGCAGGCTTGACAAAGTTTTGTTATTATCAGCAGTGATAATTTTTTTTTTGAATTAAAACTTTCAGTTCTCAATTCTCTTGTTTTAAGTTCAGTTCAATAAATGAACTGTGTATCATAGTCCATTTTATACCGAGAAACTTTCATGTATCATACTTAATTTGTTGTAGCACAGGCACCAGTAGTCAGTGACATGTAGTCTGCTAACACTACACCAGATGCCTGCCCATTATGTTTACTCGAGGTTAAATACCTTTTCCTGACCTCAGATTGTGAATGGACCTGAAGTGTTGAGCAAATTTGTGGGAGAAACAGAGAAGAATGTGAGAGATTTGTTTCTTGATGCTGAAAATGACCAGAAGGCGCAAGGTACGATATCTCATGAGCTGAATTTTTCTCATATTTCTGTGTGAGGTGAATCCTTATCAACACTTGATTTTTGTACCTCCTCCTCACAGGTGATCACAGTGACCTCCATGTTATCATTTTTGATGAAATTGATGCTATCTGCAAGGTAGGTTCTGTTGACTATAACTCTCACCATAATATATATTTTCTCTTGCTTAGGCTTTGTCAATATGACAGAACAAAATAATTAGCTTGCTATTATCACTAGTTACTACTCCCTCTGTTCCTAAATATAAGTCTTTTTTAGAGATTCTACTATGGACTACATACGGAGCAAAATGAGTGAATCTACACTCTAAAATATGTATATATACATCCGTATGTAGTCCGTATTGAAATCTCTAACAAGACTTATATTTAGGAATGGAGGGAGTACTAGATAGTACAGGTTTATTCTTATGAACTTGGGTTTTAATGGAGTTTAAGAGCGTGCTGTCAACATGAATAGTTCTGAAGTGTGTGCTGTGACAGTGTGTAATTGTGTATTAGCCCCTGCCAAAGGAATATCTCATAACTTCTGTGTCAGATATTTACATGAAACCTATCATATGCTCATATCCTTTTTATTTTTCTTTAGTTATGCTTAAGATTCCACATTAAATATCTATTCTAGAACTCTTTAACTTGCAACTTTATTTTGTGCATGTGACATCATACTGTATAATACATCATGTACAATGTTGGTTTAGTTTTATTCAATATTGCCAACTTGCATGTATTGATGAAACTCTGGTTGTGCAGTCTAGAGGATCTAGCAGAGATGGTACAGGCGTACATGATAGCATTGTAAACCAGCTGCTTACAAAGGTATGTTTTACTAGAATTTGAAGTTTAGACTTTATGTTCTTTGCTTATATCTATTACTGACTTATGTCCGAACTCTCAACTTTACAGATAGATGGTGTTGAGGCGTTGAATAACGTATTGCTTATTGGAATGACCAACCGTAAGGATTTACTTGACGAAGCTTTATTGAGGTATATGCTCTGACCCATGTTGCCTGATGACAAACTGATCTAGCAAACATGTCATTGGTAGCTCCAACTCTGTGGTACAAGTTTCCTGACAAGACAAACTAATGTAGCAAGTCTTTCATCATAATTGCATTCATGCTGAATTCTCAATAATATATGAGGCCTTTGATTATTGGAGTTATATTGGTTGCCATGCATCTAGTACCCTTAATCACTCCTAGTGATGTATGTTACTGGGTGATTCACAAAGAGAAGGTTGCTAGTCACTCTAGAGGCTGTGCAGATAGATGACTACACGTCTACACCATATTCTCTTTTGTTAGTTCATTTCTGTTCTACTATTCACATATATTCATTGCCCTTTGATACATCTATTGCAGACCAGGACGACTGGAAGTTCATATCGAGATAAACTTGCCTGACGAGAATGGTCGTTTGCAAATTCTTCAAATTCATACAAGCAAGATGAGGGAGAGCTCTTTCCTTTCTCCAGATGTTAATCTTCAAGAGCTGGGTATGTTCTTTGCAAAGTAACATTGTCTGCGGCATTTATGCTATTATAGCAAATATTTTTTATTTGTGTTTTTAGCCGGCCATTTCAAGCTAGTGCTATTATCCGTACTTCAAAGATTTTTCTTTTTTTTTTCTTTTTAAAAAAGTGAGTGCTGTTAGCAAATAGTGATGCTTCCTTCAATGTTTACTGCCATTTTTTTGCAGTCGGACATTTTAGTATGACTAACTAGGGGTTTGTGGGATGTGGGAAATTTGTCAGTATATCTTTTTTTACTATATATATGATTGGTAATTGTGAAAATCACATCCAAATGACACATGATCTTCTCAATGAAGCTGCACGGACAAAGAACTACAGTGGAGCAGAGTTGGAAGGTGTTGTTAAAAGTGCAGTTTCATTTGCTTTGAACCGGCAGATAAGCATGGATGATCTCACTAAACCTTTGGACGAGGAAAGCATTAAGGTTACTATGGATGATTTTGTGAATGGACTTCATGAAATTACTCCTGCATTTGGTGCTTCAACTGATGACCTCGAAAGATGCAGGTGCGTGTTCTGATATCTTAAACAATTTTTTAACAGAATGATTACCATCAGCACAAATTTCAAAGGGCGATCATTAATTTCTTCTTGGGGTATTCCTGGAGTACATCTTATTATTTGTGCTTTGGATTTTTTCCTTGTAATATGCTCAACATTGGCTATGGCCCGTGGGCGACACTCTTCTCCCTTAATGCAGCAATTCAGGGGTTGGGCTTTATAATACTACATTCATTAGCGAGCTTAGAAGGAAAAATAAAATTCCCTTCAGGCTTATAGCTTGACAGCTCATATAAGAATATATTTTAATGATGAGCTTTAACACGTATATGATTTTAAAATTCCTTACCCTCATGTATCTCTTATTATCTTCAGTTGTCTCAGTTACTACAATTTTAATGTTACCTTTATGTGATTTTTTGTACAGGTTACATGGTATTGTTGACTGTGGCAAGTCACACCAGCACATTTTTCAGAGAGCTATGCTTCTGGTGGAACAAGTTAAGGTTAGCAGAGGTAGCCCACTTGTGACCTGTCTATTGCAAGGTTCTGCTGGAAGGTACAGTCTCTAAAACACATCATCGTTGTCTGAATATATTGCTGGAAGCTTATTTCACATTAATTGCTTTTCAGTGGTAAATCAGCTTTGGCCGCTACTGTTGGTATTGACAGTGATTTTGCTTATGTCAAAATTGTAAGTTCCTTTACTTCTGGTTCCCGCCATCCTCAGTTGCAAACTATAGGGCCGCATATCTCTAATTGTGGTTTTCATCATAGATATCTGCAGAGACAATGATTGGTTTCAGTGAAAGCAGCAAGTGTGCACAGATTTGCAAGGTCAGGGTTGTTCTTAATATAATGAATTTGGTAGTTAGTTGATACACGGAAGAATCTATTTGAATCATGTATCCTGTTTATTGCTCCTGTGTACGCCTTTTCAAGTTATGCCGTTTGCTTCCTGTATGCTTTTACATAAGGTGTCTTTTGTTGTGATGGTTACAGGTTTTTGAGGATGCTTACAAATCTCAGTTCAGCATCATAATTCTTGACGACATTGAAAGGTATTAGAACCTCAACACCACAAAAGTCTGCTGTCATTTGTCCTTTCATTTTGATTGAAGTATTCTCTGGTGCTCCTTTGTGACCCTTTAGGTTACTGGAGTTTGTTGCCATCGGACCACGTTTTTCAAATCTGATATCGCAAACTCTTATGGTCCTCCTCAAGAGGGTTCCTCCTAAGGTTTGCACAATCACACTTCTTTCTTCAGTAGTATCCTGGAGCCCCAATCTTTTCTTGGCTGCAAAAACAGCTTTGACTTGACCTTGTCTTTGACTCGCATATCTTGCCTATCATTTGCAGGGCAAGAACTTGCTTGTTATTGGAACAACAAGCGAGACAACATTTCTAGACTCCATTGGTATGTCTGGTGTGTTCTCTGTGACCTACGAGGTTCCCAAACTGACAAAGGAGGATGCTGCAAAGGTAAGATAATTACTAAAGACATACGTTGAGGTCTATGGTTAAAATGCAAGAAACTGTAACTGTTTCGCATTGCATATTCTTGAACAGTAGATGTTTGCTGTCATGTCCTCTGTAATACATATTCTATGGCCTTGGCAATTTGGAATTTTACTCTGTATCAACCTTATATGACCGCCCTGCAGGTGTTGCGACATTTGAATGTGTTCGATGAAGGAGATGTTGAGACAGCAGCAGAAGCGCTGGACGATGTAATCTTCTTTCCAATAACATTCTTGTATTCCCTCCACTTGAAGGTTGCCTGTATTTGCCCAAATTCTTACAATCGTCCAACGATTGCAGATGCCGATCAAGAAGCTGTACACGCTTGTCGAGATGGCTGCGCAGGGGCCACAAGGGGGAAGCGCGGAAGCCATCTATGCCGGAGAGGAAAAGATCGACCTCAACCATTTCTTTAGCATCTTGAGCGACATCATCCGCTACTGATCACACATACATCTGAGGACCCTAGGCTCCACTATAGGAATTTGTTTGCTCCAGTTTCCCCAGCTTGCTATCTTCACAGGGTAGAGTGGTTTGATCCCGAGTGGCCTTCCATTGTCACGGTTCGGCGAGAGTTGTCTCTTTGTTATGCTTCCGTTGATATAAATATTTTGTTATCTGAAGCCAGAGGGCTTGTTTTGTTTGAGAGCTTGGCGCCGTGCCTGAGAAATATTTACCTGGTCATGCTATTTGGTGAATAGCGTTGTTGATGACTAGGGATACCAATCCATAGCTCCAGGATGTGCTTTTAGAGTTTGGTTGGTAACTTGGTATAGATTAGTTTGCACTTTCATCTATATATTGGACAGTTAAATTCTGGCCATACTAACTTTGAAGTTGTTAAGGGTTGCCTGCTTGTTTATTTTGACAAGATACATTGCATGTTTGTTGATACCACAAACAAACGAAAGTGCATTGTTCAGGAGGATTCATACCACATCTGTAATAGCAAAACTAAACAAAGCATTCGTGAGGATTTGCCACAAAACACCGTCCGTAATAGCAAAACTAAAACTAAACCAAGCATTCCAACGTGTGGGCATCACCGCTGTGCTGTTGATTGGAAGAGAAAATCATTGTTGCGGGAGGTGTGTGGTCTCTATGATGGTACTGCAAGTGCGTCTAGGGTCGCCAAAGGTGATGTTACGTTGGGTTCATGCTGTTCGGGTGCAGCAGTCTGCTTGCTGCTTCTGATGAGAAAGGTAATGCTGAGGCTGAGCGAAAGTGCCTTTATTTGAGCTCGGTGAACAGAAATAGAAAAAAAATCCAATTCTTTTGAAAGAAACATTGACAAAAGTTCTAACTGCTTGCAAAAATTCGTCATGGAATAACATTCTTGTGAGGCGTGGCAAAAAAAATAAAAAATTAAGTGCTCCAAAATGCTTTGGAAGTACCATTTTCAGAGTACCCTTTTTTTTGCCACACCTTCTAGGAATATGATTTCATGACGAATGTTTGCAAGCACTTTAAACTTTTGTCAATGTTTCTCCAAAAAAACATTTGGAATTTTTTGAATTTTTGATTTTGTTTTGATTTTATTGTTCACCCGAGCTCATTTGAGCTCGGGAGCAGAAACTCTGCGTCCGAGGCTGATGCAAATGGGCTTGCTACTCTACTATGTCTATTGTTCTTTCTAGTATAAAATAAATAGACGCACACAGACACGGATTTGAAGCTTGCATCGAAACCCTTCATGAACAGAGGCGCCCTTTCCAAATGTTGCAGAACAACTGTAGGGTCCCATCAACTAGGACCGATGCAGAACAACCTTCCCAGCACCCCACATCCAACAAAAAAAACCATCTTTCTCTTTGAGAGCGGGATAAGATGTGAATCAATCACCTTTACGCGCAGCACACCGTACCAGATAGTGCAGCAGGCAAGCATTTGTTCCTTCTGGCATGTGTAGTGTATTTGCTTTGTCCTCTACTTCTGATAAGGCAAGATGGATCAAACCAACACAGTAGTCCTCTGATCCTTCATTGTTTTCTGAAAAAATGCTATGATTTTCCGTGTAAGGGTAGTAGTACCGTGTCAAACTGGTGCTTTGTACCACAAGTTCATCTATCTTTTTTTTTTGAGTATCAGTACAGACGCAAGCGCTCATATACACGCGCATACACTCACCCCTATGAACGCACACACGCACACCCTACCCCTATGAGCACCTCCGAGAGACTGAGCCGGCATATCATCTTGAGAATTACGAAGTCACCGTAGGCGCCTCGTCGTCGATTTCATTTCTTGACAATATTAGGCATTCACATTGTCCTTGCTTTGTTTGTTCATACCGCATTAGTCTTTTTTAGTTATAGTCAGTTTTATTTCTGATTCAAACCCATCCATTTGCCTTGATTTCATTTCTTTCTTACGGATTCTTTCTAATAAGAAGATATTGTCTTTGAGTTGTACTATATTCGTCCTCTTGATTTCATTTGTTTCTTATGCAAGGGTTCTCTCAAAAGTTATTTTTGTAGGCAAGATGAAACTGAAAAGGTGACCGGGGACAAGTGAAAGGAGGGAAGCCTGCATAAGATCGATAACTTACCCCCTGGCAATAGCATGTTCGTTCAGACCTTTCCTTACTAAAATTTATTTATCTGTAGCAAGTGTTTCCATTGGAACTATCAAATTCAAACTCCTAGATGTCTGTGTTGTTGGGACTGGACAGCAACAATGCGCTATACAAATTCACCGACACAACAAATATGCACACTACACAACCCCCTTCATTTGTGATGCACTTTGAGGACAATTTCAACCAACAAGTAAGCAACGGAGTAACACAAACAACATGCATGCACATGTGACACATGATTTAACGTGGAAAAACCTCCTCAACTTGAGGAGTAAAAGACCACGGATGTGGACCGACCGGTCCACAATACTTCACTATGAGAATGATGAATATAAGGTCTTCTCTAGAACCTCTAGAGAGATTTACAACACACTCTCCACATTGCCAACCGGTAATAGCAACAACAACCACAAGAGACAAGATTCTAGCAAAGCAGAGTTTACACAGCTTCTGTCCCCTTCAGTGTTCTGCAAACTGCTGAACCAAACAACACTAAATTTGGCAGACAAGTAGAAACACGAGTTCATGAGATCCTCTCCAAATTTCAGCTCAATCGGATACCGCTTGACTACCCAAACTGTTCGTCTTCCAAAACTACCCTGTTCTAAAACTGCAGCAGTCAGAGCTGACAAAACCACTCTCAAATCTGATGCTCTACTGACCTAATCCTCAAACCCGCTAACCAGATCAAAGTACTAAAAGTACGAGCTCACTAAGTTTGTGGTCAATCCAAGCACGTTTGAGCCTTCAATCACCAGCTTGAACACTGTCTAGTCAGATGCAGCAAATCTGGACATAACCTCTGCTTCTTCTTCTTCCTCCTCTCTCTCAGGTTGTGTTTTCTCTTGTATGCTCTCTCTCACTATCATGAATGACGGCCACCACCAACAGGGGTGGAGTGGCTAGGGTTTTCTTCTTGCTCCCTTCACCAGGGAACACTCACAATCGTTGGATGTAGAATAGATCAACGGTTCATATGTGTTATACTTGTGTGGGCTAATGTTGGGCTATCAACACACCTCCACGTGGAGGGACTTAGCCCAACAAAATCCCCCTCCCGACATTATGGAGGGTCTCACTGCCTTCAGACGGTCATGCCAGCGAGCCGGCGGCATACTTCGAGCTTCTTCCTCGTCACCACTTTAGTCAACATATCAGTCCCATTGTCATCAGCGTGAACCTTCTCAAGTTGCATTTTCTTGGAATACAACACATCTCGAATCCAATGATAGCGTACTTCTATATGCTTAGACCTTGAATGAAAGCTTGCATTCTTACTCAAGTGGATATCACTTTGGTTGTCACAAAACAACACATACTTGTCTTGCTTAAAACCAAGATCACAAGCCAACCGTTTCAGCCATAATAGCTCTTTGCTGGCCTCTGTTACTGCAATGAATTCAACTTCAGTTGTATTTAGTGTCACACACTTCTGCAACCTGCTTTGCCATGACACCGCTGCCCCTGCATAGGTAACCAAGTAACGTGAAGTAGAATTCCATCTGTCAACATCTCCATCCATGTCAGAATCTGAAAAAGCAATCAGCTTGGTGATACGTCCATTTTGCATCATGCTTTTATATCAATATTTATTGCATTATGGGCTGTTATTACACATTATGGCACAATACTTATGCATTTTCTCTCTTATTTTACAAGGTTTACATGAAGAGGGAGAATGCCGATAGCTGGAATTCTGGACTGAAAAGGGAGCAAATATTGGAGAGCTATTCTGCACAACTCTAAAAGTCCTGAAACTTTACGGGAGTCAGTTTTGGAAAATATAAAAAATATTGGGCGAAGAAAATACTAGAGGGGGCCACCTGCCATCCACAAGGGTGGGGGGCGCGCCCTACCCCCTAGGCGCGCCCCCGATGCCCATCTTCTGCTATATCACGTGTTTTGACCTGAAAAAAAAAATCAGAAGAAGGCTTTCGGGACGAAGCGCCGCCATCTCGAGGTGGAACTTGGACGGAACCAATCTAGGGCTCCAGCGGAGCTGTTCTGCCAGGGAAACTTCCCTCCGGGAGGGGGAAATCGAAGCCATCGTCATCACCAACGATCCTCTCATCGAGAGGGGGTCAATCTCCATCAACATCTTCACCAGCACCATCTCCTCTCAAAACCATAGTTCATCTCTTATATCCAATCTTTGTCTCAAAACCTCAGATTGGTACATGTGGGTTGCTAGTAGTGTTGATTACTCCTTGTAGTTGATGCTAGTTGGTTTATTCGGTGGAAGATCATATGTTCAGATCCTTAATCCTATTCAATACCCCTCTGATTATGAACATGCATATGCTTCGCGAGTAGTTACGTTTGTTCCTGAGGACATGAGAGAACTCTTGTTATAAGTAATCATGTGAATTTGGTATTCGTTTGATATTTTGATGAGATGTATGTTGTCTTTCCTCTAGTGGTGTTATGTGAACGTCGACTACATGACACTTCACCATGTTTGGGCCTAGGGGAAGGCATTGGGAAGTAATAAGTAGATGATGGGTTGCTAGAGTGACAGAATCTTAAACCCTAGTTTATGCGTTGCTTCGTAAGGGGCTGATTTGGATCCATATGCTATGGTCAGAGTTATCTTAATTCTTCTTTCGTAGTTGCGGATGCTTGCGAGATGGGTTAATCATAAGTTGGAGGCTTGACCAAGGAAGGCCAGCGCCCAAGCACCGGTCCACCCACATATCAAATTATCAAAGTAACGAACGCAAATCATATGAGCATGATGAAAACTAACTTGAAAACAATTCCCATGTGTCCTCGGGAGCACTTTGCTTTATATAAGAGTTCGTCCAGGCTTGTACTTTGCTACAAAAAGGATTGGGCCACCTTGATGCACCTTAGTTATTATTGTTACTTGTTACCTGTTACGAATTATCTTATCATACAACTATCTGTTACCGATAATTTCAATGCTTGCAGACAATACCTTGCTGAAAACCGCTTGTCATTTCCTTCTGCTCCTCGTTGGGTTCGACACTATTACTTATCGAAAGGACTACTATAGATCCCCTATACTTGTGGGTCATCACTTGGACTCATCACCACCAAAGCAAAGCTTCAGATTTGTGATGCCCCGGAGATATCTCAAAATCCAATTCATGGCTTCCCAATAAGGTCTTCCTGGATTAGACATAAATCCGCTCACAATGCAAACTACATGAGCAATGTCATGCCTTGTACACACCATAGCATACATCAAACTCCCAACCACTGAGGCATAAGGAACATGATGCATTTCCTTTTTCTGTTCATCGGTGGTAGGACATTGCTTTCTGCTCAACTTGAAATGGGTTGCTAGTGGACAACTCACAACTTTAGCATTTTAGATCCTGAACTCCTGAAGTACCTTCTCAATATAATTCTATTGAGACAAGTACAACTTGTTTCAACTTCTGTCTCGCTCAATTCTCATTTTGAGAATGTTCTTTGCTGGACCTAAGTCTTTCATAGCAAACAATTTTTTCAGCTTTGTCTTCAATTTAGCAATCCTAGAGACATTCTTGCCAACAATCAGGATATCATCAACAAAGAGCAATAATATGATGAAATCACCACCTGAGAACCTCAGAATAAACACACAACGGCTTGAGCTACACTTCTTGTAGCATTTCTTACCCATGACAGTTTCAAACTTCATGTACTCTTGGTGCTTGTTTCAGGCCATAGAGAGTTTTCTTCAGCTTGCACACATAGTCTACTTTGCCTTTCACAAGAAATACCTTAGGTTGCTCCATGTATATTTATTCCTCAAACTCACCATGAAGGAATGCAATCTTCACATCCATTTGCTCAACCTCCAAGTTGAGACTTGCTGCCATGCCAAGGATTACTCTAATGGATGTTATCTTCACAACCAGAGAAATATCTCATCATAGTCAATGCCTTTTCTGTGGCCAAATCATTTTACAACTAGCCTAGCCTTGTACCTTGGATGTGATGTGTGCTATTCTTGCTTGATTCTATAGACCCACTTGTTCTTCAAATTTTGCTTGCCTTTGGGAAACTTCACCAACTCATTAGTATGTTTCTTATGCAAGGAACCCATCTCTTCTTGCATAGCCTCTTTCCACTCTTTGTGCTCGTATTCCATCGCATCTGAAAAGCAGTCTAGTTCTGAATCGTCAGATAATAACACCATCTATTGCTTTGAGGGATACCTGCTGGAAGGAATTCGACCCCTCTTGGATCTTTTGAGTGGAGCGACTGGTGGACTTTCTGGTGCTAGTGCTTCCTGCTGATCCAGATCATCAACTTCAACATCATACTCTTTCTACTGCTGTTGGGGAGCATCTTCTTCACCTGCACCACCATGTACATCATCTTGTACATCCTCTACATCTGCTTGAACTTGCACATGAGCTGGAGCTGTAGGAACTGGGTCGGAATCAATCATGTCTTGCTGCTGCTGAGGGGAAACATGCCCCTTTGTCTTCACAATATCCTCAATTGTTTGGCCTTCTACAAACACAACATCACGACTTCTCACAACTTTCCTTGCTATAGGGTCAAACAACTTGTAGCCAAACTCATCACCTCCATAGCCAAGAAAGATGCACTGTCGTGTCTTCGAATCAAGCTTCGACCTTTCATCTTGAGGAATATGTACAAAGGCCTTACACCAAACATTTTCAGGTGGTCATATGAGATGGCCTTGCCACACCAAACCCTGTTAGGAACATCTCCCTGCAAAGGATAGCTTGGTGAGAGATTAATAAGATAACCTGCAGTCTTCAATGCCTCACCCCAAAAGTGTTTACGTAGCTTTGCACTTGACAGCAAGCATCTAACTCTCTTCACAATTGTCATGTTCATCCACTCAGCGAGACCATTCAGTTGTGGTGTCTTCGAGGGAGTAAATTGATTCCTAATACCTTGGTGCTTGCAATATGCATCAAATGGCCTAATGTACTATCCTCCATTATCAGTGCAAATGCACTTGATCTTCTTATCAGATTATCTCTCATCCGAGGCTTGGAATTGCTTGAATATGCCTAGTATTTAATCTTTGGTCCTCAAAGTGAAGCCCAAACTTTCCTGGAAAGTCATCAATAAAAGTCACAAAGTACTTAGCACCACCAAGAGATCTTACAGACATTTTGCAAACATTGGAATGTATCAAGTCCAGTTTCTCAGGCTTCTTGTGAGGGGGCAGAGTTTTGAAGGCAACTCTGTGTTGCTTCCCTGCTAGACAATCTGAACATTTCTTGACGTGAACTCCTTTCACACCCTTCAACAACATTTTCTTCACTAGCACTATCATCCCCTTCTCAATCATGTGCCCAAGTCTCTTGTGCCACAGAGCACAATGATCATCCTTCTCTAGTGCATTAACAGAAGCACTAAAGAGCTTAGCATGAACATGATACAAAACTGAGACATTTTACCTCTTGCAACAACCATGTTGCCTTTGGTGAGCTTGTACCGTCCTTTTCCAAAACTGCTCAAGTAATCACCTCCATCAAGCAAACCAACTGAGATAATATTGAAACGAAGAGCCTCAGCATGCCTCACAGACTTGAGGACTAACCTTGCCGCATTTGCGGTCTCCAAATGTACATATCCTTTTCCAATGATGGCTGCTCTATCATTGTTCCCCATCTTCACAACACCAAAATCACCTGATATATAGTTAGTGAAGAGCTCTCTGCGAGATGTAGCATGAATGGTAGGACCACTGTATGGTATCCTAAAAGGATCGAGAAGAGGTGTCTAGAGGGGG
>LR738709.1:635258743-635275615 GCA_902687465.1 Secale cereale | reverse complement strand
GGGGGGGGGTGATTAGACCCTCAAAAAGCAAAAGTGGTAATTCTTAAATTCTTCAAGTTGAGGTGGAGTTTTAGCACAAGTTTAAACACTCACAATACATTTCAAGCAAGCATGCCAAGAGTATGAGCATCAGAAAGAGTAAAGCATGCTAATTACAACAAAGTAAAGGGATGGGATTGGAGTGTGCAAACACAATGAAGACACATAGATTTTTGGCGTGGTTTCGATAGGTGGTGCTATCGTACATCAATGTTGATGGAGACTTCAACCCACGAAGGTAACGCCTGCGCGAGTCCACATAGGGCTCCACCCGCAAAGGGTCCACGAAGAAGCAACCTTGTCTATCCCACCATGGCCATCGCCCACGAAGGACTTTGTAGGATCGAAAGTATGTCTAGAGGGGGGGGGGGTGATTAGACTACTTGACAATATAAAAATTCTGCCTTTTGATCATGAACAGTTTTTGGCAGTTTCACAATTATGATCAATTCAAGTATCACCCTACACATGCAATTCTAGAGTATAAGCAGCGGAAAGTAAATTGCACATGTAGTAAAGAGAGGTGGAGAAGATCAAACGCAATTTGGCGACACGGAGATTTTTCTCGTGGTTCCGATAGGTGGTGCTATCGTACATCCACGTTGATGGATACTTCAACCCACGGAGGGTAACGGCTGCGCGAGTCCACGGAGGGCTCCACCCACGAAGGGTCCACGAAGAAGCAACCTTGTCTATTCCATCATGGCCTACGCCCACGGAGGACTAGCCTTACTCGGGGTAGATCTTCACGAAGTAGGCGATCTCCTTGCCCTTACAAACTTCTTGGTTCAACTCCACATCTCGATGACGGAGGCTCCCAAGCGACACCTAACCAATCTAGGAGGCACCACCCTCCAAAAGGTAATAGATGTTGTTGATGATGATGAACTCCTTGCTCTTGTGCTTCAAATGATAATCTCCCCAACACTCAACTCTCCTCACTGATATGGCTGTGGTGGAAGAAAGGATTGAGTGGAAAGCAACTTGGGAAGGTTAGAAATCAAGTTTCATATGGTAGGAATGGAGCAACTTGATCTCAACACAAGGGTAGGTGGTTCTCTTCTCAGGAAGTGTAAGGTAGGAGTGGTAGTACTTTCTGATGGCTCTCTCCACGAATGAAGAGGGGGTGGAGGGGTATATATAGCCTCCACACAAAATCCAACCGTTACACACATAATTGAGCAATCTCGGTGAGACCGAAGTGGAAACTCGGTCAGACCGAAAGTTCAAATATAGTGAACGTTGGGGTTTTCGGTGGGACCGAAAATACCATCTCGGTATGTCCGATATGAGTCAAAGATAGGAGCTTGCCAGAATCGGTGGGACCGAAATCAACAACTCGGATATTCCGAAATGATGACAAACGGTTACAGAAGGTTGGCAGCCCAGTTTCGGTGAGACCGAACTCAAAATCGGATAGACCGAAATTTCTAGGGTTTGGAATATAGCTGAGGTGGTTCATCTCGGTGGGACTGAGTTGGAAGAATCGATTTGTCCAAGATTACTTATGAGTGTGTTTAGTAGTGAAAGTTGCTGATAGTTGAAGGAGCTAAATCACTAAGCACTTGAGCAACCAGATCATCAACACAACCTCATCCCCTTTTAATAGTATTGGCTTTTCCTATGGACTCAATGTGATCTTTGATCACTAAACCAAAAATGGAGTCTTGAGCTTTTGCCAATGCTTGCCTTAGCATTTTGAGGGGTCCACTTCTTCAGACATTTCCATACCCGTATCACTGAACTTCTCTGAAAGGATTCTCAAGTAACTATTAGTTCAATGATATATATGTTGTTATTAATTACCAAAACCACCCGGGGATTAGTTGCACTTTCAGACTTGTCTCACTTGGGTAGATCTTCACGAAGTAGGCGATCTCCTTGCCCTTACAAACTTCTTGGTTCAACTCCACAATCTTGTCGGAGGCTCCCAGGCGACACCTAACCAATATAGGAGACACCACTCTCCAAAAGGTAATAGATGGTGTGTTGATGATGAACTCCTTGCTCTTGTGCTTCAAATAATATTCTCCCCAACACTCAACTCTCTCTCTCACGGATTTGGCTATGGTGGAAAGATGATTTGAGTGGAAAGCAACTTGGGGAAGGCTAGAGATCAAGATTCTTGTGGTTGAATTGGAATATCTTGGTCTCAACACATGAGTAGGTGGTTCTCTCTCAGAAAATGAGTAGTGGAAGTGTAGGCACGTTCTGATGGCTCTCTCACAAATGGAGAAGGGGGTGGAGGGGGTATATATAGCCTTCACACAAAATCCAACCGTTACACACATTTGAGCCAACTCGGTCAGACCGAATAGGAGAACTCGGTGAGACCGAAGCATTTGAAAATGTGAACGTTAGGAATCTCTGTGGGACCGACAGGAACAACTCCGCGGGACCGATGTGCTAGTGATAGGGAAAAACCTCATCTCGGTGACGCCGATTGCATGAACTCGGTGCGACCGATTTCAGCAATGAGTAACAAGAGAGTTGGTTAGGCAAACTCGGTGGGACCGATCGCTCATTTCGGTGAGACCGAAATGTTACGAAAGAATCACAGAGAGTTTGCAAGGCCATCTTGGTGAGACCGAGATCCATATCGATGTGACCAAACTGTCTAGGGTTTCTGGCAGTGGTTATGCCAAATGAACTTGATGGTGCCGAATAGATCAAATCGGTGGGGCCGAGTTTGACTTTCGGTTTTGGACAAATGTGGAAAAGATAAAGTGGCTGAGGGTTATGGAGCAATATCACCAAGCACTTGAGCAACCAGATCATTTAGCAACACCTCATTCCCTTTAATAGTATTGGCTTTCCTATAGACTCAATGTGATCTTGGATCACTAAAATAGAAATGAAGAGTCTTGAGCTTTTGCCAATCTTTGTCCTTAGCATTTTGAAGGAGTTCCACATCATCTTGTCCTTGCCACTCCAATGTTGAACTCATCTGAAATACACTAGGTGAAGGTATTAGTCCAACAAGAAATATGTTGACATGAATTACCAAAATCACCCAGGGAGCACTTGTGCTTTCAATCTCCCCCTTTTTGGTAATTGAAGACAACATACATCAAAGCTTTAGATAAAAGATATGAAGTGTAACAAGTAAAGCTTTGGAAAGACATGTAACTTTCATAGGCTCCCCCTACATGTATGAAACCATGTAAATATAGAGTGTAAGGACATGCGAATGCATAGTCATGATAGAGCAAGCAATGTGTTACATATATCTTGGCTATATGCATCAGAGAAAAGGATGTGGATAAATTGAAATGCACCTTCATGTTCATGAATCCTTCTTGGAAACTATCATGCACATGAGAGTGATGCACCTTGTGGTCTTGAGCTGGCTTTGGGATAGGTGAACTTGAGAAAACATGGTTAGATGACACAAGAACACTCTAATGTAAAGCAGTTTCAGGAAACCACAAGAATACCAAGATTGGGACGACATGTAATGGGTGGGTACTTAGTACTTAATTTGGATATAGACATGTTCCCAAAGGTTTAAATATATGCAATGAATTCCAAATATTTTCTTGCCTAGATATGGACTCTTTCTCCCCCTGAATCTGTTATTGGATAATGGGAGAAAGTAGGGTAAGAGAAAATCAGAGCAAGACAAATTTGGCAAATAAGATCAAGACAAATTTGACAAATCAGAGCAAGAAAAATTTGACAAATCAGAGCATAAAAAATGCAAACAAGCATATATAGACATGTCTTTTCCCCTCTTAAAGACATGTAACTCCTCTCCTAATTATATTTCTAGCATCTGAAAGATCTAAGATGTGCTTTTCTCTCCCATGTGATAAGCTTTGATGTGCTCTCTCTTTCCCCTTTGACATCAATTTCCAAGAAGGGCACTTCTGGAGCATGAGTCAAGCAGGTTTGGTCCTTGAGACACCCGACAAAGTAGTAAGTAGATGAAGATGCGAGTAGAGGATAAAAATCATTGAGTGGAGCTGGAGAAGAAATGAAATATGCAATGGCAAAAAGTTTTCTCAGCAATGAAGTCGGTAAAGCCGATCCGTTTCAATCGGTGACATCGCGTTGGCAGTGTCATGAATGATGCATATCGGTCAGACCGTGTTGGTCCACATCGGTTGTACCGATGAACTATTTACAAGATATTCTTGTAGTTCGGTTTAGCCGATAGACTTGGATCGGTGAGTCCGAGTTCCATGCAGAAGAAATTTTTTGTCAACTCAGCTCACTTGGCAAATTCAATCTCACAAGAATTTGCAATGAATTAAACTGAAAGAATTGCAAAAAATTAAAAATAATAAACAGAAACAAACAAAAAGGAAGGAAATCTAGATGAAGTTTTTTTGTTAAGGGGAACAAGATAGCAAGAAACACTAGAGAACTTCATCTAGAAGGAGTCGGCGGCAAAGTCACCTATGTTAGGGTATATTGAGTTAGGAGTCAAGTGAGATCACTTGATCAAAGGTCATACTCATCGTTTAAGCTCAAAACGGGGTTACCATTTTTCGTTTAAGCATTTTGATGCGTTCACATCTTGTTGAGTTGCTTTGACTCATGACTTGGGTCAAAACTTCTCTAAGATGGAATAACATACCTTGGGTGGTGTTGATCTTGGTCATGTAGTCGAACTTGTGTCGAATGCTCAAATCTAGTTCATGTTGGGGAACGTAGCATGCAATTTCAAAAAAATTCCTACGCTCACGCAAGATCTATCTAGGAGATGCATAGCAACAAGATGGGAAGAGTGTGTCTACGTACCCTCATAGACCGAAAGCGGAAGCGTTATATTACCGCGGTTCATGTTGTCGAATGTCTTCATGATCCAACCGATCCAAGTATCGAACGTATGACACCCCGCATTCAGCACATGTTTAGCTCGATGACGTCCCTCGAGCTCTTGATCCAATAGAGGGTCGAGGGAGAGTTCCGTCAGCACGACGATGTGGCGACGGTGTTGGTGATGCTATCCGCACAGGGCTTCGCCTAAGCACTACAATGCTATGACCGAAGGAGTAAACCGTGGAGGGGGGCACCGCACACGGCTAAGAAACAACTGTTGTGCCTTTGGGGTGCCCCCTGCCCACGTATATAAAGGAGGGGGGAGGAGGAGGCCGGCCCAAGGCGGGCGCGCCAAGAGGGGGGGTGTCCTACTAGGACTCCATTCCTAGTAGGATTCGCCCCCTCCTTCCTTCCAACAGAGAGGGGAAAGGGGAAAGAGGGGGATAGGGAGAAGGAAAGGGGGGTCGCACCGCCACCCCTTGTCCAATTCGGATTGGGCTTGGGGGGCACATCCCGTGGCTACCTTCTCCTCTCCACTATGGCCCATGAGGCCCATTAACTTTCCCGGGGGGTTCCGATAGCCTTCCAGTACTCCAATATATCCCCGAACCTCTCCAAAACCATTCTGGTGTCCGTATACAACCTTCCAATATATGAATCTTTACCTCTCAACCATTTCGAGACTCCTCGTCATGTCCGTGATCTCATCCGAGACTGCAAATAAACTTCGGTCACCAAAACACATAACTCATAATACAAATCATCATCGAACGTTAAGCGTGCGGACCCTACGGGTTCGAGAACTATGTAGACATGACCGAGACACATCTCCGGTCAATAGCCAATAGCGGAACCTGGATGCTCATATTGGCTCCTACCTATTCTACGAAGATATTTATCGGTCAAATCACATAACAACATACATCATTCCATTTGTCATCGGTATGTTACTTGCCCGCGATTCGATCGTCGGTATCATCATACCTAGTTCAATCTCGTTACCGGCAAGTATCTTTACTCGTTCCGTGATGCATCATCATGTAACTAAATAATTAGTCACATTGCTTGCAAGGCTTATAGTGATGTGCATTACCGAGAGGGCCCAGAGATACCTCTTCGATACACGGAGTGACAAATCCTAATCTCGATCTATGCCAACTCAACAAACACCTTCGGAGACACCTGTAGAGCATCTTGATAATCACCCAGTTACATTGTGATGTTTGATAGCACACAAGATGTTCCTATGGTATTCGGGAGTTGCATAATCTCATAGTCAGAGGAACATGTATAAGTCATGAAGAAAGAAATAACAACAAAACTAAACGATCATTATGCTAAGCTAACGGATGGGTCATGTCCATCACATCATTCTCCTAATGATGCGATCCCGTTCATCAAATGACAACACATGTCTATGGTTAGGAAACTCGACCATCTTTGATTAACGAGCTAGTCTAGTAGAGGCTTACTAGGGACACTGTGTTTTGTCTTTGTATCCACACATGTATCAAGTTTCCGGTTAATACAATTATAGCATGAATAATAAACATTTATCATGATATATATAAGGAAATATAAATAACAACTTTATTATCGCCTCTAGGGCATATTTCCTTCATTTCATCAAGAGTTTGAGCACCACTAGTAGTTTGAGTTCATCTTCCTACATGGGTTAGTTTTGCAAGGAAGAGCACTTGTGTATTGATACGTCTCCAACGTGTCTACTTTTCCAAACACTTTTGCCCTTGTTTTGGACTCTAACTTGCATGATTTGAATGGAACTAACCCGGACTGACGCTGTTTTCAGCAGAACTGCCATGGTGTTGTTTTTGTGCAGAAATAAAAAGTTCTCGGAATCGCCAGAAAATCAACGGAGATTTATTTTAGAAAATATAAAAACTACATGCAAGAAGATCCACACTGGGGCCCCACGGGCTGTCCTCGAGTGTGGGGGGCGCGCCCCCCTGCCTCGAGGGCACCCCGATGCCCCACCGACGTATCCCCAGATCCTATATATTCCGTTTCGTGGAGAAAAAAATCAAGGAGAAAGAATTATCGCGTTTTACAAGACAGAGCCGCCGCCAAGCCCTAATCTCTCTCGGGAGGGCTGATCTGGAGTCCGTTCGGGGCTCCGGAGAGTGGAGATCGTCGCCATCGTCATCATCAACCTTCCTCCATCACCAATTCCATGATGCTCACCGCCGTGTGTGAGTAATTCCATCGTAGGCTTGCTGGACGGTGATGGGTTGGATGGGATCTATCATGTAATCGAGTTAGTTTTGTTAGGGTTTGATCCCTAGTATCCACTATGTTCTGAGATTGATGTTGCTATGACTTTGCTATGCTTAATGCTTGTCACTAGGGCCCGAGTGACATGATTTCTGATCTGAACCTATTATGTTTTCATGAATATATGTGTGTTCTTGATCCTATCTTGCAAATCTATAGTCACCTACTATGTGTTATGATCTGGCAACCCCGAAGTGACAATAATCGGGACCACTCCCGGTGATGACCATAGTTTGAGGAGTTCATGTATTCACTATGTGTTAATGCTTTGGTCCGGTACTCTATTAAAAGGAGGCCTTAATATCCCTTAGTTTCCAATAGGACCCCGCTGCCACGGGAGGGTAGGACAAAAGATGTCATGCAAGTTCTTTTCCATAAGCACGTATGACTATATTCGGAATACATGCCTACATTGCATTGATGAACTGGAGCTAGTTCTGTGTCACCCTAGGTTATAAATTCTACATGATGAATTGCATCCGACGTAATTTCCCATCACCGATCCAATGCCTACGAGCTTTACCTATATTGCTTGTCGCTTATTTACTTTTCTGTTGCTTACATCACAAAAACTACAAAAACACTATCTTTACTTTTATTGCCGCTATCGCCACTATCATATTACTTTGCTACTAAACTATCTTGCTGCAGATAGTAAATTTCCAGGTGTGGTTGAATTGACAACTCAGCTGCTAATACTTAAGAGTATTCTTTGGCTCCCCTTGTGTCGAATCAACAAATTTGGGTTTAATACTTTACCCTCGAAAAATGTTGCGATCCCCTACACTTGTGGGTTATCAAGACTATTTTCTGGCACCGTTGCCGGGGAGCATAGCTCTATTCTTTAAGTTACTTGGGATTTATATCTGCTTATCACTATGAAGAATTTGAAGGACTCAAAAACCAAGATCTTACCCTCAACTACGAGGGGAGGTAAGGATCTGCCATCTAGCTCTGCACTTGATTCTCCTTTTGTTATGAGTAAACTTGCGACACCTACTCCTGCTATTGAATCTGATATGTCGTATGTTCTTGATGATGCTACTTCTGCTATGTATGACGAAACTACCTCTATGCCTGATACTGTGCCACTAGGTGAATTTCTAGATGAACAAATTGCTAAGGTTAGGGAGAGTGCAAATGTTGATGATATTTATGAAAGTGATGATGAAACTACTCCCAATAGATATGAATTGCCTGTTGTGCCTGAGGGTTATGTTATGGATGAAGAAATTGCTAGAGACTTTCTTGCTTGCAATGATAGATATGATCTTAAGAAGTTATTAGCTAAGCTGAAAGAAAAGTCCTTGAATGCTAGAATGAAACATGACCCTGCTTTTTCTACTTCACCTATATGTGTCACTGATAAGGATTATGAATTCTCTCTTGATCCTGAGTTAATGACTTTGGTTGAATCTGATCCTTTCCATGGCTATGAGTCTGAAACTGTTGTGGCACATCTTACTAAGTTGAATGATATAGCCACCCTGTTTACCAATGATGAAAAGATTCGCTATTACTATATCCTTAAGCTATTTCCTTTCTCGTTAAAGGGTGATGCTAAGACTTGGTTTAATTCTCTTGATCCCAGTTGTGTGCGTAGTCCCCAGGATATGATGTATTACTTTTCTGCTAAATATTTTTCCCGCTCATAAGAAACAAGCTGCCTTACGGGAAATATATAACTTTGCTCAAACTAAAGAAGAGAGTCTCCCACAAGCTTGGGGGAGGCTTCTCCAGTTACTTAACGCTTTGCCTGATCATCCTCTTGAGATGCATGATATACTTGATATCTTTTATAATGGACTAACTGATGCTTCCAGAGACCACCTGGATAGTTGTGCTGGTTGTGTTTTCAGGGAAAGAATAGTGGAACAAGCTGAATTACTATTGAATAATATGCTGGCCAATGAAAATAATTGGACACTTCCTGAACCAGCCCCTAAGCCAGCTCCGAAGAAAAGAGGTGTTCTATTTCTCAGTCCTGAAGACATGCAAGAGGCAAAGAAATCTATGAAAGAAAAAGGTATTAAAGTTGAAGATGTTAAGAATTTACCACCTATTGAAGAAATACATGGTCTTAATAACCCGGCACAGGTAGTAAAGGTAAATTCTCTTTATAGATTTGATGAAAGTGATATTCCTCGTTATAAGTCTGCTAGTCAATGCTTAGATGAGTTTGACAATTTTATTATGAAACAAGAAAACTTCAATGCTTATGTTGGTAGACAACTACAACACAATGCTCATATGATTGAATGCTTGAGTGATTATCTGTCTAGTGCTAAAGATGAACTGAAACTTATTAGTATACATGCTTCCATGGTCACCACTCAAGTAGAACAAGTACTTAAGGTTCAGAATGATTTGCTCAATGAATTAAATAGTAAGAACAATGACTATGCTGTTAGAGTTGCAACTAGAGGTGGTAAAATGACTCAGGAACCTCTGTATCTTGAAGGCCACCCTAAGAGAATTGAGCAAGATTCTCAGAGATCTAATATAGATGCACCTAGTTCTTCTAAGAAGAAGAAAAAGAAAAATGATAGAAATTTGCATGCTCCTAGTGAACCTGTAGCTGCCACACCTGAGAATCCCAATGATATATCTGTTTCCGATGCTGAGACACTATCTGGTAATGAACATGAACCTAGTGATAATATTAATGATGATGTTCAGGTTGATGCTCAACCTAGCAATGATAATGATGTAGAGATTGAACCTACTGTTGATCTTGATAACCCACAATCAAAGAATCAATGTTATGATAAGAGAGACTTTGTTGCTAGGAAGCACGGTAGGGAAAGAGAACCATGGGTTCAGAAACCCATGCCTTTTCCTCCAAAAACATCCAAGAAAAAGGATGATGAAGATTTTGAACGCTTTGCTGAAATGATTAGACCTATCTTTTTGCGTATGCGCTTGACTGATGTGCTTAAAACAAATCCTTATGCCAAGTATATGAAAGACATTATTACCAACAAAAGAAAGATACCTAAAGTAGAAATCTCCACCATGCTTGCCAATTACACTTTTAAGGGTGGAATGCCTAAGAAATTAGGAGATCCAGGACTACCTACTATACCTTGCTCCATTAAGAGAAACTATGTTAAACCTGCTTTGTGTGATCTTGGAGCCGGTATTAGTGTTATGCCTCTCTCTTTATATCATAGACTTGACTTGAGTAAGTTGACACCTACTGAAATATCTTTGCAAATGGCCGATAAATCAACTGCTATACCTGTCGGTATTTGTGAGGATGTGCCCGTTGTAGTTGCAAATGTTACTATTCTAACGGACTTTGTTATACTTGATATTCCCGAGGATGATAGTATGTCTATTATTCTTGGAAGACCTTTTCTGAATACTGCAGGGGCTGTTAATGATTGCAACAAAGGCTATGTCACTTTTCATGTCAATGGTAATGAGCATACGGTACACTTTCCGAGGAAACAACCTCAAGTCCATAGTATCAATTATATTGGAAAAACTTCAACTATCACTATTGGAGGTTTTGAGTTTCCTATTCCTACTATCAAGAAGGCATATGACATACTTATTGTTGGGGACATACATATCCCCATTGAGGTAACATAGTGTTATTAAAAAATTCTCCGGTTTCATGTTACTCGGAAAGAGTTTATTAACAAGACCTGATCAACCTTGTTAATGGATTCCTTTTGATGAACATGGGATAGGTGAATCTAGATAGCACAAACCTTCTGTACCCTCCTTTTACTTTCTGTTAATTAGGTTAAATAAAAGAAAAATAGCATTATATGTCTATTTCCAGACTTATCCATGCAATAAAAAAGTATCCCAAAAATAAAAGTTCTCCAAATGCCATGAAAATGAAATATGATTTTTGCTAGAATATTTAAGAAAATATGGCACTGAACACACAGCGAGGGGAGCCAGCACGTGGCCTCGGGGGCAAAGGGCGCGCCCCCCTGCCTCGAGGGCCCCACGTGGCCCCCCTCCACTTATCCTTTCAGCCATACCCTTCTTCTTCCTCCCAAAAAAAATCCCCAACCAGCTCAAACCCGAGTTCTAGCTCGTTTTGCTGCCATTTTCGATCTCCATGCTCAAAGCACCATTCACCAAACTATTTGGGGAGATTGTTCCTTGGTATGTGACTCCTCCATTGGTCTAATTAGTTTTTGTTCTAGTGCTTTATTTGTTGCAAATTTGTGCTGCTGTGGTGACCTAGTTCTTGAGCTTGCATGTCAAATTTTCTTGGTCCCAAGTAGTTCTAATGGATGATATACCTTCTAGGCACTTATAGGAGTTGTTGCTATCAATCTTGTTGAGTTTGGTTAACTTTTATTGTGAGTTACTAAAAATTTCAGAAAATTTCAGAAAAATGTCTTGGAAAAACTTCCAAGGTGGTCCTTCAAGGAGGCAAGGACCGAGGCTTGCGTTCCGTGAGCCCGACGATGAACCGCCGAGGGATGCTGATGTACGGCCTTGTGAATGGCCGTCGGATGAATTTATGAGTCAAGCGGGCATGAAAGATGAATTTTACGCATATGTGCGTAACGCTGACCTCGAGGACTTCATGCAAGATAAGTGCCTCCAATACCGTGGCTTGACTGATAGCTTTGTGAGAAGGTTTAAATTTTCATCTTCACGTAATTCTCACACTGTCTTGTTTGATCTATATGATAAATCTTATACCATGGACTTAGAGGATTTTAATGAAGCCTGCAAGCTCCCACAGTGGGGCATTATGAGTGATTCTCGTAAATCTGAATTTAGAGAATTCTTAGCTAGTATTACAGTGGGGGAATCCAGGGACATCACACAAGCCACCACTCGGAGCATACATTTTCCTGCTATTCATTACTTTGCTCTCTTTATCGGTAGATGCATAAATGGTAAAGATTAAGCCTGTCACATGTGTGTCCCTGATCTCAGCATTCTCAGGAGTGCTGTACTAGGTGATAGGCAATATAACTTAGGAGCAATTGTTGCACGTAGACTACACCATAATGGTTCGAATGGAGATTTATTTGGTGGGATCTATGCTACTCGCATAGCCCGCTATCTTGGTGTGTCTGTGCATCCGTATGATAACCCTTTACCTGTTGATTATTTAGACTGTAATGCTATGGCTAGTCACCGGTTTATAGAGAGGGATAATCAAACTCTCAAATATCGACTAATCTTTAACCGGCAGCATGCCATTCCTATTGTTCTTCCTGCCCCTACTTTGTTTAACTTTCAGGAAAAAGGAAGACACACTATAACTATGGAGGAGGCAAATGCCTATTATAACATGACAGAGGCAAACCGCCTTCGAGCTGCAGCTCAGCAGGCAGCAACTACTACATCTCAGTACGACCCCAACTACAACTTTGGATATCCGTCAGGCCAGTACTGGCCATAGACCAACTTAGGCCAAAAGCCTAAGCTTGGGGGAGTACGTGTTTTTCACCGAATTTACTTTCATGTTCACACTTATTCTAGTTGTCGGTGCTCACACTCTTTCACTGTACCATCCATGCTTAGTTTAATTTTCTTTTTCTTAGTATTTTTCTTCTGCCCTAGAAAAACCCAGAAAAACAAAAAATATTAGTTGTGGCCTCTAGCTAGTTTACTTTCCTTGCTTGTAGTAGTAACTAACAATTAAAACCCAAAAAGATTTCCCCGATCTTCTTTTGCTTGTTGGGAGCTTTCCCGTGTAAATAGTTTATTTTCTTTAGGGGGTTAAGAGTAGAAGAACATGATTAAAATGCTTAGTGGCTCTCATATGCTTTGTTGTTGATTTTATCTTCAGCCATATTACCTTGTCTTCTCTCTTGTATCAAATGTCTGTAGATTCCAGCTTAGTCCAATGCACGTGCACTATTATTATTTTCCACATCGTTCTGTCGTGCGAGTGAAAGGCAATAAGGATGATATATGATGAACTAATTGAGATGTGAAAAGCTGGTATGAACTCGACCTCTCTTGTTTTTGTAAATATGATTGCTCGTCGTTCTTGATTCAGCTTGTTATGAATGAAACATGTTTGCAATGACAATTAGAGATCATAGCTGCTTATGCCATGCTTAATTAGCTGAGAGTTTATAATGGTCTATCTTGCGTGCCAACATGATATTAAAATGGTTGTGATGTGGTATGATGGGTGGTATCGTCCTCTGAACGATTTAAGTGATTTGACTTGGCACATGTTCACGCATGTAGTTGAAACAAATTAACATAGCCTTCACGATATTTATGTTCATGGTGATTTATATCCAACTCATGCTTGCATTCATTGTTGATTAATTTTAATGCATGTTCATGATCGTTGTTGCTCTCTAGCTGGTCGCCTCCCAGTCTCTTTCTAGCCTTCACCTGTACTAAGCGGGAATACTGCTTGTGCATCCACTTCCATAAACCCCAAAGTTGTTCCACATGAGTCCACCATACCTTCCTATATACGGTATTTACCTGCCGTTCCAAGTAAATTTGTATGTGCCAAACTCTAAACCTTCAAATGAAATTCTGTTTTGTATGCTCGAACAGCTCATGTATTAATTAGGGCTGTCTATATCTTCCATGCTAGGTGGGTTATTCTCACGATGAGTGGACTCCGCTCATCATTCACGAGAAAATGGATGGTAACCGGGATGCCCAGTCTCATGCTCAAAATCATAATAATTAAACAAAACTCCCCCAGGGTTGTTGCTTGTTTGGACGGTAACCCGTGGATTCGGCTGGCCATGGAGTGTGCTTGCTGGTGGTTGGGGGAGTATAAAATTTACCATTCTGTTTGGGAACCACCTATAATGTGCGTAGCATGGGAGATATCGAGATTCTTGGTTGTTATGTTGACAATGAAAGTATACCGCTCAAAATGTTATTCAATCTCTATTTAAAAATCAAGCTCTGGCACCTCTACATATCACTGCTTCCCTCTGCGAAGGGCCTATCTATTTACTTTTATGCAGAGTCATCACCCTCTTATCAAAAAGCACCAGTAGGAGAGCACCTCTGTCATTGCATGTATTACTATTAATTTGCATTGAGTATGATCATGACTGGATCTCTTTTACCATGAATTACAATGTCTAGTCAGTCCTTGATCTTTAAAGGTGCTCTACATTTATGTTTTGCGGTCTCAAAAAGGGCTAGCGAGATACCATCCTGTTATATCATATCATGATTGTTTTGAGAAGTGTTGTCATCCGAGGTTTATTATTATTGCTCGCTAGTTGATTATGCCATTGATGTGAGTAGTCTTGAGACCTGAAAGTTATTGTGAATGTGGTTAGTTCATGATCTTATTGAAAACCGGAATGCTAGCTTACATATTTACAACAACAAGAGCAAACAGAGTTTGTCAAAGTTTTTCTTTATCAATTTCAGTTTATCAACTGAATTGCTTGAGGACAAGCAAATGTTTAAGCTTGGGGAATTGATACGTCTCCAACGTATCTACTTTTCCAAACACTTTTGCCCTTGTTTTGGACTCTAACTTGCATGATTTGAATGGAACTAACCCGTACTGACGTTGTTTTCAGCAGAACTGCCATGGTGTTGTTTTTGTGCAGAAATAAAAAGTTCTCGGAATCGCCAGAAAATCAACGGAGATTTATTTCAGAAAATATAAAAAAATACCTGCAAGAAGATCCACACCGGGGGCCCATAGGCTGTCCTCGAGGGTGGGGGGCGCGCCCCCTTCCCAGGGCGCAACCAGAGAGTTGGTCAGGCAAACTCGGTGGGACATATCTCTCATTTCGGTGAGACCGAAATTTTACGAAAGAATCATAGAGAGTTTGCAAGGCCATCTCAGTGAGACCGAGATCCATATCGGTGTGACCGAATTGTCTAGGGTTTCTAGCAGTGGCTATGTCAAATGAACTCCGTGGCGCCAGATAGCTAGATCAAATCGGCGGGGCCGAGTTTGACTTTCAGTTTTGGACAAATGTGGAAAAGATAAAGTGGCTGAGGGTTATGGAGCAATATCACCAAGCACTTGAGCAACCAGATCATTTAGCAACACCTCATCCCCTTTAATAGTATTGGCTTTCCTATAGACTCAATGTGATCTTGGATCACTAAAATAGAAATGAAGAGTCTTGAGATTTTGCCAATCTTTGTCCTTAGAATTTTGAAGGAGTTCCACATCCTCTTGTCCTTGCCACTCCAATGTTGAACTCGTCTGAAATACACTAGGTGAAGGTATTAGTCCAACAAGAAATATGTTAACATGAATGATGGAAATATGCCCTAGAGGCAATAATAAAATGGTTACTATTATATTTCCTTCATCATGATAAAGGTTTATTATTCATGTAGAATTGTATTGACCGGAAACCTAAATACATGTGTGAATACATAAACAAATTACCATGTCCCTAGTAAGCCTCTACTAAACTAGCTCGTTAATAAAAATGGTTAAGGTTTCCTAACCATGGACATGAGTTGTCATTTGATAATGGAATCACATCATTATGAGAATGATGTGATGGACAAGACCCATCTGTTAGCTTAGCATTTGATCGTACAATTTATTGTTATTGCTTTCATGTCTGTCAAATACATATTCCTTTGACTATGAGACCATGCAACTCCCGGATACCGGAGGAATACCTTGTGTGCTATCAAATGTCACAACGTAACTGGGTGATTATAAAGATGCTCTACAAGTATCTCCAAAGGTGTTTTGTTGGGTTGGCGTGAATCGAGATTAGGATTTTTCACTCTGAGTATCAAAGAGGTATCTTTGGCCCCTCTCGGTAATGCACATCATAATAAGACTTGCAAGAAAATGACTAATGAGTTAGTCACGGGATGATGTATTACGGAACAAGTAAAGAGATTTGCCGGTAATGAGATTGAACTAGGTATAGAGAAACCGATGATCGAATCTCGGGCAAGTAACATACCGACAAACAAAGGGAATTGTGTATATTGTCATAACGGTTCGACCGATAAAAATGTTTGTAGAATATGTTGGAGCCAATATGGGCATCCAGGTTCCGCTATTGGTTTTTGACCGGAGAGGTGTCTCGGTCATGTTTACATAGTTCTCAAACCTGTAGGATCCGCATGCTTAACGTTCGTTGACGATATAGTATTATATGAGTTATGTGATTTGGTGACCGAATGTTGCTCGAAGTCTCGTATGGGATCACGGACATGACGAGGAGTCTCGAAATGGTCGAGAGGTAAATATTGATATATAGGACGATGGTATTCAGACACAGAAGTGTTTCGAAGGACATCTGGCACTCATCGGGTCACCATAAGGAGTTCCGGGCACCCACGGCAAAAGATATGGCCTTATGGGCCAAGAGGGGAAACGCACCAGCCACATGGGGCTGGTGCGCCCCCCATATGGGCCGGTCTAAGGAGGATAAGGAAAGGGGAGAAGGGAAAGGAAGGTGAGGAATAAGATTCACACTTCCTTCCCTCAACCCCCCTCTTTCCTTCTCTCTCACACATACATGCGAGGGGGTGATACGTCCAAAACGTATCTATAATTTCTGCTTGCTCCATGCCTCTTTTGGGTGATATTGCTATGATATTTATACACTTCCATACACTTTTGAGCATATTTGGACTGACCTATTAACTCAGTGCACCCCAGTGCCAGTTTCTGTTTTCTGCTGTTTTTATATTTCAGGTTTTCCCGTCACGAAAACTGCCAGAAAAATCCCAGAAAAATTATATAAAAAATCAGCATTCCGGAAGCTTCCATGCGGCCAAAGTAGGGCCAGAGGGGGGCCACAGGGGCTCCAGGCAGCCTGCCCACACGGCCCCCCTCCTGGCCGTGTCGGG
>LR738709.1:635158981-635251737 GCA_902687465.1 Secale cereale | reverse complement strand
GGGGGGGGGGGGCGCCTGGGCCCCCCAGACCTCCGCTGATGCCCCCCTTTGGCATATATTTAACACCCGTCGAGGAAACCCTGATTCCGGACCCCTTTTCTCCAGACGCAATTCCGATCTCCGCTGCCATCGCCATCAAGCTTCGGGGGACCAGAATTCCTGTGCTGGCACCCTGTCGGGACGGGGAAGTGCCCCCGGATTCATCTCCATCGACGTTGCTTCCTCCCTCCATGATGCGGGAGTAGTTCCTCCTCGGGGCTGAGGTTTCTACCAGTAGCTATGTGGTCAATTCTCTCTCCCATGATGTGATCTTCGTTGTGATCATAGGCTATGTTAATCTAGGGTGATCCCATGATATTTCCCCTTCCTCTATGTATTGGATTGATGTACTCACTTGTCTTTATCTAGTATAATCCCCGAGACCAAGGTGACAGCGGTCTATTGGACATGGATTAGAAAAATATTTTCATGAGTGATTTCCTCTCTTGTGTGTTGATTGAAGATTGAGAGTCTCTTGGTGCTTGTCTTTGACTATCCTTTAGATATGTTATGGTGATTGTGGGACTCTCTTTGGATGGCCGCGGTGACATTGGGAAATCCTTAGATTGAGAACTACGAACTTTGAGGTGTGCTTTTGTAGCCCTACATAATTCTCGTCCTCTCTTGACCACGGAGGAATGACCTCCAGGTGCGTCTCCATTGCATGTTTTATGGGAAATATCATGTGATTCGATTATGTTAATGTTGTTGGGAGTTGCCACTAGTGAAAGTATGAACCCTAGGCCTTGTTTCCACCATTGCAATACCATTTGTGCTCACGTTTACCACTTGTTTGCTTGCTGCACTTTTTATTACAGATTTATATTACTTTGTTTTGCCATCCATATCACTTGCCATTTAACATCTCTTCGCCGAACTAGTGCACCTATACATCTAACAAGTGTATTAGGTGTGTTGGGGACACAAGAGACTTCTTGTATCTTAGTTGCAGGGTTGCTTGAGAGAGACCATCTTCAACCTCTACTTCCCTGAGTTCGATAAACCTTAGGTCATCCACTTGAGGGAAATTGCTGCTGTCCTACAAACCTCTGCGCTTGGAGGCCCAACATAGTCTACAAGAGTAGAAGCGTGTGTAGACATCAGGGGGCAAGGCAGCCCCTAGGGGGCCGACGGCCAGCCCTAGGGCGCACCCTGGCCTCTACCTTCCCCATCCCACCTATTTATATGAGGGAGAGGGGCACCTAGAACACACAACATCAATTGTTAGCCGTGTGCGACGCCCCCCCTCCATAGTTTACACCCCCGGTCATATTTTCGTAGTGCTTAGGCAAAGCCCTGCGGAGATCACTTCACCATCACCGTCACCACGCCGTCGTGCTGACGAAACTCATCTACTACCTCGACGTATTGCTGGATCAAGATGTTGGGAATATGCCCTAGAGGCAATAATAAAATGGTTATTATTGTATTTTCTTGTTCATGATAATTGTCTATTGTTCATGCTATAATTGCATTAACCAGAAATCGTAATACATGTGTGAATACATAGACCAAAACATGTTCCTAGTGAGCCTCTAGTTGACTAGCTCGTTGATAAATAGATGGTTGTGGTTTCCTGACCATGGACATTGGATGTCGTTGATAACACGATCACATCATTACGAGAATGATGTGATGGACAAGACCCAATCCTAAGTGTAGCAAAAGATCATGTAGTTCGTTTGCTAGGGCTTTTCTAATGTCAAGTATCATTTCCTTAGACCATGAGATTGTGCAACTCCCGGATACCACAGGAATTCTTTGGGTGTATCAAACGTCACCACGTAACTGGGTGACTATAAAGGTGCAGTATAGGTATCTCCGAAAGTGTACGTTGGGTTGGCATGAATCTAGACTGGAAATTTTCACTCCATATAATGGAGAGGTATCTCTGGGCCTACTCGGTAATGCATCATCATAATGAGCTCAATGTGACTAAGGAGTTACTCACGTGATCATGTGTTATGGAATGAGTAAAGAGACTTGCTGGTCACGTGATTGAACAAGGTATGGGGATACCGACGATCGAATCTCGGGCAAGTAACATACCGATGGACAAAGGGAATTGTATACGGGATAGATTGAATCCCCGACATCATGGTTCATCCGATGAGATCATCGTGGAACATGTGGGAGACAATATGGGTATCGAGATCCCGCTATTGGTTATTGGTCTAAGAGGTGTCTCGGTCATGTCTGCATGGTTCCCGAACTCGTAGGGTCTACACACTCAAGGTTCGGTGATGCTAGAGTTGTAATGGGAATTGTATGTGGTTACCGAAGGTTGTTCGGAGTCCCGGATGAGATCCTGGATGTGACGAGGAACTCCGGAATGGTTCGTAGGTGGTTCTCTCTTACACGTACACTTACGTGAGACAGGTTCCACCGACTGACATGCACTTTGTTGCATAAGGTGGCTAGCAGGTGTATGTCTCTCCCACTTTAGTCGGATCGGATTCGATGAAAAGGGTCCTTATGAAGGGTAAATAGAAATCGGCATATCACCGTTCTGGTTTTTTTGCGTAGGTAAGAAATGTTCTTGCTAGAAACCCATAGCAGCCACGTAAAACATGCAACAACAATTAGAGGACGTCTAACTTGTTTTTGCAGGGTATGCTATGTGATGTGATATGGCCAAAAGGATGTGATGAATTATATATGTGATGTATGAGATCAATCATGTTCTTGTAATAGGAATCACGACTTGCATGTCGATGAGTATGACAACCAGCAGGAGCCATAGGAGTTGTCTTAATTTATTATATGACCTGCGAGTCAATAAAAACGCCATGCAATTACTTTACTTTATTGCTAAGCATTAGCCATAGTAGTAGAAGTAATAGCTGGCAAGACCACTTCATGAAGACACGATGATGGAGAATGGTGTCATGCCGATGAGGATGGTGATCATGCCGCGCCTCAAAGATGGTGATCAAAGGCGCAAGATCATATTGGCCATATCATGGCACTTTATGATTTGCATGTCATGTTTATCTTGTTTACATCTTATTTGCTTAGAACGACGATAGCATAAATAAGATGATCCCTCACCAAAAATTTCAAGAAATGTGTTCCCCCTAAGTGTGCACCATTGCGAAGGTTCGTTGTTTCAAAGCACCACGTGATGATCAGGTGTGATAGATTCTAACGTTCGCATACAACGGGTGTAAGCCAGATTTACACATGTGAAACACTTAGGTTGACTTGACGAGCCTAACATGTACAGACATGGCCTCGGAACACAAGAGACCGAAAGGTCGAACATGAGTCGTATAGTAGATGCGATCAACATGGCGATGTTCACCGTCAATGACTAGTCCGTTTCATGTGATGATCGAACACGGCCTAGTCGATTCGTATCATGTATCACTTAGATGACTAGAGGGATGTCTATATGAGTGGGAGTTCATTAAATAATTTGATTAGATGAACTTAATTATCATGAACTTAGTCTAAAATTGTCTTTGCAATCTATCGTGTAGATCCAATGGCCCATGCTAATTTTTCCCTCAACTTCAACGTGTTCCTAGAGAAAACCAAGCTGAAAGACAATGGAAGCAACTATACAGACTGGGTCCGTAACTTGAGGATCATCCTCATGGCTTCCAAGAAAGCATATGTCCTTGAAGCACCGCTAGGTGATGCACCCATTTTTCCAGCAACTCAAGATGTTATGAACGCCTGTCAGTCGCGTAGTGATGATTACTCCCTAGTTCAGTGCGGTATGCTTTATAGATTAGAACCGGGGCTCCAAAAGCATTTTGAGCAACACAGAGCATATGAGATGTTCCAAGAGCTAAGAATGGTTTTCCAAGCTCATGCCCGGTGTCAGGGATATGACTAGCAGGTATGAACCGGCTAGTATAAACCGGTTTATTATAATATGTTTGGTTGTAATATTTAGTAAAGGCTGCGGCCCATGAGATCTTAGGGCCCATGTACATAGCTATGGTTTGTAAACCGCCCGATGATGTAACTTGAGAGATAAGGAAGAAAAGACAGAGACCGAGGCGGACACGAGTATGAGCCGGCCTCGGGATTCTGTAAACCGGACCAGGCGTCGCCTCTATATATAGGGACGACCCGGCGGCGGTTCAGAGAGAAGCAAGAAAGAATCCGTCGAGACAGGCAAGCAAACCGCTCCCTGTTCATCGACGCCCAAGTAATACCAAACCGAACTAGACGTAGGCTTTTACCTTCATCGAAGGGGCCGAACTAGTATAAACCCTTTGTGTCCTTTGTGTGCTTTTAACCCCTTCAAGCTAACCTGTGCGATGGTTCCATCATCAAGTCCGCTAAACCGGACATCTGCCGTGTTAATTCCACGACAGTTGGCGCCCACCGTGGGGCCTCCGCACGATGGTTTCGAGTTCTTGAAGGGCAGCTTTGAAGGGCTCAAGGGCTACGTTGCTGGCCGGATGACCAAGAGTCGCCGCGGCCGGATCTACATCGACGACGCGGGTTGGGGACCGGAGGCCGATTCAATCGAATACGGGTACCGGGTTCCCTTCGGTGGCATTCAAGTCTTCATCGGCAAGATTGGCGAACCGGGACCTGAGCCGGACATCTTCTCCAACATCATCGAGCCGGCTCAGCGTGCGAGATCGGCCCGGATTCAGCCCGCCATGAAGCACGTTTTCGTTGGAGCAGTTCAAGGGGTCCAAACCAAGGACGGATCGGAATCCGGCGGAGAAACAATTGTCTAATCCGACGACGGGTCCTCATCCGGAGAGACTGAATCTCTGTATCAGTTGCAGGACGGCCGGTCTGAGGGTGAGTCCGACGGGAACAGTATTCCGGACCCCTTTGACCCGCCAAACCGGGTGGCTGTCTTTATGGCCGGTTCACAGCCCACGGTGAACGGGGCGACAGCAGAAGCTGGTGTAGGAGGGAGTGGCCCGGCCCTCTCACCTACCGACGTTCTATCCGCCTTGATCGAGGAGTTCACAGCTAAAGCGGTGGCAGTGATAGCTCCAGCAGACAAGGCGCAGCATGATGCAGAGCTCCTTCAGTTAAAAGGCCGGATTGATCAATTAAGGGATGATTTGAAAGCAGAGAAGGCAATGATAGCAATAAGGCAAGCGGAGCTGAATGATCAGGCTTTTCATCTAAGGATGGAGCAGGCCTCTGTGCAGGGAGTAAGGGGTCGAAAATACCAATCTCGTCTACCGTCGGTTTATGAAGCGACGGATCTATTCAGGACACCCGGGGCTGGGACCAGCAATGATCCGGCTTTAAACCGGAGGGCACCTCCAGCCAGGGATGAACTGGTTCAGCAACCCACTGCGGAGCAAGATCGGCGGATCACGTCTGCACCTCACGTTCCTACCCCTCCGGGTCATTATTCAAATCCTTTGGATAACATCGTTGCTGCTGCTGCACGTTTGGCCGCTTTACCCGTTGAGGGGACGTTCCCGGTAGCATTGGAGGCACGCAGGGTCAAGGAGCTACTTAGTACGGCGTTAGTACAGCAGCAAGCATATTCCCATAGCAGGGAAAGGTTACATTCAACACCACGTCCCAGCCGAAGTTACACTAGGCATTGGGAGGAACCAGAAGTGTCTAGCAGTGAACGCAGGCGACATCGGTGCAGACAGGATAATCCGGCAGGCGTGGATGCTCAAGCTCAGGATGCAAACCGGGTTAGGTCAGTAGCCCGGGAGGAGGTCCGTCAAACGACGCCGGTTCAAACCGCCACAGCAGATACATGAGTCACGACGAGTTCCTTTGGAGTACAGTGTCCTATCCCCGCTTTACGGAGTGTGAAGTTGCCCAAGGATTTTAAAGGGCCCCGTAAGGTACCTAATTACACTGCGGACTTACCTCCTGAAGCTTGGGTGGAGAGTTATGAGATGGCCATGGAGATGCTGGACGTGGATGAAGCGGCTTGTGCAAAGTACTTTACTATGATGCTTGAGGGTACAGCCCGGACCTGGCTAAAGGGTTTACCCCCTAATTCCATCGGATCATGGGGAGAGTTACGTCGCCAGTTTATCAAAAATTTCAAAGATACATGCAAGCAGCCAATGTCAGTAGTGGATCTGGCAGCCTGTGTGCAAGGAGAACAGGAATCTACAAGTGCATGGGTGCGGTGAGTGTCAGAGATCTTGCACTCTTCGAATAGTATCAATCCTAGTACGACAATAGTAACTTTAGAGAACAATTGCCGGTTTGAGTCCCTAAAGTTAAAACTAGGACGACTTAAAAGGGATTGCAATGATATGGGAACTCTCATGAGTGCTCTGGTAAAGTATGTGGACTCTGATAATACCAAGTATCCAGAAGCTGAGGGAGACAAAGCAGGGAAGGTTAACAAACCTGGTAAACCGGCGCAGGTTAACCCGGCTACTGCAAGTTTCTTAGGCAAGCGAAAGGCAGAAGGTGGCTCTGATTTCGTAGCCAATACCCAAGTTCAAGGGGGTTTTCAGCGTAATAGGGGCAACCCACCTCAACAAACCGGCGGAGGGGATATTAGTTGGGACCAAGAATTAGATCAGCCTTGTCCGAAGCATGGCTCGAGCAGACGACCGGCAAAACACACTATAAGAGAGTGCAGGCCTTTTATGGAAGCGACGATGGGCCGCTTTAATCCTAATGACAGGCCTCCAAATGGCGGTTCAGGCCCAGGGTTCTATGGTCCGGGTCATCAGGGGAACAGCTCCGGATCAGGATATCGGGGCAATAACAACGGTTATCAAAACCGGGCCGGTAATCAAAATGGTCAAGGAAGTTATAATAACCAGGGCAACCAGCCGCGTAATCAGGGTGGTTACAATAACCAAGGCAGTCAACAGCAGGGCCAAGGCAATCACAATAATCAGGGTAATCAGCAGCGTCAGCAACAGCAACCACAATCCGGATATCAGAGTAATCCGAAGGAGTTGAGTAGTGGGCAATACCATGTATTCACCACAAGTTTGTGTAAATGAGATCAGAAGGTTTTTAAGCGGGCGGTTAACACGGTTGAACCGGCAACACCGCAATTTCTGCGCTGGTCGGAGCAGCCCATTGTATGGAGTAGGGAGGATCACCCAATGCGGGTGGATAATCCGGGCCACTTGGCCTTGGTGGTAGCGCCACAGGTGGGAGGTTATAAGTTCACTAAAATTCTCATGGACGGCGGTAGCAGCATCAACATCTTGTACTATGAGACTTTCCGTCGTATGGGCCTAACGGATAAGAAGTTAAGACAATCAAACACGGTGTTCCACGGGGTGGTTCCAGGTAAGTCGGCTTATCCAGTTGGAAAGATTGACTTAGAAGTTACCTTTGGAGATGAGCATGATTCCAGGTCAGAAATGATAACTTTCGAAGTTGTCAAGATCCGGAGCCCCTATCACGCTTTATTCGGGAGAACGGTTTATGCCAAGTTTATGGCTAGGCCATGTTATGTTTATCTGCAACTCAAAATGCCGGGTCACAAGGGCACGATCACAGTTCATGGAAGTCGCAAGATAGCAGTGGAGTGTGAAGAGGGAGATGCAGCCTACGCGGAGGCAGTATGTGCCACAGAAGAGTTGAAGTTTTATAAAGATAATGTTGATCCGGCAGATATGACTCCGCTGAAGAAGCCAACTACAGAGCATGATCCGGCGTTGAAGTTTAAATCGGCGGAGGAGACCAAGCAAGTTGATTTTGTGCCAGGTGATTCGTCCAAGCAGTTCACTATCAGTGCTAACCTTGATCCCAAATAGGAAAGCGCGCTCATCGAGTTCATCCGTGAGAACCGGGATATCTTTGCGTGGAAGCCTTCTGACATGCCAGGTATACCGAGGGAACTCGCTGAGCACAACCTTAACGTTGATCCGAAGTATAAACCGGTTAAACAATATTTGCGCCGCTTCAACGAAGAGAGGCGCAAGGCTATAGGAGAAGAAGTGGCCAGGCTTTTGGCCGCAGGGTTCATAGTTGAAGTTTTTCACCCGGAGTGGTTGGCTAATCCGGTGCTTGTGTTAAAGAAGAATGGAAAGTGGAGAATGTGTGTGGATTACACAGACCTCAACAAGGCTTGTCCAACTGATCCTTTTGCTCTCCCTCGCATTGATCAGATTATCGATGCTACAACGGGATGTGAGCGGCTAAGCTTTTTGGATGCATATTCAGGATATCACCAGATCAAGATGGCAGTTAAAGACCAAGAGAAGACAGCTTTCATAACCCCTTTTGGTGCCTTTTGCTATGTATCTATGCCTTTTGGGCTCAAGAGTGCTCAAGCAACTTATCAGCGTTGCGTTCAGAATTGTCTTAAAGGACAGATAGGGAGGAATGTTCATGCCTATGTGGATGACATTGTGGTTAAATCAAGGAAAGAGGAGACGATGATAGAGGATCTTAAGGAGACTTTTGACAATCTTCGAGCCTATAAGATGATGCTTAATCCGGAGAAGTGTGCCTTTGGTGTTCCGGCAGGTAAACTACTTGGATTCTTGGTCTCAAACAGAGGAATAGAAGCTAATCCGGAGAAGATTAAGGCAATCACATCTTTGACTAAACCAATTTGCATCAACGATGTTCAGCGTATCGCTGGCCGGATCACAGCATTAAGCCGGTTCATCAGCCGTTTGGGAGAGAAGGCGATCCCGCTTTACCAGATGCTGAAGAAAACAGATCGGTTTATATGGAGTGATGAGGCGAACGCGGCGTTTGAGGATCTGAAGCGGCAACTGGCAAAGCCGCCGGTACTGGCTGCCCCTGTTGATAATGAACCGTTGCTGTTATACGTCGCCGCCAATGCACGGGCAGTCAGCGTTGCAATCGTGGATGAGCGCAAGGAAGCAGGAAAGGAATACCCGGTTCAACGTCCGGTTTATTATGTGAGTGAAGTACTCATTGAGTCCAAACAGAGGTACCCACATTGGCAGAAGCTGGTATATGGTGTGTTCATGGCAAACCGGAAGCTGAAGCACTATTTCCAAGGTCATCCGATAACTGTGGTTAGTTCAGCGACATTGGGAGATATAATCCAGAACAGGGAAGCTACGGGTAGAGTTGCGAAGTGGGCCATTGAACTCAACCCACATGAGTTGAAGTATGTAGCACGCACCGCTATAAAATCTCAGGCATTGGTGGATTTCATCAATGATTGGACAGAATTACAAATTCCTGAGGAGAAGCCGGATCTTACGTACTGGACGATTCATTTTGACGGGTCAAGACAGTTGGAAGGCTCGGGGGCTGGAGTTGTCTTAACTTCCCCCCGAGGTGATAAGTTTTGTTACGTCCTCTGTTTGTTGTTTCCTTGCACTAATAATGCAGTGGAATATGAAGCGTTACTTCATGGTTTACGGATAGCAAAGGAGATGAACTTGAGCCGGGTCAAGTGTCTTGGTGATTCAGATCTGGTGGCACAGCAAGTTTCAGGAAAGTGGGATTCACGAGATCCTCTCATGGCAGCTTACAGACGGGAAGTTGAAGCAGTTGCAGGATATTTCAAAGGGTATCAGGTGGATCATATAGACCGGCGACGGAACGAGGCGGCCGATGCTTTAAGCCGGCTGGGCTCCCAACGTAAACCGGTGCCGCCAAATACTTTTTTGGATGAGTTGCACAGTCCTTCGGTTCAAGTACCATCGGAGGAAGACCTAGCTGTTCCTGATCCGGAGGCACAATTAGTTGTAGCGCTTCATGTAATTCCGGATTGGACGCGGCCTTACTTGGCATATTTGAGCCGAGGAGAGCTACCGGATGATGAGATAGAGGCACGACAGATAATCCGGCGTTCCAAGTCCATGACGATTGCGAACGGAGAACTTCATCATCACAGTGTTTCTGGAGCGTTTCAACGGTGTGTATCAGCTGAGGAAGGTTGTGATATCCTTCGTGAAATCCATGAAGGGGATTGTGGTCATCATGCCGGTTCAAAATCCTTGGTGGCTAAGGCTTTTCGACATGGGTTCTATTGGTTAACAGCTCATGCTGATGCGGCGGATTTAGTCCGAAAGTGTGATGCTTGTCAGAAGTTTTCACGACGCGCTCTTGTTCCGGCACAGGAGCTCCAGATGATACCAATAACCTGGCCGTTCGCGACTTGGGGGCTTGATATGGTTGGACCTTTCAAACGATCCCAAGATCAGAAAACTCATCTACTAGTGGCAGTGGATAAATTTACAAAGTGGATTGAGGCAGAGCCTGTGAGCAAGTGTGATGCGGCAACGGCAGTCAAATTTATCAAAAAGGTAATTTTCCGGTTTGGCTTTCCGCACAGTATCATCACAGACAACGGCACCAATTTATCTCAAGGTGAGATGGAAGAATTCTGTCAACGGGAGCATATTCGCTTAGATGTATCTTCTGTGGCCCACCCCCAATCCAATGGTCAAGCTGAAAGAGCAAATCAGGAGATTTTGCGAGGTATCAAGCCCCGGCTTATGACTCCTTTGCAGAGAACCCCAGGATGCTGGGTTGAGGAGTTACCATCTGTTCTTTGGAGTATCAACACTACACCAAACCGGTCCACAGGTTACACACCTTTCTTCATGGTATATGGTGCTGAAGCGGTCCTTCCAAGTGATATCCGTCATGATTCACCAAGGGTGACGGCTTATGTTGAAGCAGCCAATGAACAAGCAAGGCAAGACAGTTTGGACCAGCTGGATGAAGAGCGTGACATAGCAGCGGCACGGTCTGCAATTTATCAACAAGACTTATGCAGATATCACAGCCGCCGGATCAAGACAAGGACGTTCCAGGAGGGCGACTTAGTACTCCGGCTCAACCAAGATCAAACAGATATGCACAAGTTATCCCCGCCTTGGGAAGGGCCCTTTGTGGTCAGCAAGAATCTGCACAACGGTTCATATT
Source organism: Secale cereale (assembly GCA_902687465.1). Taxonomy (NCBI): domain Eukaryota; kingdom Viridiplantae; phylum Streptophyta; class Magnoliopsida; order Poales; family Poaceae; genus Secale; species Secale cereale. Next base: position 635,240,898 of record LR738709.1, on the reverse strand, counting down.
ACCTACTGGACGTTCGAGAACACAAGGACTCACGGACATCAGAGGAGGAGACGAAGAGGCCATGGAACATCGCCCACTTACGGCCATACTATACTTGAGCTATGAGCTCCACTGTATCCTATGTATATATTATGATTAATGAATAAACCGGCACCCTCGGTAAACCGGGGGCTTAGCCTTTTTTCCAATACAAATATCTTATGAGAACAACCATATATATATTATCATGTCATATTTCAAAGATATCGATCGGTTTAAAACTGATTTTTGCAGAATATATACTCAGAAGCAATAAAACTCCCTGAAGAGCATAAAGGTCACATCCGGCTCAAAGAGGACGCTTCACGCAAACCCTCTGGATGGTAATCCATCCAGTGATTGGTTCAAGATTTACCCATGGCTTCATGGAGCCATGGAGACCCTCTGGAAACGCTACGGGCATCCAGTGATTGGTTTATATTTCCCATGGTTTCAAGGAACCATGGAGGCCCTCTGGAAAAGCTACGGGCATCCAGTGATTGGCTTATATTTCCCATGGCTTCACGGAGCCATGGAGGCCCTCTGGAAAGGCTACGGTCATCCAGTGATTGGCTGAAGTTTTTTCTTATGGTTCCTATGGAAAGACGAGATTATCCGCATCCATCGACAGGCCCTCTGGAAAGACGAGATTACCCGCATCCAGTGATTGGCTGAACCTTGCTTTGAGCCTGGCAGCTCGTAAAAAGCCTCGACTACATGGTTTTATTTGCAAATTTGCGTTTTCTGATCTTTATGTGTTATGATTCTTTAATCCGGAGTGGGACAATTCAAGATATTGACCACAAATCTACAAAGTTAAAAGTCTGGATCGTGAATACCAACATGAGATAAACCGGTGCTCATTATAACCCGGATCATCCATCAGGCAAAAAGCTACAAACTTCTGGACAAAGTTTCGGAATGATATAAACCGGTGTCTTTTATCAAGCCCGGGTTTGTTATTGGATCCATGAAGGTCTTCATCAAGAAATTTTAAATTCTACCGGATTAAGAGTATTGAGCATACTTGGTCTCAGGTATAGAGTTGTTTATGATATAAGTATATACTTATTTGATATATCATGAGAACAATTTAATGGGTCCAACGGTCAAACCGTTAGGACATATTTTCAAATATTGTATATGCAGGAACAGATGATATATAAGACAATTCATATCAGACCAAACTGGCAATGATAAAACGAGAAGTTGGAATATCCGGATCAAAATGGACAATGTTATCAGCTATCCTATTACAAGGCATAGCAAGCCTGACGGATTAAAGATTGTTCGATAAATGAGACTGCAATTGCAAACATTAAACTATGAGCTATGCTCCCTCCTGCTGCGACGGCTGGGCATCGACTTGATCCGGAATCTCCTCCTCTTCTTGAAGCGGTTGGAAGTCAGGGGCGCACCAGTCGATTTTTGCTAAGGCACGAAAGTACATCTCTTCGTTGATAAGATCCGACGGTTCAATATCTGGAGCGAAGGTATGAGGGCGCACTAGTGGGATTAAATTGACGGTATCATAAACCGGCCGCTCCACCCGCTCGTTCTGCAAGTCGTACCCCGGATGATACCTGGATAAATCGGATTCGGCTGCAAGCTCGCTGGCGAGTGGACGCATCTCCTTCGTCAAGGCATGGAGGTCCTTTGCAGTAAAAGTTGATCCGTCTTCTTTAGTATCAGGAAATCCACTCAAGGCTTCTTCCGGATCAAGATCCGGGACCCAGGCTTTAGCTCTGGTAAGTGCCATGAGGGCACCGGCTCGAGCAGCAGATTTCTTAACTTCCTCCAAACGCACTGGCAAAACAGACAGTTTTTCTAACGTGCCGTGGATGGTAGTGGGCGCCGGTTTATTGAATGATGTTGCACTTATGATCCTCTGAGCGCCGGAATACAGCTGCTCGACCAAAGTGTAACATGCCTTAAGTTTCTTCCGTAAGTCATCCCCAAGATGGGTGACACAGCGCCCTGCATATGAGTAACACAATTAAACCGACACGGATGGGAGATTACAAGGATAAAGCAGGAGTACAGATTATACTTACCAAAGATTGCAGAAGTCATTAACTCAATTTGCCGCTTTAAACCGGTTAACTCTTCAGTAACCGGATTAAGCGCTTCCTCAACATCTTTGGCCCTTTTCTCCAGCTCTTTCTTCTGAACCTCAAAGGCGGTCCGCTCTTCTTCAAAGAATTTCTTCAGCTCTTCAGCGGTCTTTAAACTCACCTTCAAGTCTTTTTTGGCTTTAGCAGCGGCAGCTTCTGTCTCAGCAAGTCTGTTCCGGAGTTCACTGACTTCTTCAGCCCTCCGGGTTAAATCAGCCTGCAAAGAAAATCAAGTGATAAGAAGCAATTCAAAGACAAAGTCTCAAGCACGCAAACAAGTTGTCTAATTGACACTTGGGGGCTAATGGGCAATTGAAGAGTTAAACAGTAATGATTCAAAGACAAAGTCTCAAGCACACAAACAAGTTGTCTACTTGACACTTGGGGGCTAATGGATTATTGAACTATCAAAGGAAAAGTCAAGCAAGTCCCAGTCACATAAACCGAGTTATGTCCCTGGCACTTGGGGGCTAATGCAAGATCAATCGATTCATCAAAAAGTACCGGTTCACCTTCTCAATATAAGCTAAACCGGAACTTGGGGGCTGATACGGTATAGACAGAAGTGCATTGAAAATCAAAAGAAGAGGCAAAGGATTACCTCATACTTGTCTTTCATCATATTAATCAGACCTGCCTCATAGTCCCGACCTGTGTGGAGCCGGTTCAAATACCCGGAATAGAGTTCCTGGGCACTCATCTCAGCAAAGCTGGATAGTTCGGTACTCCATTTACCCTTTTCCTTGTGCAGTTTCTCCGCTTTAGCCGTATGTTTGGCTAAGACAGTGGGCTCAGCAGGAGCGGTGTAAGCGGTATGGGTTATCTCCACATCTGGAGAAGCAGTAGCTGGTGGTGGGGTTGCAGTACGAACCGGACTGGCTGGAGCCGGATTGGGCTGAGGAGTATTAGCCCGGGCAGGACTGGATGGTTCAAGAACGTCTTCAGCATTTGGATTCTCTGGCATAGTTGTGTGGTCTGCAGGGGCAGGATCTTCAAGAGGGACAGTTGAGTCCGGGTTAGCTGTCGGATCATCAACAACAGTCTGAACAATTGGATGGTTGGCCTTTGGTTTTTTACTAGGCTTTGGCTTGCTGAAGAAAGTTGGAGAAATAAGTTAGAACTGTAAGACAAAGGTGCAATCATAAACCGGATAGATTTAAAAGACTTACCCTGGGACAGTTTTCAGGGGTGGAAGCTGAGTTGCAGTTGATTCACCGGAAGAGGATAACGGAGTCTCCTGATAATCAGGGTCAGACGGTTTAAGAGGTTTTCGTATAAGCCCGGCCTTGGGATGAAGGAGGGTTGGAGAGAGTATAACCTCAGAGCGGCGCTTCCGAGCCGGAGTAAGGGAAATTCCGTATGATTCCACTGCAAGACCGCTGTGGCGAGTGGTCCGGCGAAGAGCTTCGTGTTGTTGTTTCTTCAAAAGAAAATTAGGATCCAATTGAGCATAAGGATGAGAAAACTGATATTTCCGGACTGTCCGACGACTTTTTTGTGGAAGCGGTTCTGAATCGGAAGAAAGGATAGTTACCTCAACTTCGGCCGGTTTATCTCCTTCCGCCAACTCCTGTGAAAAGTTATCATTAGATACATATATGAGTAAAAGCAAATAAGTTGAAGCCGGATCAATTCATACCTCAGAGTCCGGATCGTCATCCTCAGTGTGAGAACTAGAGCCGCCAGCCGCTTTTCTCTTCTTATTAGCCAAGGTTTTCCGACGGGTTTGTTTTCCGGGTTTCTCCTGAGGCTTTCTTTTCCAGAAAGGATCCTCGGCCTATTCAGACAGAAAAGAGACAGTTAGAAGACGGTTTATGTAAACGGATTAAAAATATATATAACAAAGCAAGGCTTACTGCAGGCAGCTTGTTTTTCTTGTAATACGGAGCCAATCAGATTTTGCTGCAATCCTCTAAGGAGACGTTAAGCATCTTCTTAGCCGATTCAATGACCTCCGATTCAGAAAGCTTATCCTTGGTAAACCGTTGAGGGTCGTCCGGTTTACCAGAATACTTGCACATCAATTGTGATCACGGACTCAAGGGAAGGATACTCCAAGAGAGCCAACAGCGCATAAAATTGGTTCCAATTAAACCGTTGGCCATAAACGCTTTCAGTCTAGCAAGCTGAGAAGCAAACCGGGGCCGTTCGGCAGAGCTAAGTCGCTGTGGCAAAGGGTGATCTTCCGGAAGACGGTGCTCGCGATAACCCGGCAGTGGGTTCTCCCCTTGCGGAGAAGTGTCAATATAGTAAAACCAAGACTTGTTCCATTCCTTCGGATGCGTGTGGAGAGCGGCATGAGGAAAGACTGCATCTCTCCTTTTCTGGATGCTAACCCCGCCAAGTTCTTGATGTGGTCCGCTGGTGAACTCAGTACGCCGGTTCAGGTGAAAGAAATCCCGGAACAAGTCAAAAGACGGTTCTTCTTGCAGATATACCTCTGAGAAAACTTGGAAGTCACAGATATTGGAAACGGAGTTGGGACCAATGTCCTGAGGATGGAGTTGGAAAGCGGCAAGCACATCTCGGAAGAATCTTGAACCGGGAGGTGTGAAGCCTCGGGCTATGTGGTCGAAGAAAACAATAACCTCCCCCTCTCTGGGAGTAGGAGGGCATTCATTTCCTGGAGCCCGCCACTTTAAAACGGATTGAGGACCTAAAGTACCAATGGCAGCAACGTTGGCCAAGTCTTCTTCCGTAATAATGGAAGGAACCCAATCGCAAGACACAAATTGTTTGGCCATGACAGCAGAAGAGCAAGCGCTAAAAAGATAAAGTGTAAAGACCGGATTATTTAAGTACAGCAGCATAAACCGGAAGATATATATGAAGATCACGCAACGGTTTAGACAAGGGACTAATGATACAGATAACCCGGCAATAACAGGGAGCTATGCTATTACCGGTTCATGACATCGATAGAAGAAGAGCTAAACCGTCGCGTATGTTTTTATAATTATTTACAGAGTTTGTGCATGACAGTTTAAACCGGAGTATACTTAACAGATCTACAAAGGAGAAGAAACAGGTTTTCACACACAATTAAAGCAGAGCGGATCTGAGCATGCAAGAAAAAGAAAAATAAATGCAAGGATATACGGGAAGAACTACAAAGGTGATATATGGAGCGGATGCATCTGCAGGTTGTACATAAACAACGAAGATCTGAAGCATATACAACGGAGCAGAGGCAAAGCTTAAAGGGCAAGATCTAAAAATAAAAGTCACTGAAAACTATTTGCTTAAGTTGAATAAGGTGAAGCTCTCGTTAAGGCTCTAATGGCGGAGGCGCGAGGAAGAACCCTAGAAGATACAGATTTATAATGAAGAAGAAAGACATACCTGGAACAGCAAGGATCAGCGGCGGAGGTTCTCTGGTCAAACTCAGGGCGATGCAGCGGCCGGTGAGAGCTTGGATTCGGCGGTTGATGACGGCAGTTCGAGCTCGAGCGTCAATGGCGTCTTGAGCTCGGGCGACGGAGGAAGAAGAGAGAGGAAGAGAATAACAGATGGGGGCAGCGGTATTTATAAGAAGAAAGTCAGATCTGAAGCGATAGGTGCGGGATTCGAGGAGGCAAAGGATCGGATAAAGATCTTCCGACGCCTCGATTTTCGGGATAACCCTTAAACAAGGCTGATGGACAGCTCACAGCGTTAAATGCGGAAGTGATGTCACGGTCAGATTCAGTGATGCTCGAGGATGACGTCAGGGCCGGTTTACAAAAAAAATGAGAAGACACAGAAGAAAATTATGCAAGACTGAGAAGATTGATGTGAACAAGTTCAAATCATTCTGGGGCCTAATGTCAGGGATATGACTAGCAGGTATGAACCGGCTAGTATAAACCGGTTTATTATAATATGTTTGGTTGTAATATTTAGTAAAGGCTGCGGCCCATGAGATCTTAGGGCCCATGTACATAGCTATGGTTTGTAAACCGCCCGATGATGTAACTTGAGAGATAAGGAAGAAAAGACAGAGACCGAGGCGGACACGAGTATGAGCCGGCCTCGGGATTCTGTAAACCGGACCAGGCGTCGCCTCTATATAAAGGGACGACCCGGCGGTGGTTCAGAGAGAAGCGAGAAAGAATCCATCGAGATAGGCAAGCAAACCGCTCCCTGTTCATCGACGCCCAAGTAATACCAAACCGAACTAGACGTAGGCTTTTACCTTCATCAAAGGGGCCGAACTAGTATAAACCCTTTGTGTCCTTTGTGTGCTTTTAACCCCTTCAAGCTAACCTGTGCGATGGTTCCATCATCAAGTCCGCTAAACCGGACATCTGCTGTGTTAATTCCACGACACCCGGGTCGAGAGATATGAAGTCTCCAACAAGTTCTTCAGTTGTAAGATGGAGGAAAACAATTCTTTCAGTGAGCATATACTCAAAATGTGTGGGTTGCACAACCACTTGTCTCAGCTGGGAGTTAATCTTCCAGATGACTTGGTCATTGACAGAATCCTCCAGTCGCTTCCACCTAGCTACAAGAGCTTTGTGATGAACTTCAATATGCAAGGGATGGAGAAGTCCATTCCTGAGTTATATTCGATGCTGAAATCAACGGATGTGGAGATCAAAAAGGAACATCAAGTGTTGATGGTGAATAAGACCACTAACTTCAATAAAGGCAAGGGTAAGAAGAACTTCAAGAAGGACGGCAAGGGAGTTGACGTGCCCGGTAAGTCAGTTGCTGGGAAGAAGCCAAAGAATGGACCCAAGCCAGAGACTGAGTGGTTTTATTACAAGGGAATTGGTCACTTGAAGCGGAACCGCCCCAAGTTCTTAGCGGATAAGAAGGCCGGCAACGTCAAAGGTATATATGATATACATGTTATTGATGTGTACCTTACCAGCGCTCGTAGTAGCTCCTGGGTATTTGATACCGGTGTAGTTGCTCACATTTGTAACTCAAAACAGGAGTCGCTGAATAAGCGGGGACTGGCAAAGGACGAGGTGAGGATGCGCGTCGGGAATGGTTCCAAGGTCGATGTGATCGCCGTCGGCACGCTACCTCTATATCTACCTTCGGGGTTAGTTTTAAACCTCAATAATTGTTATTTAGTACCAGCTTTGAGCATGAACATTGTATCTGGATCTCGTTTGATGCGAGATGGCTACTCATTTAAATATGAGAATAATGGTTGTTCTATTTATATGAGAGATATGTTTTATGGTCATGTGATACGTCCCCAACGTATCTATAATTTTTATTGTTCCATGCTATTATATATTCTGTTTTGGATGTTTAATGGGCTTTATTATGCACTTTTATATTATTTTTGGGACTAACCTACTAACCCAAGGCCCAGTGCAAATTGATGTTTTTTTGCCTATTTCAGAGTTTCGCAGAAAAGGAATATCGAACGGAGTCCAAACGGAATGAAACCTTCGGGAGAGTTATTTTTGGAACCGTAACTACCCAGAAGACTTGGAGTACACGCGAGGGAACGAAAGAGGCGGCCATGAGGGTCTAGGGCACGCCCCCTACCCTTGGGCGCACCCCACCCTCGTGGGCCCCCTCTGGCACCCCCGATGCCCTCCTTCCTCCTATATATATCCATATACCCTGAAAACATCGAGGCAACACAGAAAACCCTAATTCCACCATTGCAACCTTCTGTTCCCGTGAGATCCCATCTTGGGGCCTGTTCCGGAGCTCCACCGGAGGGGGGATCTATCACAGAGTGCTTCTACATCAACGCCATAGCCTCACCAATGAGTTGTGAGTAGTTTAACACAGACCTTCGGGTCTATAGTTATTAGCTAGATGGCTTCTTCTCTCTTTTTAGATCTCAATACAAAGTTCTCCTCGATCTTCGAGGAGATCTATTCGATGTAATCTTTTTGCGGTGTGTTTGTCGAGATCCAATGAATTGTGGGTTTATGATCAAGATTATCTATGAACAATATTTGATTCTTTTCTGAAATCTTTTATGTATGATTATAATATCCTTGCAAGTCTCTTTGAATTATTGGTTTGGTTTGGCCTACTAGATCTATAGTTCTTGCAATGGGAGAAGTGCTTGGCTTTGGGTTCAATCTTGCGGTGTCCTTTCCCAGTGACAACAGGGGTAACAAGGCACGTATTGTGTTGTTGCCATCGAGGATAAAAAGATGGGGTTTATATCATATTGCTTGAGTTTATCCCTCTACATCATGTCATATTGCTTAAAGCATTACTCTGTTCTTATGAACTTAATACTCTAGATGCATGCTGGATAGCGGTCGATGTGTGGAGTAATAGTAGTAGATGCAGAATCGTTTCGGTCTACTTGTCACGGACGTGATGCCTATATATAATGATCATGCCTAGATATTCTCATAACTATGCGCTTTTCTAACAATTGCTCGACAGTAATTTGTTCACCCACCGTAGAATTCTGCTTTCATGAGAGAAGCCACTAGTGAAACCTATGGCCCCCGAGTCTATCTTTATCATATTACTTTCCCTTTAATTTTTGCTGCCATTGCTTATTTCCTTTCTTTACTTTCTGTTCTTATATCAAAAATACCAAAAATATTATACTATCCTATTCATCAGATCTCACTTTCGTAAATGGCCGTAAAGGGATTGACAACCCCTTTTTGACCTGGAATTGACAACCCCTTATCGTGTTGGCTGCGAAGTTCTTATTTGTTTGTGCAGGTGCGAGGGACTCGCGTGTGGTCTCCTACTGCATTGATACCTTGGTTCTCAAAAACTGAGGGAAATACTTACGCTACTGTGTTGCATCACCCTTTCCTCTTCGAGGGAATACAACTCAAGCTCGAGAAGTAGCAAGAAGAATTTATGGCGCCGTTGCCAGGGAGGCTTACGCAAAATTCATATACCAAGTACCTATCACAAACCCTTATCCTTCGCACTACATTATTTGCTTCTCGTTTTCCTCTCCCCCACTTCACCCTTGCCGTTTTATTTGCCCTTCTTTTGTCGTGTGTTTATCGTTCGTTTTGCCTCTTGTTTGCTTGTGTGTTGGATTGCTTGCTTGTCACTATGGCTCAAAACAATACCAAATTGTGTGACTTCTCCAATACCAACAATAATGATTTTATTAGCACTCCGATTGCTCCTATTACCGATGCTGAATCTTGTGAGATCAATGCTGCTCTGCTGAATCTTGTCATGAAAGATCAATTTTCTGGCCTTCTTAGTGAAGATGCCGCTACCCATCTAAACAACTTTGTTGATTTGTGTGATATGCAAAAGAAGAGGGATGCGGATAATGATATTGTTAAATTGAAGCTATTCCCGTTTTCACTTAGAGATCGTGCTAAAACTTGGTTTTCCTCTTTGCCTAGAAATAGTATTGATTCATGGAATAAGTGCAAAGATGCTTTTATCTCTAAGTATTTTCCTCCCGCTAAGATTATCTATCTTAGAAACGATATTATGAATTTTAAGCAACTAGATCATGAGCATGTTGCACAAGCTTGGGAGAGAATGAAATTAATGATACGTAATTGCCCTACACATGGTTTGAACTTATGGATGATTATCCAAAACTTTTATGTTGGCTTGAATTTTGCTTCTAGAAATATTTTAGATTCGGCCGCGGGGGGCACTTTCATGGAAACTACCTTAGGAGAAGCTACCAAACTCCTAGATAATATTATGGTAGTGGTAATATTATTGGAAAAGGAGTTCTTCAAAACTTCTTTACTTGTGCCGACGCTTTACCCACTATGGGTGGATCTATTCTTCATAGAACTAGTAGCCTTGCGGATGCCATATCTATGCTTGTAGTTGAAATCGAAAGGCAATTTATCCATATGCATCCTTGCATTCAGAGAATCTTTCTGGAATTTTCCAATATTGGGCATTCTTCTGTTAAGAGCGCAGCTACTATATTTTTGGCTCATAAGTTTAGATTTATCATGAAAGAGGCCAAAGAAATCTTTACGCATTACAGAGTGGATGCTAGTCGTCCTCCTATAGAAGCTATCTTATTCAATCAAGAGGACATAATGCGTTTGCGATCTCTAGATCATGTTGCTTTTAATGAAAACCTTAGAAAAAAGGTTCCTACCGTTGTCTTGGTTGATAGAATTTCCGAATTGAATGATGATTTTTCTACTCAAAATAATGGGTTAGGCTTTTCCCTCGAGCGAAGGCTCATGACCTTTTGCCAAAAGAATGCTTATAATGATGAATTGGTTGTGCAATATAAGCGGCCAAAGGAGGAACCTATACCTCCTGAGCTTGATATGGGGGACTTTTGTCCTATTAAATTTAGCCCTTTTGATTACTTTTGTTTGCCACAAAGAAAACTCACTACTGAACGTAGGGAATATGAGATGAGTTTTCGCGATCTATCTTATCATTATGGCAATACCTAGATCTATTCTTGTATCGTGCCTAGCTAGGGGCGTTAAACGATAGCGCTTGTTGGGAGGCAACCCAATTTTATTTTCTTTGCTTTTGCTTCTGTTTAGGAATAAATATTGCATCTAGCTTCTTTTTAGATGTGGTTTTGTGTTTTAATTAGTGTTTGTGCCAAGTAGAACCTTTGAGAAGACCTGTGTGAAGTTTATATGATCATGCTGTAAAAAATAGAAACTTTAGCGCTCACGAGTTTGGCTGTAATCTTTTACTGGAGAGTGGTATTTAGTTGATTCTTTTTGCAGATGATTAATAGAAAAATTCCTCATGTTTACCAATTTATTTCAAAAAATTTGGAGTTACATAAGTATTCGAAAGTTACAGATTACTACAGACTATTCTGTTTTTGACAGATTCTGTTTTTCGTGTGTTGTTTGCTTATTTTGATGAATCTATGAGTAGTATTGGGGAGTATGAATCATAGATAAGTTGGAATACAGTAGGTTTAACACCAATATAAACAAAGAATGAGTTCATTGCAGTACCTTTGAGTGGTGGTTTGTTTTCTTATACTAACGGAGCTCACGAGATTTTTGGCTAAGTTTTGTGTTGTGACTTGTGAAGTTTTCAAGTTTTGAGTATGGCTTTGATGGACTATGGAACAAAGAGTGGCAAGAGCCTAAGATTTGGGATGCCCAAGGCACCCCAAGGTAAAATTTAAGGACAACCAAAAGCCTAAGCTTGGGGATGCCCCGAGAAGGCATCCCCTCTTTCGTCTTCATCTATCGGTAACTATACTCGGGACTATATTTTTATTCACCACATGATATGTGTTTTGCTTGGAGCGTCATGTATGATTTTAGACTTTGCTTGTTAGTTTGCCACAATCATCCTTGCTAGACACACCTTTTGAGAGAAATAAATATGGTTTAGAATTTATTAGAATACTCTATGTGCTTCACTTATATCTTTTGAGCTAGATAGTTTTGCTCTAGTGCTTCACTTATATCTTTTAGAGCACGGTGGTGGTTTTATTTTGTAGAAATTGATGATCTCTCATGCTTCACTTATATCCTTTTGAGAGTCTTTTATAACAGCATGGTAATGTGCTTTGGTTATAAAACTAGTCCTATTATGATAGGCATCCAAGATGGTCATAGTAAAAACTTTCACATAAAATGCATTGAATATAATGAGAAGTTTGATACTTGATGATTGTTTTGAGATATGAGGATGGTGATATTAGAGTCATGCTAGTGGAGTAATTATGAATTTGAGAAATACTTGTGTTAAAGTTTGCGATTCCCGTAGCATGCACGTATGGTGAACCGCTATGTGACAAAGTTAGAGCATGAGGTATTTATTGAGTGTCATCCTTTGTGTGGAGGTCAGGATCACGCGATGGTTAACTCCTACCAACCCTTCCCCTAGGAGCATGCATTGAATACTTTGCTTTGATAACTCATAGATTTTTGCAATAAGTATATGAGTTCTTTATGACTAATGTTGAGTCCATGGATTATACACACCTCATCCTTCCACCATTGCTAGCCTCTCTTGTACTTTCGCCGGTACCATACACCCACCATATACCTTCCTCAAACAGCCACCATACCTACCTATCATGGCATTTCCATAGCCATTCCGAGATATATTGCCATGCAACTTTCCACCATTCCGTTCATTTGACATGCTTCATCATCATTCACGTAGAGTCATATTTTGTTCTAGCTTCGAGTTGTAATCTTTGAGTTGTAAGTCAATAAAAGTGTGATGATCTTCATTATTAGAGCATTGTCCCATGTGAGGAAAGGCCAAATAAAAAAAATGATAGCCCAAAAAAAATATAGAGATGGGCTAAAAAAAGAGAAAGCCCCTCCAAAAAAATGGGAGAAAAGAGAGAAGGGACAATGCCACTATCCTTTTCCACACTTGTGCTTCAAATTAGCACCATGATCTTCATGATAGAGAGTCTCTTGTTGTATCACTTTCATATACTAGTGGGAATTTTTCATCATAGAAATTGGCTTGTATATTCCAACGATGGGCTTCCTCAAATGCCCTAGGTCTTCATGAGCAAGCAAGTTGGATGCACCCCCACTTAGTTTCTTTTGATGAGCTTTCATACACTTATAGCTCTAGTGCATCCGTTGCATGGCAATCCCTACTCACTCACATTGATATCTATTGATGGGCATCTCCATAGCCCATTGATACGCCTAGTTGATGTGATACTATCTTCCTCCTTTTTGTCTTATCCACAACCACCACTCTATTCCACCTATAGTGCTATATCCATGGCTCACGCTCATGTATTGCGTGAAAGTTGAAAGGTTTGAAATAATTTGAGTATGAAAACAATTGCTTGGCTAAAACCGGGGTTGTGCATGATATGAATATTTTGTGTGATGAAGAGGGAGCATAGCCAGACTATATGATTTTGTAGGGATAACTTTCTTTGGCCATGTTATTTTGAGAAGACTCGATTGCTTTGATAGTATGCTTGAAGTATTATTATTATTATTATGTCAACATAGACTTTTGTCTTGAATCTTTCGGATCTGAACATTCATGCCACAATAAATAAATTACATTGAGAATTGTGTTGGTTAGCATTCCACATCAAAAATTCTGTTTTGTCATTTACCTACTCGAGGACGAGCAGGAATTAAGCTTGGGGATGCTTGATACGTCTCCAATGTATCTATAATTTTTTATTGTTCCATGCTATTATATATTCTGTTTTTGGATGTTTAATGGGCTTTATTATGCACTTTTATATTATTTTTGGGACTAAACTACTAACCCAAGGCCCAGTGCAAATTGCTGTTTTTTGCCTATTTCAGAGTTTCGCAGAAAAGGGATATCAGACAGAGTCCAAACGGAATGAAACCTTCGGGAGAGTTATTTTTGGAACCGTATCTACCGAGAAGACTTGGAGTACACACGGGGGAATGAAAGAGGCGGCCACGAGGGTCCAGGGCGTGCCCCCTACCCCTGGGCGCGCCCCCCACCCTCGTGGGCCCCCTCTGGCTCCCCTGATGCCCTCCTTCCTCATATATATCTATCCATATACCCTGAAAACATCGAGGCAAAAGAGAAACCCCTAATTCCACCGCCGCAACCTTCTGTTCCCGTGAGATCCCATCTTGGGGCATGTTCCGGAGCTCCGCCGGAGGGGGGATCTATCACGGAGTGCTTCTACATCAACGCCATAGCCTCACCAATGAGTTGTGAGTAGTTTACCACACACCTTCGGGTCTATAGTTATTAGATAGATGGTTTCTTCTCTCTTTTTGGATCTCAATACAAAGTTCTCCTCGATCTTCGAGGAAATCTATTCGATGTAATCTTTTTACGGTGTGTTTGTCGAGATCCGATGAATTGTGGTTTTTTTTATCAAGATTATCTATGAACAATATTTGATTCTTTTCTAAAATCTTTTATGTATGATTATAATATCCTTGCAAGTCTCTTTGAATTATTGGTTTGGTTTGGCCTACTAGATCTATAGTTCTTGCAATGGGAGAAGTTCTTGGCTTTGGGTTCAATCTTGCGGTGTCCTTTCCCAGTGACAGCAGGGGCAGCAAGGCACATATTGTATTGTTGCCATCGAGGATAAAAATATGGGGTTTATATCATATTGCTTGAGTTTATCCCTCTACATCATGTCATCTTGCTTAAAGCATTACTCTGTTCTTATGAACTTAATACTCTAGATGCATGCTGGATAGCGGTCGATGTGTGGAGTAAAAGTAGTAGATGCAGAATCATTTCGGTCTACTTGTCACGGACGTGATGCCTATATATAATGATCATGCCTAGATATTCTCATAACTATGCACTTTTCTATCAATTGCTCGACAGTAATTTGTTCACCCACCGTAGAATTCTGCTTTCATGAGAGAAGCCACTAGTGAAACCTATGGCCCCCGGGTCTATCTTTATCATATTACTTTCCCTTTAATTTCTGCTGCCATTGCTTATTTGCTTTCTTTACTTTCTGTTCTTATATCAAAAATACCAAAAATATTATACTATCCTATCTATCAGATCTCACTTTCGTAAGTGACCGTAAAGGTATTGACAACCTCATATCGCATTGGCTGCGAAGTTCTTATTTGTTTGTGCAGGTACGAGGGACTCGCGCGTGGTCTCCTACTAGATTGATATCTTGGTTCTCAAAACCTGAGGGAAATACTTACACTACTGTGTTGCATCACCCTTTCCTCTTCGAGGGAATACAACGCAAGCTCAAGAAGTAGCATCATGCCCCGCTGGTCAATGGTTTATTTTTATTAAATCTCGAACGTGATGTTACACATATTCATAGTGTGAATGCCAAAAGATGTAAGGTTGATAATGAAAGTCCCACATACTTGTGGCACTGCCGCCTTGGTCATATTGGTGTCAAACGCATGAAGAAATTCCATGCAGATGGACTTTTGGAGTCTCTTGATTATGAATCATTTGACACGTTTGAACCAAGACTCCGTTCTTCGGAACAATGGAGCGAGCAACTAACTCGTTGGAAATAATACATACTGATGTATGAGGTCCAATGAGCGTTGAGGCTCGTGGTGGCTATCATTATGTTCTCACCCTCACTGATGACTTAAGTAGATATGGGTATGTCTACTTAATGAAACACAAATCTGAGACCTTTGAAAAGTTCAAGGAATTTCTGAGCGAGGTAGAGAATCAACATGACAGGAAAATAAAGTTCTTACGATCTGATCGTGGAGGAGAATATTTGAGTCACGAGTTTGGCACACACTTAAGGAAATGTGGAATTGTTTCACAACTCACGCCGCCTGGAACACCTCAGCGTAATGGTGTGTCCAAACGTCGTAATCGCACTCTATTGGATATGGTGCGATCTATGATGTCTCTTACAGATCTACTACTATCATTTTGGGGTTATGCTTTAGAGACTGTCGCATTCACTTTAAATAGGGCACCGTCTAAATCTGTTGAGACGACACCGTATGAATTATGGTTTGGGAAGAAACCTAAGCTGTCGTTTCTGAAAGTTTGGGGATGCGATGCTTATGTAAAGAAACTTCAACCTGAAAAGCTCGAACCCAAATCGGAAAAGTGCGTCTTCATAGGATACCCTAAGGAAACTATTGGGTATACCTTCTACCTCAGATCCGAAGGCAAGATCTTTGTTGCCAAGAATGGATCCTTTCTGGAGAAAGAGTTTCTCTCGAAAGAAGTAAGTGGAAGGAAAGTAGAACTTGATGAGGTAATTGTACCCCCTCTTGAACCGGAGAGTAGCGCAACACAGGAAGATGTTTCTGTGGTGCCTGCACCGACTAGAGAGGAAGTTTATGATGATGATCATGAAACTTCGGATCAAGTTGCTAATGCACTTCGTAGGTCCACGAGGACACGTTCTGCACCAGAGTGGTACGGCAACCGTGTCCTGGAAATCATGTTGTTAGACAACGGTGAACCTTTGAACTACGAAGAATCGATGGCGGGTCCGGATTCCAAAAAATGGCTTGAAGCCGTGAAATCCGAGATAGGATCCATGTATGAGAACAAAGTACCACCCCGGGTCCTTGCCTGCTGCCGCCTCCCCCTGCTTGCTTGCCGCGCCACTTCATCACGCAGGTGATTCCTGCAGGCGCGTCGTCGCTGCCTGTGCTGTTGGGTGATGGGCCTCGAACCCCTCGTTGGTTACCCCAAGTGGAAGGTGTAAGATGCAGTAAGTAGAAGTGTTTTCCCCTAGCAAAGATGCCAAGGATCGAATCCCCAGAGACTCCTAGGTTCAACAGGTAGGTGTCAACTGCTAACGGCGCAATTAGCAATCAATGTGGACCTGCACACAGATACAAATAACTTTGCTCCCAACGAGTACAGAGAGGTTGTCAATCTCTCCGGCCTTGTAGTTCACAAAGGGTTAAAAGCAATATGATAGTAGTGATAGATAGTGTTTTGCAATAGTAAATAAAATAGCGAAAAGTAAATAGTGGATGTGATCGATGATGGTAATATGGACCGGAGTCTCATGATGTTCACTAGTGATGTCTCTCTCCCAAAAGACGATAAAACAGCTATGTGAGGTAAACAAATTACAGCTGGGCAATTGACAGGACCACGAACGCAAACCAATGCTAACTACATTACAAGAAAGGTTGAGGTTCAAAGCATGGGCGGTACGCCAAAGTAAGTAGACCGAAATCCATCAATATCTACTACTAATCATCCACCTTGAGATATCTATCCAAAACATCTCGCTGGTATTAAGTTGCGAGTCCCACCCATAGTGTAAACTCAATGCAACAGACAACTGCATTAAAAGAACTTTGCGTAAAGTAAACAATCCTTGCACCCGCGGGCACAAGCACCGTTGTTTTCCCCCTTGTGGCAACATCACATCCCCTAGACTAATGTTTCTGTCACTCAAGCTAGTCATCGAGGGGCATGAACCCACAATCGAGCATAACGTTCCCTCTTGGAGTCACTACCTATTACTCGGCCAAAGCAATAAATAACAACGGAGAACATGCAAGAATTACTTATGAACTAAAATATAAAAGAGGTGAATCAAAATATATTACTCAAGATCAATCTGAACATAATCTCATAATCCATCGGATCCCAGCAAACTCAACATAGCAACAGCATAAGGATTACATAGGTGCCTCGATCATGTAGGGCAGCTCACGAGGACTAATTAGTGAAGCACAAGAACGGGAGGAGAACATCACATAGCTATTGGTCATGGACTCATGGTCCAAGGGAGACTACTCACGAGTCATCCGGGAGGCGTCCTTGGTGGTGGAGAAGCTCCCGGTGGTGATCCTCCCCTCCGGCAGGGTGCCGGGAAGAGTTCTCCTGGTGCTCCCGATCTTGGAAGCGGCGGCGGCAGTGGAACAGAGATGGGATCGCGAAAAGAAGTCCTTTTCTGAGGGTTACGGAGAACCCTTTAAATATATGCCAAAGTAGGGCACCGGGGGAGCCTTAGGGGGCCCAGGCGCCCCCCCGGCGCGGCCCAGGGGGGGCGCGCCCACAGGGCGCCTGGAGCCCCTGTGCCCCCCCCAGGCTGCCCTTCGGACGCAGTGTTGTTTCCGGTTCGCTGATTTTTTATATAATTTTTCTGGATTTTTCTGGGCAGTTCTCGAAACGTGAAAACCTGAAATAGAAAAACAGCCGAAAACAGAAACTGGCACTGGGGTGCACTGGATTAGTAAGTTAGTCCAAATATGATCAAAAGTGTATGGAAGTGTATGAATATCATAGCAATATCACCCAAAAGTGGCATGGAGCAAGCAGAAATTATAGATACATTTTGGACGTATCAACATCCCCAAGCTTAATTCCTGCTCGTCCTCGAGTAGGTAAATGATAACAAGAATAATTTCTGTGGTGACATGCTATTAACCATATAGGACTTTCTCATAGTCATATGACAAAAGCTTACTGAGACAATGATTCTAAAGTAATTAAGTTGTCTCAAGAGAAAATCACAAATGACTGAAAGTTTTACAACATGAAACTGAAACATCAAAAAGATTTGTAATGAACATGATGTGCAAATATGATCAAGTGATATCTAGCTTGCCCCCTTTAGTGATGCAAAACATAAATGCAAGGGCACCTTCAAGGTTTAAGTGATGACTAGATACAATCATTTCAGAATAAACGATATCACAATCATGCAAAAGACAATGCTACTTTGGGACAATGCACATTACACTCAGAATGACAATCATGCTCTCAGTAGTTGGTGCTTGAAGTGCTAGAGCTTTTTATTTTGAAATATGGAAGCAATTGTGTCAATGGTAGTAGTACTTCATATGTGTCATGCATAAAACATCCTGTAAGTTGCAAGCCTCATGCATCGAATACCAATAGTGCTCGCTCCTTGTCCTAATTAGCTCGGATCCCCATGGGTTATCATTGCATTGCATATGATTTAACCGAGTGTCACAAAGGGGTACCTCTATGCCATCTGTACAAAGGTCCAAGGAGATAGATCGCATTTGATTTCTCGTTTTTGATAGATCTCAACTTGAGGACATCCATACCGGGACAACATAGAAAATAGATGATGGACTCCTCTTTAATGCATAAGCATATTCTCATGAGAGATTGAGGATTAAGGTCCAAGCTAAAACTTCCACCATGATGCATGGCTTTGGTTGGCGGCCCAATGTTCTTCTCTAACAATATGCATATTAATTCATCCCACGGTAAATCACCCTTACTTCAGACAAGACGAACATGCATAGCAACTCACATGATATTCAACAAAAGTGTGACAGTTGATGGCGTCCCCAGAAACATGGTTACCGCTCAGCAAGCAACTCATAAGAAATAAGATACATAGGTAACATATTCTTTACCACAATAGTTTTAAGGCTACTTTCCCATGAGCTATGTATTGCATGGTTAATTTGCTTAGTGCAGGTGGAGGTTAGCAAAAGACTGGGAGCGACCAACTAAGAGAGCAATGACGGTCATAATCATGCAGAGCGACAAAGCAATATTGAATCAGGCATGGTAGTTATATCGCTACTTAGAAATAAAAGATCATCAAGGCTTGACAGACTTCCTTTACAGTCTTGAATATGCGTGAGCATACGCCAAGTCAATCAAAATAAATTCTCGAAGGAAGATATTACTAGACCATACCATATCATAGGCAAACAAACCAAGTTGGTACTCCAATAACACATTGGGAACCCCCCCCCCCCCAGCTATCTGAGATTAACCAAAAGAAAACCTGAACTACTAAGCACCATCATGCAAGTAGCATCTTTATCATAGACACATTAACCCATGCAACGGAAGCAAACTCTCTTAATAAAGTGAGCATGGTGATTAAAGAGAGTTCAAGCAACCAACTAAATAAAAGCTCTTGAAAAGATAAGCATGTATACTAAGAGCAAAGTATGATAGTAGCTATTAAAAGACAAAGAACACACACAGCATAGATAGACATGAAAATTCTATGTAATGTTCTAGGTAGAGGTGGAGCGTGTTTCTCTCCCACATAAAGGAATGCTGGGTTCCGACTCGTTATGAAAAACTAAAAAGAAAACTAAAAGCAAGACGCTCCAAGCATAGCACATAACACATGAAGTGATAAAAATATAGCGGAACGAAAGACGAACTGATAATGTTGATGGAGAAGGGGATGCACGGGGGCATCCCCAAGCTTAGACGCTTGAGTCTCCTTGAATATTTCTTGGGGGTGCACGGGGGCATCCCCAAGCTTGAGCGCTTGACACTCCTGAATCTTTTTATCATCTTCCCTCGCACACTTGAAAACTCCTTTCATACACAACTCATCATAATCTGATTAGCGAGGTTAGTACCCTTAATAAAATAATTATACCTTGCTGGAAATAAGGATATTCTTGAAGTTCTACTGTTTCTCAAGATTGCCAAAAGGTTTTTGCAAAGAAAAAGCAAGTTTTTAATTTGCAAAGTGAAGGTAAGGCAAAACAGGACAGAATCTGTGAAAAACAGAACAGCAGGCAGTAATCGACCTGTTCGAGGTACTTCTGCAACTCAAATAAAAAAACTCAGAACTGACGCACGAAAGACAATTATATAGAGAACGCTGTCGAGAAAATTCAGACCAAAAAGATGATCTGGTGATTTTATACGAATTTTTCTATCCAAGGACAGAATCTGTTTCCTGGACAGCACCTCACAACTTTTGAACTTTCTAGCAATCAGAGGCTATACTTGGCACAAATATGAAAAGCAAAGATACAATGATGATGCTACAGCAGTAAACAACATCAAGACTCAACAAAAACAAAAATTTTATTCATGTGGGCTGCCTCCCAAAAGCGCTTTCTTTTATGCCTTTAAGCTAGGCATAATGCATAGATCAAGTTTTATCAAGAGTAAAAGAATAGCTAGCCCGTACAACGGACTCAAAAGGTAACTTGACCTTCTTACGAGGGAAGTGTTCCATCCCTTTCTTGAGTGGAAACTGAAATTTTATATTACCCTCTTTCATGTCAATGACAGCACCAACGGTGCGTAAAAAGGGACGTCCCAAAATAATTGGACATGAAGGATCACATTCAATATCCATAATAGTGAAATCAACGGGCACATAATTATCATTGACAACAATAAGAACATCGTCGATCCTCCCCAAAGGTTTCTTTATGGAAGAATCAACGAGACGAACACCAAAAGAACAAGAATCGTAAGGTTTCAATTTAAGCATATCATATATCCTTTTGGGCATAACAGAGGTACTAGCACCAACATCACATAATGCATAACAAGAGAAGTCATTCAAATAAATTTTTATCATAGGATCCCAACCATCTTCTAGCTTTCTAGGTATGGAGGCTTCTACTCTAAGTTTCTCCTCCCTAGCTTTGATGAGAGCATTAGTGATATGCTCTGTGAAGGCAAGGTTAAGCGTGCTAGTGCGGGGATCTCTAGACATCTTGTGAAGGAAATCAATAACTTCGGTAAGAGTGCAATTATCAAAATCAAGGTCACGAGCATCAAGTAAAGTAGTAGTGGTGTCCTTAAGGTTCACCTGTTTAGTAGTTTCTATAGCATCACCATTAATAGGTCCATTGGGACCAGGAGTACATTGGGTGCTAAGAGTGTGAACATCCTCAATAACTTGGATAGTAGCAACAGTGTGGTGGGTAGGAAGGCTCTTAATTCTTTCCTCTTCCTCCCTTTCTCTAGCCCATCTTTCTTTAAGCTTAGCCATCATTCTAATATTTTCATTAATTTGTACTTGAGTAGCATTAATAGGGATGACTTCCCTCTCCTTCAGTGGAGAAGTTTCAATTTTTAGCAATTTTACCTCATTGGCTAAGTGGTCTACCTTAAAAGAAAGATCATCTAATTTATGTAGTTTCTCTTCTACATTCTTATTAAAGGCTTTTTGGGTAGTGATGAAATCTCTAAGCATGGTCTCTAGTTCAGTATTGGAGTTCTTGGTACTAGGATAAGCATTGTTGTTCCCATAAGAGTTAGAGGGGAACGGTCTAGAATTGTTACCAAAGTTACTCCTATAAGCATTGTTGTTGAAATTGTTTCTAGAGATAAAGTTAACATCTACTTGTTCTTGAGCAATCAAAGAATTTAAAGGAACATCACGAGGATCAACAGTAGATTGCTTCGAAAGTAGAGACATGATCAAGTCAACCTTTTCATTAAGGGAGGAAATCTCCTCGACAGAGTTTACCTTCCTACCTGTTGGAGCGCGTTCGGTGTGCCATTGGGAATAGTTGGTCATCATTTCATCGAGAAGTTTTGTGGCAGCACGAAGTGTAGTTGACATAAAAGTTCCTCCCGCGGCCGAATCTAACAAGTTCCGCGAGGTAAAGTTCAAGCCTGCATAAAAAGTTTGGATAACCATCCAAGTAGTCAAACCGTGAGTAGGGCAGTTTTTGATAAGAGACTTCATACGTTCCCAAGCTTGGGCAACGTGTTCATTATCCAATTGTTTAAAATTCATGATGTTACTTCTAAGTTGGATAATTTTAGCAGGTGGATAGTATTTTCCGATAAAAGCATCTTTGCACTTGTCCCATGAATCTATGCTATTTCTAGGCAAAGACTGAAACCAAATTTTAGCTCCTCCTCTCAAGGAGAAAGGAAAAAGATTAAGCTTAACAATATTACCATCTATTTCTTGGTACTTTTCCATATCACAAAGTTCAACAAAATTGTTCAAGTGTAAAGCAGCATCATCTCCAGCACCGGAGAATTGTTCTCTCATGACTAAGTTCAGTAAAGCAGGTTTAATTTCATATGAAGGTGCTGAAGTGGCAGGTGTAGTGATAGGTGTGCTGATAAAGTCATCGTTGTTGTGACTAGTGAAGTCACACAACTTGGTGTTCTCGGTGGAACCCATAGTAGCAAGCAATCAAGATAACTATTTTTGTGATTTTCGATAAAAGGAACTAAAGCAAAAAAATGAAAGGTAAACTAACAAGACTAAAAAGCAAAGGTAAAAGATAGCATGCAACTCCCCTATCCTGAAGAGTGGAGTCCCCGGCAACGGCGCCAGAAAATACTCCTTGATGGGCCTCGAACCCCTCGTTGGTTACCCCAAGTGGAAGGTGTAAGATGCAGTAAGTAGAAGTGTTTTCCCCTAGCAAAGATGCCAAGGATCGAATCCCCAGAGACTCCTAGGTTCAACAGGTAGGTGTCAACTGCTAACGGCGCAATTAGCAATCAACGTGGACCTGCACACAGATACAAATAACTTTGCTCCCAACGAGTACAGAGAGGTTGTCAATCTCTTCGGCCTTGTAGTTCACAAAGGGTTAAAAGCAATATGATAGTAGTGATAGATAGTGTTTTGCAATAGTAAATAAAATAGCGAAAAGTAAATAGTGGATGTGATCGATGATGGTAATATGGACCGGAGTCTCATGATGTTCACTAGTGATGTCTCTCTCCCAAAAGACGATAAAAAAGCTATGTGAGGTAAACAAATTACAGCTGGGCAATTGACAGGACCACGAACGCAAACCAATGTTGACTACATTACAAGAAAGGTTGAGGTTCAAAGCATGGGCGGTACACCAAAGTAAGTAGACCGAAATCCATCAATATCTACTACTAATCATCCACCTTGAGATATCTATCCAGAACATCTCGCTGGTATTAAGTTGCGAGTCCCACCCATAGTGTAAACTCAATGCAACAGACAACTGCATTAAAAGAACTTTGCGTAAAGTAAACAATCCTTGCACCCGCGGGCACAAGCACCGTTGTTTTCCCCCTTGTGGCAACAGCACATCCCCTAGACTCATGTTTCTGTCACTCAAGCTAGTCATCGAGGGGCATGAACCCACAATCGAGCATAACGTTCTCTCTTGGAGTCACTACCTATTACTCGGCCAAAGCAATAAATAACAACGGAGAACATGCAAGAATTACTTATGAACTAAAATATAAAAGAGGTGAATCAAATATATTACTCAAGATCAATCTGAACATAATCTCATAATCCATCGGATCCCAGCAAACTCAACATAGCAACAGCATAAGGATTACATAGGTGCCTCGATCATGTAGGGCAGCTCACGAGGACTAATTAGTGAAGCACAAGAACGGGAGGAGAACATCACATAGCTACTGGTCATGGACTCATGGTCCAAGGGAGACTACTCACGAGTCATCCGGGAGGCGTCCATGGTGGTGGAGAAGCTCCAGGTGGTGATCCTCCCCTCCGGCAGGGTGCCGGGAAGAGTTCTCCTGGTGCTCCCGATCTTGGAAGCGGCGGCGGCGGCGGAACAGAGATGGGATCGTGAAAAGAAGTCCTTTTCCGAGGGTTACGGGGAACCCTTTAAATATATGCCAAAGTAGGGCACCGGGGGAGCCTCGGGGGGCCCAGGCGCCCCCCCGGGGCTGCCCAGGGGGGCGCCTGGAGCCCCTGTGCCCCCCCAGGCCGCCCTTCAGACGTAGTGTTGTTTCCGGTTCGCTGATTTTTTATATAATTTTTCTGGATTTTTCTGGGCAGTTCTCGAAACGTGAAAACCTGAAATACAAAAACATCCGAAAACAGAAACTGGCACTGGGGTGCACTGGATTAGTAAGTTAGTCCAAATATGATCAAAAGTGTATGGAAGTGTATGAATATCATAGCAATATCACCCAAAAGTGGCATGGAGCAAGCAGAAATTATAGATACGTTTTGGACGTATCATTGGGCGCCAGATCCAGGCCGCCGATTCGGTCGTCGCCGCCCCATGGCCAGCACCTGCGAGATGCGCCGCTGGAGATGGTGCCGGAGACGCCGCCTGAGCTCCAGGGCGCCCAGCCGCGGGTCGCATCCATCATCGTCGTCCCGTCGACTCGGGTCCATGGCGCCTCGTCCTCCTCCTGCAACGGCTCTCCAACGGATGCGGGGCGTGATGCAGATGCGTCCGGCGAGGAATGGCGGCTAGTGTGCCACCGGCGTGGCCCGCGCCTCACGCCTCTTCCTGCATCGACCTCTGCTCGGCGCCCCCTCCCAACCTGGCTGCACGGGAGATGCTGCCGCTGCCTCGCCCCGGGTCACCGTGCTTCGGTTTGCCGGGACCCCTTCAGGTGCTCTCGCTGCCTCCAGTCCGGTCACCGTGCTCGCGGATGCACCAACGCGTGGCGCCCGCTCAGCTCCCTGAAGATCCTGCGACGTCTTGCTACAACTCCCCCCGTGCCTCACCCGGCTCCCCGTCCATCGACTCGTTGTTGGCCTGCTCCTCCCCAAGCTGAAATGCCCACCTCGTCAGCATGGCCTCAACTCGAAGGCGCTGCCCTGTGGAGGGAAGGTCTTGCTGCTACTGATGTGCTGCACCAAGCAGCACACAACTCCGGTCATGCGGCGACTGTTTGGCTTGCCGGGGCGCAGTCGGATGCCTCTTGCAAGGCCGTGGCAGAGGTCCTTGCGACCGCAATCGGCGCAAACATCATGGAAATCAGGGTCATCCGCCAATTTGTGGATAATGCCACCGTCGATCGTCAAGGGGCGAACACCCGTGCTGCTTCCCCGTCCAAGCGAATGCCTGCTTCAACCGTGCTGGAGGATGTTCCTACTACGTGTGGTGCTCTCTGCATTCGCTCTCCGACCAGGACTATGCTCCCCTCGCCGTCTTCATCTGCATCACGACCCCCAGGATTTGAAGCTTCACCCGTGATGAGCTCCGCCTCATAGACGCCGCCCTTCATCACCGACACTTGCCGCATGCCATGCAACGCTGATGATGATTGTTCCCCTACTACCGAGACGGTCGCTGTGTCCGCCACGTCGCCCCAGACTCCTTCTCCAGCACCCACTCTGTAGCTCACCCCTACGCGTCAGGTGATGGTTCATGGAGAGCAAGAGCTACCGACTGGGCTTGACACCCTATTTCAGCCACGTCAAGAGGCTATCTTGGGCACCCCTCCCACACTGCAAGGGAAACAGCCAGGACGGCGTATAAAGACCATGGCGGGGATGTCCATCGACCAGGAAGGGACTGCTTTCTCGTTACGCCGTTCTAGTGCTAGGCTACGGGCAAGTGGGGGCGCGCGAATCATCCCAGTTCAGAGGGAAGCACAAAAGATGGTGTGTTGCATCTTAGGAATCGTAAAAGATGGGCAAGATATCACCGCGGCGGCTCTGACTGAGCTTGAGGAACAGTTCAAGGAAGAAATCCCTGGACCGGTGTTGGCTGCACTGCGTGCCCTCTTCAAGCTCGACGATGCCCAGGCCATGGCCGTCGAGGATGCTATAATTGCACAGGGAGGTGCCAATGCTCTTGATCATGAAGAAGAGGTGGCAACTTCTGTTGCTTGATGCCTGGTGGCTTAGTATGCTCGTGCTGATTTAGTGAACTATGTTAGCACATCTTATTTATCCCAGGGGCTCCTGCGTGAGGAGATTAGTGCACCTTGTTTGGGTTCGCAAACTACTGTCTAGTGGTGCTGGCTGCACTTTCGGCCGTTTGTTTTCCTTGGCATTCTGCCGCTGTGATCAAGGGCATAATTTTGTTCAATTATGTTAGAACAATCCATCAACTTTCTGTGTTGGAATGTGAGGGGACTAAGCTGTCCAAATTGACGCACTACTATACATGAAACAATTGCAGCAACTGCATGCCAGATTGTGTGCCTCCAGGAGACTAAACTTGAAGATATTGACCACTTCACCGCATCTTATCTTGGTGGCCACCGGCTGAAACATTTTGCCCAGAGGCCGGCTACCGGCACCCGTGGAGGGATCCTTATGCTTTGGGACGATAGTTATGTCAACATCTCCAATGTTGTCACCTCAGAGTTCTGCCTTTCGGTGGATGTGTCCGTCCTGAACTCCGACTCCCGCTTCAAGATAACTACGGTCTATGGGCCTACATCGCACTCCAGAAAAGACAATTTCTTCTCCGAACTCCTCGCCCAAAAACCGCCGTCCGGCCATATGTGGCTGGCCTTGGGGGATTTCAACCAAATCTACCATGCGTGCGATAAGAACAAGCGTAACATAAATCGTAGCCGCATCAACCGCTTCCGTGCCACCCTCCAGGCATGTGAGTTAAAAGAATTACATCTTCAAAATAGAAGATTCACCTGGAGCAATGAGCGGGTGAACCCCACGCTTTGCAAGCTTGATTCCTACTTTTGCAATGCCGACTGGGACATTCAGTTTGACACCCATGTGCTACATGCGCTCTCCTCCTCGCTCTCAGACCATTGCTCTTTACTCCTTGCCGACGATCGAGGGCCTCGCAGGCCTCGGAGCTTCAAATTCGAGAACTTTTGGTGTTCTATCCCGGGTTTCTCTGAGGTTGTCGAGAATGCTTGGGCTGCGCACACTGGCCATACTGAGCCCTATCAAATCCTTTTTCACAAGCTCAAGAGAGTTGGCATGAGACTGACAGAGTGGAGTAGAAGTTTGTTTTCCAAGCCCAAGTTGCACCTACATGCTGCGCCATTGGTTATCCTTAAACTCGACGTTGCTCAAGAGTCACGGACTTTATCTGCCGAGGAGGTGGACCTAAGAGCAAGACTAAAAAGAAGGGTTATTAGCTTGGCGGTCCTTGAGCGCACAAGAAAGAAGCAATGTGCCCGCTCAAGCAATCTCAAAGCGGGAGATGCTAATACCAAATTCTTTCACCTAAGGGTGAATGCAAGAAGGAGGAAAAACCATATTCATCGCCTCAAGCACAACAACGGTTGGGTTACGGACCACGAGCAAAAAGAGAAAATCATTCATGACCACTTCACCGAGGCCATTGGAAGAGGGGGCGCTTGAACCAAGGACTTCAACTGGGAGAACCTCGATTTTGAGGATATAGATCTCCATAGCCTCGATGACCCTTTCACCACAGAAGAGGTGTGGAATGCCATCAAACAAATGCCTAGTGACAAAGCCCCCGGCCCGGATGGTTTTACCGGGGCTTTCTTCACAAAATGTTGGCATATCATCAAAGTTGACGTCATGCGTGTCATCAATCTGTTTGGAAATCTTCATGTGGGAAACCTCCAATGGCTAAACTCCACAAATGTCATCTTGCTGCCCAAAAAGGAAGGGGCGGAAGGAATCACCGACTATAGGCCCATTAGCCTCATCCACGCCATTGCCAAGATTATTGGTAAAGTGCTTGCCCTGCGACTCGCCCCCCTCATGAACAACCTTGTCTCGCATGCCCAAAGCGCGTTCATTAAGAGACGAAGTATCCACGATAACTTCATGTATGTGCGAAATCTCGCGTGACGGCTTCACAAGAGCAAAACTCCTTCCCTCCTCTTCAAGCTTGACATCCGCAAAGCGTTTGACTCTGTGCGGTGGGAATACATCCTCGACCTCCTTCAAAGGAGAGGCTTCCCAAACAAGTTCAGGGAGTGGATCACCGCTCTTCTTAAGACATCTTCCTCGAGAATCCTTCTCAATGGGATACCCGGCAATGCCATCAAACACGGGAAGGGCCTTCGACAAGGAGATTCGCTACCTCCTCTCCTCTTTGTCATTGCCATTGATCCTCTCCAACAAGTTCTTAATGTCGCCACTCGCTGCGGGATTCTTCACAAGATCAAAGGGCGTGGCACTTGCTTCCGGACCTCCCTTTATGCGGATGACGCGGCTGTTTTTGTCAAGCCTTTAAAGGAGGATGTTTTGAACCTTGCAACCATACTGGATTGCTTTGGTCGGGTCACGGGATTATGCACAAACTTCCAGAAAAGCTCTGTCGTCCCCATAAGATGTGGGAGCTTGAACTTGGACGAGATCCTCCATGGGCTTCCGGCCTCCCGCGCCTCTTTCCCAGTGAAGTATTTGGGCCTTCCTCTCTCCGTGTGGAAGCTCAAGAGGGTCGACTGCCAATATCTCGAGGACAAAGTCGCAGGCAACCTTGTCTCCTGGGAAGGTGGGAATATCACCACAAAGGGTCGGTGCGTTCTTGTCAAATCAGTGCTCACCTCTTAGGTGATCTTTCATGCCACCTCCCTCATCATCCCGCCCGACACGCTTGATAGCATCAATAAGATCGAGAGGGCATTCCTCTGGTCTGGGACGGACAAGACGACTGAAGCCAAGTGTAAGGTCAATTGGGAGATGGTGTGCCGCCCCAAGGATCTAGGGGGCCTTGGTGTGCTTCATCTTGGGAAATTTTCTCGTGCACTAAGATTACGATGGCCTTGGTATGAGTGGAATGACTCCCATCGGATGTGGGTGGGAATGGGCAATCCCTATGACGAGGACGACATGGACCTCTTCTATGCTTCAACCACTTTCACTATTGGCAATGGGGCTATTGCACCTTTTTGGGACTCCCCTTGGTTACTTGGTAGGAAACCAAAAGATGTGGCTCCACTCATCTTTAAGTGCTCTACGAGGAAAAATTAGAAGGTGCGCGACGCGTTACTCGAGGGCGCATGGATTGGCAAAGTCAGATTTTCGACCTCCTTTACGCTTGAGCATGTCCATCAATTTGTCCAACTTTGGACCTTGCTTCAGAATGTTCACCTCGAGGAGGATAGGGTGGATTCCATTGCATGGAAGCACACAGCGAATGGTGCATACACAACAACCTTAGCGTATAGGGCGCAATTCCTGGACATTGCGCGCACAGAGATGAATAAAACCATTTGGAAGGTTTGGGCACCCCCCAAAATCAAGTTTTTTGCTTGGCTAGAAATTCAAAATCGTGTTTGGACCGCCGACCGCTTGGCCAAACGAGGTTGGGACAATTGCGGACTTTGCCCGCTTTGCAAGAGGGAACAAGAATCCGTGGCCCACCTCTTCTACAAGTGCTGATACACGTTGAGGCTATGGGAAATGCTGAAAGTATGGTTGCGATTGGATACCATGGATATTACTACTTGGCAGGGGGAACCGTCGATCAAGGATTGGTGGACAAGCATGTCTAGAGCGATGAGGGTGCATAGGAAAGCTATGGTCTCCCTCACAATGCTTGTTAGCTGGACTATCTGGAATGAGAGAAACGCGAGGATTTTCCGCAACAAGTTCAAGCCACCCAACATCCTATTTATCAACATAAAGAACGAGGCTAAACTTTGGGTCACCGCTGGGGCAAAAAATGTGGGTCTTTTGATGCCGGGAGAGTAATGACCATGATGTAATATTTTTTAATTTCTTTACAATGTGCTCCAAACTCTTGTCTGCTTTCTACTTAATTAATGGATGAGGCAAAGCTTTTGCCTCCGTTTCAAAAAAAAGTATGGACTTTGGTGGACTTACCCGATGATCGGCAAGCCATAGAGAATAAGTGGATCTTTTAATAGGAAGACTGACGCGGATGGTAATGTGACCGTCTATAAGGCTCGGTTTCTCGCTAAGGGTTATCGACAAGTTCAAGGAGTTAACTACAATGAGACTTTCTCACCCGTAGCGATGCTGAAGTCCGTCCATATCGTGTTGGCAATTGCCGCATTTTATGATTATGGGATCTGGCAAATGGACGTCAAAACAGCATTCCTTAAGGGTTTCCTTAAGGAAGAATTGTATATGATGCAGCCGGAAGGTTTTGTCGATCCTAAGAATGCTGACAAGGTATGCAAGCTCCATTGCTCCATCTATGCGCTGGTGCAAGCATCTCGGAGTTGGAACATTTGCTTTGATGAAGTGAACAAAGCGTTTGGGTTTATATAGACTTATGGAGAAGCCTGTATTTACAAGAAAGTGAGTGGGAGCTCTGTACATTTCTCATATTATATGTGGATGGCATATTGTTGATGGGAAATGATATAGAACTTTTGGAAAGCATAAAGGCCTACTTGAATAAGTGTTTTTCAATGAAGGACCTTGGAGAAGCTGCTTACATACTAGGCATCAAGATCTGTAGAGATAGATCAAGATGCCTCATTGATTTTTCACAAAACACATACCTTGACAAGATATTGAAGAAGTTCAACATGGATCAGTCCAAGAAGGGGTTCTTGCCTGTATTGCAAGGTGTGATATTGAGCGCAGCTCAATGCCCGACCCCTATGCCTCAGCCATAGACTCTATTACGTATGCCGTGCTGTGTACCAGACCTAATGTGAACCTTGCCATAAGTTTGGTAGGGAGGTACCAAAGTGATCCCAGAATGGAACAGCGGACAGCGGTCAAGAATATCCTGCAGTACTTGAAAAGGACTAAGGATATGTTTTTCGTTTATGGAGGTGCCGAAGAGCTCGTTGTAAAGGGTTACGTCGATGTTAGCTTCGACACATATCCGGTTGACTCCAAGTCACAAACCAGATACATGTATATTTTGAATGGTAGGGCAGTCAGCTGGTGCAGTTGCAAGCAAAGTGTCGTGGCGGCATCTACATGTGAAGCAGAGTACATAGCTGCTTCGGAAGTAGTGCAGGAAGGAGTCTGGATGAAGGGGTTCATCACTGACCTAGGAGTGATTCCCAATGCGTCGGACCCGATGACTCTCTTCTGTGAAAACACTGGAGTTATTGCCATTGCCAAGGATCCCATGTTTCACAAGAAGACCAAGCACATCAAGCGCCGCTTCAACTCCATTCGTGGTTATATTCAAGATGGATACATAGATATTAGTAAAGTACATACGGATCTGAATGTCGCAGATCCGTTGACTAAACCTCTTCCACGAGAAAAACATGATCAGCACCAGAACTCTATGGGTGTTCGATTCATCACAATGTAACTAGATTATTGACTCTAGTGCAAGTGGGAGACTATTGGAAATATGCCCTAGAGGCAATAATAAAATGGTTATTATTATATTTCCTTGTTCATGATAATTATCTATTGTTCATGCTATAATTGTATTAACCGAAAACCGTAATACATGTGTGAATACATAGACCACAACATGTCCCTAGTGAGCCTCTAGTTGACTAGCTCGTTGATCAATAGATGGTTGTGGTTTCCTGACCATGGACATTGGATGTTATTGATAACAGGATCACATCATTAGGAGAATGATGTGATGGACAAGACCCAATCCTAAGCGTAGCACAAGATCATGTAGTTCGTTTGCTGGAGCTTTTCTAATGTCAAGTATCATTTCCTTAGACCATGAGATTGTGCAACTCCCGGATACCGCAGGAATGCTTTGGGTGTATCAAACGTCACAACATAACTGGGTGACTATAAAGGTGCACTACAAGTATCTCTGAAAGTGTCTATTGGGTTGGCATGAATCGAGACTGGGATTTGTCACTCCATATGACGAAGAGGTATCTCTCGGCCCACTCGGTAATGCATCATCATAATGAGCTCAATGTGACTAAGGATTTACTCACGGGATCATGTGTTACGGAACGAGTAAAGAGACTTGCCGGTAACGAGATTGAACAAGGTATGGGGATACCACGATCGAATATCGGGCAAGTAACATACCGATGGACAAAGGAATTGTATACGGGATAGATTGAATCCCCAACATCGGGGTTCATCCGATGAGATCATCGTGGAAAATGTGGGAGCCAATATGGGTATCCAGATCCCGCTATTAGTTATTGGCCAGAGAGGTGTCTCGGTCATGTCTGCATGGTTCCCGAACCCGTAGGGTCTACACACTTAAGGTTCGGTGACGCTAGAGTTGTAATGGAAATTGTATGTGGTTACCGAAGGTTGTTCGAAGTCCCGGATGAGATCCCGGACATGACGAGGAACTCTGGAATGGTCCGAAGGTGAAGATCGATATATTGGACGAAGGGTATTGGAGCCAGTAATTGTTCCGGGGGTACCGTGTGATGACCAGCATGATCGAAACGTGTTTCGGGGGCCCCGGGCCCTGGCAAGTGTTTGGGGGCCTCATGGGCCAAGGGGAGGGGGCAAACCATCCCACTAAGGCCTCGTTTGGTTGGCGGGAATCCCCCAGGGATTCCAGCCTTTTTCCAGGGGGCAAAACCCATGCCGAAACTATCCCCAGGAGAAACGAGCACGACGTTTGGAGGTCCCAACCCACGGGGCATGCATGCCCTAACCCCCCATATTTCCCCGGGTAGAGTTTCCACGCCTCAGTACTGGTGGAATTCCTCCCCGCTATTTTCTCTCGCGCGCTGGTCATTCGCGACGCCCTCTTTTCTAGTCCACGCCTATCCATCTCCACTGGTCTTTGCTGTTGTCATTTGGTCACGTGGATTTAGGGATATTTCCCCCACGAGAGGAGGGGATCCTACATGCTCGGTAGATTCCCCCGAAGTGGTTAGTTTCCCTGGGTTTGTCTCCTCCCAAAACCAAATGAGTCCTAAGGGGTTGTGCGCCCCAAGCCCCCTTCCCACGTTGCTTGGGGAGGTAGGGTGCCTCCACCTGGCTTGGCTTGGGGGGCAAGTCTCCCTAGGGTTTCCCTAGGGGAGATCCCATCTGCCTTAGCCGCCGCCCCCCTAGTGGAAACCCTAGGACGCCTCCTCCTCCCCCTTCCCCATATATATAGTGAGGGAGAGAGAGGGCAGCCGCACCCTGACATGCCCTGGTGCTGCCCTTCCTCCTCCTCCTACACCTCCTCATCCTCCATAGTGCTTAGCGAAGCTCTGCCAGAGAACCACGAGCTCCACTGCCACTGCTCCGTCGTGCTGCCGGAGTTCTCCCTCAACTTCTCCTCCCCTATTGTTGGATCAAGAAGGAGGAGACGTCTCTGTGCTATACGTGTGTTGAACACGGAGGCGCCGTCCGTTCGGCGCTAGATCGGATCTTCCGCGATTTGAATCGCCGCGAGTACGACTCCATCAACCGCGTTCTTTGCAACGCTTCCGCTTAGCGATCTTCAAGGGTATGAAGATGCACTCCCTCTCTCTCGTTGCCAGCATCTCCTAGATTGATCTTGGTGACAAGTAGGAATTTTTTTGAGTTATTACCATGTTCCCCAACACAAGAAGGTGAGGGAGGTCACCGAGCTGAACGTGTGCATAATGCGAAGGTGTCGTGTGTCCGATACTTGATCGGTTGAAGCGCGAAGAAGTTCGACTACATCAACCGCGTTGTGAAACATTTCCGCTTACGGTCTATGAGGGTACGTAGACACACTCTCCCCTTCGTTGTTATGCATCTCCATGGATAGATCATTGCGTGTGCGTAGAATTTTTTTGTTTTCCATGCAACATTTCCCAACAATGAATCACCAAAATCACCCAGGGAGCACTTGTGCTTTCATATCCAAAACATCTCGTCACCATCCACAAGGTTGATGGTTTCATAAAAAGCAATAGTGATCATGTCCTCAATAGTGGAACCAAATCTTCCCTCATTTTCTTCATGCCTAACAAGCATGATGTCCTATTCTACTGCAGTAATTCGATTGCCCTCTGTGTCACTATCACTGTCAGCTTGCTTATGATCTTGCTTCTTCTTTTTCTTTTTGTCGCTCTTCCATTTGTCACATTGCCACTTAATGTGGCCCTTCTGATGGCAGTGATGGCACTCATAATCATCATACTTGTCTCTTGATTTGCTCCTACCTCTTTCTGCCCCTTTACCTGGACATATGCTCTTGCTTATCCCCCTAAACTGAGTAACCAGCACCTCTGAATGTGAGGAAGAACTATCTTCAACCACCTTTCTGGACTCTTCATTTAGTACCATGGTTTTCACAAGATTCCAAGTGACAACTCCATTAGGTGCTGAATTGCAAATCGTGACCTTAAAGGTCTCCTAGTTATCAGGTAATGAGCCTAGTACCAGCAAGGCTCTCACTCCATCTTCAAATGTAATTCCCATTTATAATGCCTTGGAATGTATTCGCATGATCTGCAATTAGAATGCACTCTTTGTACCTCAAACACATCAATTGTTTCATCAAGAACATCTTGTTTGTACCTTCTTTTTAGGCAAACAACTCTTCCAATTTCTGCCATAAGGTGTGTCATGTGTCTCATCAATGATATGGTAACATTTTCATCAACCCATTGCCGAATAAACCCACAAGCTTGGCGATGAAGTACCTTCCACTGAACTTCCTCAATGCCCTTTGGCATCTCAGTGGAGAACATTGGCTTCCAGTATTCTTTGACATATTTTAAGTCCTCCATCTTGCCCTTCCATGCTTGATAATTTGTACTATTCAAAGATATCATCCTGCTGGTATTCAGTTCCATATTTCACCACAAGAAACTCAACAATTTGCACAAGCAAACCAAGGCTCTAATACCACTTTGTTGGGGCTCGACAATAATAATGTGATGCACAAATTCACCGACATGACAAATATGCACACTACACAGCCCCCTCCACTTGTGACGAACTTTGAGGACAACTTCAACTAACAAGTAAGCAGCGGAATAACACAAAAAAAAACATGCACATGTGACACCGGATTTAACGTGAAAAAACCTCCTCAACTTGAGGAGTAAAAAAACACGGCTGTGGATGACCGGTCCACAAAACTTCACTATGAGAATGATGAGTATAAGGTCTTATCTAGAACCTCTAGATATATTTACAACACATTCTCCACATTGAAACCGACAACATCAACAATAACCACAAGAGACGAGATTCCAGCAAAGCAGAGTTTACATAGTTTCTGTCCCCTTCAGTGTTTTGCAAACTACTCTTAAATTGCGAAACAAAACAACACCAAATTTGGCAGACAAGTAGACACACGAGTTCTTGAGACCCCCTACAAAATTCAGCTCAATCGGACATTGTTTACCTACCCAAACTGTTTGTCACCCAAAACTATTCTATTCTAAAAACTGCAGTAGTCAGGACTGACAAAACACTCTCAAATCTGATGCTCCACTGACCCAATCCTCAAACCCGCTAACCAGATAGAAGTACTCAATGTAAGGAACATGCTCACCAAGTTTGGGTCGATCCAAGAATGTTTGAGCCTCTAATCACCAATTTGAACATTGTCTAGTCAGATGCAGCAAATCTGAACAGGACCTGTTCTTCTTCTTCTTCCTTTCTTAGGTTGTGTTTTCTCTTCTATGCTCTCTCTCACTCTTATGAATGACACCCACCACCAGCAGGGGTGAAAGTGGCTAGGGTTTTCTTCTTGCTCCCTTCACTAGGGAACACTCACAATCGTTGGATGCAGAATAGATCAACGGTTCATATGTGTTGGACTTGTGTGGGCTGATGTTGGGCTGCCAACACACCTCCATGTGGAGGGACTTAGCCCCACATATTTTAGGATGCAGGTCTTTGTCCAGGCAGAGATATCCACTCTGATATTTCTGTGAATCCTTTCACACTTGTTTTCAAAAAACAGTATATTTCATGCTTCCTGAAAGAGCATGTTTGTTTAGACCTTTCGTTACATTTTAACTATGGCAGTGACCTCTTTTATTTGTCTATGTAACGATCATCTCTATAAATAGTGGAAAATGGTGTCTGAATGGCCCTCACATTTTTAGTTGATTATTAGTTTCTTACCATGCGCGCGCTCCTCCTCTTGAAGTAGCTGTTGCAAGTGCCCTCGTGTTCGAGGAGGACGGGCTCGATGGCAGCCGTGGTGCAGATGGTGTTGCGAGCGAGAATCATGGGGCGGGGCGCTCTCAATCTCCGGTCCTGCACCACCACACCGGCCTCCGGCCGACGCGCACTGCCGCTCGACGGTGACCGAGGGTGTCAAGAGCGCACAAAGTGCTTGTTAAAATGTTGTATAGAGAATGGTTGACTCTGACAGGTGAGA
This sequence comes from Secale cereale, assembly GCA_902687465.1. Classification (NCBI taxonomy): domain Eukaryota; kingdom Viridiplantae; phylum Streptophyta; class Magnoliopsida; order Poales; family Poaceae; genus Secale; species Secale cereale. The sequence goes on along the minus strand of LR738709.1, from coordinate 635,204,906 downwards.
CCACCTACAACTTAACGGTCAAATGACTCAATGCCACGTCAACCCCGACGGATGTGGCCCCAACCCATCATAATAATTCAATTTAAAATCCTCAAAACGGTATTTTTTTAAACCCCCCTATATTAATTAATTAATAGTGTTAGTACAAGCATTCATTACAAAATTCGCCACACAGGGAGGAACACTATTAAGAAGAATCCCATCAGATTTATTTATAAAGCTAAACTTCGCAATTTCATGAGCCACCTTATTGGCCGGCCATTAATTTTTGCAATTTTAAAAGTCTTGTGCATCCTCAATATACTCAAGGCTTCTTTCTTCAGATCAACGAGCGGAGACCTGTCAAGATTCTCATTTGCAAGGAAAGAACGGACAAAAGCACAATCAGTCTCCAAAATAATGGACTGGTGAAAAGGAATACCTATATAAAGGCCTGCCAGACAAGCACGTAGCTCAGCTTCATTCACGCTACAACACTGACCCAGAAAGTCCCACGAAGAAATAATAACTTCACCAGATGAGTTCCTAACAACCACTCCCACACTGGCTGCACTAATACTCTCCACATAGCTGGCATCGACATTGATCTTGATATAATCATCTGGTGGAGGCTTCCATCCCACCTGTTCGTGTGATGTTGCGAAAACTGGTGTAGCATCTCCCATTTTCCCTTTACCTTTGTTACTAGTAACAACCTCAACAGAGTCGTGACCTGATGTAAAAGAAGACCAACAGTTTACCACAAAAATTGCAGAAGCAGCAATGGATTCCTTCCCTTTCCCAAAAATTAAATCATTTCTCAGGTGCCAGGCTCGCCAGAACAGAAATAAGACTTTCTCTCTCTGTTGCAAGCTCAAAAGATCAAACAAAATCAATAGCCAATCTGGTCCCGAGAATTTGAACCACTCTTCATCAGGAATATTCCACGGTTCTCTCAAGGCCAATCGCAGTGCACGAGCCTTAGGACAAGTAACGAGGGCATGAAAAGTGCTTTCCTCTTCAACTCCACAAATAGAGCACATACCTGAAGTAATCTGATGGTGCTTAACTCTATTGGTCTGGACCGCCAAACTATCGGCCGCGGCCCTCCAAGCAAAAATCCTTATCTTCTGAGGGATATTAGCCTCCCAAATTAAATTCCAGAGTCTTCTTTCTCTGCATGGATCGCCACTAGATTGACCTGATTTATCTTGACTATCCTTCAACTTAAGTGCTAAATTGTATGCACTTTTAATGGAAAATATACCGTTATTCTCATAGTGCCACACAATAAAATCCCCATCCCCATAAGCATGAATACGAATCTTAAGAACCTCCTCTGCATCATGGGGATAGAAAAGATACTTGATCAAATTTTCATTCCATGCCTTTCTCCCCCTCAAGAACAAATCAGAGACCCACTTCAATCTAGTATTATGCCTTTTAGCTGAAATTTTATTGCTCATGGGTAACCAATTATCCCTCCAAATATTAATGCTAGATCCATCACCCACCCGCCAAATGACACCATTCTGAAGCAATTCCAGACCATGCATAATACCTTGCCAAGTCACTGATGTAGACTGAGGAAACACTGTATCAAGAATATGTCCATGAGGGTAATACTTTGCCTTCATCAGCTTAGCACACAACGAATCCAGATGAACCAATAACCTCCACACTTGTTTGGCTAAGAGGGCTTGGTTAAATAATCTGAGATCCAGGATTCCCATACCCCCTTACCTTTAGACCTTGTTAATTTGTCCCAAGCTAACCAATGTGTTTTTCTTCGATCTTCCTCATCTCCCCACCAAAAATTCCTGATAATCTGTGTTAACTCCTCACAAAGGGAAGCCGGGAACTTAAAAATACCCATAGCATACACAGGTAGAGCTTGAATAACTAATTTTATTAAGTCTTCTTTCACCCCACACGAAGCGTATTTCTCTATCCAGTCAGAGAGCCTTTTCAAAACCTTATCTTTAGTAGACTGAAACTTACCAGCTTTCATTCTTCCCTCAGGAACCGGAAGTCCAAGATATTTATCTTCGAACCCATCGACCGTAATTTTTAAGATTACCATAATAGCCACTTGATTCTCCAAACTGCAACTTTTTCCCAAACATCATGGAACACTTATCAGGACTTAATAACTGCCCAGTCCCTTTCTCGTACTTCACCAGAATATTTTTAATGACAATTGCTTGATTAATGGAGCCTTTGAAAAATAACATACTGTCGTCCGCAAACAACAAATGAGAAATACCTGGAGCTTGTCTATTCAAATGAAACTCCTAAAGAGATCCTTTGGTTGAAGCATCATTAAACAGCAGAGAAAGTGCCTCAGCAACAAAAAGTAACAAGTACGCAGATAAAGGACCCCCCATGCCCAAGTCCCCTAGAAGGTGAAGAAGACTCCAGCAACTGTCCATTGAAGCGGACGACAAATTTCACCGATGTAACACACGACATAATCCAATTTATCCACCTCGGCGCAAAAACCAAAGCCCCCATCATACATTGCAAGAAATGCTAGTCTACGCGATCATAAGCTTTCGCCAAATCCAACTTATACGCACAAAATTCCCCTAAATCTTTAAGCCTACTCAACAAATGCATACATTCAAAGGCTATGAGAGCATTGTCAGAAATTAACCTTCCCGGAATAAACGCACTTTGAGTACGGGAAATCATACCATTAAGGAGCGTCCTTAGTCTGTTAACAAGGCATTTGGAAATAATCTTGTAGATAACATTGCACAAACTGATCGGCCTAAAATCTTTAATAGACTGAGGGTTCTTAATTTTCGGGATGAGAACAATAGTTGTGTTATTAATCCCCTCAGGCATAACTCCAGAAATAAAAAACTGTTGGACAGCCTTAACAATATCCTCCTTGATCAAACCCCAATTCCGCTGGAAAAACCTTGCAGGAAAACCATCCGGCCCTAGAGCCTTTAATGGCCCCATTTGGAAAAGCACATCACTAATCTCTTGATCCGTAAAAGGTTTGCAAAGCTCCTCATTCATATCATCAGAGACAAGGGGATTGACCAGCGAAATAATATGGGACAGGTCAACTGAATCATCACATGAGTAAAGTTGTTTAAAGAATGAGTTAGTGAGACCTTTCATCTCCTCCAAATTTTCCGTGAGGCACCCATCCTCCTTCCTTAGAGCAGAAATATGATTATTTTTTCTTTGATCTCCAGGAAGCCTTCCTCTAAAAATAATTAGTATTACGGTCTCCTCTTATCTTGTCCAACCGAGATCTTTGCTTCTAGAGCGTTTCTTCCTTTATAAGAAGTTCATCCATCTCTGCAAGTATTTTCTTCCTTTCCAACCCTGCAGAATGATCATTCCTGTTAAAGTTTTTTTTAGTCTTTTACGAGCCCACTCTAGTTTCTTTGGCAGATACCCAATATGAACGCGACTCCACCCATGAAGAGATTTCATTAGTTTGTCTAGCTTATTTGCAACATCTCCAAGATCATTAATATTAGAATCTCTATTCCAGCAAGCACTAATCTGATCATCCAAAGCCTCACCTTCCCTCTCCCAATAAGATTCATATTTCAACTGTTTAACAAAAGTGCCAACTTTGGGAGAACCCAACAACTCAATAAAAACGGGACAGTGATCAGACCTGGAGCTTATAATATGGGATACCTTACATCGAGGGAACATAGGAGACCAAAGCGGGCAAGCCACCGCACGATCAAGCCGTACCTTAACATTCTTGACCCAATCTTGCTTATTATCATACGTCCAAGGCACACCATGAAAACCCAAGTCCTATAGATTACATTCGGACAGGGCTTCCCTAAAATTAGCCATAAGCCTAGTAGACCTCTTGTGGCGAGAGAAATGCTCATTTTGCCACATAGCTTCGTTAAAATCTCCCACCATAAACCAAGCTCCTACACCAAGAGGTTTTAACCATCTCAAGAGATCCCACATAACGTACCTTTGGCTAGCCTTAGGCTCACCGTAAATGAAAGTGCACCTCCACTTTCTTCCATCTCCCTTGCCGACATACATATCAATAAAATGATCCCCATATTTGTTCAACTCACAAGAGTAGACCTCATCCCAAAACATAGCTAGTCCTCCACCTTTACCATGGCCAGAAACAGTAAACACATTATTCATACCCAACATGTAGCGCAAACTCTCAACATACTCTTTATTTTTCCTTGTTTCAGATAAAAATATAACATTGGGTCTGTGCGTCTTAGAGAGGCACACCAACTCTTGAACTGTACGAGGCTGACCCAAGCCTTGACAGTTCCAACTCAACATTTTCACGGCTCCTGACGGGCGTCATATGCGCCCGTCAGGTCACCAGCAGCCCCAAGGCCGGTAGCTTCCTTTGTCGCATCCCCATCCTCTTTTTCCTCACCCAATGATTCCCTCCACCTATCCGAAGCCTCCACCTCTCTTCCCTCCCTTTCCTTAGTTACATGAACAATAGACCCATCTACACCAACTACAGCTTCAAACCTCTTAGTACAGACTCTTTTACAAGAAATTGTTCTATCATTTGCACTCTTACACTCTAAGCTCTCATAACTAGTGCTATCCATACTAAACACTAAATTTTGATCCTCAGGAAGACTCCTTTTGCTACCATCCGTGCTCTCCAGGATGGCTGCAAAGGCACCCTTGCGACTGGACATTTCACTACCACCGTTTGGGGGCGAAGGGACCCCCAAACTTCACATGCTTGGCACACACGCCTTGAACGGCAGCGCGCTCCAGTTGCTCATCTCTGTACAACCTTTTCCATCGGCCCCGAATAGATTCAAGAACCTCCCCTTTAACATGGGCGCTCATGTTGATGGAGCTAGCACCCACGCCATTAGTGCCCTGCACCTCCGCCAGATCTCCATGGCTGACTATAGGAGCACCATCAGTATCTTCCACGTGCCGCAACTCAGCAGCAGCAGCAGGGGCCTCGGGAGCACTCAAGATGATGGAGGGAGTGCCCCCCTTAACCCCTACAGCAGCCTGATCCGGCCCGTCTTCCATGCCAGACGCAAAGTTCATCTCAGCATCATGGAGAGGGAGAGACCCCCGGCCGCCAGCGTCTCCTTCACACAAGTCTGCACACCAACAGAAGTGGGGAACAAAGGCGCCGCGGCGACTGAGAGCTTCTGGACACCTGTGGTCACCTCCTTGATCATCTTCTACGGGAGCTTGGACCTGCCCGCCGCCTCCGCATCTCCAGGGGCCACCGACAGCCCTCCATAATCGAGGAGAGGCCCGGTCGAAGCCCCCGAAGCATGCAAATCCCTCGGATGTGCTAGAGCCTTGAGGTCGATGGAGAAGTTCTTCTTCCATAGCTCACTAGGGAGTCCATAGAGCTTAGCCGTAGTGTGCCCCATAATGCCGCAACACAAACAGAAATTAGGCAGCTTTTCATATTTAACTGGAAAGTAAATCTTTTTAGTGCCCCCTGCATCGGTTGTGTCGATGAACTTCCTCACTAGCTCGTCCACCTGATGCTCGACGCGGACGCGAATGTACTCGTCGACGATCTTCTTGTTCTTGTGTGACACCGCAATGACGGTGCCGAGCTTGTCGGCTAGAGTCCTTCCCATTTCCATGGTCCTGATCGGAACCGCAACCCATGGATTTGCACCCAAATTCTGAAAGAATCCAGGGGAACATCCACTGGGTTACCACTTCCATCAAATGCCGCGAGCAGGACGACATCATTTCTGTAGTGCCATGATCCAGCTTGCAGCACATGACGTCGGTCTCCTTCCTCTGAGAAGGTGATGACGAACCGCCCATCTTCTCTTTTGACCCTCTGGGCCGCCGCCTCGCTGCGCAGCCGCCAAGGCCCTTTCAGCTCGTTGACGACGGCTTGGGGGTTAGCCAGGTATGATGAGAGTACCCGGCCCACCACCAGCTTGTCCACCATCGCCTCCATGTCGATGACGATCGGCTTGTCGTTGATCATCTTGGCCTTGTTGTTCCTACGGAGGGTAGGGGCGTCGTTGTCGTGGCAGCAAAACCAATGGAGGTCCTCGGCGTAGCCAGAACCAGGCCACTCGGACCCCCTACAACGGCCTTGCCTTTCATCAGGGGAGGCGAGGCAGTGGTTGCAGTCGGCTCGCTGTTCACCGCAACCTGGGAGGTTGGCGCCTCCTCCATCAGCCCGTCCTGACCGCTGCAAGACCCGGCCGCAGCAGCCTGAGCATCTTGGTTCTTCCCAGCCATAGCCGAAGGGGAGCCCTGGCCTATCATGTTTCCCTGAAACAAACGAACAACAGAGCGACTGGAAGCAACGACTGAAGATCGCGACCCAAAATCGTGCCCCGCTCCCCTGAAATAAGCCTCGCCCTCCTCAAATTTCGTCTCCAAATCAAAACTAGTAACTCCTGAATTTAATTTCGCACAAGAAACGACGCTATTTCCAAATCCCCTATTCACCAGGCTGTTGAACGCACTAGAAACTGCCCCTTTCTCTCCCCAATTACTCACCAGACCGGTCTCCGACGGAGAATCCATCTTCAACAAATCCGGTGCGACCTCCTCAATCATCGTCGTAGCTCTCCCTTCCTTCAATTGAGAATCCTCCCGGTCTAAATTGAAGAAGCCTTGCATCCTCTGCCGAAGATGTCGTAGACAGCCCTCTGGATCCCGCGCTCTCCGAAGGATCTTGTGACGCCCGAAGACCGACGTCCCAGAAGATTCCAGATGTTCAGGGTTCGCCCGTGTGTTTCAGTGGTGCTTGTGTTATTTATTTTTTTGCATTGCATCATGTCATCATGCCATCATGTCATTAATTTTTGCATCTCAACCTAATAAATTGTGTGGACCTTCGGTCCATTTAAATCGAGGGAAGGTGACTTCTCTTTATAACATATAAAAGCCTCCCAATATTTTAGGGAGCTATATAATAAATATTCCATTGTTTGGAATTACCCGCAACACACGTGCATTTATTTCCCCATGCTTTTCCTACTTCGAGTACTCCTTAAAACCTTGCCAATAATTCTTTTCCGTTGTTTCGAGGTTCCTCCAAAAATTCGAACATTTTTGGACACTTCAATAATCAAGTTTTAGTTCAAAACTATTTGAATTAAATTCAAATATGTTTGAATTATTTTTCCGATCACGCCTTTTCTATTTTTCTCGGACCGTGCTCTTTTTATGATGCCCGAGAAAAATACTCCCTTGTGCTATTTTTCCCCTAACCTCCCTCTTCTTTCTTTTTCTTCTCTCTATTGTTTTTTTTTCTGCTAAAAAAAACAGTTAAAAGGAGGTCCCAGCCACCAGGCCTCCCTCTCCTCCTTCCCAGGCCTCTAGGCCCACTCCAGCCACCTCTCAGCGCCTTCCCTCCTCCTGGCCCATCTGGCCAATTCCCAGCCTTGGCCCGACCGCAGCCTCCCCAACCCTAGCGCTCACCCGATCGCTCCCGATTCCCTCCCGAGCCGCCGCCACTCTCCCTGTTTTCCCCGCTCTGCCTCGAACCCTCGTTCCCCTTCGATCTCTCGCTCGCCCCGAGCCTCCTCCCTCTCGATCTCCCCTCGACCAGCCCGATTCCATCGCCTCTCCCTCCCGAATCCCTCCAGCGCCGCACTCTCCAGAGGCCGAAGCCCCAGCGCTCGCTACCGACGGCCTCACCTCCGACCTCGCCAGAGCCGGCGACCGCACCGCGCGTGGCTTCCCTCGTTCCTCCTCGCTTCGCGCTCCCCTTCGTTCCCTGTCCAGCGTCGAGCTGACGTCTCCAGCAAGGCCCCGGGCGCCCGTCCCCGCGGGGCCATGCCCTCCGGCCGCTGGCTCGCCCGCACCCAGGCGCCTCGTCCGCGCCCCCTCTTCGAATGGGAGCAGCCCGGCCGCCCCGAGCGCCGCGACCCTCCTGCCTCGACGTCCCCAGCGCCGCGGTGCCCCTCCAGCCAAGCCCCGCGAGCGCGCCCCGTCCTCCTTCGGCCGAGGCAGCAGCCTGCCGCCCGTCTCGTTTCCAGCGCCGCCGAGGCACTCTTCTGCCTGCCGAGCAGCTCCACCGCGACGAGGCCCTGCCTCTGCCGTGTCGTCTTCTTGCTGCTGCCATGGCCTCATGGTTCCTTCCCGCAAGACTTGTTGCTGCTGTTTTGCTCGCTGCCATGTTGCCGCGCTTCTTTTGTTTGCTGCCGTGGACGCCAAGTTCGTCGAACGAGGGACCCCGAGACGCCAAGTACCTCTACGTCGCCAAGACCGGACCGCCAAGTACCTCGACCAAGTACCACGACGACCGAACGGCTAAAAGATGCCCATCAAGTTCATCTACATACGTGAACGTCTACCGTCGCCGAAGACCTCGTGTACGACTACTTCCTCTACGGCATGTTCCGCTACCGTCGCAAACGAGAACCCCAAGTACCACGACACCGACCCGAACATCTACGGGAAAATGAGCTCCGTGAACATCTACCGTCGCCCCGAGTACCACTACTTCCGCTACCGTCGCCCGAGTACAACTACCGCCTCGTGAACGGCTACTTCCTCTCCGAACGTGAACGCCTTCTTCCTCTACGTCTCGAACCGCCCCGAAACGCACGCTTCAAAGGTATAACGAGACGACCCCGTGGATGACCCGTGTGATGCTTGTTGTGGTTGTATGAAATGTTCCCCGTGTGTGCATCGTGCCGTTTCATCTTTTGTCGTGTTCCTCGGTTGCCTTGTCGCCGACTCGTGGGAACCCGGTAACGGGATCGCCCACCTTTCATCTCGTTTGACACGCTTCGTCACCTTTTGCACCGGACTCTCAACGAGTTACCGGAACCGATATGTTGCCGTGGCATCATTTTCGGAATTGTTGCCGTGGCACCCTTTTCCTTCCACCACGGTGACGATGTTTCATATCATCCTCTTGTTAACCTTTTAATAAAACTTGCATAAAACTTGTTCATGTCATCCGCATCATGTTAACAACCTTTGAATGTTAAATTGTTGTTTGCTTATAATTATTAAACATGCTCATGGGGATTTTCCGGAACTTGTTGTTGTTATTTCCGGACTCATTTAAAATGTCTTAATAGGTAGTTTACTTTAAGCTTCACCTCTTGCCATGTTAAAAACACTTTAACCTTGTCTTGTAAATAACGAGAGTCAATTAAATAATTAAATGTGGTGTTTCGTCAATATGCAACTCGTTGCATATTGGTCTCCACTTAACTTGTAGTATTTGTTTGTGCACTTTGCCATGCCATGCATATTTAAACCGGACATGCATCATACTTGTTTGTGCATCGTATGCCATGTTTATGCTTGTGTGTTTACCGTGTTGTTTCTTTCTTTCCGGTTGCTTCTCTTGATAGCTTCGGTTTCGTTCCGAAGTTGTGAGGTTTCGCTCGTCTATGTTGCTCCGTCTACTTCATGGATCCGTTCTTCTCCCTTGTGGAATCCCAGGCAAGATGACCGAACCCCGATAACATTACTATCTTTGCCTATTGCTAGAGTATCGCTCTATAGTTTTGCCTCGATGCCCATGCCTTTCTTGTCAGCCTCCTATTGTAACCATGATCCTGTTTAACCACCCTACCTATGCAAACCGTTGCTTGGCTAAGTACGCTTCGCTCATCCCTTCTTATAGCATTGTTAGTTGCAGGTGAAGATTGAAGATGCTTGCTTCATGTTGAAGTTTGGTTGGGTTATATCACACTATATAAATGCTTAAAATGAAATCATCTATATATTGGCAAGGGTGGAAGGCTAAGCCTTTTGCTTGGTGATTTGTTCCACTCATGCCATTAGGAACCGTATAAACCGGTGTTATGTTCCTTGATTATGCGTTCCTAACACGGTTGGGGTGTATGGGACCCCCTTGATAAACCGCTAAGTGCTAAGTCTTTTCCAGCAAGTCCCAACATTGGTACTATTCGCCTAATAACTAATAAAACTTGCATAAGGGTCTTGCAAACCATCTTTTATTTTAATTCAACCCCCCGGGCCAGTGCTCCACATGAGTGTTGGTCCGAACTGGGCAACCTGCGGGGCCACCTCGAGGAAACTCAAGGTCTGGTAAAAACCCGTAGCTTGTCCCATCCGGTCGTGGCCTGAGACGAGATACGCGCGGCTACTATCAGGGTGTCGGCACGCCGGGAGGATTTGCTGGATTAGCCTTACCTTAGTTCGGTTTAACTTGAGCACGGGATTCCGAGAATACTCGGGTCTTCCCACTTTGGAGTTGCGACTCCGCGGATCGTGGGCTTGTAATGGGTCAAGTTGGAACACCCCTGCAGGGTTTGAACTTTCGAAAGCCGTGCCCGCGGTTATGTGGCAGATGGGAGCTTGTTAATATCCGGTTGTAGAAAACTTGACACAATGTTCCAATACACTACCAGCGTGTGTACCGTGACTGTCAATTTCCGAATAGGGATTCGGGAGTTGAACACGGTGGGGTGATGTTTGACCGGCTTTAGCTAGGATCACTTCGTGATCATCTCTCGACCGAGGCACTTCTCTTCTCGCTCTCTTTTACGTAAGTTAGTGCTAGTTGCTGCTGCAGACTCTTGTTGTTCCTTCACCTCCTATTTCTTTCTTCAGCCTTATCCACACCCAAGGCTTAAATAGTCTTGTTACCCGAGAACAGGATTGCTGAGTCCTCTGTGGCTCATAGTTACTTCACCACACCAGATGCAGGTTCAGCCGAGTTTGATGCAGGAGTTGGATCAGTTCTTCACTGAAAGCTCGATGAAGAGTTTGGCCGTTTGCTTGTGAAGTTTCCGACGATCAGTAGTGGTTTCTACTAGGATTCGATCCTGACCTGTGGCTTTATGTTGTTTTGGTATCTTTCTTTTGGATCTTCACCCGTAGTCGGGTTGTGATGTTTTGAATGATGTTTTGCTTATGTAATGTATTGTGTGAAGTGGCGAGTGTAAGCCAACTATCTCCTTTTGCATTTTAATCCCTCTTTTACATGAGTCGTGCAAAGATACCAAACTTGAGATCATTCTAGGATGGGCTTATACCTTTAAGTCGTGCCTCGACACGTAGGAGGTATAGTCCCATCCTGGGCATTACAAGTTGGTATTCAGAGCCTTCTCCGACCTAGAAGCCCCCACTGATTGATCGAATCGTTGACGGTTGAGTCTAGGCACACACTTGAAAATGTTTTGAGTCCTATATATATCGGAGAGTAGGATTTCTTTGCTCCTCATCCCCTTTTCATTCTGGTGAGGACTCCTGACGACTACTCTTGCCTCTTCTACTTTCAAAAAATGCACCAAATTTTTTTTTAGGATCTCGCGAGTATTCTGGGATTGTTTCGATGTTCTTGTGACGAGGATATTGTTCTCGATGCCTCCTGTTCCCGGGGAGTTGAGCTTCGGGGTATTGTCGTCACAAGCATATCGCGGCAGTACTAAATACTTAAGACGGCCGACATCGAAAATCTCCCCTATACGGCCAGTGACAAGATAACCCCGACATCACCCAGTACTGGGGAGGTAGTTCGAGAGTATTGCCATAGCTTGTTATAGTGGATGCTTTTCGAAGGTCCGAGGTAAACAGTTTCCGAGAAAGACTGGTTATGTGTTGAAGGATGGATACACCTGGATGTAGGTTTAGAGTTGATTGCGCGGTGCTTCCCGTGTATCCCCAACACCTGATTGCATAACTGGAAACTTTCGGAAATTAATAGGTGGGTTCATCCAGTAGTTATAGGCATTCTTCCAACGAATGCATGATATGAAGTTCGGGGTTCTACATTGAGTGAAGTGGTTTTATGGACTTGTTCTGATCGGGAGTTGCATCTTAAAGGGTCCTTGGCTATGCTGATCCGGGGATTGCAAAACCCTTTTGTAACACGTTCCATGAGCTTTCAGCACGAAGATGTGGAATGAAGCTTCTATCTTGTATTTGTTCTATCTGATCCTTGTTCCTTTTTATTTTCATTTTGTTCTCCAAGTGGCTTCTCGTCAAGTTGATGTACCTGCAGAATTCATTCGTTCAAGTCTCTGTTCGAATGATATTGTCAAGATTAGGCTGCTACACATCTATCCTTTGTTCTTGTCTTGATTCTGGTATTCGAGTTGCTTCGATGTCAAATGTTGATTCCATACCTTCCTAATCGGTGTTCTCATATTTCTATGGGAGTGCTAATTCTTCTTGACCATCAAGATCTTCTTGTTTATCCTTTTCAACCGGTGTGCCTTCTCTTCAAGTTATTCCATACAGACGCCGTTGAGAAATCTGACGATCTGTCTGTTCCATTCATCCCAAGTTGTCTTTGTTTTCCCCACCCTCCCACCCTTTTCTTTATGGAGCAGGAATTCTCAAATGAAATATCCATTTTATTCATGTGAGGTTCTTCATTCATTTCCTTCAATGTTCTTATCCGGCGATTATCGTGAAGAGGCTCAAGAGCTTCAAGTTCATCATTCTTTTGTTCTCAAATTCTGTCGGTGGATGTAATTCAAGATTTCGGTGTTGATCTTATCCTTTTCCTCATTTCACAATGCTTTCTTATTCCGGTAAATCAATTAATCATTCTCCTCTTGCTATTCATATCCGGAGTCTTGAAGATATCTTAGAGATTCATAATTCCATTCTTAATCCGTTCAAGCTATTTTGAGGATTATCATCTTTTTAGCCATTTAATTCAACCGGTGCAATATCTCTTAAGCAATCTTTTCTAACGGTGATTTCTTTAGTGGGCCCTAACCCACAGGTCTTTCCCAGGATCTTACCTGACTCTTCTTTTCCGGAGTATTCTGAAATTCTTTTTAAAGTGTGACGTAAGAATGATTTCCATCAGTCACATGCCTTCTCCAAGATCGCTTTCAAATTCTTGTTCATCATTGGTTCAACCTTTTAATTCTTCATTCCGGAGTGCTCAACAATTCTTATGGCATCTCTCGTCTTCATTCTCAACATTTGGAGACTGGAGAAGTGTTTCTCTTAATCTTGGCCCGTCTTCTTGAAGATTCGTGGTTCTAGCTTCATGCCATCCTCATTATTGTTACGATTGTGAGGAATTCTTTTTATACCCTTCCGAAGCATTTCATGAATTCTTCCCATTGTGATCCTCCGAAGGCCATCATTCAGAATATTTCTTCGTTCTCAGTTTTCAACTTCGTCCTCCAAATATTCTTCATCGATGTCTCTTCGTTCGTCTCCATATTCTTACGGTGGTTCTTTCAAGTTACTCTTCCGTTGTTATCATATTAATTCATTTGTCCTTTTCATAATTCTACCGGTGGTTCGTTGAATAATTATCCGAGCTTGTGCGAGATCTCTCTTTAATTCTTTCCAATGAGAATAAGTAGTATGCCAAATCCTTGGTTGTCATCAATTTAAATTGGTGAAGGAGATGCATGACATAATTCTTATTCTTAGTCCTTCAAGGTGATTAAATCTCTTTCCGGAGCTTGTTCATCATATCATATCCTTGGTTCTAAATTCTTCATCTTGTTTTCCGGAGTCCCAAGTGATTTCAATTATATCATTTCAACCTCCATCTAATTCATCGCGGGCCTTGAATCTTATTCTTTTCATCTTTCACTTCTCTTGCTTTCATTACCGGAGTTCTTCATGGTGGTTCATCATGTTTTAATTCATCCTCGAAGTCTTCATCAAGATTCTTGTTGGAACTCAAGCATTCTTCTTCTTGCATTCCAATTGCAATCCTTTCTACCTTATCTTTTAAGATGGTGTTATGTCATTGATGACAATTTCACTTCATGTTTCATGATTCACAAGTTGTCAGGAATGAGATATTTAAAACCATCTTTTTCCTTGTTCAGGAGATCTTTTCAACTCTTCAATTATTCGTTGGAGTAATCTTGGGTTGTATTCACATAAAAGCTTTCCCTAAGGATTGTTACTATTATGGTGCTTATAAATGACCCAAGTTCTTCATTTATCATTCCGGTGGAATAAGTTTTTCGTCTCCTTGTTCATCTCAATCCAATCTAATGTTTCCGTTAATGGCGGGTTGTCACCTCTTAATTTTGAGATGTTTTCCATAAGCCAACATCAAGCTTATTCTTTTGTTGTTGATTATTTTCAACAACTCCGTTCAACCCTTCTTCGTAAGGATGTTTTTCTTATTCATTCGTGGGAGAAGTTGTCATTTTCTTCTCCGTTCTTTTCTTTCCAACGACCTAGCATATATTCTTTCTTTCCGGAGGCATTGTGATGTTGCTCTCTTTAACCATCATATCGTTTTATCGAGATCTTGTTCTTTCCCTTGCTTATCATTTAACTGGAGATTGTATTCTTCATTCTAGTTCCGTCATATTATCTAGTTTTTCCTATCTTTTCAACCGGAGTGCTGTCTGAATCCTTCTTACCCCTTGTGCCATTCTTTAATTGTTTCGGAGGCAATGTGTTATTGATTTCATCAAGTATCATTCCATCTCCTAAAGTTCTTGGTTATTTCCTTCCATTTTCAGACGGAGTGCTGCCCAAATTTCTGTCATTCTTATTCCTTGGCTGTACCATTGCAGTTTCATATTCTTTTGGTTCGTAAGCTCTTGTTCCATGTCTTTCAACCTGCAAGGTTCTCATAATGCTCCTCGTTACTCTTTTCTAACGGAGTGCACTTAACTTTGTTCATCTCCGTTGTATTCTTCTTCCATTTTGGTCAACCTCTCAAGGTTCTTTGGTTTCACTCGTCTGTCAAAGAAGCAACTTTGTTTTACCTCTTCCTCTTCCGTTTTTACCCGGTGATATCTCCAGGATCTCGGGTCGAGATCCTCTGTTAGTGTGGGAGAGTTGTGACGCCCGAAGACCGACGTCCCAGAAGATTCCAGAAGATTCCAGATGTTCAGGATTCGCCCGTGTGTTTCAGTGGTGCTTGTGTTATTTATTTATTTTGCATTGCATCATGTCATCATGCCATCATGTCATTAATTTTTGCATCTCAACCTAATAAATTGTGTGGACCTTCGGTCCATTTAAATCGAGGGAAGGTGACTTTTCTTTATAACATATAAAAGCCTCCCAATATTTTAGGGAGCTATATAATAAATATTCCATTGTTTGGAATTACCCGCAACACACGTGCATTTATTTCCCCATGCTTTTCCTACTTCGAGTACTCCTTAAAACCTTGCCAATAATTCTTTTCCGTTGTTTCGAGGTTCCTCCAAAAATTCGAACATTTTTGGACACTTCAATAATCAAGTTTTAGTTCAAAACTATTTGAATTAAATTCAAATATGTTTGAATTATTTTTCCGATCACGCCTTTTCTATTTTTCTCGGACCGTGCTCTTTTTATGATGCCCGAGAAAAATACTCCCTTGTGCTATTTTTCCCCTAACCTCCCTCTTCTTTCTTTTTCTTCTCTCTATTGTTTTTTTTCTGCTAAAAAAACAGTTAAAAGGAGGTCCCAGCCGCCAGGCCTCCCTCTCCTCCTTCCCAGGCCTCTAGGCCCACTCCAGCCACCTCTCAGCGCCTTCCCTCCTCCTGGCCCATCTGGCCAATTCCCAGCCTTGGCCCGACCGCAGCCTCCCCAACCCTAGCGCTCACCCGATCGCTCCCGATTCCCTCCCGAGCCGCCGCCACTCTCCCTGTTTTCCCCGCTCTGCCTCGAACCCTCGTTCCCCTTCGATCTCTCGCTCGCCCCGAGCCTCCTCCCTCTCGATCTCCCCTCGACCAGCCCGATTCCATCGCCTCTCCCTCCCGAATCCCTCCAGCGCCGCACTCTCCAGAGGCCGAAGCCCCAGCACTCGCTACCGACGGCCTCACCTCCAACCTCGCCAGAGCCGGCGACCGCACCGCGCGTGGCTTCCCTCGTTCCTCCTCGCTTCGCGCTCCCCTTCGTTCCCTCTCCAGCGTCGAGCTGACGTCTCCAGCAAGGCCCCGGGCGCCCGTCCCCACGGGGCCATGCCCTCCGGCCGCTGGCTCGCCCGCACCCAGGCGCCTCGTCCGCGCCCCCTCTTCGAACGGGAGCAGCCCGGCCGCCCCGAGCGCCGCGACCCTCCTGCCTCGACGTCCCCAGCGCCGCGGTGCCCCTCCAGCCAAGCCCCGCGAGCGCGCCCCGTCCTCCTTCGGCCGAGGCAGCAGCCTGCCGCCCGTCTCGTTTCCAGCGCCGCCGAGGCACTCTTCTGCCTGCCGAGCAGCTCCACCGCGACGAGGCCCTGCCTCTGCCGTGTCATCTTCTTGCTGCTGCCATGGCCTCATGGTTCCTTCCCGCAAGACTTGTTGCTGCTGTTTTGCTCGCTGCCATGTTGTCGCGCTTCTTTTGTTTGCTGCCGTGGACGCCAAGTTCGTCGAACGAGGGACCCCGAGACGCCAAGTACCTCTACGTCGCCAAGACCGGACTGCCAAGTACCTCGACCAAGTACCACGACGACCGAACGGCTACAAGATGCCCATCAAGTTCATCTACATATGTGAACGTCTACCGTCGCCGAAGACCTCGTGTACGACTACTTCCTCTACGGCATGTTCCGCTACCGTCGCAAACGAGAACCCCAAGTACCACGACACCGACCCAAACATCTACGGGAAAACGAGCTCCGTGAACGTCTACCGTCGCCCCGAGTACCACTACTTCCGCTACCGTCGCCCGAGTACAACTACCGCCTCGTGAACGGCTACTTCCTCTCCGAACGTGAACGCCTTCTTCCTCTACGTCTCGAACCGCCCCGAAACGCACGCTTCAAAGGTATAACGAGACGACCCCGTGGATGACCCGTGTGATGCTTGTTGTGGTTGTATGAAATGTTCCCCATGTGTGCATCGTGCCGTTTCATCTTTTGTCGTGTTCCTCGGTTGCCTTGTCGCCGACTCATGGGAACCCGGTAACGGGATCGCCCACCTTTCATCTCGTTTGACACGCTTCGTCACCTTTTGCACCGGACTCTCAACGAGTTACCGGAACCGATATGTTGCCGTGGCATCATTTTCGGGATTGTTGCCGTGGCACCCTTTTCCTTCCACCACGGTGACGATGTTTCATATCATCCTCTTGTTAACCTTTTAATAAAACTTGCATAAAACTTGTTCATGTCATCCGCATCATGTTAACAACCTTTGAATGTTAAATTGTTGTTTGCTTATAATTATTAAACATGCTCATGGGGATTTTCCGGAACTTGTTGTTGTTATTTCCGGCCTCATTTAAAATGTCTTAATAGGTAGTTTACTTTAAGCTTCACCTCTTGCCATGTTAAAAACACTTTAACCTTGTCTTGTAAATAACGAGAGTCAATTAAATAATTAAATGTGGTGTTTCGTCAATATGCAACTCGTTGCATATTGGTCTCCACTTAACTTGTAGTATTTGTTTGTGCACTTTGCCATGCCATGCATATTTAAACCGGACATGCATCATACTTGTTTGTGCATCGTATGCCATGTTTATGCTTGTGTGTTTACCGTGTTGTTTCTTTCTTTCCGGTTGCTTCTCTTGATAGCTTCGGTTTCGTTCCGAAGTTGTGAGGTTTCGCTCGTCTATGTTGCTCCGTCTACTTCATGGATCCGTTCTTCTCCCTTGTGGAATCCCAGGCAAGATGACCGAACCCCGATAACATTACTATCTTTGCCTATTGCTAGAGTATCGCTCTATAGTTTTGCCTCGATGCCCATGCCTTTCTTGTCAGCCTCCTATTGTAACCATGATCCTGTTTAACCACCCTACCTATGCAAACCGTTGCTTGGCTAAGTACGCTTCGCTCAGCCCTTCTTATAGCATTGTTAGTTGCAGGTGAAGATTGAAGATGCTTGCTTCATGTTGAAGTTTGGTTGGGTTATATCACACTATATAAATGCTTAAAATGAAATCATCTATATATTGGCAAGGGTGGAAGGCTAAGCCTTTTTCTTGGTGATTTGTTCCACTCATGCTGTTAGGAACCGTATAAACCGGTGTTATGTTCCTTGATTATGCGTTCCTAACACGGTTGGGGTGTATGGGACCCCCTTGATAAACCGCTAAGTGCTAAGTCTTTTCCAGCAAGTCCCAACATTGGTACTATTCGCCTAATAACTAATAAAACTTGCATAAGGGTCTTGCAAACCCTCTTTTATTTTAATTCAACCCCCCGGGCCAGTGCTCCACATGAGTGTTGGTCCGAACTGGGCAACCTGCGGGGCCACCTCGAGGAAACTCAAGGTCTGGTAAAAACCCGTAGCTTGTCCCATCCGGTCGTGGCCTGAGACGAGATACGCGCGGCTACTATCAGGGTGTCGGCACGCCGGGAGGATTTGCTGGATTAGCCTTACCTTAGTTCGGTTTAACTTGAGCACGGGATTCCGAGAATACTCGGGTCTTCCCACTTTGGAGTTGCGACTCCGCGGATCGTGGGCTTGTAATGGGTCAAGTTGGAACACCCCTGCAGGGTTTGAACTTTCGAAAGCCGTGCCCGCGGTTATGTGGCAGATGGGAGCTTGTTAATATCCGGTTGTAGAAAACTTGACACAATGTTCCAATACACTACGAGCGTGTGTACCGTGACTGTCAATTTCCGAATAGGGATTCGGGAGTTGAACACGGTGGGGTGATGTTTGACCGGCTTTAGCTAGGATCACTTCATGATCATCTCTCGACCGAGGCACTTCTCTTCTCGCTCTCTTTTACGTAAGTTAGTGCTAGTTGCTGCTGCAGACTCTTGTTGTTCCTTCACCTCCTATTTCTTTCTTCAGCCTTATCCACACCCAAGGCTTAAATAGTCTTGTTACCCGAGAACGGGATTGCTGAGTCCTCTGTGTCTCACAGTTACTTCACCACACCAGATGCAGGTTCAGCCGAGTTTGATGCAGGAGTTGGATCAGTTCTTCACTGGGAGCTCGATGAAGAGTTTGGCCGTTTGCTTGTGAAGTTTCCGACGATAAGTAGTGGTTTCTACTAGGATTCGATCCTGACCTGTGGCTTTATGTTGTTTTGGTATCTTTCTTTTGGATCTTCACCCGTAGTCGGGTTGTGATGTTTTGAATGATGTTTTGCTTATGTAATGTATTATGTGAAGTGGCGAGTGTAAGCCAACTATCTCCTTTTGCATTTTAATCCCTCTTTTACATGAGTCGTGCAAAGATACCAAACTTGAGATCATTCTAGGATGGGCTTATACCTTTAAGTCGTGCCTCGACACGTAGGAGGTATAGTCCCATCCTGGGCATTACAGATCTCCCTTCCCCGCCTCCTAAAGATGCTCCACTCGTCGCCGATGTGGCCATCCACCCTCCGCCGCTCCTCGCGGCCTGACCCGATGACCGCCAGGGCCAGCGCCGCCGCCATACCCGTCACGAGCGAGTCGCCCTGGGCGTCGCTAGAGCTCCTCTCGAAACGTTTTTTTTTTGGTGAACCTTGTCTAACCAGAAGTGGTACTCCCTCTGTCTCATAATATAAGAGCGTTTTTTACACGAACGTACTCACGTAAAAAATGCTTAAGAGGGAGGGAGTAGTTGTTAGCAAAAAAATAGAGGCAACTTAGCATTTTTTTAAGGAAAGGAGCGGTAGTTTTGGGGACGGTTGCCTGAATTGTGGTAGCCTTTGTTAAACCCAAATGATAACGCTCACACATGTGGCATGTTTGCACTTTGCCCACACGCATTGATCCACGTTGATTCTATTTTGCATGAATCCTAAAGGAATCTATTAGAATTTCAGTGCCACGTGGGCATCATCGTGTGTGTGTGTGTGGGCGTTGGAGAGTTCGCCCACACGACCCGCAACACGCGGTTGCCAGCTGCGTTTGTGGGCGAACTAGTTTCTGCCCACACAGTCACCACCTAGTCCACGCGCGTGTGGGTGAACTACTTTTCGCCCACACGACACTCGTACGTTGTTGGACGGCAACTAGGTAAACACACATGGCAACTATGATTTGTTGCTAAATGGCAACAACTGTTGCGCGGATGTGGCAACCAGATAAACACACATGACAACTATGATTAACCATACATGGTAACTATAGTTGGACCACACACTAACCCCGGGTAACTAAAGTGTCAACCCCCGGATAACTATAGTTAACCAAAACAGAGAGAGTTGCCATGCTTTTACTGCTAGATTTGCCATCCCGATAACTAAAGTTGCCATGGAAATAACACGGCAGATGTCCGGATTAACGGACTTGATGATGGAACCAACGCACAGGTTAGCTTGAAGGGGTTAAAAGCACACGAAGGACACAGAGGGTTTATACTAGTTCGGCCCCTTCGATGAAGGTAAAAGCCTACGTCTAGTTTAGTTTGGTATTGCTTGGGCGTCGATGAACAGGGAGCAGTTTGCTTGCCTATCTCGACGGGTTGTTTCTTGCTTGTCCCTGAACCGTCGCCGGGTCGTCCCTTTATATAGAGGTGACGCCTGGTCCGGTTTACAGAGTCCCGAGGCCGGCTCATACTCGTGTCCGCCTCGGTCTCTGCTCTTTTCTTCCTTATCTCTCAAGTTACATCATCGGGCAGTTTACAAACCATAACTCTATACATGGGCCTAAGATCTCATGGGCCGTAGCCTCTACTAAATATTACAATCACACATATTTACTATAATCCGTTTTACACTAGCCGGTTCATACCTGCTAGTAATATCCCTGACATTAGGCCCCAGAATGATTTGAACTTGTTCACATCAATCTCCCCTGTCTTGCATTTTTCCTTCTTGTGTCTTCTCATTTTTGTAAACCGACCCTGACGTCATCCTCGAGAATCACTTAATCTGACTGTGACATCACTTCCGCATTTAACGCCGTGAGCTGTCCATCGGCTTTGTTTAAGGGTTGTCCCGAAAATCGAGGCTTCAGAGGATCTTTATCCAATCTTTTGCCTCCTTGAATCCCGCACCTGTCGCTTCGGCTCTGCCTTTCTTCTATAAATACCGCTGTCCCCATTCATTATCTTCTTCCGCTCCTTCTTCCTCCTCCGTCGCCCGAGCTCAAGACTCCATTGCCGCCCGAGCTTAAGCCGCCGCCGTCGACCACTGAATCTACGTCTTCGCCGGCCGCTGCATCGACCTGAGCTTGACCAGAAAAGACTCCGCCGCCACTTCTCAGGTACTTTATCTTCTTCCTCACTGTAGATCCGTGACCTCTAGGGTTCTTCTTCACATCTCCGCCATTAAGCTTCAGCGGTAGTTTCATCTGTTCATCGTAGATGCCAAGTTTCACCGAAATTTCAACCTTTGATCCTTGCTTTTTAGACTTGCTTTGGTTCCACTGATATATGCTTCAGATCTTAACCTGTAGATTATCCGCTCTGTATAAAACCCTTGTAGTTCTTCCCGTAATATCCTTGCATTTGTTTTTCTTTTTCTTGGACGCTCAAATCTGTTCTACTTTATCTGTCTGTGAAAACTTGTTTCTTCTCCTTTGTAGATCTGTTAAGTATACTCCGGTTTAAACTGTCATACACTGTTCTTGTAAAAAATTTAAAGATGAACGCGACAGTTTAGCTCTTTCTCTTTTGCTGTCATGAACCGGTAGTAACACAGCTCCTTGTTTATTGCCGGGTTAGCCATATCATTAGTCCCTTGTCTGAACCGTAGCGTGACCCTTGCATGTGTCTTCCGTTTTATGCCGCTGTACTCGAATAATCCGGTTTTACACTTTACCTTTTCAGCACTTGTTTCATCTGTCGCTATGGCCAAACAGTTTGTCTCTTGCAACTGGGTTCCCTCCACCGTAACAGAAGAAGATTTAGTTAATGCTGCCGAAAACGGCACCTTAGGCCCTCAGGCCGTTTTAAAATGGCGGGCTCCAGGAGAAGAATGCCCTCCTACTCCCAAAGAGGGGGAAATTATTGTCTTCTTCGACCACATCGCTCGAGGCTTCACTCCTCCCGGTTCAAAGTTTTTCTGGGACGTACTTGCCGCCTTCCAACTCCATCCTCAGGACATTGGTCCCAACTCTGTTTCCAACATCTGTGACTTCCAAGTGTTCTCTGAAGTGTATTTGCAAGAAGAACCGCCAGTCAACCTATTTCGGGACTTTTTCCACTTGAACCGGCGAACTGAGTTCACTAGTGGACCTCATCAAGAGTTAGGAGGGGTCAGTATTCAGAAGAGAAAAGATGCAGTCTTTCCTCATGCTGCTCTCCACACCCACCCCAAAGACTAGAATAAATCTTGGTTTTACTGTATTGACACTTCACCTGAGGGGGAAAACCCATTGCCGGGTTATCGCGAGCACCGTCTTCCGGAGGATCACCCCCTGCCACAGCGCCTCAGTTCCGCAGAACGGCCCCGGTTTGCCTCGCAACTTGCCAGGCTAAAGGCTTTTATGGCCAATGGTTTAACCGGAGTAGATTATACACGCTGCTGGCTCTCTTGGAGGATCCTTCCTTTGAGCCGGCGTCCAAGCTTGATGTGTAAGTATTCTGGTAAACCGGATGACCCTCAACGGTTTACCAAGGAAAAACTTTCCGAGTCGGAAGTTATCGAATCGGCCAAGAAAATGCTCAATGTCCCTATAGACGAATGTAGCCAAACCGGGTTGGCTCCGTACTACAGGAAAAACAGACTGCCTGCAGTAAGTCTTATTCTCTGTCATGTATTTGTAATCTGTTCCTTTAAACCGTTCTTTCAATTATTTTTCTTCTTTCGAACAGGCTGAGGATCCCTTTTGGAAAAGGAAACCTCAGGAGAAAACCGGAAAACTGCCGCGCCGGAAAACCCTTGCTTCCAAGAAGAGAAAAGCAGCTGGTGGCTCTGGTTCTCACGCTGAGGATGACGATCCGGACTCTGAGGTATGAATTGATCCGGCTTTAACTTATTCGCTTTTATTCATATATGTATCTAATGATAACTTTTCACAGGAGTTGGCTAAAGGAGATAGACCGGCCGAAGTTGAGGTAACTATCCTTTCTTCCGATTCAGAACCACTTCCACAAAAAAGTCGTCGGACAGTCCGGAAATATCAGTTTTCTCACCCTTATGCTCAATTTGATCCTAATTTTCTTTTGAAGAAACAACAACACGAAGCCCTTTGCCGGACCACTAGCCATAGCGGTCTTGCAGTGGAATCATCCGGAATATCTCTTACTCCGGCTCGGAGGCGCCGCTCTGAGGTTATACTCTCTCCAACCCTCCTTCATCCCAAGGCCGGGCTTATACGCAAACCTCTTAAACCGTCTGACCCTGATTATCAGGAAACTCCATTATCTTCTTCCGGTGAATCAACTGCCACACAGCTTCCACCCCTAAAAACTGTCCCAGGGTAAGTCTTTTAAATTTACTCGGTTTATGACTGCATTTTGCCTTATAGTTCTAACTTGTTTTCCAACTTCCTTCAGCAAACCAAAACCTAGCAAGAAACCGAAAGCCAACCAACCAACTGCTGAGACTGCCGTCGATGATCCGGCGGCTGATCCGGACTCAACTATCCCTCCGGAAGGCGAACCTACAATTCCACTTGAAGATCCTGCTCCTGCAGATCACACTACTATGCCTGAGAATCCCAATACCGAGGATGTTCGTGAACCGGTAAGTCCTGCCCGGGCCAATTCTCCTCAGACCAATCCGGCTCCTTCCAGTCCGGTTCACACCGCGACCCCACCACCAATAACTGCTTCTCCGGAGGTTGAAATAACTCACACAGCTTATACCGCTCCTGCTGAGCCCACTGTCTTAGCCAAACACATGGCTAAAGCAGAGAAGCTTCATCAAGAGAGGGGTAAATGGAGTACCGAGTTGTCTAGATTTGCTGACATGAGTGCTCAGGAGCTCTATTCCGGGTACTTGAACCGGCTCCACACCGGTCGAGACTATGAAGCTGGCCTGATTAACATGATGAAAGACAAATATGAGGTAATCCCCTGCATCTTCTTTTGACTTTCAATGCACTTCTGTCTATACCATATCAGCCCCCAAGTTCCGGTTTAGCTATGTTTAGAAGGTGAACCGGTACTTCCTGATGAATCGAATGATCTTACATTAGCCCCCAAGTGCTAGGGGCATATCTCGGTTTATGTGCCTGGGACTTGCCTGACTTTTCCCTTGATACTTCAATTACCCATTAGTCCCCAAGTGTCAAGTAGACAACTTGTTTTGTCTGCTTGGGACTTAGTCTTTGAATTACTTCTGCTTTTTGCTTCAACTGCCCATTAGTCCCCAAGTGTCAAGTAGACAACTTGTTTGTGTGCTTGAGACTTTGTCTTTGAATTACTTCTGCTTTTTGCTTCAACTGCCCATTAGTCCCCAAGTGTCAAGTAGACAACTTGTTTGTGTGCTTGAGACTTTGTCTTTGAATTACTTCCGTTTACCACTTGATCTTCCTTGCAGGCTGATTTAAACCGGAGGGCTGACGAAATCAGTGAACTCCGGAGCAGACTTGCTAAAACGAAGGCTGCTGCTTCTAAGGCCAAGAAAGATTTGAAGCTGAGTTTAAAGACTGCTGAACAGCTGAAGAAATTCTTTGAAGAAGAGCGGACCGCCTTTGAGGTTCAGAAGAAAGATCTGGAGAAAAGGGCCAAAGATGCTGAAGAAGCGCTTAATCCGGTTACTGAAGAGTTAACCGGTTTAAAGCGGCAAATAGAGTTGATGACTTCTGCAGTCTTCGGTAAGTATTTAATCTGTACTCCTGCTTTCATCCTTGTAATCTTCTATATGTGCCGGTTTAACTGTGATAATCATATGCACGGCGCCGTGTCACCCATCTTGGGGATGACTTACGGAAAAAACTCAAGGCATGTTATACTTTGGTCGAGCAGCTGTATTCCGGCGCTCAAAGGGTCATAAGTGCAACATCATTCAATAAACCGACCCCCACTACCATCCAAGGCATGTTAGAAAAGCTATCTGTTTTGCTAGTGCGTTTGGAGGAAGTTAAGAAATCTGTTGCTCGAGCCGGTGCCCTCGTGGCGCTTACCAGAGCGAAAGCATGGGTTCCGGACTTTGATCCGGAAGAAGCTTTAAATGGGTATCCAAATACCAAAGAAGACGGATCGGCTTTCACCGCAAAGGATCTCCATGTCTTGACGAAGGAGATGCGTCCTCTGGCCAGCAAACTTGCGGCCGAATCAGATTTATCCAGGTATCATCCGGGATATGACTTGCAAAACGAGCGGGTGGAGCGGCCGGTTTATGATACCGTCAATCTAATCCCACCAGTGCGCCCTCATACCTTCTCTCCAGATATCGATCCGTCTGAGCTCATCAATGAAGAGATGTACTTCCGTGCCTTAACGAAAATCGACTGGTGCGTCCCGGACTTCCAGCCGCTTCAAGAAGAAGAGGAGAATCCGGATCAAGTTGATGCCCAGCCGTCTCAGCAGGAAGGAGCATAGCTCATAGCTTATTGCTGTAGTTGCCGTCCCATTTTACCAAACAATCTTTAATCCGTCAGGCTTGCTATGCCTTGTAATAGGATAGCTGAAAACTGTGTTCGTTTTGATCCGGATACTTCTTGCTTTAACATTGCCAATTTGGTCTGAGATGGATTATCTTATATATCATCTGTTCCTGCATAGATAATGAAGATATGTCCTAACGGTTTTACCGTTGGACCCATTAAATTGTTCTCACAACATATCAAACAAGTGTATACTTATATCAAAAAATAACTTTATACCTGAAATCAAGTGTACTTGATACTCTTAATCCGGTGAATTTTGCCTCTTTGAAGGGAGTCTTTTGATAGACCTATTAATAATTCCGGGTCTTATAAAGATTGCCGGTTTAAATCAAGATGATTGTTCCGGGTGATGATGAACACCGGATTGACTCTTGCTGGTGTTTTGTAACCCAGACTTTTAACTCATGCTGGTGTTCATGACCCAGACTTTTAACTCATGCTGGTGTTCATGACCCAGACTTTTAACTCATGCTGGTGTTCATGACCCAGACTTTTAACTTTATATATATATATATATATGTGGTCAACTTCTGGAGCTGTTCCACTCCGGTTTAGAGAATCATAAAACATAAACACCAGAAAAACAAGTTTTGCAAATAAGACCATGTAGTCGAGGCTTTTTACGAGCTGCCAGGCTCAAAGCAAGGTTCAACCAATCAATGGAATGGGCTTACCATCCAGAGGGTCGGTCGATGGATGCGGGTACCATCCATAGGAACCATAAGAAAAAACTTTAAGCCAATCACTGGATGGCTGTCGCCTGTCCAGAGGGCCTCCATGGTTCCATGAAACCATGGGTAAAACTTTAAGCCAATCACTGGATGGTTGTCGCCTGTCCAGAGGGCCTCCATGGTTCCATGAAACCATGGGTAAAACTTTAAGCCAATCACTGGATGGCTGTCGCCTGTCTAGAGGGCCTCCATGGTTCCATGAAACCATGGGTAAAACTTTAAGCCAATCACTGGATGGCTGTCGCCTGTCCAGAGGGCCTCCATGGTTCCATGAAACCATGGGTAAATCTTAAGCCAATCACTTGATGGTTGTCGCCTGTCCAGAGGGCCTCCATGGTTCCATGAAACCATGGGTAAATCTTAAGCCAATCACTGGATGGCTGTCGCCTGTCCAGAGGGCCTCCATGGTTCCATAGAACCATGGGTAAATCTTCAGCCAATCACTGGATGGATTACCATCCAGAGGGCCTCCATGAAGCGTCCTCTTTGAGCCGGATATGACTTTACGCTCTTCACGGAGTTTATTGCTTCTGAGTGCATATATTCTGCAAAATCAGTTTTAAACCGATCGATATGTTTGAAATATGACATATGATAATATATGTATGGTTATCCTAAAAAGAATGTATTGGAAAAAAGGCTGAGCCCCCGGTTTACCGAGGGTGCCGGTTTATTCATTAATCATAATATATACATAGGATACAGTGGAGCTCATGGCTCAGGTATAATAGGGTCGTAAGAGGGCGATGTTCCACGGCATCTTTGTCTCATCTTCCGATGTCCGTGAGTCCTTGTGTTCTCGAACGTCCACCAGGTAGTATGAACCGTTGTGCAGATTCTTGCTGACCACAAAGGGCCCTTCCCAAGGTGGGGATAGCTTGTGCATATCTGTTTGGTGTTGGATGAGTCGGAGTACTAAGTCTCCCTCCTGGAATGTCCTGCTCTTGATCCGGCGGCTGTGATACCTGCGCAAGTCTTGTTGATAAATCGCGAACCGTGCTGCTGCTATATCACGCTCTTCATCCAGCCGGTCTAGACTGTCTTGTCTTGCCTGCTCGTTGGCCGCTTCAACATAGGCTGTCACCCTTGGTGAATCATGACGGATATCACTTGGAGGGACCGCTTCAGCACCATATACCATAAAGAAAGGTGTATAACATGTGGACCGGTTCGGCGTAGTGTTGATACTCCAAAGGACAGATGGTAACTCCTCAACCCAACATCCCAGGGTTCTTTGCAAGGGAGTCATAAGCCGGGGCTTGATACCTCGGAAAATCTCTTGGTTTGCTCTTTCAGCTTGACCATTGGTTTGAGGGTGGGCCACAGAAGAAACATCTAGGCGAATATGTTCTCGTTGAAAAAATTCTTCCATCTCACCCTCAGATAAATTGGTGTCATTGTCTGTGATGATGCTGTGTGGAAAGCCAAACCGGAAAATTACCTTTTTGATGAATTTGACTGTTGTGGCTGCATCACACTTGCTCACAGGCTCTGCCTCAATCCACTTTGTAAACTTATCCACCGCCACAAGTAGATGAGTTTTCTGATCTTGGGATCGCTTAAAGGGTCCAACCATATCAAGCCCCCAAGTCGGAAACGGCCAGGTTATTGGTATCATCCGGAGCTCCTGTGCCGGAACAAGAGCACGTCGCGAAAACTTCTGACAAGCGTCACACTTCCGGACTAGATCCGCCGCATCAGCATGAGCTGTTAACCAATAGAAACCATGTCGAAAAGCTTTAGCCACCAATGATTTTGAACTAGCATGATGACCACAATCCCTTTCATGGATCTCGCGAAGAATCTCACAACCTTCCTCAGCTGACACACACCGTTGAAATGCTCCAGAAACGCTGCGATGATGAAGTTCCCCATTTGCAATTGTCATGGATTTAGAACGCCGGACTATCTGTCGTGCCTCTATTTCGTCATCCGGCAGCTCTCCCCGGCTCAGATACGCCAAATAAGGCAGCGTCCAATCCGGAATAACATGAAGTGCCACAACTAGTTGTGCCTCCGGATCAGGGACAGCTAGGTCTTCCTCAGATGGTACTTGTACTGATGGACTGTGCAGCTCATCCAAAAAAAGTATTTGGTGGTACCGGTTTACGTTGAGAACCCAGCCGGCTTAAAGCATCAGCCGCTTCATTCTTTCGCCGGTCGATGTGGTCCACTTGATACCCTTTGAAATATCCAGCCACTGCTTCTACTTCTCATCTGTAAGCTGCCATGAGAGGATCTCTTGAATCCCACTTTCCTGAAACTTGCTGTGCCACCAAATCTGAATCGCCAAAGCACTTGACCCAGCTCAAGTTCATCTCCTTTGCCATCCGTAAGCCATGAAGTAACGCTTCATACTCCGCTGCATTATTAGTACAAGGAAACAATAAACGGAGTACGTAACAAAACTTATCGCCTCGTGGGGAAGTTAAGACAACTCCAGCCCCCGAGCCTTCTAACTGTCTTGATCCGTCAAAGTGAATCGTCCAGTATGTAAGATCCGGCTTCTCCTCTGGTGTTTGCAGTTCTGTCCAATTATTAATGA
The DNA here is from genome assembly GCA_902687465.1 of Secale cereale. Classification (NCBI taxonomy): domain Eukaryota; kingdom Viridiplantae; phylum Streptophyta; class Magnoliopsida; order Poales; family Poaceae; genus Secale; species Secale cereale. The sequence goes on along the minus strand of LR738709.1, from coordinate 635,176,417 downwards.
AATCCACCAATGCCTGAGATTTTATAGCGGTGTGTGGCACATATTTCAACTCATGTGGGCTGAGCTCAATGGCCCACTTCGCCACTCTCCCCGTAGCTTCTCTGTTCTGGATTATGTCCCCCAACGGTGCTGAACTAACCACAGTTACCGGATGACCCTGGAAATAGTGCTTCAACTTTCGGTTTGCCATGAACACACCATACACCAGCTTCTGTCAATGCGGGTACCTCTGCTTAGACTCAATGAGTACCTCACTCACGTAATAAACCGGACGCTGAACCGGATATTCTTTCCCTGCTTCTTTGCGTTCCACCACAATCGCCACACTAACTGCCCGTGCGTTGGCGGCGACGTCTAACAGCAAAGGCTCGTTATCTACAGGGGCAGCTAGGACTGGCGGCCTTGCTAGCTGTCGCTTCAACTCCTCAAACGCAGTATTTGCCTCATCACTCCAGATAAACCGATCCGTCTTCCTCAGCATCTGATAAAGCAGAATCGCCTTCTCTCCCAAACGGCTAATGAACCGGCTCAATACGGTGATCCGTCCAGCAATACGCTGAACATCATTAATGCAAACCGGTTTTGTTAAAGATGTAATCGCCTTGATCTTCTCCGGATTAGCTTCAATTCCTCTATTTGACACCAAAAACCCAAGGAGCTTGCCTGCTGGAACACCAAAAGCACACTTCTCCGGATTAAGCATCATCTTGTATGCCCGAAGATTGTCAAAGGTCTCCTTGAGGTCCTCTATCAATGTCTCTTCCTTCCTTGACTTCACCACGATATCATCCACATAAGCATGAACATTTCTTCCTATCTGCCCCTTAAGACAGTTCTGAACGCAACGCTGATAAGTTGCTTGAGCACTCTTAAGCCCAAAAGGCATAGATACATAGCAAAAAGCACCAAAAGGAGTTATGAAAGCTGTCTTCTCCTGGTCTTTAACTGCCATCTTGATCTGGTGATAACCTGAGTATGCATCCAAAAAACTTAGCCGCTCACATCCTGCTGTAGCATCCATAGTCTGATCAATGCGAGGGAGAGCAAAAGGATCGGTTGGACAAGCTTTGTTGAGGTCTGCGTAGTCCACACACATCCTCCACTTTCCATTCTTCTTTAGCACCAGCACCGGATTAGCCAACCACTCTGGGTGGAAAACTTCCACTATGAACCCTGCAGCCAAAAGCCTAGCCACTTCCTCTCCTATAGCCTTGCGCCTCTCTTCGTTGAAGCGGCGCAGATATTGCTTTACCGGTTTAAACTTCGGATCAATATTAAGACTGTGCTCAGCGAGTTCCCTCGGTATACCTGGCATGTCAGAAGGTTTCCATGCAAAGATATCCCGGTTCTCACGGATGAACTCGATGAGCGCGCTTTCCTATTTCGGATCAAGGTTAGCGCCGATTGTGAACTGCTTAGATGAATCGCCTGGCACAAAATCAACTTGCTTGGTCTCCTCCGCCGATTTAAATTTTAATGCCGGATCATGCTGCGTAGTTGGCTTCTTCAACGGGGTCATATCTGCCGGATCAATATTATCCTTATAAAATTTTAACTCCTCGGTAGCACATACTGCCTCCGCGTAAGCAGCGTCTCCCTCTTCACACTCTAACGCAACCTTGCGACTTCCATGAACCGTGATTGTGCCCTTGTGACCCGGCATCTTGAGCTGCAGGTAAACATAACACGGTCTGGCCATAAACTTGGCGTAAACCGTCCTCCCGAACAGAGCGTGATAAGGGCTCCGGATCTTGACGACTTCGAAAGTTATCATCTCTGACCTGGAATCATGCTCATCTCCAAAGGTAACTTCTAAGTCAATTTTCCCAACCGGATAAGCTGACTTACCTGGAACCACCCCATGGAACACCATGTTTGACTGCCTCAGCTTCTTATCCGTTAAGCCCATTCGACGGAAGGTCTCATAATACAAGATATTGATGCTGCTGCCGCCGTCCATAAGAACCTTAGTGAACTTATAACCTCCCACCTGCGGTGCTACCACCAAGGCTAAGTGGCCCGGATTATCCACCCGCATCGGGTGATCCTCCCTGCTCCATACAATGGGCTGCTCTGACCAGCGCAGAAATTGCGGCGGCGCCGGTTCAACCGCGTGGACCGCCCGCTTTAAAACCTTCTGATCTCGTTTACAGAGACTCGTGGTGAATACATGATATTGCCCACTACTCAACTCCTTCGGATTACTCTGATATCCGGATTGCGGCTGCTGTTGCTGACGCTGCTGATTACCCTGGTTGTTGTGATTACCTTGGCCCTGCTGTTGGCTGCCTTGGTTATTGTAACCACCCTGGCCATGCGGCTGATTACCCTGGTTATTATAACCACCTTGACCATATTGATTATTAGCCCGGCCATGATAACCATTGTTGTTGCCCTGATATCCTAATCCGGAGTTGTTCCCCTGATGACCCGGACCATAAAACCCCGGGCCCGAACCACCATTCGGAGGCCTGTCATTAGAATTGAAACGGCCCACTATGGCTTCCATCAAGGGTCTGCATTCTCCTATAGTGTGTTTCGCGGGTCGTCCCCTTGTACTATGCTTCGGACAAGGCTGGCTTAACTCCTGGTCCCAACTAATGTTCCCTCCGCCGGTTTGTGGGGGTGGTTTGCCCCTATTGCGCTGGAAACCCTCTTGAACTTGGGTATTGGCCACGAAGTCAGAGCCACCTTCCGCCTTTCGCTTGCCCAAGAAGCTTGCAGTAGCCGGATTAACCTGTGCCGGTTTACCGGGTTTGTTAACTTTTCCTGCTTTGTCTCCCTCCGCTTCTGGGTACTTAGTGTTGTCAGAGTCCCCATACTTTACTAGAGCACTCATGAGAGTTCCCATATTGTTACAATCTCGTTTAAGCCGTCCCAGTTTTAGCTTTAGAGACTCAAACCGGCAATTGTTCTCCAAAGTCACTATTGCCGTACTAGGATTGATACTATTCGAAGAATGCAAGATCTCTGATACTCGCCGCACCCATGCACTTGTAGACTCCTGCTCTCCTTGCACACAGGCTGCCAGATCCACTATTGACATCGGCTGTTTGCACGTATCCTTGAAATTTTTGATAAACTGGCGACGTAACTCTCCCCATGATCCAATGGAATTTGGGGGTAAACCCTTTAGCCAGGTCCGGGCTGTACCTTCAAGCATCATAGTAAAATACTTTGCACAAGCCGCTTCATCTACATCCAGCATCTCCATAGCCATCTCGTAACTTTCAACCCAAGCTTCTGGAGCCAAATCGGCTGTGTAATTAGGCACCTTACGTGGGCCTTTGAAATCCTTGGGCAGCTTCATGCTTCGTAAAGCGGGGATAAGACACTGCACACCAAAGGAACTTGTTGTAACTCCTGTCTCCGCTGTGGTGGTGTGAACCGGCGTCGTCTGACGGATCTCCTCCCGGGCTACCGATCTAACCCGGTTTGCCTCCTGAGCTTGTGCATCCGCGCCGGCCAGATTATCCTGTCTGTGCCGGTGTCGCCTGCGTTCACTGCTAGACACTTCTGGTTCTTCCCAATGCCTAGTATAACTCCGGCTGGGACGTGGCGTTGAATGCAACCTTTCCCTGCTATGAGAATACGCCTGCTGTTGTATCAATGCCGTATCGAGCAGATCCTTGACCCTGCGTGCCTCCAATGCTACCGGAGAGGTCCCCTCAATGGGTAAAGCGGCCAAGCGTGAAGCAGCCGCAACGATATTGTCCAAAGGATTCGAATAATGACCCGGAGGGGTAGGAACGTGAGGTGTAGATGTGATCCGTCGATCTTGCTCTGCCGTAGGCTGCTGAACCGGCTCGTCCCTTGCTGGGGGTGCCCTCTGGTTTAAAGCTGGATTATTGCTAGTCCCTGCCCCTGGCGTCCTGAACAGATCCGTCGCTTCATAAACCGGCGGTAGACGAGATTGGTACTTCCGACACCTTACTCCCTGTGAAGAGGCTTGTTCCATCCTCAGATGAAAATCCTGATCATTCAATTCCGCTTGCCTTATCGCTATCATAGCCTTCTCTGCTTTCAGATCATCCCTTGCTTGGTCAACCCGGCCCTTTAACTGAAGGAGCTCTGCATCATGTTGCGCCTTGTCTGCTGGAGCTACCTCTGCCATGGCTCGGGCTGTGAACTCCTCGACTAAGGTGGATAGAACGTCAGCGGGCGAGAGGGCCTGGCCACTCCGCCCTATACCAGCTTCTGCTGTCGCCCCGTTCACCGTGGATTGCTGTGTAGGTTGTGAACCGGCCATAAAGACACCCACCCGGTTTGGCGGGTCAAAGGGGCCCGGAATACTGTTTCCGTCGGATTCGCCCTCAGACCGGCCGTCCTGCAACTAATACAAAGACTCAGTCTCTCCGGATGAAGATTCGTCGTCGGAGTAGACAACTGTTTCGCCACCGGATTCCGATCCGTCCTCGGTTTGGACCCCGTGGACTGCTCCAACGAAGACGTGCTTCATGGCGGGCTGAATCCGGGCCGATCTCGCACGCTGAGCCGGCTCGACGATGTCGGGGAAGATATCCGGCTCAGGTCCCGGTTCACCAATCTTGCCGATGAAGACGTGGATACCACCGAAGGGAACCCGGTACCCGTATTCGATTGAATCGGCCTCCGGTCCCCAACCTGCATCGTCGATGTAGATCCGGCCGCGGCGACTCTTGGTCATCCGGCCAACCACATAGCCCTTGAGCCCTTCGAAGCTGCCCTTCAAGAACTCGAAACCATCGTGCGGAGGCCCCACGGTGGGCGCCAACTGTCGTGGAAATAACACGACAGATGTCCGGATTAACGGACTTGATGATGGAACCATCGCACAGGTTAGCTTGAAGGGGTTAAAAACACACGAAGGACACAGAGGGTTTATACTAGTTCGGCCCCTTCGATGAAGGTAAAAGCCTACGTCTAGTTTAGTTTGGTATTGCTTGGGCGTCGATGAACAGGGAGCAGTTTGCTTGCCTGTCTCGACGGGTTGTTTCTTGCTTGTCCCTAAACCGTCGCCGGGTCGTCCCTTTATATAGAGGTGACGCCTGGTCCGGTTTACAGAGTCCCGAGGCCGGCTCATACTTGTGTCCGCCTCGGTCTCTGCTCTTTTCTTCCTTATCTCTCAAGTTACATCATCGGGCAGTTTACAAACCATAACTCTATACATGGGCCTAAGATCTCATGGGCCGTAGCCTCTACTAAATATTACAATCACACATATTTACTATAATCCGGTTTACACTAGCCGGTTCATACCTACTAGTAATATCCCTGACACATCCCAAGGATAACTATCGCGGGTAACTAACGTAGGTGTGTGGGCAGATTTGCTTTGTACCACACGCGCGGGGTAGGGATGAGTAGTAGTGGTTGGGCGTGTGGCACGAAGTAGTTGCGCCCACACGTATGGGCAATTCTTCTCATATTCGCCCACACATAACCCCAGGGCCGGTCCTAAGATTTTGGGGGCCCGGGGCGAAACTACAATCCGGGGCCCTTAGTATAAATGCCTAATTAATAAACAATCATATGTACATATAATTTGTATCAAAGAAAATAATTAAGTGCGTCCAAAATGATTGTGCATATCAAATAATGTATTACATATTACCTTCAAAATTTTCTTCTAACATTCTGAGATGCAAAATCACTAACAATAGTGTCAATATCAATTTCATCAAGCAAATTTTTCTAGATGCATAAAGTTGCCAAGCCATTTAACCTCTCTTGCGACATTGTAGATCTCAAGTAGTTCTTCAACAATTTCAACTTCGAAAAACTTCTTTCAGCTGATGCCACAGTAACAGGCATAGTAAAGAAAATCCGGTATGCAATAGCAATATTTGGATAACAATCTGCTTCCCTCGCAAACTCAAAAATCTCCATAGCAGACATTGTTCTATCGGGCAAAGTTGACTGTATAACAATTAACTCAGAAATCAGATCATTTAAATCAACATCAGATGAACCATCCGAAGAGAAAGCACTTGCAAATTTTGTACAACTGTCTTTAAGTTCAGAACGGTCCAATGACTTCAAGGCCGTTGAACTCATTAAAAATCCAAATATATTTTTGAATGACTCAAGTTCGTCAAATCTAATTTTCAGTGAAGTGGCCGCCTTATCAACCATAATCAAAAAATAATTGACTTTAAACTCCTTCTCAGCTTCCAATATCGCTTCATCATTGTCATCTTCACCAAATTGTTTCTTCCTAGAAACACGACACTTTACTGGAAATGATGGCTCTACACCCATTTCAGCTGCGATTTCTTTGGCAATGGTCACACTAGAATCAAACCCTTCCTCTCTATAAGTGTCAAAATAAGTCCTCATGCCATCTATTTGCTTTAAGGCAGTCTCAATGCACATGGATGGTGATTGCAGCTTCCTGCTTACTGAATCTACAGCAAATAGAATTGAAGGAAATATGCCCTAGAGGCAATAATAAATATGTTATTTGTATTTCCTTATATCATGATAAATGTCTTTTATTCATGCTAGAATTGTATTAACCGGAAACTTGATACATGTGTGAATACATAGACAAAATAGTATGTCCCTAGTATGCCTCTACTAGACTAGCTCATTGATCAAAGATGGCTATGTTTCCTAGCCATAGACATGAGTTGTCATTTGATCAACGGGATCACATCATTAGGAGAATGATGTGATGGACTAGACCCATCCGTTAGCATAGCACTATGATCGTTTAGTTTTACTGCTATTGCTTTCTTCATGACTTATACATGTTCCTATGACTATGAGATTATGCAACTCCCGAATATCGTAGGAACACCTTGTGTGCTATCAAACGTCACAACGTAACTGGGTGATCATAAAGATGCTCTACAGGTGTCTCCGAAAGTATTCGTGGTGTTGGCATAGATCAAGATTAGGATTTGTCACTCCGAGTGTCGGGGAGGTATCTCTGGGCCCTCTCGGTAACACACATCACAACAAGCCTTGCAAGCAAAAAGACTAATGAGTTAGTCACGAGATGATGTGTTACGGAACGAGTAAAGAGACTTGCCGGTAACGAGATTGAACTAGGTATAGAGATACCGACGATCGAATCTCGGGCAAGTAACATACCGATGACAAAAGGAACAACATATGTTGTTATGCGGTTTGACCGATAAAAGATCTTCGTAGAATATGTAGGAGCCAATATGAACATCCAGGTTCCGCTATTGGTTATTGACCGGAGATGAGTCTCGGTCATGTCTACATAGTTCTCGAACCCGTAGGGTCCGCACGCTTAACGTTTGATGACGATCGGTATTATGAGTTTATGAGTTTTGATGTACCGAAGGTAGTTCGGAGTCCCGGATGAGATCACGGACATGACGAGGAGTCTCGGAATGTTTGAGACATAAAGATTGATATATTGGACGACTATATTCGGACACCGGAAGTGTTCCGGAAAAGTTTCGGATTTAAGTGGATTGCCGGAGGGGGTTACCGGAACCCCCTACGAGGGGGGATGGTCCATAGTGGGCCTTGTGGAAAGGAGAGAGGCAGCCCATAGAGGCTGGCCGGCGCCCCACCTAGGGATCCTAGTTGGACTAGGATTGGGGGGGCGCCACCTCTCCCTCTTTTCCTTTCCCTCTCTTCCTTCTTGATGGACTCCTACTAGGAATAGGATTGCAATCCTATTCCTAGTAGGATTGCCCTAGCCGCACCATAGGAGGCCGGCCGACCCTCCCCTCTTGCTCCTTTATATACGGGGGCAGGGGGGCACCAAAAGACACACAAGTTGAATTGTTCCAGCCGTGTGCGGTGCCCCCTCCACAGAAACACACCTCGGTCATACCATCGCAGTACTTAGGAGAAGCCCTGCGCCGGTAGATACATCATATCCGTCACCACGCCGTCGTGCTGACGAAACTCTCCCGTGAAGCTCAACTGGATCAAGAGCTCGTGGGACGTCATCAAGCTGAACGTGTGCTGAACACTGAGGTGCCGTACGTTCGGTACTTGATCGGTTGAATCACGAAGAAGTTCGACTACATCAACCGCGTCACTTGACGCTTCCGCTTTCGGTCTACGAGGGTACGTAGACACACTCTTCCCTCTCGTTGCTATGCATCTGGTAGATAGATCTTGCGTGATCGTAGGAAAATTTTAAAATACTACGTTTCTCAACAGTGGCATCATGAGCCAGGTCTATGCGTAGATGATATGCACGAGTAGAACACAATGAGTTGTGGACGATACTAGTCATACTGCTTACCAGCATGTCATACTTTGCTTCGGCGGTATTGTGAGATGAAGCGGCCCGGACCGACATTACGCGTACGCTTACGCGAGACTGGTTTCACCGTTACGAGCACTCGTTGCTTAAAGGTGACTGGCGGGTGTCTGTCTCTCTCACTTTAGCTGAATCAAGTGTGGCTACGCCCGGTCCTTGTGAAGGTTAAAATAGCACATACTTGACGAAACATCGTTGTGGTTTTGTATGCGTAGGTAAGAACGGTTCTTGTTAAGCCCGTAGCAGCCACGTAAAACTTGCAACAACAAAGTAGAGGACGTCTAACTTGTTTTTGCAGGGCATGTTGTGATGTGATATGGTCAAGACATGATGAGTTATACGGTTTTGTATGAGATGATCATGTTTTGTAATGTTATCGACAACTGGCAGGAGCCATATGGTTGTCGCTTTATTGTATGAAATGCAATCGCCATGTAATTGCTTTACTTTATCACTAAGCGGTAGCGATAGTCGTAGAAGCAATAGTTGGCGAGACGACAACGATGCTACGATGGAGATCAAGGTGTCGCGCCGGTGACGAAGGTGATCATGACGGTGCTTTGGAGATGGAGATCAAAAGCACAAGATGATGATGGCCATATCATGTCACATATTTTGATTGCATGTGATGTTTATCTTATTATGCTTCTTATTTTGCTTAGAACGACGGTAGCATTATAAGATGATCCCTCACTAAATTTCAAGGTATAAGTGTTCTCCCTGAGTATGCACCGTTGCGAAAGTTCGTCGTGCCGAGACACCACGTGATGATCGGGTGTGATAAGCTCTACGTTCAAATACAATGGGTGTAAGCCAGTTTTGCACACGCGGAATACTCGGGTTAAACTTGACGAGCCTAGCATATGCAGATATGGCCTCGGAACACTGGAGACCGAAAGGTCGAGCGTGAATCATATAGTAGATATGATCAACATAAGATGTTCACCATTGAAACTACTCCATCTCACGTGATGATCGGACATGGTTTAGTTGATTTGGATCACGTGATCATTTAGATGACTAGAGGGATATCTATCTAAGTGGGAGTTCTTAAGTAATATGATTAAATTGAACTTTAATTTATCATGAACTTAGTCCTCGTAGTATTAGCATATCTATGTTGTAGATCAATAGCTCACGATGTTGCTCCCCGTTTATTTTTTATATGTTCCTAGAGAAAACTAAGTTGAAAGATGTTAGTAGCAATGATGCGGAATTGTTCCGTGATCTGAGGATTATCCTCATTGCTGCACAGAGAAATATGTCCTTGATGCACCGCTAGGTGACAGACCTATTGCAGGAGCAGATGTAGACGTTATGAACGTTTTGACAAAAGCTCGGTATGATGACTACTTGATAGTTTAGTGCACCATGCTTTACGGCTTATAACCGGGACTTCAAAAACCGTTTTGAACGCCATGGAGCATATGAGGTGTTCCAAGAGTTGAAATTAGTATTTCATACTTATGCCCGTGTCGAGAGGTATAAGACTTCTGACAGTACTTTGCCTACAAGATGGAGGAGAATAGCTCAACCAGTGAGCATGTGCTCAGATTGTCTGGGTACTACAATTACTTGAATCAAGTGGGAGTTAATCTTCCAGATAAGATAGTAATTGACAAAGTTCTCTAGTCACTATCACCAAGTTAGTAGAACTTCGTGATGAACTATAATATGCAAGGGATGACGAAGGTAATTCCCGAGCTCTTCGCAATGCTGAAATCGGCGAAGGTAGAAATCAAGAAAGAACATCAAGTGTTGATGGTTAATAACCACTTGTTTCAAGTAAAGGGCAAAGGGATAGAAGGGGAACTTCAAGAAGAATGACAAGCAAGTTGTCACTCCCATGAAGAAACCCAAAGCTAAACTCAAGCCTGAAACTAAGTGCTTCTACTGCAAAGGAAATGGTCACCGGAAGTGGAACTGCCCTAGATACTTGGCGGATAAGAAGGATGGCAAAGTGAACAAAGGTATATTTGATATACAGATTATTGATGTGTATTTTACTAGTGTTCATAGCAACCCCTCGGTATTTGATACTGGTTCAGTTGCTAAAGAGTAGTAACTCGAAATGGGAGTTGCATAATGAACATAAACTAGTTAAAGGATGAAGTGACGATGTGTATTGGAAGCAGTTCCAAGATTGATATGATCATCATCACACACTCCCTATACTTTCGGGATTAGTGTTGAACCTAAATAAGTGTTATTTGGTGTTTGTGTTGAGCATGAATATGATTTGATCATGTTTATTGCAATACGGTTATTCATGTAAGTTAGAGAATAATTGTTGTTCTGTTTACATGAATAAAACCTTCTATGGTCATACACCCAATGAAAATAGTTTGTTGGATCTCGATCGTGTGATACACATATTCATAATATTGAAGCCAAAAGATGCAAGGTTAATAATGATAGTGCAACTTATTTGTGGCACTGCCGTTTAGGTCATATTGGTGTAAAGCGCATGAAGAAACTCCATAGTGATGGACTTTTTGGAATCACTTGATTATGAATCACTTGGTGCTTGCGAACCATGCCTCATGGGCAAGATGACTAAAACTCCGTTCTCCGGAACTGTGGAGCGAGCAACAGAGTTGTTGGAAATCATACATACTGATGTATGCAGACCAATGAGTGTTGAAGCTCACGGCAGGAATCGTTATTTTCTGACCTTCACTGATGATTTGAGCAGATATGGGTATATCTACTTAATGAAGCACAAGTCTGAAACATTTGAAAAGTTCAAAGAATTTCAGAGTGAAGTGGAGAATCATCGTAACAAGAAAATAAGAGTTTCTACGATATGATCGTAGAGGTAAAATATTTGAGTTAGCGAGTTTGGCCTTCAGTAAAAACAATGTGAAATAGTTTCACTACTCACGCCACCTGGAACACCACAGTGTAATGGTGTGTCCGAACGTCATAACCGTACTTTATTAGATATGGTGCGATCGATGATATCTCTTACCGATCTACCACTATCGCTTTTGGGGTTATGCATTAGAGACATCTACATTCACATTAAAAAGGGCACCATCTAAATCTGTGGAGATGACATCGTATGAACTGTGGTTTGACGAGAAACCTAAGCTGTCATTTCTTTAAGTTTGGGACTGCGATGCTTATGTGAAAAAGTTTCAACATGATAAGCTCGAACCCAAATCGGAGAAGTAAAACTTCATAGGATACCCAAAAGAAACTGTTGGGTACACCTTCTATCACAGATCCGAAGGCAAGGTCTTTGTTGCTAAGAGTGGATCCTTTCTAGAGAAGGAGTTTCTCTCGAAAGAAGTGAGTGGGAGGAAAGTAGAACTTGATGAGGTAATTGTACCTTCTCCCGAATTGGAAAGTGGAACATCACAGAAACTAGTTACAGTGATTCCTACACCAATTAGTGAGGAAGCTAATGATGATGATCATGAAACTTCAGATCAAGTTTCTGCTGAACTTCGTAGATCAACCAGAGTTCGTTCCGCATCAGAGTGGTACGGCAACCCAGTTCTGGAAGTCATGTTACTAGACCATGATGAACCTACGAACTATGAGAAAGCGATGATGAGCCCAGATTCCGCAAAATGGCTTGAGGCCATGAAATCTGAGATGGGATCCATGTATGAGAACAGAATGTGGACTTTGGTTGACTTGCCCGATGATCGGCAAGGCATCGAAAATAAATGGATCTTCAAGAGGAAGACTGACGCTGACGGTAATGTTACTGTTTACAAAGCTCGACTTGTTGCGAAAGTTTTTCAACAAGTTCAAGGAGTTGACTACGATGAGACTTTCTCACCCGTAGCGATGCTTAATTCTGTCCGAATCATGTTAGCAATTGCCGCATTTTATGAAATCTGGCAAATGGATAACAAAACTGCATTCTTTAATGGATTTATTAAAGAAGACTTATATATGATGCAACGAAGGTTTTGTCAATCCTAAAGGTGCTAACAAAATGTGCAAGCTCCAGCGATCCATCTATGGACTGGTGCAAGCATCTCGGAGTTGGAATATACGCTTTGATAAGTTGATCAAAGCATATAGATTTATACAGACTTGCGGTGAAGCCTGTATTTACAAGAAGTGAGTGGGAGCACTACAACCTTTCTGATAAGTATATGTGAATGACATATTGTCGATCGGAAATGATGTAGAATTTTCTGGAAAGCATAAAGGAGTGTTTGAAAGGAGTTTTTCAAAGAAAGACCTTGGTGAAGCTGCTTACATATTGGGCATCAAGATCTATAGAGATAGATCAAGACGCTTGATAAGACTTTCGATAAGTACATACCTTGATAAGATTTTGAAGTAGTTCAAAATGGATCAGTCAAAGAAGGAGTTCTTGCCTGACTTGTAAGGTGTGAAGTTGAGTAAGACTCAAAGCCAGACCACGGCAAAAAAATATAGAGAGAATGAAAGTCATTCCCTATGCCTCAGCCATAGGTTCTATAAAGTATGCCATGCTGTGTACCAAACATGTTGTGTACCTTGCCATGAGTTTGTCAAGGGGGTACAATAGTGATCCAGGAGTAGATCACTGTACAGCGGTCAAAATTATCCTTAGTAACTGGATGACTAAGGAAATGTTTCTCGATTATGGAGGTGATAAAGAGTTCGTCGTAAAGGGTTACGCCGATGCAAGCTTTGACAATAAATCCAGATGACTCTAAGTACAATCTGGATGCGTATTGAAAGTGGGAGCAATTAGCTAGAGTAGCTCTATGCAGAGCATTGTAGACATAGAAATTTGCGAAATACATACGGATCTAAATGTGACAGACCCGTTGACTAAACTTCTCTCACAAGCAAAACATGATCACACCTTATTACTCTTGGGTATTAATCACATAGCGATGTGAACTAGATTATTGACTCTAGTAAACCCTTTGGGTGTTGGTCACATGGTGATGTGAACTATGGGTGTTATTCACATAACGATGTGAACTATCGGTATTAAATCACATGGCGATGTGAGCTAGATTATTGACTCTAGTGCAAGTGGGAGACTGAAGGAAATATGCCCTAGAGGCAATAATAAAGTTGTTATTTATATTTCCTTATATCATGATAAATGTTTATTATTCATGCTAGAATTGTATTAACCGGAAACTTGATACATGTGTGAATACATAGACAAAATAGTATGTCCCTAGTATGCCTCTACTAGACTAGCTCATTGATCAAAGATGGCTATGTTTCCTAGCCATAGACATGAGTTGTCATTTGATCAACGGGATCACATCATTAGGAGAATGATGTGATGGACTAGACCCATCCGTTAGCATAGCACTATGATCGTTTAGTTTTACTGCTATTGCTTTCTTCATGACTTATACATGTTCCTATGACTATGAGATTATGCAACTCCCGAATACCGTAGGAACACCTTGTGTGCTATCAAACGTCACAACGTAACTGGGTGATCATAAAGATGCTCTACAGGTGTCTCCGAAAGTATTCGTGGTGTTGGCATAGATCAAGATTAGGATTTGTCACTCCGAGTGTCGGGGAGGTATCTCTGGGCCCTCTCGGTAACACACATCACAACAAGCCTTGCAAGCAAAAAGACTAATGAGTTAGTCACGAGATGATGTGTTATGGAACGAGTAAAGAGACTTGCCGGTAACGAGATTGAACTAGGTATAGAGATACCGACGATCGAATCTCGGGCAAGTAACATACCGATGACAAAAGGAACAACGTATGTTGTTATGCGGTTTGACCGATAAAAGATCTTCGTAGAATATGTAGGAGCCAATATGAACATCCAGGTTCCGCTATTGGTTATTGACCGGAGATGAGTCTCGGTCATGTCTACATAGTTCTCGAACCCGTAGGGTCCGCACGCTTAACGTTTGATGACGATCGGTATTATGAGTTTATGAGTTTTGATGTACCGAAGGTAGTTCGGAGTCCCGGATGAGATCACGGACATGACGAGGAGTCTCGGAATGTTCGAGACATAAAGATTGATATATTGGACGACTATATTCGGACACCGGAAGTGTTCCGGAAAAGTTTCGGATTTAAGTGGATTGCCGGAGGGGGTTACCGGAACCCCCTACGAGGGGGGATGGTCCATAGTGGGCCTTGTGGAAAGGAGAGATGCAGCCCATAGAGGCTGGCCGGCGCCCCACCTAGGGATCCTAGTTGGACTAGGATTGGGGGGGGGCGCCACCTCTCCCTCTTTTCCTTTCCCTCTCTTCCTTCTTGATGGACTCCTACTAGGAATAGGATTGCAATCCTATTCCTAGTAGGATTGCCCTAGCCGCACCATAGGAGGCCGGCCGGCCCTCCCCTCTTGCTCCTTTATATACGGGGGCAGGGGGGCACCAAAAGACACACAAGTTGAATTGTTCCAGCCGTGTGCGGTGCCCCCCTCCACAGAAACACACCTCGGTCATACCATCGCAGTACTTAGGAGAAGCCCTGCGCCGGTAGATACATCATATCCGTCACCACGCCGTCGTGCTGACGAAACTCTCCCGTGAAGCTCAACTGGATCAAGAGCTCGTGGGACGTCATCAAGCTGAACGTGTGCTGAACACGGAGGTGCCGTACGTTCGGTACTTGATCGGTTGAATCGCGAAGAAGTTCGACTACATCAACCGCGTCACTTGACGCTTCCGCTTCCTGTCTACGAGGGTACGTAGACACACTCTTCCCTCTCGTTGCTATGCATCTGGTAGATAGATCTTGCGTGATCGTAGGAAAATTTTAAAATACTACGTTTGCCAACAAGAATGTCATGCCAAATGACCATGCCAAGTATGAACTCATAGCTGCCAAGCACATCAAACAATTTTTTTGCATCACTCCTATCCTTGGGTTCGGTACCACTATCTTCACTTAACTCAAGTAAAGCTGATCTTATGTTAGGAGCTTGAAATCTAATTGCTTTAACACTTTTGATACGACTCTCCCAACGAGTATTGCTCAACGATTTCACAGTCAAATCTGTCACACGGCTAACAAAAACTTTCCATCTTTTCGTAGAACCACTGAATAATACATATATACGTTGCACAATTCCAAAAAAAGAAACAGCTCTACCACAAGATTTAGCCATATCACAAAGGGTAAGATTAAGACTGTGGCAAGCACATGGCATATACAAAGCTCTTGGATTTACCTCAAGCAACCGACTTTGCACCCCCTTGTATTTTCCTTTCATGTTGGATCCATTGTCATATCCTTGGCCCCTAATATCATCAATATTAAGATCGAAGGACTTCATAGAATCAACCAATACTTGAAAATTCCCAAACCAGATGTGTCCTCCACTACCAAAAAAGCAAGGAAGTACTCCACAATTTGTATTTTTCCATCAGTTATATGAACACATCGAACCAACAAACTCATTTGTTCTTGATGACTCACATCCGGGGTACAATCTAGGATAACAGAGAAATATTTGGCCACTTTGACAATCTTGAGAATAGAATTTGTAATGTCACCAGCCATAAGAGAAATCAACTCGTTTTGAATTTTATGGCTAAGATAATGGTGATGGATCTCTTTATCTTGAATACGCCTAAGATGGTCTTGCATTACCAAATCAAACTCTGCAACCATCTCCACACAAGCTAAAAAATTTCCATTAGAATCATCATAAAGTTGCTCACTTGATCCTCTAAAAGCCAAATTGCGCTTACCAAGAAATTTCACAATGGCAACTATTCTTAACAAAACTTGCCTTATGCGTTCCTTCTCCTTTGTGATTTGTTGCTGTAAATCTTTGTCAATTGTTTCATGCTTGCTCAGTCTAACTCTCAATTCATTCCAAGAGTTCATGTTGGTAATATGGTCGACACTAGCTTCGTGCTCTTTCAGTCTCTCATTAATATGCCTCCAATCACAAAACCCATCATTCCCCATTGCACTCTTGCATTTATCAGAATTGAAAAGCTTACAACAAAAACAGAACACTTTCTTTGTGTGTTTTGAAAACACTAACCATTTTCTATCACGCACCTCTCCATTGCTCATCTTTCTTGAGTAGTGGCTATACGAAAAATGTCTTGAATTTTCATCCAAAGGATATTTAGTGTTTTCTTCTTCCCTTTTAGGCCCCCTTTCCACTAATATGTCCCTCGCTTTGTTATCAAGATTACCCCAATTGCTTGGATCATAAATATCCACACTAATTGGTTCCTCATCAACACTAGTAGATTCTGCCGCAGATGAATTAAATATGGGCTCATGATCACTCACATTGGTATCATCCATGTTGATGTCAGCATTGCCTTCTGTAGGCATATCGCCGTCATCTTCTGGATTGTCATTAGTTCGGTCACCCACAAGAACTATCGCCAACTCGTCTGGATTTCTTGGCGTGCTCGTATCGCTCTTATAATATTCAAAAAGAGATCCGCTCAATACTTGTTTCTCCTCATCAGCCTTCCTCTTCTTCTTTCTTTTCTGACTTCCGGATGGATACTTTCTACCTGTAGTCGACATGACCCTGCTGAAATTGAAAGGAACAATTCACTTTAAAATTAGCGCAAAGCTAATTAATATATTACATTTAGTACAGAAGATCATCTAATATAATAAGAATCTGCTAGGGCATGGTATAGTACCTTCTCTCTGTAGTCTAATCTGGCAACGTGGGCGCAATGATTCAAGCGCCCTAAAAACGATTCCCTGTTAATCTGTTCGATCGGTCGAGAAATTGGGAATCAGGATTAGAAAGAACAGAAATATGACGAAGATCATATGCGAGGGAGGACAGGAAGAGGACGCGCCCAGACATACACATACCTGCTGGCTGCTGCAGTCGCAACCGAGGTCGAACCGTCAAACTCGATGAGATCCTGCTGCTGCAGCCTGCAGTCGTCGCGTACTGGGCTACTCGAGTCGTTCGTTCGTGAGGAACGGCGGAAGAGGAAAAGGGCAGGGAGTCCTCACCTGGGAACGATCGATCCTAATTCTAAACCCAACGATTCCTTTCCTAGTTGTTTCCTCTCCGATCTCTCCTCACCACGTACGTGCAAACATGGGCCAGGCCCAACAGCATATTAGTTTTACTTTCCTTTCCTATAGGCTGGGACGTGAGGCTGAGGCGCTGAGCGAAGCGGTGATTGATTTTTTCCATCGAAGAAACCTGTATGTGTATACCTATATATTACCTAACGTACGTATACATGGGAGGGGGCCCTGGCTTTCGGGGGCCCGGGGCGGCCGCCCCGTTCGCCCCCCCC
>LR738709.1:635145896-635158881 GCA_902687465.1 Secale cereale | reverse complement strand
CCCCCCCCCCCCCCCCCAAGGACCGGCCCTGCATAACCCGTGTGGCTTGCCTCCTGATTATGCCACACAGAACGTGTGAGCGCATGTCTAAGATGCCACCGATGAGCTGCTACGGACGCACGTAAAATATCATATCCTCAAATTCCACGGATTTGCATTCTATGCCCATCAGCATGTAATCGGAAGGCGCGTTAAGAGCTTTCACTTTTTTTTTTTCATTTTGAGAACAAGAGCTTCCACATTCAACGCTCATGAATTAGGCGTTAAAGACTTGAAGTGGACACGTTCGTTTCTTCTGTCCATTCACCTCGGTTGATTTTGTATCCAATATGTGTACAAGTATCTTGTTGTAATTCTGTCCCCCGTTATAATTGGACCTGTAATTTGTGGGTTGCTAGGTGTTTAAGTTAAACATGTGTAATTTGTCGCCCGTTTAGTACATGAGAGTAGTGCTCGCACACATGCGTCGAGGAGTAGATGAGTTCATTGTACCTCGTTAATGAATCTTATCTGTCGGTTGGTATGGTTGTTGTTTTCGTGTGATATGTTGCACCTCGGATTTTCTAACACACCTTACTTGGCTCATTAGCAAAGCCCTTGCCACTACATGACGTCAGCAATAATAATTTAAAAATATGTATTTTTTTAGATTAGTATCAAAATGCTAAGTTTGTAGAGATATCGAGATTTTTTTTTAAACTTGGTAGTACTCGATCTTTTTTATTTACTTCATATATTAGCCTTGTCTCAAGTCAAACTTATAAACTTTCACCAAGTTTATACAAAAAATATTAACATCCACAATACCAATCAATACTATTAGAATCAACATTGAATATATTGTTGTATCATTTATATTTGTTATTGTGGAAGTTTAAATTGTTTCTATACACTTGATCAAAATTTTAAAAGTTTGACTTAGGTCAAAGTTAATATGCGCAGTAAGTAAAAACGGAAGGAGTATATAAATATGTTTGAATTGCACCTTATCCAAAAATTTGGCCATGTCGACTCGTAATAGCAATGTTGAGATTTTTAAATAGTATATAAATATGTTTGAATTGCACCTTATCCAAAAATTTGGCCATGTCGACTCGTAATAGCAATGTTGAGATTTTAAAATAGTATATAAATATGTTTGAATTGCACCTTATAAAAAACCTGGTCATGTCATTTGTGTACTTCTTCTAGTATGTCAAACAAATCATGATTATTACTGCATAAAATTCGCTGAAGTTATAGGGCATCTTTGGTTCATGACTAAATTTGCCATAACTAGTCTTTGGCAAACTACGGTTGACACAAAAAGTATGACGAACAAAATAATGTCACACACGTGGGAAGATTTGACAAAAAACTTACCCTATGGCATGTAGACCATGTAGCTAAAAAATATATGGCATGCCACAGATTTTGTACTAAATCAGAAACATTTATTTTAGAACAGAGGAAGTAGGATGCATGAGCATATATATTCTCTCCTTGACCCATCTTTAATTATACTTTAGAATGTTTAGTAGGGTGCTTCTTCTTAATCTCAACTATGCTCATCTCATATATAAAAAATGTCCATTCTCAGCTATGATTATGAACAAAACATACGCCTAAGGGCATGCTCAGACTGCAAACGAATATCAAACATGCCCACAAACATATAAATTATGCCACACCACACTGATGTATGCAATCTCACCTAACCCTCTTGTACCCCCCGGTGCACGCTAGCCTAACGTAGGTATATGTGAACTAAACGTAGCTCGGATGGTTAAGTTCCATGTGATGGAATCAACACACCAAGGTTTAAGTTCTAACCTTGGCATTGATGATCGCATTTTTTTGGATTTATTTCAGGTCATTCGAAGATGTGCATTCAATGAAAGGAGACACCCCCGTCAACTACGAAGACGTCTATGACGACTTCAACAATCTCAAGATGATATGTCGTCTCAGTCTCTCTGATATTCTCATAAAGATAGAGTGCGTATGTATATTCATATAATTGAGTATATGTGCGTATGTATGAGCGTAGAAAAAAGAAACCATAGGTATATAAATGGGAAGCACCCAACAAACCTGACGTCACCGCTCTCCTCCTTCCATTTCCGGAGCTCGTCTCCCCGAAATAAATTCAAAAATCTCCCACTACGGCCACGCGCACCGATCTCCCTCTCCCCAGCCGAATCCCCAATCCCCCTCGATCCGCAGGCAGATTCCCTTCCCTCCCGCATTCGCTCCAGTCTGTCCCCCTCCTCTTGCTCCTCCCAATCGGCGGCGGATCTCGGGCGGGGTTTCCTGCCGTCCGGAGCTCTTTTTCTCATCTCCGAGCCGGAGATCTCAGCGCGATTCCGGCCCCCGCGGCGAGCTTGGACTGCCCCGGCGGCCGATTCAGACAGCGCCGCGGTTGCCGTTGGGGTGCTGTTGGCGCGTCGCGGCATTGGATCGGACCGGACAGGAGAGGTTGGTGGGCGGTGGTTCGGTGGGTGGGGCGTCCGTGATCTGCGCCGCTGCGCCGGCCCAGCGTAGCGGGGCGATGAGAGCTGGCGCCGTGTCCTCGAAGGCATGAGCGGCGGGGCGTCGCTGGGGCTCAGGACGTCGGGGAGCTATGGGTCCTTGCAGCAGCCCAACGGCCAGTCCCCCTCCCCGTCGCCGCCGGTGGCGGTTCGGAAGCCCGCGAAGATGTCCCTCGGCGGCGGCCCCGGCGCCGGCGGCCGCGGAGGCGACCGCCTCCTCTTCGCCCGGATCTGTATGTTCGCGGGCCGTCGCCGGCGGATGCTCCTGCTCCTCCTCGTCGCCGTCGCCCTCGTCGTCTGCTTCCTCTTCTCATCACTTGTCAGTAAAGGTGGTGGTTGTGTTGCTTTAGCCTCATGTTTCATTCCTATATAAACCTTGTGACTGCTATCGTGACTTGATGAAATGCTTTACCAGTTACTGTTACCTTGTTTTTCAATCATTTGATCAATGAGTTCATCGGAATGATATGATGCTACTTGCAAACAGTATTATTGTATGATTCATGTAGGTGTTTCCCATCACGAGGAGTACAAAACATCAGGGTTCCTGTTACCTGTGCATACTTCACTTTTTTGTACTCCCTCCCTAAACAAATATAAGAGCGTTTAGATCACTATTTTAGTGATCTAAACGCTCTTATATTTGTTTACAGAGGGAGTATTTGCAAGTTATAGGATGTTCATTAGTATTATCATTAAGTATTAGTGTGGGCGGCCTTCAAGTACACAGATTTGTGCTCATAGTTGACTTTCAAATTGTAAAAGGTTTAGTGAAGTGGAAATGCCAGCAAGACCTTGAGTAATGGAAAAGAAATAGTATATGGATGGATGCTTGAATATTCCTGTGCTGGCTGGCAACCGTGTTTTCTTTTGGATTGGTTATTGTGTAAGCATTTGAATATTTGACCACTTTGCATCACCTTTGACTCTAGCTGACTGATGTGATGCAAATGGATTAACATGGTATTATTTAGTACTCCCTCCGTCCGGAAATACTTGTCATCAAAATGGACAAAAAGGGGTGTATCTAAAACTAAAATACATCTAGATACATTCCCTTTTATCCATTTTGATGACAAGTATTTCCGGACGGAGGGAGTAATTTAAATCAGGCGAGCAGTGCCGATATTTCTGTTATAGTTAAGTTAGAGAAGGCTGCATTAGAGATTGTTGGATGATCTTTGGTTTTGAGTCACTTCAGTCAGTTCTTTGGAACTGAGCTGCAGGCTCTGATTGGGTTTTTTGTTGTGTGATACAGTTAATATGAATATATGATACAGTATTCCTCGAGCTGAGGCTTTACAACTTGAAAATTGCTAATGCTGACAGTGTTGTCAAAATCTGTGCCTTTCTGGTATCTTCTAGGCGGGCCTTTGGCTTAGTGTACCTAGAATTGTTTATTTCTGCTATCATTTAGGCAGCTGCAGGCATGTGTTAGCACATGTTCCTTTACATTTTATTCTTACCAATATGCATATTGTTTGACTTTGACAGGCTAATGTATGCCTTATGAATCTGACTAAAATGAGAAAGTCCTTTGTTTCATCTAGCAGTCAATTTGTACAAATAGCATGGTTTTGATAATAATAGGTTGTTCTGGATCTAATCATTCCAGTGTATTACTTAAGATTTCATTGGCTTGTGCTAGTTTTTCTTGGGCTGGCAGGCCTTCTAAAATGTAGTAGATGTTGGTGATTCTACTGAATATCTGTTTGTCTAACCCTGATAGGTCAACATGGTATTTCTTTTCATATGTTGTTGCCTGGAATGTTGTCTGCTAACCATTTTGTTTTGAGTAATAGCTAAACTGATCTAATCTACTTCTTAGTTTGTAACAAAGTAAGGCATAACCTTTAACTGTTGTGTTATTTCTACGTTTTTATTTATGTATCTTTGAGTACTGAACCGCAGAATCTTCTTTTGGTTGGTTGTAGATGAAGTTGCAGCACCTGGTACCGAGACCATGCTGGGAATTTCTGACCATGTCCGGAGCTTTGTAAATCCTGTATTGACATCTTCTTTGAGTGGAAATGATTTGAATACAACATCACCAACAGTAAAACAGTCAGAGAGCAGTCATGAAAAGGTTCGGGGTCTTTCACGGAGTTTCCCGCCAGCTATTCATCTGGAGCACCATCCTTGTGAAAATTTCTCATTTTCTCCTCCACCTATTGATAGGAAACGTACTGGACCACGGCGTAAGTTCCTCACCAGTCCAATTCAGAGTTACAAAAAAGTTCTGAATCTGATTATATTATTTTAAACTTGTGTAGCATGTCCTGTTTGTTATGTGCCTGTTGACCAGGCCCTGGCATTGATGCCAGCTGCTCCAACAGCATCACCTATCCTTCAAAATTTAAATTATTTGTCCGAAGACAATTTGGTACTCAAAGAGTCCAGCAGTGGTTCTTTGTTTGGTGGTTATCCATCTCTGGAACAACGAGATATGTCTTTTGACATAAAAGACTCGATGGCAGTACATTGCGGGTATGTCCTTGTATGACTCAAATGCTTTAACTCTTGTACGTTTATATGATGACTGTGTGCTGTATCACTAACCTTTTCTTTATAATAAGATTTGTGAGGGGGAAGATACCTGGTCTTAATACTGGATTCGATGTAGATGAATCTGATCTGTCTGAGATGCGGCAGTGCCAGGGGACAGTTGTTGCTTCTGCTATTTTCGGTATCTGCGTCCTCTTTCTATGCCAGTTATATTTACATGCCATCATCTTTCCATGTCGGTGCTAATTGCACATTTTGTGTCAACTTTTCTCAGGGAATTATGATATAATGCAACAACCAGAAAACATCAGTGAATTTTCAAAAGATACTGTTTGCTTCTTCATGTTTCTGGATGAAGAAACAGAAGCTGCAATAAAGAACACCACTGCTGTTGATAATACGAAAAAAATTGGGCTGTGGCGGGTGGTTGTTGTCCACAACCTGCCTTATTCGGATGCAAGGCGGAATGGAAAGGTACCTGTACTGTATATTCGGGTATTTGATTTTCCTAATCGAATCTTTGGAAAGCCAGTTACTTCTGGCATGGAGATTGCGCACAAGTTAAAATTCAGCATAGCGGGCAATGTAAACTAAAAGTTACTTGTAAAGATAATTCTACACAATCTGCCAAAACCTACATGCATTCTTGTCTAGATAACTGATCCATCCGAAACGAACATGTTCTCATTCTATTCTGCATTGGATTAGTATGTGAAAATTTGGATTGCACAATCATGAGAGGAGGATGCCATGCTTAATGCGAATCAGCATTCGCGATTTGTTTTTCTAATCGTTTATTTCCCTTGTGATGATTTTTTAACTGAACCCTTGAGATATTTTCCTCAAACAGATTCCAAAACTATTACTTCATCGGCTCTTTCCTAATGCGCGGTATTCACTCTGGATCGATGGGAAACTTAAACTTGTGAAGGATCCTTATCAGCTATTAGAGAGGTAAATATCATGTTCTCTCACTGAGCTCTGTCTGCTACTTGTTGTAACTACTCTGCACAATACTCAGTGCCACATGCTCTATATGTTGTATTAAGTTCCAAGCTGCACCATATTCTTCTTACTCTAATATTTTTTTCTCAGAGTCTACTCTCACCAGGATTTTGATATGTTATTTTCTGATTCTGTATCACTGTTGTGCTGCAGATTCTTGTGGAGGAAAAATGTGAGCTTCGCTATTTCCAGGCATTATAGACGCTTTGACGTCTTTGAGGAAGCTGAGGCGAACAAGGCTGGTGGGAAGTATGATAATGCTTCAATCGACGACCAAATAGAGTTCTACAAGAGAGAGGGCTTAACCCATTATTCATCAGCTAAGCTTCCTATTACAAGCGGTAATTGGTTCTTCTCACTGAATTCTGATATAGCAATATTTCTCCTGATATCACAAGGGTACATGTATCTTGAACAGATGTCCCTGAGGGCTGTGTAATTATAAGAGAGCACATCCCCATCACCAATCTCTTCACATGCCTTTGGTTTAATGAGGTTGACCGCTTCACCTCAAGAGATCAGATAAGCTTCAGCACCGTGAGGGATAAAATACGGTCAAGAGTTAATTGGACTGCAGACATGTTCCTGGATTGTGAAAGGCGCGATTTTGTTGTTCAGGTACTTTTGAGTTGATGCTTTGTGTGCCACGTTTACTTTTTCTACACACCCTGTTGTTACGGTATATATTACTGATAACCTGAAAAGGTAATGGAATGTAGAATCCTAAAAATGATTGATAATAAGACATTTTGCAGTCTGGCTTCTAGTAACTCACAAATAGGATTACCTGCAACTGCAATGCACTTCTTCCAGAACACCATTGTCGTCTGTTATCTGTCCCTTACTCTTCACGTCTATCATTCTTCTTACTTTGCAGGCATACCACAGAGAACTCATGGAGCAAAGGCTGGCTGCCTTACGGAGCCAGCCTCCGCCGCCTCCACCGCCTCCGCCGCCCCCTCCCGTGGTGCGTGTGCAGCAACCTCGAAAGATGCTCCCAGACAACAGCGCATCAAAGGAACCTGGGAGGGCTTCCAAGAAGCCAGCAGGGAAGCGCTCACGGAAATCAGGCTCGAAACGGGCCCATCGAACGAAAGCCACAGGCGGAAAGGAACCCATTCGACTGTAAATCTGCCGAGGCGAAGTTTTGCTCCCATGCAACTGAAGATCGACTCGGTTTGGTTTACTCCTATTTAACCTGTATTCATGTTCCCCTCCCAAAGGCTCGAAAATTTTGTCAGGACTTGTTGATAGAGGATTACAACAATTTTTTGGGTGTAAATAAACATTTAAAAATAAAGATGGGTTTACTTTAATTTGCAGATGGTTCGGTTCAGTGTGGTACTATCCTTTTTGCTTGGAACGGGTTTGCAAATGATAGGTTCCATGCAAGTCCCTGTGCTCCTCGTCGTTGGTATCAAGCTGACCGTTTGGGTTCAGTTGTTTTATGCCTCCGGGTTCAGAGATTAGAAGGCCGGTAGCTATCAGAGGCTGATGTAGATCCGTCAGGAGAGATGTATTTTCCGGACCACCCTTTTGGGTAATGTGGCTCCCATCAGTTGGCTGCCCGATCTGTTCGGAAGATGTTTGTTATCTCATCTTACCAAGATGAAGTTGCTTTATTATTTGTCAAGCTACAAAATTGGGAGTGCCTAGAAGGCTAGAACTCATCCAGATGAGATATCATTTGGTCTTATTCACCCGAAAAACAAAAATAGATACAAAGAAGTATCAACTCACGTTAGCACACACGCATCTTATAGCATCACATCTATACCTGGCCATCCCTCGGGCCGGGCCAACCAAAGCCCGACTCTATGGAAGGTGGTTGGTAATTAGGGTTTGATTCTGATGAGGGGACGCTTGCTTTTTGCTTGTACATGTGCAGGCCGGCGTTCTGGTGGATCATCAAGAACAAGGACGTGGAGGAGTTCAAGTCGGACCCGTACCTAGCGACGCTGCTCAACTGCATGCTCTGCGTGTTCTACGGCATCCTCTGTGTCATATTCGGCTCGGCAATGTACGCCTCCCCGCTCGCAAAAAATCCAGGCCTGAGCCCGGCCCGGCCTGGCTGTCGGGCCTAAAAATCGGGTCTGAGCCCGGCCCATCACGCTAAAAGCCTGTCGGGCCTTGGGCCACGGGCAGGGCCTCTTCCTTAAACGGAAAAAACGACGGGCCCGGCCCAGCCCGTGCTTCGGGCTCAAACCTAGGCCCGAGCCCGGCCCGTGGACAAGGTCAGGCCAGGTCGGGTCGGGCTGACCGGGCCGGGCTGCCCATGGCCAGGACTAATTACATCCAATGGTTATAAAGGTGAATGAGACATAACTAACTCCGCTAGATGCGTTCGTTTTTCTACGTGCCGTGTTGCACCCACACCACACCACCGCCGCGGCTTGAGGTTCGCACGCCGAGGTGGTGCAGCTGTACGTGTTGGAGTGCACAGCCTGTTCATCGCAGATGTTCACCTCCGTTTTTATTCGTTTCACGTATTAGCTTCGGTCAAAGTCAAACTTTGTAAATTTTGACAAAATTTATAAACAATAATATTAACATATACAATAACAAATTAAGGCCATGATATTCATTATTGAATGTACTTTTCACATCATATAAATTTGTTACGGTAAATATTTATATTGTTTCCTATAAAAACTTGGTCAAACTTTACAAAGTTTGACCTCCATCAACCCTATTATGCAGAGTAAATAAATACGAAGGGAATACATACATTCAACCATATGAACATCACACTGACCCGCATGCCTCGAAAGGACTAGTTCAACATGTCTTAAGATTGACGAAGATACGAGTGACACTTTGATTACCACTGGAAAATAAAGTCATTAATGAAAATTTAAAATAAATTCAGTAAAATACAAGCATCCATGTCAAGCCTATGATCTGAATCCGGGTGGCCAAGTTCCACGGCAAGGAGCTTCACAGGATCGTTCCCCGTGCCACTCTTCTCCCGAGACGATATCGATCCTCGTGTGTACGCTACGCTACTCTCGCCTTCCCGGCGCACCGCTCGCTGTCCAGTCACAGGATCGAACGAGCGGCACGCTACGCGTTTTCCACGTGAATGCCCGTGCCGGGGGCGCGCAAGCCACGGTGCCGTGCCGTGCCGTGCCGAGCCGAGCCGAGCGCAACGCGCCCGATCCAGGAGCGGCCGCAGCGTGCGCGCGAGCCAGCCCGCGGGCCCGGCGGAGAGGCCCGTGGAAGCCTCTCGTCTCGTGCGTCGCGATCGCGTGCGGCACGGCGGCGTGCGCGCACACGCCGCGGTCGACCGGTCTCCCTCCTCTGGGGCTGGACGGATCATGGAGTGCGCAGCTGGAGGAGCCGGAGCTGCACGCAAACGCCGTGGACGGGGTGGCCCCGCCGAGGAGGCATTATTGGACGGAGGGCCGGGACGCGGGGGATCGAACGTGGGCGACGGATTCCCTTTCCTTTCCCACGGCGCCGGGGATCCTCTCCAGCGCGCTGCGTCGCTGTGGCCTGCGCGGGATAGCATTTCCTAAGAGCATCTCCAACAGCCGCGCTACGCGTGCGCCTAAAAAACGCATTTGCCGTGCGCGCTTCGGCTGGTTTAGCGCGCGGATAGGCGTCAGCTCCAGCAGCCGCGCTATAATGCAGCGCGCACGCCGCTCCAGCGATGCCCAAAAATGCAACGCGTGCAGCAAGCACAAACCACATATACAATTCAACAAATAGAAGAAAAACGATCAAACAAACAAAATAAATCAACAATAAATAGTTATTACAACTCAAACAAATAGTTTATCGTTCAGTACAACAAATAATGCAATAAACACAATCAATAGTTCATGAACAATACAATACATAATGCAATGAAATCATGCTCTTTGTCGTCCATGCCATGTCCACCACTCTTCAATCAGATCCTTCTGAAGATCATTGTGCGTTGCGGGACGCCGAATGGCATGATAGGAGGCAACAAAACGGGCTACCCTTTCAGCCCTCCGTCGCACTTGCACGGGATGTCCCAAGAGCTCATATTGTGAGTAGTCTAAATCTTGGCCACGCTCATTCTCGATGATCATGTTGTGCATGATCACACAAGCGTGCGTGATGTACCAAAGCATTTTTTGATCCCAAAATCTAGCCGGTCCTCTCACAATAGCAAATTGGGCTTGCAAAATCCCAAATGCTCTCTCCACATCTTTTCTAGCAGCCGCCTGAGCATTGTGGAAATCAAGATTTTTCTTACCTTCTGGCTTTTTCAACGGCTTCACGAAGGTTTGCCATTTTGGATAGATGCCATCCGCTAGATAATAGCCATAGTTGTACGTATGGGCATTTGCTACAAACTGCACCGGTGGCAACTCACCATTCGCAATCTTATTCATCAGTGGTGACCGGTTGACAACATTGATGTCATTCAAAGATCCAGGCATTCCAAAGAATGCATGCCAAATCCAAGTCTCCTGATCGGCCACCGCTTCAAGGATTATAGTGGAACCCTTTTTTTGGCCGTGGAATTGCCCATGCCATGCCTTTGGACAATTCTTCCAACTCCAATGCATGCAATCTATTGAGCCAAGCATGCCAGGAAAGCCGCGAGATTTGTTCATCGCCAATAGCCTTGCGGCGTCTTCAGCAGTGGGAGATCTCAAATACTCCTCGCCAAACACTTGCACAATTCCCACTGCAAAGCGCTTGACGCACATGATGGCTTGGCTCTCACCCATAGCCAAGTGATCATCAACTAGATCGGCCGGGATACCGTATGCCAACATACGCAAAGCGGCTGTCATCTTCAGAAAGGTGCTATGCCCGAGCTCTGCAGCATCATTCCTCCTTTGCTGGAAAAACCGGTCATGAATCGCTAGTTTCTCTGCAATGCGCTTGAACAAGTCTGTGCTCATCCTAAACCGGCGACGAAAATACGACTCCGGGTATGTGGGATTCTCCACGAAATAGTTCTTCATCAATCTGTTATGGGCATCAATCCTGTCTCTCCAAATTTTTTCCCGACCCATAACCGAACCACAGTGCTTCGGTTTTTTTATTGATATGCATAGCTATGATCATTGCAAGATCCTCCTCCTCTTCCATATCAAATTCATCTTCGGAAGAATCATGCGACGAACTCATCTACAATGTTCAATACTATACTATCAAAACTACAATTCAAAATATGCATCAAATTCAGTTTGGAGCAATACATACCTTGTAGGTGTTTTGTCGAACACCTTTCGGGCGCGGCGCGGCAGCGAGCCCTCGGGCGCTGTTCCTCGGACGTCGGAGGCGCGCGAGGTCCGGTCGGACTAGAGGGGTGGGGCGGAAGCGCAGCGGCGCGGGGAGGCCGGCGAAGCGCCTGAACGGTCGCCGGCGGGCGCCGGCGGCGGCCGGCAGCGGAGACAGACCAGGAAGCGCTTGAGTGGTCGCCGGCGGGCGCGGGCGGTGAAGGCGGCGCCGGGATAGGCCGGGGAAGCGCTGAGGTCGCCGGGGGCGCGAGCGGCGGCGGCGGCTCGGCCGGATGGGGGCAGCGCGGTCGCGAGAGAGAGGAGCGAGCGAGCGCGGGAGAGTCGCGCGCGCGCGAGCCGGCGCAGCAAATAACGGGCGCGGGATTGCGTTTCGGCCAGCGCGCTGCATTGGAAATGACGCGCGTGCCGTTTTTGCGCGCCCGCTGGAGCTGCCCGCCGCGTTGCGCGCCCGCTAAAACTGCCTTTTTTTAGGGCGCGGCGTTTGTATAACGCGGCTGTTGGAGATGCTCTAACGTGCAAAACGATCAACGCACACACTCATTGCCATTGGAGTGGTCCGTCTAGACTTGCAAAAAATGACATTTGTTTTGATTGCAAGAGGATAACCGATCCGTTGGGGATTCTTCGTGAAACCTATCATTTTATCGATGCTTGGTCAATTCTACGGATAATAAGCAAGGAAAATCAAAGGGAGCTGGTGTGGGGGAATAAAGCTACTAGGAGAATAGCAAGTGAGGTCACACAAATGCTTCGAGGGGATGGTGTCCTCGAGTGATGCTTTGAAGATAACTTTGTCTCGATGAAGCAAACTCGGTTGCGCCATTTTTGTATATGCCTGGTGAATAGCAAGTGAGGCCACGCAAATGTACTCCCTTCGTCTCAAAATACCTGTCGCTCGAGCGACAAGTATTTCCGGACGAATGTAGTATATGCCTGGTGCCCTGGTCTAGACTTTGTGTCGTGGCGCCGGTTATTGAACATGCAGCTCTTTTGGAAATGTTGCTTTACTCCTTCCATTACACATACATTCACATTTGATTCCTGTTTTTTTTTTCTTCTTTCCTGCGTTTGTAGAATCATGTGAACAAAAGGAGGGATTCGTGTTTAGAAATGGCACCATACGGCCGCGTTCACTTTTTTCTTTTTCAAGGCACCCTTTCATCGATTCTTTACAATAGGTCATACACACACTCATAAAAGAGTTCAAACTTCGAACATCTGCATCGAGATGCACACAATGAATAAGAGTACAAAAACAAAATGAAGAACATGCCACATGATTAAAAGTCGATGTCATGTGAAGAAAACACAACTCTCGTCTCAAAAGGCACACAGCTCACGTCAGAACTCCAATGAAGGCTAGGTCACCATCTATGTTGGGTAAAAAACTTGGCGACAACCTCCAACTGAATGCACACATTTACCAAAAGATTGCGGTCCTCCTGCCAGCGAACGATATATCAGGCATGAAGCCTTCTGTGCCCATTCAAATATGGAATGACAGCAATATTAAAAGCTCCAAAGCGCGTGAAAGTGCAACTACAACCAACGGAGCCATATTTTCCAAGAAATCACGAATGCAATTGAACTAGAGTGAAAAACATAGTTACAAAAGATAAACAACCAATTTTGATAGTTTTAATATCAACAAAGACGCTTCCAAGTTTAGGGCCTCTTTGATTCAAAGGGCTTTTGGAGGATTATAATCCCTAGGGAAATTTGTGTATGTGTGTGTGT
>LR738709.1:635094804-635137514 GCA_902687465.1 Secale cereale | reverse complement strand
TGGCTCGGTTGTGGCTCGGTTGTCCAAATGTGGACAACCGGTAGCTATTTTGGTGGTTGTCTAAAATTTAGACTACCACATAGACAAGCCACTGGAGACGTTTTTTGACCTCTGGTAGTCTATATTTGGTTTAGACTACCACATAGACAAGCCACTAGAGATGCTCTAACAAAATCTCATTTGTTCCTCCGCAGAGGATCAAGGCCATCAACCGACGTGTGATCGTGCTGTTCAATTATCCCTACCGACCGGGGCCCCACGCCATCTGGAACTGCCTCATCCACTCCGCGCGGGTCCCGCGAGCGCCGTACCATCCATTGCCGCCTCGCCACGTCCGCCGCGTCGCCGGGTATATAAACCGGCGGGAAGGAGCCTGCAGCTGACCACGGAGCAACGTGAGCCACGCACACCAGATTTACAAATTACAACTAACCAGAAGAGAAGGAAATGGTCGTGGCGGAGGCCGGCGACGAGATGAGCCTGTCCAACATGGTGCTGGGGTTCTACGAGGAGGCCGAGCAGGAGCGGTGGCCCGAGGACGAAACCACCGTCGGCGACTGCAGCGACGACGAGAGGGCCGGTGGCGGCGCCACCGCCGAGAGCAGCGCGTTCTGGGCAGAGCAGCTCTCGCATTTGCATGTAAGTTAATTAATGGAGTCGCCGTGAACTGGTTGGCGTGTGTGCTTGGCTGTTTCTTGTTGCATCATCGGGCGGCATGTAAATTAATCTCGCCGTGACAAATGCGTACACACGCAGGAGGTACTGGGCAAGACGAGCTCGGCGGAGAGCCGGATCCGGGCGGACACGGAGGAGGCCGTCAGGCAGGCGCGCTCCCCCGCCGCCGCGGCAGCCGGCGTCTGCTCCTGCGCGACCCGCGCGACGGCCGGCGGGGGATGCCGGGGCTGCACGCTCCGGTCCGTCGCGGGGCGGCTGCGCGACGCCGGGTACGACAGCGCCGTGTGCCGGTCCAGGTGGGCGCGCTCGGCTGAGTTCCCCGCGGGGGAGCACAGCTACGTGGACGTGGTGGCGCCGACGAGGAGCGGCAAGGCGGTGCGGGTGGTGGTGGAGCCCAGCTTCCGGGCCGAGTTCGCCATGGCGCGCGGCGGGGCCGGGTACGGCG
This sequence comes from Secale cereale, assembly GCA_902687465.1. Taxonomy (NCBI): domain Eukaryota; kingdom Viridiplantae; phylum Streptophyta; class Magnoliopsida; order Poales; family Poaceae; genus Secale; species Secale cereale. The sequence continues at coordinate 635,136,394 of LR738709.1, read as the reverse complement.
CGCTGGTGGCCGCGCTCCCGGAGGTGTTCGTCGGGAGGGCGGAGAAGCTGCGGGCCGTGGTCGGGGCCATGTGCGCCGCCGCGAAGCGGTGCGCGCGCGAGAGCAGCCTGCACATGGCGCCCTGGAGGAAGCGCCGGTACATGGAGGCCAAGTGGCTCGGCACGCCGGACCGCCTCCTGCCGGCGGCGGGCGCCGGCGCAGGTTCCCCCGTGGCGGCCGGCTCCCCGGAGAGCGAGAAGCAGCGCAGGTTCAGGGCCTCCATGCTGACGCTCGACTTCGGCGGCCGGGCCGCAGTGGAGGTCGCGTGAGTGATCGATCACACCTGGAGATGACTGCAAACCTGTGAACTGCCGGCCTACGAAATTACCACGAACACATACGAGTACATAGTACTCCCTCCGTTCAGAAATACTTGCCACAGAAATGGATAAAAATTGATGTATTTAGAACTAAAGTACGTCTAAATACATCCATTTCCCGAACAAGTATTTTCGGACAGAGGGAGTATATAGTAGTAGTAGTACATATGAATTGAATTCTCGTGTGGGAATGAGTATTTGGCTCCAAGCGCGTCATGAGCCGCCCCAGCGACATCGATGAGATTGGCTAGTAAGCAAATCACTGGGAGCCTATGCTTGCTCCCTCGGTGACCAAAACCGGCAAGATGCAGGTGCTTTTTTTTTTTTTTTTGAAACCGAGGCAAAAGATTTGCCTCATATATTAATTAAGCAGAGAAGAGGTTTTGTTACAATAGGCACCCCTACACGACACGAGTGATTACTCGCGCAAAATAATGGCCCCTAATTTCTTTGTCCCGGCGGTGACCCAAAGCTTTGCCTCATTGGCAATGGAAGCTAGTAAAATAGGCGGTGGAGCACACTTATGCCGGAAGACCCGTGCATTCCTTTCGTTCCAGACGGTCCACGACACGAGCATAGTCATCGAGGCCATCGCCTTTCTGTCGGGTACTCCTGTGCCGGTGAAATTTTCCCATCAACTGTTGACTGAAGCCTCCAAATGCCATGAAGAGGTGTCCAAATGTGTAAGCTGAAATTTCTCAATGACCATCTTCCAAAGGCGGATGGTGTAACGACACTTGAAAAAAAGATGAGGACCGCTCTCTTGCTCCCTTTTGCAAAGAGGGCAAAGACCATAGTTCGGCCAACCCCGCTTGGCGAGCCTATCCGCCGTCCAGATTCTATCTTGGGTTGCCAACCAAACGAAGAACTTTGCCTTTGGAGGTGCCCAAGCCTTCCAAATCATGTGCTCCATGAGAGAGAGAACTAGCTCGAGGAATTGCGCTTGATATGCGGAGGCGGCGGTGTAGCACCCATCGGCCGTGTGCTTCCATATAATGGAATCCTCGGAAAGCTCCGAACGCTAAACACGAGCGCCCGCATCTTAGGCGGGTCTGTCCACCGCGGCGAGCCTCGCGATTCGCTTCGCTTGCTGATCTTCCGATGCTGCTGGCGCGGCTCATGACGCGCTTGGGGCGGGGGCGTTGGCCTCAATGATCTTTGCTCCGGTGAACGCCCCAGCTGCGTCCATTGGTAGTCTCTTACGCAGCGATCGACCACGGCGGAGGTGATCAGTCGATCGATAAAGCAGTCTCTCGTTTGATCTCTAGCGAACTGCCCCTGCACTACGATTTGAGTATCTTTAATACAGCGAATTAGAGGAGTGGTCGGTACTTATATGGAGTAGGAGTATCTCTAGCTATCTACGTAGCTACTAGCTAGCTAGTGGTAGTGGGTATGCATGGAGATCCGTTATGCATGAGCCTAATTTTGTAGTAGTAGGAAGATTTGTCTTTGATTAACAAGTCTGCCCTTGCGGTGCGTTCCAGACTCGTTCCAGACTTCCTCGTCTACAGCCGGCATGTGCAAGATCATAACTTGCATGACATGTCGCTTCACTACCATGCTCATATACAGTGCCGGACCCATGATTGGCTAACGCCCAAGAGAAAAAAAAAAAAGGCTAAAAACTACCCAGAAATAACTCCAGTTTCAAGGCACACAAAAGTCAAACTATGTTGCCTAATAAGAAACCAAACATAATATGCAATGACAACATTTGTTCCCTAATGGGTCAACTAATAAAGCAAGGCAAATCAAAAGACCATATGTAGCATAGATAGAATTTGTCTTTGATTTTTGAAATCCTCATAATGTTGCCTAGATTTATTATGAGCACTATCATGATTAAAAACTTTAGGCCCATCCTTCCAAGATTTGAATCCATTTCTTGTGAACGCTTCAATATCATAGTTTTCAGTTCTCTCGGTTGCTTAAACAGGAAAAAATAAAAGCAAAAGGCTGATTTTTTTTCCAATGCTATATTCCAACCAGCCGCAATGATCATTGAACCAATAGTTATGAAAACTTCTACCATGTATTCGTTCATATGTATGATTGATTGGTTGGCAAGGACCCATACTAATATACTCCCTTCTAGCAAGATCTCTAATGTCGGCATATAACTCCTCGATTGGTATTCTCTTACCGGGGTCCGATTCAATATCACCGGGTTGAGTTCACCTCTAACATTAGAGGTATTATCTGTTGTTTGAGCTGAAGGACCCGTTTCTGCAGTTTCGGTGGTTCGAATTTGAAAAAAAGAATTCATTGTCTTATTTCTTTTACTCATCTTGTGTTCCTGTAAAATTTTAGAGAAACAAAAATGTCTCAATGTCAAAATCGGTTTCTATATCTAACAAACAGACAAACAATTGCATCTAGCATCTAAAATCATCATCAGATAAACAAAAATATGGCATCAAGCTATCAACACTGAGAAAGTGACTAGTGAGGACTGAGCAGTGAGCTGTGAGCCAGTGACTACCTCGTCGGACGCCGGACAGCTTGCAGGCTGCAGACTCGCGGCCTAGCCGGGGTCGCCGGACAGGGCAGCAGCCGCAGTGGCGCAACCGGGTTCCGGGGGGAGGGGGAGCTGGAACGAAGACTCAAAGGGGGATCCGAGGGGCTCTGCCAGATGGAGTTGAGCGGCGACGACTTAGGGTTCGTCAGGTAAGGTCGGGGGAAGAGACGGGGTGACTGCGTCTGGCTGGTTCGTGCGGTGAGCAGGTTTGCTGTCTGCGGGAGTTGGCCTGGGCGGTTGGGCCAGTTGGCCTCGGCTGCCTAGCCTTCGAACTGGGCTGGGCCCAGGCCAATTTTATATATAGGAAAATGATTGTGTACTCCTGGGAGTACGTACTCCCGCTCCTCATATACCATATAGATGAATCTTTTATACCTCTTTATTATTTTTAATATACTTCATTAGTAATTATTAGATACCCAAAAATGATTTTCATGAAAAAATCATTGCGAGTCTACATATTTTAAATGTTTACGTATATACTGATGTGTTTGTACGTGAAAAATGTATATTACAAAAAGTACGTCGCAGATGATATTTTTTCAACAAAACTCGTATTGGGGTATCTTAGAATATTTACTAAAGTATATTGACAATGATAAAGAGGTATAATTAATGCGTATATGAGGTATATTGAGGATGGAAGTACATACTCTCAGGAGTACAAAAGAGGTATATATATATATACATACATACATATAGACCGAGATTTTTTCTCACGCTCCAGGTAATGGTCTGGGCTGCCTGGGGCCTAAATCCGTCCATGCTCATAAATACTCATGAGATCGTGAAAAGTGGAGACAACAACGCATGATGACTTTGATTTGTTGGTGCTTCTCAAGTACCATGCCACGAGTTCTAGAGTGAAAACCCTAGGTCTGACACTAATTGATTATGCCTAGCAATGGCGATGTTGCATGGTTACATTGTTGGAGGCTTTGCTTAGACTTGATCTTCAGGGTGAAAACCATCGATTTAGCCTTTGGTGGTTCTATCCGGTCGTGCGGCGCTTGCGCGTCATTCCCTTCCTAGATGCGTTGGTTATGGAGAACCTTTCTCATAGTCTTTTTGTTGTCATGATATGGTTGGTGCCGGTGATTGTTGTTTTATTTTCATTGATCGCCGTTTTGATCGCTTTGAATTTTTTTCTCCGCCCAGGCAAAGCTTCAGTCTTGTATGATGACTTTTCGCTTTATCAACGTGATTATTTGTGTGCGTGTTTGTATTGGTTGTGTGCATCTTACACATGCAGAGGTCGTATCCAATTGATGCTAAATTATAAGTCAATAAAAAACAGCATTTGTCAAAAATTCTCTTGACTTTTTGAGCAGCTCTATGTTTTTTCTTTTTGAGAAAGACTGGTTCTAGAGATATTAGCACAGAAAAAAGGGAGCGTGTTTTGGGATAGGTTCCCCGTTGGGACTATATGGAACTACTTCTTCTTTATCGAAATATTTATAGTCAAGGAAAACTATTATAAGTTTCCTCAACTATAAGTATTTTGGTACAGAGATAGTAGAAGCGTAGGTGCGCCTTGCAGCGCTACATGCCTCAAACTGTCTCTTCAGTAGTTGTTTATTTCCGACACTGTCACTATCATTCTTAGTCACAAACGACTCCTATATGTGTCACCACCACAACAGCCACAACCGAAAACATTCACGAAACAAAATAACCTGTACTATGTACTCCCTCCGTTCCGATTTACTCGTCGTGGTTTTAGTTAAAACCACGACGAGTAAATCGGAACGGAGGGAGTACTTAACACCAATGACCTAGCAGTTTAGTGCTATTTTGTTACAACTATGATGATTTTTAACCGATTATACTATTTATAGTGTCATTTTTACTAATTTTGAATTGATATGCAGAAATTATGTTCAGTATACACGATATATGTAAACCGTGGCACCCCAGCGTTAAGATTCTAGGTCCACTACTGCACAGGAACCTCACACATGCCAGGCGTACAAGTGTTTCCACCAACTGAAGGGCTGTGAGCCTTGTTGAGATTTTGAGGCTTCGACGCCAGCAGGAGGACGTTCAATCACAGTCGTCAAACTTACTTAATCATAAGATATTTTGTATTGTATTGTGATTTCATCAGCATATAATAATAGATGGTAGTAGAAGTCAAGTTTTTTACTCCGGCTGATACCATACAATCAAGATTTCATCTATTCTTCAGAGATGGGTTTTCTTCTAAAACAGAATCCAGAAAATATTTATTGTGATCTGTAATGTAAAGAAAAAGAAAGGCGTCTCGTGTAATTCGTGTTTATATACAACGAAAAATTGATTTACAGAGTTGTGATCTACTACCACATAACACGTTTTTGGGAGGAAGAGGCCACAGAATCACAGCAGCTTCGGCGGCGGGGGCCCTGAGAAATCCGGTGGGCTATATGAGAGCTTCAGGATCCAGTTGGCAAGCCTGTTCCTGTTTTGCTCCTGGGCTGCTTCCTGGCAGCTGGGGGTGGGGGTCTTCTCAATGGTTCCATCTCTATCGAGAGCCGTCTTGAGATTTTCAAGGGTTTTAACTATCTGGGTAAACTCGGGCCTCTTCTCGGGTTGAGCGGACCAGCATTGCTCCATCAATTGTTGCAATGGCGTCGGGCAGCTCGAAGGAACAACCGGTCTCAAGTTCTGAAATTGGAATTCCGTTAACAAACAGTTCATGTGCAGAACTGTCAAGAGAGTAAACTGAATGTTTCTTTGGGAAATCTCCCCACCGTGGCGGAAATAAATTGGAAGATAAGTGGATTAGGAGAGCGAATACCTTGTTAACAACTGCATAAGCTGCTTGGAGCGGAGTCATCTCTTCATAAGGGATTGAGCCACTAACCAGTTCCCACAAGACGAGCCCAAAGCTATAAACATCGACTTTCGGACCATATGGCTTGCGCTTACACATCTCCGGCGCCATCCATCTATATGTGCCTGGGTCGTCTTCCATCGTGTTGCAGTAAACGTCTTCAAAAGCTACTCCAAAATCAACGACCTTGGCGCAGCATTCTGCGTCGAATAGAATGTTCTCAGGCTTCACGTCACGGTGGATTACTCCTTGCGAATGAACGTATTCCAAACCACGCGCAATGTCCAGGGCAACGGAGATAATCTTCTCCAAGGGAAGTTGCTTGCCCTCCAGCTTGCGCAGATAAGATCTCAAAGAGCCGCCAGGCAGGAACTCAGTGATGACACAGAAGACAGGTGCAGAGCTACATGCCCCAACCAGCTGCACAAAATATTGTTAATGTATTAAACATAACACTTTGTTGCAGTATGAAATGAAATCTATAGCAACAACATGATAAATTGTAGCTACAGTCCAATAATACTGCCTTTCTTATGCTAACAGTGATGTTTAAAAAAAACTGATACGAATACAGCTGCCATGGTCCAGGTAGTCTAATCCCAAGAGAAGGAAATTATTGTTCTTATTTTTTATTCTTTTTGTGAAACAGGCTATGAGCTTGACAACTATGACAACATTGATTACACTGATGGGTACGGGAGCAGTTAGCAGATAGTTATGTCCAAGTCAAAGACATTGACTAGTATCCTACTCGTGTACTTGTCATCTCCAGGGGATGATATTTCTTCTTTTTTTAGTGGCAGGGGGGAAGATACTTGGCATTGCAGTGAGCATATTCCTTGTATATGTCACTAGGGAGAAATACCCTGGATTATCTACTGTCAGCAAAGTCATGCTTGCAGAAACACTACTAAAAGAAATACGTACAAGAAATACAGAAGAGCAAAGTCGAGGCCCTACGGAAGATAATGATTAATGCATGTTGCACCTGTCAATGATTTGAGCTGTGCTGCATACCGACTCAACAATGCAAAATACCCAAATTCAAGTATGGGCAGTTCCATGAATACATAGAAAGGCAAAATGACATAGTGTTTACTGTACTGTTTTCTAATGAAAGAAATAAATGCTACTCATGGGCAATGGATAGCTAGAAAACATAAAGAGAAAATTTATACGGAAATTCATGTCATTACCTCAATGACATTACGATGCTGGAGCCGAGCCAAAATGGTAACTTCGACGGTGAACTGCTTCTCGAGCCGAGCAGCCAACTCTGGATCTTCACCATCATCAGGTAGCCTGATAAACTTGACAGCAACAGGCTGCTCCTTGTAGATTCCATGGAACAGACGACTATACGCTCCTGATGCAAATCTGTGGCCAATGAGTAACTGTGAGCGGTCGACCGTCCATTTCTCAAGTACATCCAGCGCAGCGACCTTTGCAACTCTAGCTTCGGAGTTCCTTGGCCAGGAAGAGGCCCTTTTGGTTACCAATTTGGTCGCTGCTCTTGTCGAAGAGAAGGCAAAAGGGGGATTATCATCCAGCAACCGAACAGAGCTAGATTTCCTTTGCCGCTGTGGAGAGGAGAACCTCTTGCTGGCAGCTTTCGCCTCCTTGAAAACGTCGGAGATGACGCGCGTAGGGATGGGGGATTTCGCTCTCTTCTTCGGCTTTGATCCATCTCCAGCGACCTTGAAAGATACGCTCCGTGGATTGGAATCGCCGGCTAGCCCTGCATCCTGTGCAAAGTAAGGACCTGGGCTAGAACACACCCTCTGCAACCTCGAGCTTTGCTCCTCTGAGTGGAAGGAGAACTCCAGTTTGTTGTCTGAGCTTCCATCATTCAAACCCCGGACAATACACCGGTTAGGAATATCCAGTGATTTCAAGCTCAGGCCGTTCCCCTTGGGTCCAACCTCGCGCCGATCTTGCATCGTCGACGTTTCTTTCGGTGAGCCATCACCAACAGCGCCATGCCGTTTCAACTGAACATCTGAGAACACGACATCTTTCGGCTTGCGGTCTGCCTGGCCAGCTGCCGATTTTGCCCTGGGAATCGCCGGCCTCGCTGACGCTGAATTTGAGACTGCTCCTTTGGCCCTCGGCTGCAGACTCCTGAGCTCTGAATCAAAATCTTTCTGCATGGACACGGCGCGGCGGCTGAACTGCTCGTCGAAGGAGCCCCTGCCGGAGCTAGACCTGACGATGGAGTGCGAGAACTTGGTGCGGCGCACCCAGGAGTACTCGTCCTCGTCCATCTCCTCCGCGAAATCTCAAGCAAACCAGATCCGAGAATACCGTAGGGCGGCCACGACCTTGCAGCAAGAGAACTGGATCAGAGGACTATGGGAATCTTAGAACCTGACGCTAGAAGAGGATCTGCATTTGATCCCTCCCCGCCGGCGCTGTGACCCCGGAGTGCGTGCTGCTCCATCGCGGCCGACTCCGACGCGCCATTCGACCAGATTCAACCGCCAATCGCCGCCTCCTCCTCGTCGGCGTTAGCCCGAACCTGAACCAGTTTGTTGGATTGAAACGCTCAGAAACAAGACAGCAAATCAAATCAAGGAGGAGAAAAATCCGGCCTTGTGCGGGTCGGGGGCACTACCAGATTCCTAGTGCGTATCGGGGGCGTTGGGCACCACGGAGTGAATCAATCTACCGAACGAACGAGGGCCAACCGGTCGGTTCGGGAAAGGCCAGGGCATGGACCGAACAGTTGGCCGTACGTGCGTGGGCGAATGAGGGGAGCTGGGCGGCGGACCTGGACACGCCGCTCGCTCGCTCGCTTGCTCACAGGGTGGGAAAGGGGAGGGGAGGGAAAGCGACGAGATGCGTCGCCCCGAAGCAGACGGTGGCGAGTGGAGCAGGAAGGAGTAGGAGTATTGTTTTTGTGGCGGGATTCAAAGGCCGTTGGTCTCACGTCTCTCCCCCGTCGTCGTCCCCTCCTGTGACGCCATGGGAGGACGCACGCGCCCAGATCGAATCTAACCCGGCGAAAGGGAATGAAACAGCCGCCGGAGGCAGCCGATTGGCGGAGCCGACGGTCGGGCCGAATCGGGATCACGCGGGGCGGAGGAAAAGCGGGGCGAAAAGTGGGGGGGAAGAATGTTAACGCTCGGCGCACGGGAAAGGCGAGGACGCCCTGACGCGTGCGGTCGCGGGGACGGACTGGAGCTGCGGGGCGGAGGAGGCTTACCGTGTGCAGAGAGGATTGAAGAGAAGCTTCTACTCCTCCGTCGCCGTCGTCGTTGCGGGTGCAGATCGTCGTCCGTCCTCGCTCGCCGGTCGTCAGTGTCGGGAGTCGCTCCGGTCTGGATGTGGCCGGGAAGGCAGGCAGACAAGTACGGGGTACGAGAGGGTACACTTGGGAACTGTACGGTGTGTGTGCAGGGGCCCTCCCTCTACGACCACGACGAGGAGGACGACGACGGGATGCGTGAGTGGGAGGTCGTCTACTGCGACTACAGAAAAATACCGAAATGTTTACTCCCACTCGACACAATTATTTGAGGCGGGCTTTCTTTGCTTGCGGAGGAAAATGGTGCTGGCTGCTCCATCGGGGTTCCTTTTCCTTTTCTTTTGTTGATGGATGGATGGTGGCTTATCGATCGGAGCTGGAAGGAAGGCGGGGTGGGGTGGGTTGGGTGGGGGGTGATGTGGCGTGCGTGGTGTTGGTTCTTCTTCTTCTTCCTCCTGTCGCGTCGCGTCCCCGTTGAGTGAGTTGTTGTTGTTACGTGGACGTCGGCGAGCGTGGACTGGGGCGGGTGGGTGTCTGATTGGCATGGCATGGGGCCCGGCCGGGGAGCCGTGACCTCACGCGCTTGACCGTGGAACGGAGTGAGCAGGAGGAGGAGGCCCTACCTGCGACAGCGGCGGCATCAACTACCGCGGGCGGGGGCGGGGCGGGGCATCGGATGCCGTCTCCCGCCCGCCGCGGCATGGCACCGCGCGTGTCGGGTGGCCTGGTCGGGTGCGCGAGCGGGGGCTGGGCTTGCGGCTCCAGCCGCCGCCCCTCGTGCGCGCTCGCCGGGGGACATGCGTGCATCGGACCAGCCGTGCATCGGCGTAGCAGTTTTTCGTTAATCTAATCCAGAAATAAGCAGACAGATCCTACTGCATCGGATGCCGTCTCCCGTGCCCGCCGCGGCGTGCGTGTGCCAGGTCTGGTCGCCTGCCTGCCCTGCGCGGTCTGTGTTGTTTTTAACACAGTAAATACGCAAGCATATATATACGCGCGTAAGCTCACCCATGGCTGCGTGATCGGTGTTGTTGCTTACAGGTGCCGCCCTAGCTCGCAGTGTCAGTGACCTTAGAACTACTCCAACGGGGCGACCCATTTCGTCCGCGGGCATCCGTTTGGATCGATGCGGACATAAAAGTCGGCACAACACGTCGACCCAAACGGACACGCGTCCGTTTTTCGTCCGCTAGCGACCCATTCCCGGTCCATTTTTGAGCTGGGTTTGCGTCGGCGCGGACATGAGACGGACGCGCGCTCGCCTTCTCTTTCCCTCGGGCCCGCTGGTCGGCGGCACATTGGCCTCTCCCATCCAACAGCAAACTCTCGCTCGCCTCCTTCATCGCCGACGCCGCCGCCCATTTTTCCTGGTGACTCTGCCAGCTGCTGGCGCCGCAACATCCGCTCAGCAACGCCGCCACCTCCCACGTCGCCCGCCACCGTCGTCTTGCTGCCGGGGAACCGACAGCTTCCCACCCCCGCTCCCCCGACACAGCCGCGACCGCGACCAAGAAGCCGCCCCGGCCAGATCCTCACCGGCACGCTCGTCGGACGCCGGCAGGGCAGCTAGCTGGTCCGTGCGCGCCGTGACTCCCTTCGTCTGCCATCTCCTTCGTCGACACCCGCAAGCTATTCGACAGTTTGTCAAGGTACAAAATGGACTCCGCCGACGAGCTATTTGTTTGAATGCAAAAGCTGTGTATGAAACAATGCAAAAATGAGCTATTTGTCGAAATAGGGCAGCCAGCCGGCCACGCCGGGACATATGGGTTGACGCGTTGGGCACACTGCCGAACCAAATCTAAAACAGAGTGGACGCCGGGCTGGCGGCCGACCCAAACGGACAAAAAGCGGACAAATACACCGTCCGTTTGGGTCGCCCCGTTGGAGTTGCTCTTACTATGGCAACAACACGACGGCGTGGTGGTGGTGGAGGAGCGTGGTACTCCAGCAGGGCTTCACCAAGCACTACAAGAGACGAGGAGGGGGAGAGGTAGGGCTGCGCCGAGAGAGAGATGAACTCATGTCTCTGGCAGCCACAAACCCCCCCCCCCCCACTATATATAGGGGAAGGGGAGGGGGGTGCGCCCCCATCTAGGGTTTCCCCCTAGGGCGTGCGGACAACCCTACACGGGTTTGGGGGGCGGCCAAAGGGGGAGAGAGGGGGGCGCGCCCAAGGTGGGCCTTAGGCCCATTTGTGCCTAGGGTTTCCCCCCTCTTCTCATCTCTTGCGCCTTGGGCCCTGGTGGGAGGCGCACCAGCCCACCTAGGGGCTGGTTCCTTCCCACTCTTGGCCCACGCAAGCCTCCGGGGCCGGTGGTCCCTCCCGGTGGACCCCCGCAATCCTTCCGGTGGTCCCGGTACATTGCCGATGATGCCCGGAACACTTCCGGTGGCCAAATCTTCACTTCTTGTATATAATTCTTTACCTCCAGACCATTCCGGAACTCCTCATGACGTCCGGGATCTTATCCGGGACTCCGAACAACATTTGGTAACCACACACATATATTCCCTATAACCCTAGCGTCATCGAACCTTAAGTGTGTAGACCCTACGGGTTCGGGAGGTATGTAGACATGATTGAGACATCTCTCCGGTAAATAACCAACAGTGGGATCTGGATACCCATGTTGGCTCCCACATGTTCCACGATGATCTTATCGGATGAACCACGATGTCAAGGATTCAATCAATCCAGTATACAATTCCTTTTGTCTATCGGTATAGTACTTGCGCGAGATTCGACCGTCGGTATCTCGATACCTTCTTCAATCTCGTTACCGGCAAGTATCTTTACTCGTTCCGCAACACATCATCCCGTGACCAACTCCTTAGTCACATAGAGCTCATTACGACGATGTCTTACCGAGTGGGCCCAGAGATACCTCTCCGTCATACGGAGTGAAAAATCCCAGTCTCGATTCGTGCCAACCCAACAGATACTTTCGGGGATACCCGTAGTGTACCTTTATAGCCACCCAGTTACGTTGTGACGTTTGGTACACCCAAAGTACTCATACGATATCCGGGAGTTGCACAATCTCATGGTCTAAGGAATATATACTTTACATTGGAAAAGCTTTAGCATACGAACTACACGATCTTGTGCTATGCTTAGGATTGTGTCTTGTCCATCACATCATTCTCCTAATGATGTGATCCCGTTATCAATGACATCCAATGTCCATGGTTAGGAAACCGTAACCATCTATTGATCAACGAGCTAGTCAACTGGAGGCTCACTAGCGACATGTTGTGGTCTATGTATTCACACATGTATTACGATTTCCGGATAATACAATTATAGCATGAACAATAGACAATTATCATGAACAAGGAAAAATAATAGTAACCATTTTATTATTTCCTCTAGGGCATATTTCCAACACCGACCCATGTTGCACAGCCCGTTTCTGGAATAACCGGAGCGCAAAGGAGACAGCCAACACGGCACAAGCCCCGAACGATACTGCGAAGCAACCAAAGCCGGCACCAGCCAAATTTGCATTCAATCAAGAGAAATGTATAATTTTCGTCCTCCAACTTCTAGTGGAGTCTGGATTTAGTCCCTTAACTTCAAAACCGGACAACTTGCACCCTCAACTACCAATACCGGACAACGTTCATCCCCGGTCTCGGTTTTGACCGGTTTTGGTGCTGACTCACCCCGGCTTTGACCGTTTCCGACTCAAATTCACGTATTTTTTCCCATATTCATGACCTTTCTAAAATTTACATACTCTTTTCAAATCTGCGTTGTTTTTGCAAGGTTGCATATATTTTTTCAAAAATAAACATACTTTCTTTCAAATCCGTCAACTATTTTAAAGGTTGCGCATTTTTTTCAAATCCATTTTTTAAAAACAAATTGTGTACATTTTCAAATCCGCATATTTTTCCCAAGTTCGTATGATTTTATCAAATCCAAGTAATTTTTTCCAAATCCATGAATTATTTTTGAAATTCACATATTTCTTTCAAATATGCATACTTCTTAAAGTTTACGTATTTCTTTCAAATCCGTGTTCCTTTTCCAATCGATGAACTTTGTCTGAAACTCATGTATTTCAAAGTGGACATATTTTCCAAATTGACATATTTTTTCTATTTTGCATTAAAAAGTTTGAAATTTTCTTACTTTTTTCAAGTTCGCATTAAAATTTCAAATTATTGAACACTTTCCAAAAAAATGTATGCGAATATGAAAAAGTACGTCCATTTTAAAAAATTACATGAATTTGAAAAACTACAAGAACTTTAAAAAATTATGCGGATTTGAAAAAGTACGTGAACTTGGAAAAAGTACATGGATCTAAAAAAAAGTACACAATTTTTAAAAAGAGTCCAGGTATTTGAGAAATGTACAAGAATTTGAAAACATTACACGGACTTGGAAAAAGTACATGAATTTCAGTCGGCATGGACAAAACCGGGGTGGGACAGCACCTAAACCGGTCAAAACCGTGAACAAGGGTGAATTTTGTCCGGTTTCAGTAGTTAAGGGTGCAAGTTGTTCGGTTTTAAAGTTGAGGGACCAAATCTAGACTCGCGAAGAATTAAGAGACGAAAAGTATACTTTTCTCTTCAATCAAACTGCTTAAAAACCAAACGCCATAAACACGCCATAATATAAATAAATAACAATGCACAATAGCGTAGTATTACATGTATTACCCTCCGTACGGCAAATACAACATAATCCTTTTTTTCCTTCTTCAAATGCGAGAAATTTCCATATACAGATCACCTTTTTGATGTCCTTCGAAGACTAGAGATTTGTCAGATTCCATAATCACAAGGCAACGATATTTCCCAAATATCACTATCATATTTAGATCACACAGCATGGAGACTGACATTAAGTTGTATCCAAGTGATTCAACAAAATTACTTTGTCCATGTGTGGATCCTTTGAGATAGCAACTCTGCCAAGTCCGAGTACCTTGCTTTTACCAGTGTCAGCGAATGTGATGTGACTTTTGAAAGAAGGACGCAGAGTTGAGTCCATGAGAAGACGTCGATCACCAGTCATGTGGTTGGTACATCCACTGTCAATTATCCATTCAGTGGCTTCCGAACCAGTACCCTACAGATCAGTTAGCGACATCGTCTTCACAAAGAGAAGTGTGAAGCATAAACATTTGACGAACAAGCGGGTAATGGAAGTTTAGGTCGTTGTTAGGTAGGATAGGAAACTTGTCAAGAAACCATGGGACGAAATACATGGTTAAACCATTTGGACATTTGATCATGCGTCCCAAAAGATGTTTAAGGTCCCCAGCGTTGGCGTCAGAAGATGATTTTCGGCTGGAGACCCTTCCCTGCAAGAGAAGTTAATTTTTCTTAACCACCCACATCTTTAGGGGTGGCTTAGAAGCAATAAGTCTAAGTGCAGCATCTGAGAATTTGGGCTTAGGAGCCCTAGCAAATAACCTTGCAGGAGGTGAATAATACTCATATGAGTAAGCAGAAAAGTTCTTAGTTTTATGAACATAGCAGTTTGATGAAACACGCTCATCTTCATAGGTCTGAGTATGATTTCCGTGCAAAACATTGGCGTTAGGGTGACTCTGTTGAGTCCTATGTCTGTATGAAGCCTTTGGACCATATGAAGCCTTTTGTCTGGGGTTTGTCTTCTTCCCAGGCGGTGTCATGATGACATTCACAGGAAAATTCTCAAGACAACTTTTGGGCACCCAGATCTTCTTCATTGGTGGCCCATTCCTGCAGTTAGTACCAATATACCTGGCAAACACTTCACCATTCTAATTCTTAAACAATTTATAGTTTGCATCAGATGATTCATCAATAATGATTAGGTTAGCACAAGTGAAGCCAGATAAAGTGGATGGATCTACTGGTGGACCCTTTGCAGCAGCCCATGTGGTTTTGGGATACTGTCGTGGAATTAGCACGACAGATGTCCGGTTTAGCGGACTTAGTCGTGAGGCCGCGCATCTATGTAGTAGCTTGAGAGGGGTTGAGCGGAATCGAGAGACGCAACGCAAGACAAGGGTTTAGACAGCTTCGGGCCCCGGGAAACATCATCCGGTAATAGCCCTACATGCTGTTTGAGGCTAGGTCTCATTATGATTCTCATGGTGTCGCCGGTAAACCGGCTCTTTGTGTCTAGCCCTAGAAACTTGTGAGAGCTTCCCCCTCTTTGGGGAGCCCTGCCCCTCCTTATATATGTTGAAGGGGCGGGTTACATGACTAGTCCTAGTAGGACTAGGATTACTCTATTACAAGGAGTCCTAGTCTTGCTTCCTCTGTAGGAGAATATTCCTTGTGCTTTCTTCATAAACCGGCCCACCATAACATGAACCGGCCTTCTGGGCCTTGGGCCTTGTCATCCGTGATCCGCCAGCCGGGTTACCAGTGAGTGGTATTATTTAGGCAGGTTGCTTGTAAGCCGTCTGGTTAGGACGGATCGCCAGTGAATCATCAAGTGTAAACCGTCTCTCAAGTAAACCACTAAGTCCGGTCGGGTCATATTTCCGGCCGGTTCATACCGCGGGGTATATCCCCGACATTAGCCCCTAGTTTAGCTTGGATTTATCCATGGTAAACTTGATCCTTCCTGCATACGTAACACAAGAACAAATTTGATAGGTTGTGCTCCGGGTTAAAATATTTTCCTGAACCGGCACCTGATCATCCTTAAATCCTTGTCATTTCTTTCTTTATATGTATCCATGATCTCATAGTAAATCTCCTTAGCAGATATGTTCAATCATTACCAATGCAAAAAATCCAGGCACTTCTTCTGAAAACTCCGGGTCAATAGACCAGCTTCATAATCAATTTGCTTGCAAAAGATATTTTGTAAATAAAGAATCCATTTGAATCGGCCTTCAATGCTCAAAATTGCCGTGTTATAAAACTGATGATTCCAGGTCATGACTGTTGCCAGCGTCGGTTCATGATTGTTGCCAAAGCCGGTTCATGATTATTAATAACTCCGGGTTGGAGCCATAGGGTCATAATGATTGGTGATGCTGGGTCAAACTAGTTTGCTTTAAACAAAGAGTTTGAAAAGATTTCTTCGATAATAATATAATACCTGTAGCCCCTAAGTCTTAAGAAGAGAACATAGTGATATCTTAAGACTTGTTTCAATATAAATGTTGCAACCTTGAAGAAATCCAGATTGTTCATCCCAATCACTAGTAAAAACTGAATATTCCACATATGTAGCCCCCAAGTGCCGGGTTGTCATGCTTGCAGCAACCTGGGACTTGTAATTGCCCGATGCTCAAAAAACTTCAACCAGTGTAGCCCCCAAGGGTCGGGTCATTATGTAATAATGAGCAGGGACTTTATAGATATAACCATTGAATATAACATTATATAATGTAACTCCCATCATGGGGCTTGAACCCACGTCCACAAGGTTAAGAGCTTTGTGCTTTACCAACTGAGCAGTGGATCATTCAATATAATGGATTAAGACTTGTGTACCTTGAATTGTTGACAGGAGCAATTTGTAGCCCCCAAGGGCCGGCTCATTATAATATGATGAGTCGGGTCTTCAATAAGGCCAGTAAAAATGACTTTGCATTAGCCCCCAAGTGTCATGGTGCATGCTTGCAGCGACATGAGACTTGCATATGTGATGTAATATTAACTTGAATAATGTAGCCCCCAAGTGCCGGGTTGTAAGCCTGCAGCAACTCGGGACTATTCCTTTGTAAAATAAATCATTTCCATTGATGAAATAATATCCATTGCGCTTAAAGCGACTTTGAAAACCTCAATCATAATATTGATAAAAATCCAGCCATGTTGGCTATTAAAGATTTGAATAATATAACCCGGTTTGAGGACCGGTTCTAGTGATGTTTGATCACACGGTTGGTTTTACCAAGCCAGTGTAGTAAGGATGATAACCCAAAACTTGAGTATTGATAACTCCTGCAATATTTCGCCGGTTTATAATAAAACCATACCGGGTTGTGATAAACACCGGATTATCCATATATGACACTGGCGATTTATAAAAAGCCAGGCCGGGTTCACAAACACCGGTCATTATCTTGTCTCATACTGGCGACTTATAGTCAAAGCCAGGCCGGTTTAATAAACACCGGTCATTATCTTACCTGTGATTAAGTGTACCCGTAGACCTTAACCCGGTAGGAATAATGTAAGGCACGGGTGCTGATGAAACCCTTAGCTCTTTTGTCGGCTTAATATGATGGTCGATCCAGGTTACGATGAACGCCGGTTTAACTCGTGCTGGTGTTCATGACCCAGACTTTTAACTTTGTAGATATATGGTCAACCTTGCAGTTGCCCAATCCCACATCAATAGACTTGTTTAAAAACAAAATTTGCGAAATCATAGAAACAAAGCATTTTTTGGCAAATAAGACCATGTAGTCGAGGCTTTTTGCGAGCTGCCAAGCTCCAAATTCGAGGCTTTTTGTGAGCTGCCAGGCTCTAAATTCGAGGCTTTTTGTGAGCTGCCGGGCTCTAGGCTTTTTGCGAGCGGCCTTTAAGCTCCAGGCTTTTTGTGAGCTGCCAGGCTCTAGGCTTTTTGCGAGCGGCCTTTTAGCTCCAGGCTTTTTGCGAGCGGCCTTTTAGCTCCAGGCTTTTTGCGAGCGGCCTTTTAGCTCCATACTTGACGTTTTCATCGATACTACCCAATGTTTCAAGTCCTCTGAGGGATCTTGTATTTAGGTGATCAACTCGATGATTGTCAATGGCTTTTTGTGAGCTGCCAGGCTCCATACTTGACGTTTTCATTGATACTACCCAATGTTTCAAGTCCTCTGAGGGATCTTGTCTTTAGGTGATCAACTCGATGATTGTCAATGGCTGATTCCTTGATGTATCAAGGGCGTCGGTTTAGGAGGCCATGGTAAGTTTTCAGAGAAACTCCCATGTGATACTCCTTTGGTGTGCTCGCCGGGTACCTATGTTTGAGTTGTGCTTGTGCAACAAACTCTCTTTGGTCCCTTAATAAATAATTGTCATGCATATCAAAATATACGGATCAAAGTAATTGTTTTCTTGATGAAAATGATATATATCAAGAAAATAGGTTTAGATGGATATCACCTGATGTATTTTGACCTTATGATCCTCATCGGCGTCTGTTAACCAACCCGGTATGTTTAATAGACCGGACTGCAGGGCGGACAGTAAAACGACCGTAGCTTTAGAGGCGGCACAGACAAGTGAATCAGCCGCAACGTTGTAAACCGGCGCATATGAGCAAGTTGTCCTCCGCGTTGTAAGCCGGTGCGGACGCGTGAACCGGCCGTCCGTGGCGTTGTAAGGCGGCGCAGATGGGTGAGTTGGCCCTTAAATTTGCACCAATATGGTGGTTTGGGGTCCTGCATTAGATAACTTTACAGACCGGAGTAATTGCTCTTTTAAAGAAAGCGATATGTAATATAAAAATATAATGGATGGATTTCACCTGATACGCCAGGCCAGTAGTTATCCACCGCGGAGTTGATCATCACCACGGTGAAGCTGAAATCAATCACGGTCGAGTCGGCCGTAGGATAAGGACCATTAATCCGGTCATGGCATTGTTAGCCAGTGCGAATGAGCAAGTTGCCCTCCGCGTTGTAGACCAGCGCAGACGCTTGAACCGGCCGCAAGAGCGGACGAGCCAGTTGTTGTAAACCGGGTCACTAGAGCGGCGACTTGTGCTCGCCGTTCATCGGGTAGTGCGGCACGGACGAAACACTGGTCAGAACGTTTGCCAACGCGCGCTCCATCCCCGCAGTATAACGCTTCATTTGTAATGAAATATTATCTGCGAAACAATATTACATGCCAAATAATTGTTCTCAGTCGAATTAAAATACTGATAAAAATACAGAGGAAAGATATCACCTAATTTGTTCGGGTGTCAGAAGATCCATATGTAATATCTGTAAATGGCTAGCAATAGTATAGCCCATTCGATGTATATATAATATTCTGATGATCCTCAAGACTCGCCCGACCTGCTGCTGTAGGAAAGGAGGTGGGTATAGTTCTTCACACCATGTGCTGAACACTTTGACGTGAGGCTGGGTGACTCAGAGCTGAGTCGCGGGCGGTGGCTCGAGCCATAGTGACCCGGCGCAACGGCAGAGGCGGCGCCTGGCGCGGGCAACTTGGAGCGGGGCAAGGCCGGCTCACCCTGGCCTCGGGGGTGGTTTAACACTGACAGGAGCAAGGCGCAGCGGCGGCTCTCGCAGCAGGGGCAAGCAGCTCGAGGTCGGAGCCAGGCGAAGCTGCGGCAGCGGTTCAGAGTCGAGGGCATTCGGAGCAGATGGATGAGGCGGATCCGCGCGACGGCGGCTCAAGCAGGCTGCAGCTCCCACGCTGCAGTTTGAAACGGGCGGCGGTTTACCGCGGCTCGGACGGCGGCAGCTAAGACAAACCGCCCGGAGGAACAGTTGATGCAGCGTGAGGGGCGGCTTGATGCGGGCGACTGCTGCGGAGGTAACATGACACCGGTCCGGCACGCGGGTCTACGACAGAGGAGGGCTCACCACGGCGAAGACGGCCGCGAGGCAAGGCCAGCTTGAGGTGCGACGGCACAAGTGAGGCCATGGAGGCACAGACGCAAGCAGACCATGGTGGCGATGCGGCGGCTCTGTACCAATAGGCGCGGCGGGTTGAAGTCGCAGGGGCGACTCGGAGGCGAGCGGTCCAGCTCGGGGGCAGTTACGGTGATTGGAGCGGAAGACGGAGCGAGCGGCAGACACACCGGTCAAGGGAATCCGGGGCTGGTGGCGGCGGCTCGGAGGCACGGCAGGCTCGAAGGCGGACCTGGCTCGAGTTGGAAGGCCGCCGGCGCTCGAAGCAGACGAGCGAACCATCTCGAAGCAGGGCAGCTCGGATCCGGGTCGTCTCTGTGTCCATTTCCGGGTCGTACGCTTTGCCCAGTCCACGTAGGCCTCATCCTCCAGGTCGTGGCCCTTCTTTCCTTTTTGACTTGTAATGTAATCACGGTAGTCTCCTTAGGTCGATGTAGCGATTGGAAAAATCAATTTGAACTTTGTGACTTTAATCCTCCTGTGTGACAAAAGTACATGCCCATCAAATCTGAAATAGTCGTGAAGACTGCGTTGGGTCTTGTGGCTTGACCGCTCTGAACTTCTCTTTGAACTCCAATCTCATCATCTCAGATCCAAAATTGACCTGCGGATTTGATTAACCCAGCCGCGGCTTGGATCCGATTTAAACTATGGACGAAAATTCTTTTGACCTTCAACTCTCGATCCTTAATAAAAATCCCTTCAAGAACTCAACACCACCGTGCGCTGGCCCCATGGTGGGCGCCAACTGTCGTGGAATTAGCACGGCAGATGTCTGGTTTAGCGGACTTAGTCGTGAGGCCGCGCATCTATGTAGTAGCTTGAGAGGGGTTGAGCGGAATCGAGAGACGCAACGCAAGACAAGGGTTTGGACAGCTTCGGGCCCCGGGAAACATCATCCGGTAATAGCCCTACATGCTGTTTGAGGCTAGGTCTCATTATGATTCTCATGGTGTCGCCGGTAAACCGGCTCTTTGTGTCTAGCCCTAGAAACTTGTGAGAGCTTCCCCCACTTTGGGGAGCCCTGCCCCTCCTTATATATGTTGAAGGGGCGGGTTACATGACTAGTCCTAGTAGGACTAGGATTACTCTATTACAAGGAGTCCTAGTCTTGCTTCCTTTGTAGGAGAATATTCCTTGTGCTTTCTTCATAAACCGGCCCACCATAACATGAACCGGCCTTCTGGGCCTTGGGCCTTGTCATCTGTGATCCGCCAGCCAGGTTACCAGTGAGTGGTATTATTTTGGTCGGTTGCTTGTAAGCCGTCTGGTTAGGACGGATCGCGAGTGAATCATCAAGTGTAAACCGTCTCTCAAGTAAACCGCTAAGTCCGGCCGGGTCATATTTCCGGCCGGTTCATACCGCGGGGTATATCCCCGACAGATACTGCTCAGGCTTCCAGTAGGAACCATCATCATTCATTTTCCTTTCGAACCCAACACCCTCTTTCCTAGGGTTTTGGTTCAGAATCTGTTTCTTTAGGACATCACAAAGTGTCTGATGCCCTTTAAGACTTTTGAACATTCCTGTTTCGAGCAATGTCTTCAACCTGGCATTCTCATCAGCAATAGTAGTGGTATCCTCCTTAGAGGGGTTAGTTACCACATCAGCAGTTGAAGATATTGCAACAGTAGCAACAGTAGAACATTCAGCAACAGAGGTAGCGTTATCACGCTCAAGGCATTTTAGACATGGTGGCTCAAATCCTTCCTGAGCGGGACTGATCTATTGAGCACGAAGTGACTCGTTCTCTTTTTGAAGATCTTCATGAGCCACTCTCAATTTCTCAAGTTCTTGCTTCCTTTGAAGATAATCATATGAAAGCTTTTCATGAGTAGTTGAGAGCATTTCATGACAACTTTCAAGTTCCTCGTACTTAACATGAAGATTTTTTATGTCTTCAATTAAGGACTGAGATCGAGTCATTTCCGCGTCCAACAGATCATCGCTTTTGTCTAACAGTTTTTGAATATGTTCCATAGCCTTCTGTTGTTCAGTAGCAATTTTAGCAAGTGTTTTGTAACTAGGTTTGGATTCACCATCAGAGTCATCTTCACTTGAGGTTTGAAAGTAAGCATCGCGTGAGTTTACCTTGGCACCACGTGCCATGAAGCATAAGGTGGGAGTAGAGTCATATTCATCCGTGGCACTTGTGTTGGTGACGAGGCCATGGTCTTCAATGTTGAAGATAGACTTGGCAACATATGCTGAAGCCAGATCTAGGCTTGCCACGCCTGAGTCGGACTCCTCTTCAGACTCCACCTCTGCCTCCTTAGAAGCAAACTCCTCCTCTGAATCCATCTCTTTGCCAACAAAAGCACAAGCCTTGCCAGCTGAGCTCTTCTTGTGTGATGAAGACTTTGACGAAGACTTGGAAGAAGAATTTGAGAACTTCTTTTTCTTCTTGTCATCAGAATCATATTCCTTGCTCTTCTTCTTCTTCTTGTTTTTGTTGTCCCACAGTGGACACTCAGAGATGTAGTGACCAGGTTGCTTACACTTGTGGCAAGTTCTCTTCTTGTAATCACGAGAGGAAGCTTCATCATTTCTTGAGCTGGGTCTTGAAGACTTTCCGAAGTTTTTCTTCCTTGAGAACCTTTGAAACTTCTTCACGAGCATTGCTAGTTCTCGGCCAATGTCTTCAGGATCGTCAGAACTGCAGTCAGATTCTTCTTCAGATGAGGAAACAACCTTTGCCTTCAAGGCGCGAGTTCGGCTATAGTTGGGTCCATAGATGTCTCTTTTCTCAGATAGCTGAAACTCATGTGTGTTGAGCCTCTCAAGTATGTCAGACGGATCGAGAGTCTTGTAGTCAGGACGTTCTTGAATCATCAGGGCTAGGGTGTCAAATGAGCTGTCAAGTGATCTCAGGAGTGTCTTGACGATTTCATGCTTTGTGATCTCAGTGGCGCCGAGTGCATGAAGCACATTGGTAATGTCAGTGAGGCAATCAAATGTGAGCAGGACGTTCTCATTATCATTTCTCTTGAAGCGGTTGAAGAGGTTGTGAAGAACACTGATCCTTGAGTCTCTTTGGGTTGAGACGCCTTCATTGACCTTGGAGAGACAGTCCCAGACTAGCTTCGACGTTTCCAGAGCACTCACGCGGCCATACTGTCATTTGGTCACATGACCACATATGATATTCTTGGCAGTTGAATCCAGCTGAATGAACTTCTTGACATCAGCAGGAGTGACACCTTCACCGGCCTTGGGAACTCCATTCTTGATGACATACTAGAGAATGACGTCAATAGCTTCAAGACGCATGCGCATCTTATTCTTCCAGTAAGGGTAATCAGTGCCATCGAAGACAGGGCACACAGTGGAGACTTTGATTATCCCTCCAATCAACATAGCTAAAACTCCAGGTGGTTAAACCGAATCACACAGAACAAGGGAGCACCTTGCTCTGATACTAATTGAAAGTACAAGTTATCGACTAGAGGGGGGTGAATAGGCGATTTTTATGAAAGTCTTCAAAGCGCAAGGGATTTGAAGACAAACGATAGAAATGAACCTATATGTCACACATCGGAAGACAAGAATAACATGGATCGAGATGGAAGATATAACTGAAGTTAAATAGAGAGCAGTCTTCACACAGTGAAGTCAAACAGATTAGACAGACGAGTAATGGCTTCACGAAGACAAACTGAAATGCAAAGGAAGATAGGGATAGAACCAGTTGCTTGATGGTGACAAGGATTTGGTAGACCAGTTCCAGTTCCTGTCCCAACTATACATCTGGTTAGGGCGGCTAGGTATTCAAACCCGAGGACACACAGTCCCGGACACACAGTCCTCACCGTATTCCCCTTGAGCTAAGGACACACAGTCCTCGCCCAATCACTCGGGTAAGTCTTCAAGGTAGACTTCCGAACCTTCACAAACTTCGTTCACTGGCGGTCCATAGTCACTCTAGGATGCTCTGAACGTGACGCCTAACTGGCTGCAGGAAGCACAGTCCTCAAGTGTAACAAGTCTTCAGGTCACACAGACACAAAGACTTCAGTGATGCTTAACTCTCTTTGGCTTTGGGTGTTTTGGGTTTTTCCCTGAAAAGGATCTTTTCTCTCAAAGGCTTCGGAGGTGGGTTGCTCTCAAACGACAAAAGCCGTGCACTAACTCTCAGCAGCCACCAATTTATGGTGTAGGGGGTGGGCTATTTATAGCCATGAGGCAACCCGACATGATATGTCCGAAATGACCCTTGGTCACTAAGTAACTGACACGTGTCCAACGGTCGGATTGTGAACACATGTGGCAACTTTACTTGAGCTCCAAGTAAAGCTGACTTATCCAGCTCTGGATAAGATTTGCTCTCATTTGTCTTTGCTTGGAGACATAGGTGTTTTGGTTTAGCATCATGATAACCCACAAGTGTAGGGGATCGCAATAGTTTTCGAGGGTAAAGTATTCAACCCAAATTTATTGATTCTACACAAGGGGAGCCAAAGAATACTCTTAAGTATTAGCAGCTGAGTTGTCAATTCAACCACACCTGGAAACTTAGTATCTCCAACAAGGTAGTTTAGTAGCAAAGTAATATGATAATGGCGGTAACAGCAATAAAAGTAACGATAGTGTTTTTGTAATAGTAGCAGCGGAAAAGTAAATAAGCAACTAGCAATATATGAAAAGCTCGTAGGCATTGGATCGGTGATGGGAAATTATGTCGGATGCAATTCATCATGTAGAAGTTATAACCTAGGGTGACACAGAACTAGCTCCAGTTCATCAATGCAATGTAGGCATGTATTCCGAATATAGTCATACGTGCTTATGGAAAAGAACTTGCATGACATCTTTTGTCCTACCCTCCCGTGGCAGCGGGGTCCTATTGGAAACTAAGGGACATTAAGGCCTCCTTTTAATAGAGTACCGGACCAAAGCATTAACACATGGTGAATACATGAACTCCTCAAACTACGATCATCACCGGGAGTGGTCCCGATTATTGTCACTTCGGGGTTGCCAGATCATAACACATAGTAGGTGACTATAGACTTGCAAGATAGGATCAATAACACACATATATTCATGAAAACATAATAGGTTCAGATCTGAAATCATGGCACTCGGGCCCTAGTGACAAGCATTAAGCATATCAAAGTCATAACAACATCAATCTCAGAACATAGTGGATATTAGGGATCAAACCCTAACAAACTAACTCGATTACATGATAGATCCCATCCAACCCATCACCGTCCAGCAAGCCTACGATGGAATTACTCACGCACGGCGGTGAGCATCATGGAATTGGTGATGGAGGAAGGTTGATGATGACGATGGCGACGATCTCCACTCTCCGGAGCCCCGAACGGACTCCAGATCAGCCCTCACAAGAGAGATTAGGGCTTGGCGGCGGCTCCGTATCGTAAAACGCGATAATTCTTCCTCTTTGATTTTTTTCTCCCCGAAAGTGAATATATGGGATCCAGAGATACGTCGGTGGAGCACCAGGGGGCCCACGAGGCAGGGGCGCGCCCTAGGGGAGGGGGCGCGCCCCCACCCTCGTGGACAGGGTGTGGGCCCCCTGGTCTGGATTTTCCCGCAGGTATTTTTTATATTTTCCAAAATAATTCTCCGTGGATTTTCAGGTCATTCCGAGAACTTTTTATATCTGCACAAAAACAACACCATGGCAGTTCTGCTGAAAACAGCGTCAGTCCGGGTTAGTTCCATTCAAATCATGCAAGTTAGAGTCCAAAACAAGGGCAAAAGGGTTTGGAAAAGTAGATACGTTGGAGACGTATCAACTCCCCCAAGCTTAAACCTTTGCTTGTCCTCAAGAAAATCAGTTGATAAACTGAAAGTGATAAAGAAAAACTTTGACACACTCTATTTGCTCTTGTTGTTGTAAATATGTAAGCCAACATTCAGGTTTTCAGCAATGATCATGAACTAACCACATTCACAATAACTTTCAGGTCTCATGTCTACTCACATCAATGGCATAATCAACTAGCGAGCAATAATAATAAACCTCGGATGACAACACTTTCTCAAAATAATCATGATATGATATAACAAGATGGTATCTCGCTAGCCCTTTCTGAGACCGCATAACATAAATGCAGAGCACCTTTAAGGATCAAGGACTAACTAGACATTGTAATTCATGGTAAAAGAGATCCAGTCATGATCATACTCAATGCAAATTAATGGTAATGCATGCAAATGACAGAGGTGCTCTCCTACTGGTGCTCTTTTATAAGAGGATGATGACTCTGCATAAAAGTAAATAGATAGGCCCTTCGCAGAGGGAAGCAGGGATTTGTAGAGGTGCCAGAGCTCGATTTTTAAATAGAGATGAATAACATTTTGAGCGGTATAATTTCATTGTCAACATAACAACCAAGAATCTCGATATCTCCCATGCTACGCACATTATAGGCGGTTCCCAAGCAGAATGGTAAAGTTTATACTCTCCCAACCACTGATACGTCTCCAACGTATCTATATTTTTTGATTGTTCCATGCTATTATTTATGAAGTCTTGGATGTTTAATGGGCTTTATCATTCACTTTTATATCATTTTTGGGACTAACCTACTAACCCAAAGGCCCAGTCCAGATTGCTGTTTTTTTGCCTATTTAAGGGTTTTGCAGAAAAGGAATATCAAACGGAGTCCAAACAGAATGAAACCTTCGCGAGAGATATTTTTGGAGGAAATCACGCTCGGGAAACGTCAGGACCAAGTCAGGGGACAGAGGGCCTGCCCTCGAGGGTGGGAGGCGAGCCCCCTGCCTTGAGGCTGGCCCCTGTGGCCCCCGGTGCCCTCCTTCTTCATATATATACCTACGTACCCCAGAAACTCCATACACAGAGAGAAAACCCTAATTCCACCGCCATAGCTTCTGTTCCCGTGGAGTCCCATCTTGGAGCCTGTTCCGGGAGGGGGATCCATCACGGAGGCCTTCATCTTCATCATCATCGCCCTCACCATGAGTTGTGAGTAGTTTACCACAGACCTTCGGGTCCATAGCTAGTATCTAGATGGCTTCTTCTCTCTCTCTAGATCTCAATACAAAGTTCTCCTCGGTCTTCGAGGAGATCTATTCGATGTAATCTCTTTTTGCGGTGTGTTTGTCGAGATCCGATGAATTGTGAGTTTATGATCGAGGTTATCTATGAAAGATATTTGGTTCTTCTCTGAACTTTTTATGTGTGCTCACAATATCCTTGCAAGTCTCTTCGAATTATTGGTTTGGTTTGGCCTACTATATCTATAGTACTTGCAATGGGAGAAGTGCTTGGCTTTGGGTTCAATCTTGCGGTGTCCTTTCCCAGTGATAGTAGGGGCAGCAAGGCACGTATTGTATTGTTGCCATCGAGGATAAAAAGATGGGGTTTTCATCATATTGCTTGAGTTTATCCCTCTACATCATGTCATCTTGCTTAAGGCGTTACTCTGTTCGTATGAACTCAATACACTAGATGCATGCTGGATAGCGGTCAATGTGTGGAGTAATAGTAGTAGATGCAGAATCTTTTCGGTCTACTTGTCTCGGACGTGATGCCTATATACAATGATCATGCCTAGATAGTCTCATAATTATTCACATTTCTATCAATTGCTCGACAATAATTTGTTTACCCGCCGTAGAATATCGCTATCATGAGAGAAGCCACTAGAGAAAACTATGGCCCCCGGGTCTATTCTCAACATATCAATCTACATCTACTTTACTTTTCTTGTTTTTATTTTCTATTTTATTAAACTATAAATACCAAAAATATAAACTATCATATCTATCAGATCTCACTTTCGTAAGTGATCGTAAAGGGATTGACAACCCCTTATTGTGTTGGCTGCGAAGTTCTTATTTGTTTGTGCACGTGCGAGGGACTCGCGCGTGGTCTCCTACTGGATGGATACCTTGGTTCTCAAAAACTAAGGGAAATACTTACGCTACTGTGCTGCATCTCCCTTTCCTCTTTGAGGGAATACAACGCAAGCTCAAGAGGTATCAAGAAGAATTTTTGGCGCCGTTGCCGGGGAGGCTTACGCAAAAGTCATATACTAAGTACCTATCACAAACCTTTATCCTTCGCATTACATTTATTTACCTCTCGTTTTCCTCTCCCCCACTTCACCCTTGCCGTTTTATTCGCCCTTCTTCCGCCGTGTGTTTATCGTTCGCTTGCTTCTTGTTCGCTTGTGTGTTGGATTGCTTGCTTCTCATTATGGCTCTCCCTGTTAGTGTTGACCCTCACCTCAAGAGACTGGAGGAGATTGAAAACAATGTTAGACATTTTATGACTATACAATTTGAGCATAATGACTTTTTCAGAAGTGAGATTAAAGAATAGAAAACGTTTATGGAGTATATGAATAAAGACCTTGATGATATGTCTAAGGAATTTTATGGTTTGAAATCTCAGTTTGCTCACCTTGAGAACTTAATTGCCCAAATTTCGGATAAACAGTCCACCTTGATCAATAAGATGGCTGCCAAACCGGAAGAGCATGAAAATAAAGATGAAGATCTGAAAGTTATTGATGTGTCTCCTATTAGATTCTTGTTTTCTAGTATTAATCTTGATGAGAATAGGATTGGAGATGATTCTGCTTTAAGGTGTCCCGATAATTCAGAGTTTTTAGATCTTGATGCTAAAATTGCTAAAAGTGGGAGTGAAGAGATTAAAACTTTGCATAGTGATGAACCCACTACTTTGGATTTCAAGGGATTCAATTATGATAATTGCTCTTTGATTTATTGTATTTCCTTGTTGCAATCCGTGCTAAATTCTCCGCATGCTTATAGTCAAAATAAAGCTTTCACTAAACATATAGTTGATGCTTTGATGCAATCTTATGAAGAAAAACTTGAGTTGGAAGTTTCTATACCTAGAAAGCTCTATGATGAATGGAAACCTACTATAAAAATAAAAATAAAAGATCATGAATGCTATGTTTTGTGTGATTTGGGTGCAAGTGTCTCCACTATCCCAAAAACTTTGTGTGATTTGCTAGGGTTCCATGAGCTTGATGACTGTTCTTTAAATTTGCATCTTGCGGATTCCACTATTAAGAAACCTATGGGAAGAATTAATGATGTTCTTATTGTTTCCAATAGGAATTATGTGCCCGTAGATTTCATTGTTCTTGATATAGATTGCAATCCTTCATGTCCTATTATTCTTGGTAGACCTTTCCTTAGAACGGTTGGTGCAATTATAGATATGAAGGAAGGAAATATTAGATTCCAATTTACGTTAAGGAAAGGCATGGAACACTTTCCTATAAATAAAATCAAATTACCATATGAATCTATCATGAGAGCTACTTATGGATTGCCTTACAAGGATGTCAATACCTAGATCTATCTTGTATCGTGCCTAGCTAGGGGCGTAAAACGATAGCGCTTGTTGGGAGGCAACCCAATTTTTTGTTTTTTGTTTTTGTTGATGTTAGGGAATAAATATTTTATCTAGCCTCTGATTAGATGTGGTTTTATGTTTTTTTAGTGTTTGTGCCAAGTAGAACCTTTGGTAAGTCTTGTGTGAAGTTTATATGATCTTGCTGTGAAAAACAGAATCGTTAGCGCTTGCTAAAGTAGTCGTGGGATTTTACTGGAGCGTGATTTTTAGTTGATTCTTTTTTCTGATAATTGGTAGACAAATTTCGCAAATTTAACAATTTAGTTTGATTTTTTTGGAGTTCCAGAAGTAGGCGAACCCTGCAGATTACTACAGACTGTTCTGTCTTTGACAGATTCTGTTTTTCCTGTGTTGTTTGCTTATTCCGATGCATCTATGAGTAATATTGGAGGATATGAACCATAGAGAACTTGGAGTACAGTAGTTTTAACACCAATATAAACAAATAATGAATTCCTTGCTGTACCTTTGAGTAGTGGTTTGCTTTCTCTTACTAACGGAGCTCACGAGAATTTTTGTCTAAGTTTTGTGTTGTGAAGTTTTCAAGTTTTGAGTATTGCTTTGATGGACTATGGAACAAAGAGTAGAAAATGCCTAAGCTTGGGGATGCCCATGGAACCCCAATTAAATTCAATATAATCAAAAGCCTAAGCTTGGGGATTCCCCGGGAAGGCATCCCCTCTTTCGTCTTCATCCATCGGTAACTATACTTGGAGCTATATTTTTATTCGCAACATGCTATGTGTTTTGCTTGGAGCGTCTTGTATAATTTGAGTCTTTGCTTGTTAGTTTGCCACAATCATCCTTTCTGGACACACCTATTTTAGAGAGTTAAACATGGCTTACAAATTATTATAACACTCTATGTGCTTCACTTATATCTTTTGAGTTGAATAGTTTTTGCTCTAGTGCTTCACTTATATCTTTTAGAGCACGGTGGTGGTAATATTTTGTAGAAATTGTTGAACTCTCATGCTTCACTTATATCTATTTGAGAGTCTATTAAAACAGCATGGTAATGTGTTTAGGCTAAAGAAACTAGTCTTCACATGATAAACATCCAATGTCAATGTAGTAAAATTTTCACACCAAGTGCATTGAATAGAATGAGATGTTGGATGCTTGATAATTGTTTTCAGACATGAGGATAGTGATATTAGAGTCATGCTAGTGGAGTTATTATGAAATTGAGAAATACTTTGTTAAGGTTAGTGATTCCCGTATCATGCACGTATGGTGAACCGCTATGTGACGAAGTTAGAGCATGAGGTATTTGTAGAGTGCCAACCTTTGTGTGGAGGCCGGGGGCGCGCGACGGTTAACTCCTACCAACCTCCCCCCTAGGAGCATGCGTTGATTGCTTTGTTTTGATGACTCGTAGATTTTTGCCATAAGTACATGAGTTCTTATGACTAATGTTGAGTCCATGGATTATACGCACTCTCACCCTTTCACCATTGCTAGCCTCTCTTGTACCCCGCAACTTTCGCCGGTACCATAAACCCACTATATATCCTTCCTCAAAACAACCACCATATTGTTCCTCAAAACAGCCACCATACCTACCTATCATGGCATTTTCATAGCCATTCCGAGATATATTACCATGCCACTTTCCACCGTTCCGTTCATATGACACGCATCATATTGTCATAGTGCCATGCATGATTATGTAGTTGACATCGTAGTTGTGGCAAAGCCACCATGCATAATTTTTCATATATGTCGCTCTTGATTCATTGCTTATGCCGGTACACCGTCGGAGGCATTCATGTAGAGTCATACTTGTTGTAGTATTGAGTTGTAATTTCGAGTTGTAACAAAAAGTGTGATGATCATCATTATTAGAGCATTGTCCCGTGTGAGGAAAGGCCAAAAAAAAGGCCAAAAAAATAGAGAGGGGCTAATAAAAAAAGAGAGAGAAAAGCCCCTCCAAAAAAATGAGAGAAAAGAGAGAAGGGACAATTGCTACTATCTTTTTCCACACTTGTGCTTCAAAGTAGCACCATGATCTTCATTGTAGAGAGTCTCATGATTAGTCACTTTCATATACTAGTGAGAATTTTGATTATAGAACTTGGCTTGTATATTCCAACAATGGGCTTCCTCAAATGTTGAGCTTTCATTCATATCTAGCTCTAGTGCATCCGTTGCATGGCAATCCCTACTCACTCACATTGATATCTATTGATCGGCATCTCCATAGCCCGTTGATACGCCTAGTCGATGTGAGACTATCTCTCTTCTTTCTGTCTTCTCCACAACCACCTCTATTCCACCCATAGTGCTATATCCATGGCTCACGCTCATGTATTGCGTGAAAGTTGAAAGGTTTGAAAAAATAGAGTATGAAAACAAATGCTTGGCTGAAATCGGGGTTGTGCATGATATGAATATTTTGTGTGATGAAGAGGGAGCATAGCCAGACTATATGATTTTGTAGGGATAACTTTCTTTAGCCATGGTATTTTGAGAAGACATGATTGCTTTCTTAGTATTGCTTGAAGTATTGTTATTTCTTATGTCAACATAGACTTTTATCTTGAATCTTTCAGATCTGAACATTCATGCCACAATTAAGAGAATTACATTGAAAAACTATATTGGTTAGCATTACACATCAAAAATTCTTTCTTTATCATTTACCTACTCAAGGACGAGCAGGAATTAAGCTTGGGCATGCTTGATACATCTCCAACGTATCTATAATTTTTGATTGTTAAATGCTATTATTTATGAAGTCTTGGATGTTTAATGGGCTTTATCATTCACTTTTATATCTTTTTTGGGACTAACCTACTAACCCAAAGGCCCAGTCCAGATTGCTGTTTTTTTGCCTATTACAGGGTTTTGCAGAAAAGAAATATCAAACGGAGTCCAAACGGAATGAAACCTTCGTGAGAGATATTTTTGGAGGAAATCACGCTCGGGAAACGTCAGGACCAAGTCAGGGGACAGAGGGCCTGCCCTCGAGGGTGGGGGGCGCGCCCCCCTTCCCAGGGCGCGCCCCCCTGCCTCGAGGGTGGCCCTTGTGGCCCCCGGTGCCCTCCTTCTTCCTATATATACCTACGTACCCCAGAAACTCCATACGCAGAGAGAAAACCCTAATTCCACCGCCGTAGCTTCTGTTCCCATGTAGATCCCATCTTGGAGCCTGTTCCGAGAGGGGGATCCATCAAGGAGGCCTTCATCATCATCATCATCATCGCCCTCACCATGAGTTGTGAGTAGTTTACCACAGACCTTTGGGTCCATAGCTAGTATCTAGATGGCTTCTTCTCTCTCTGTATCTCAATACAAAGTTCTCCTCGGTCTTCGAGGAGATCTATTCGATGTAATCTCTTTTTGCGGTGTGTTTGTCGAGATCCGATGAATTGTGAGTTTATGATCGAGGTTATCTATGAAAGATATTTGGTTCTTCTCTGAACTTTTTATGTGTGCTCATATTATCCTTGCAAGTCTCTTCAAATTATTGGTTTGGTTTGGCCTACTAGATCTATAGTTCTTGCAATGGGAGAAGTGCTTTGCTTTGGGTTCAATCTTGCGGTGTCCTTTCCCAGTAACAGTAGGGGCAGCAAGGCACGTATTGTATTGTTGCCATCGAGGATAAAAATATGGGGTTTTCATCATATTGCTTTAGTTTATCCCTCTACATCATGTCATCTTGCTTAAGTCGTTACTCTGTTCGTATGAACTCAATACACTAGATGCATGCTGGATAGCGGTCGATGTGTGGAGTAATAGTAGTAGATGCAGAATCGTTTCGGTCTACTTGTCTCGGACGTGATGCCTATATACAATGATCATTCCTAGATAGTCTCATAAATATTTGCTTTTCTATCAATTGCTCGACAGTAATTTGTTTACCCGCCGTAGAATATCGCTATCATGAGAGAAGCCACTAGAGAAAACTATGGCCCCCGGGTCTATTCTCAACATATCAATCTAAATCTACTTTACTTTTCTTGCTTTTATTTGCTGTTTTATTAAATTAAAAATACCAAAAATATAAACTATCATCTCTATCAGATCTCACTTTCGTAAGTGACCGTAAAGGGATTGACAAACCCTTATCGCGTTGGCTGCGAAGTTCTTATTTCTTTGTGCAGGTGCGAGGGACTCGCGCGTGGTCTCCTACTGGATTGCTACCTTGGTTCTCAAAAACTGAGGGAAATACTTACGCTACTGTGCTGCATCTCCCTTTCCTCTTCGAGGGAATACAACGCAAGCTCAAGAGGTAGCAACCACCAACCAAGCACACTCCACGGCTAGCCCAAAACAACGGGTACCGTCCAAACCAGCAACAACCCTGGGGTAGTTTTGTTTAGTTATTATGATTTTGAGCATGGGACTGGGCATCCCGGTTACCAGCCATATTCTCATGAATGATGAGCGGAGTCCTCTCATCGTGAGAATAACCCACCTAGCATGGAAGATATAGACAACCCTAGTTGATACATGAGCTGTTTGACCATACAAAACAGAATTTCATTTGAAGGTTTAGAGTTTGGCACATACAAATTTACTTGGAACAGCAGGTAAATACCGCATATAGGAAGCTATAGTGGACTCATATGGAACAACTTCGGGGTTTATGGAAGTGGATGCACAAGCAGTATTCCCGCTTAGTACAGGTCAAGGCTAGAAAGAGACTGTGAAGTGATGACCCACAAGTGTAGGGGATCTATCCTAGTCCTTTCGATAAGTAAGAGTGTCGAACCCAACGAGGAGCCGAAGGAAATATATAGGCAGTTTTCAGTAAGGTATTTTCTGCAAGCACTGAAATTATAGGTAACAGATAGTTTTGTGATAAGATAATTGGTAGCAAGTAACAAACGGTAAAAGTAAATAAGGTGCAGCAAGGTGGCCCAATCCTTTGTGTAGCAAAGGATAAGCCTGGTCAAACTCTTATGCAAGGTAAAGCGCTCCCAAGGACATATGGGAATAATTGTCAAGCTAGTTTTCATCACGATCATCTCATTCGCGTTCGGTACTTTGATAATTTGGTATGTGGGTGGACCGGTGCTTGGGTGCTGCCCTTACTTGGACAAGACTCCCACTTATGATTAACTTCTAATGCAAGCATCCACAACTACAAAAGAAGTATTAAGGTAAACCTAACCATAGCCTGAAACATATGGATCCAAATCAGCCCCTTACGAAGCAACGCATAAACTAGGGTTTAAGCTTCTGTCACTCTAGCAACCCATCATCTACTTATTACTTCCCAATGCCTTCCTCTAGGCCCAAATAATGGTGAAGTGCCATGTAGTCGACGCTCACATGACACCACTAGAGGAGAGACAACATACATCTCATCAAAAATATCGAACAAAGACCAAATTCACATGACTACTAATAGCAAGACTTCTCCCATGTCCTCAGGAACAAAAGTAACTACTCACAAGACATAATATTGTTCATGATCAGTGGGGTATTGATGTATACACACGCTTCTACTCTTGTAGACTATGTTGGGCCTCCAAGCGCAGAGGTAATAATTATTGTTCATGATCAGTGGGGTATTGATGTATACACACGCTCACATGACACCACTAGAGGAGAGACAACATACATCTCATCAAAAATATCGAACAAAGACCAAATTCACATGACTACTAATAGCAAGACTTCTCCCATGTCCTCAGGAACAAAAGTAACTACTCACAAGACATAATATTGTTCATGATCAGTGGGGTATTGATGTATACACACGCTTCTACTCTTGTAGACTATGTTGGGCCTCCAAGCGCAGTGGGGTATTGATCAGTACTCTTGAACCGTGGCTTTTGTTGGCAAAGTTGAAAACCCATGGTCGGAAACAAAAACTAAACATGTACCAGAGCTCTATGTTTTAAAAACAGAGGTAATAATTATTTTTTTGGATATGCATGTTTCGTCAACGAATGCTAGCAGACAACTCAATTACTTCTTGAGATGGACAAGTTTCGAGGAACGGCTCCCGAATGAGGACGATCACATCCTCTTAATCTCCTTTGTTTATCACTGCCAAAGTTTTCTGATTTCTCATGAACAAAGCGTGAAGGAGGGTTTGTTTGTTATATTATTTTTGAGCCGTGCGCACTCTTTGCCAGTTCCTTCTCGTATTATGGGTTTGCACATTAGACATGCAATCCCGGGGTGAAGCTTGTCCAACTTAAAAAGATCATGAATTAACTACTACTTCCTCATGAGCTAAAACAGAGGCACAAAAGAGAAATGCTTTTTTGAATAATTTCGAGATGGTACATGCAAGTCTTCGTTAGGAATGGCAGGTAAATACCATGTATAGGAAGGTATGGTGGACTCATATGTTATAACTGGTTTAAAGGATTTTGGATGCACAAGCAGTCAGTCCGCTTAGTACAGGTAGAGGTTAGCAAAAGACTGGGAGCGACCAACTAAGAGAGCAATGACGGTCATAATCATGCAGAGCGACAAAGCAACATTGAATCAGGCATGGAAGTTATATCGCTACTCAGAAATAAAAGATCATCAAGGCTTGACAGACTTTCTTTACAGTCTTAAATATGCGTGAGCATACGCCAAGTCAATTAAAATAAATTCTTGAAGGAAGATATTACTAAACCATACCACATCATAAGCAAACAAATCATGTTGGTATTCCAATAACACATTGGAAACCCCCCAGCTATTTGAGACTAACCATGAGAAAACATGAACTACTAAGCACCATTATGCACGTAGCATCTTTATCATAGACATATCAACCAATGCAACAGAAGCAAACTCTCTTAATAAGATAAGCATGATAACTAAAGAGAGTTCAAGCAACCAACTAAACAAAATCTCTTTAAAAAGATAAGCATGAAAACTAAAAGCTAAGCATGATAGTAGCTATTGAAAGACAAAGAACACACACAGCAAAGATAATCATGAAAGGTCTATGTTGTGTTCTAGGTAGAAGTGGAGCGTGTTTCTCTCCCACATAAAGAAAGCTGAGTTCCGACTCGTTATGAAAAGCTAAATAAAACTAAAAAGGAAACTAAAAGCAAGACGCTCCAAGCATAGCACATAACACATGAAGTGATAAAAATATAGTGGAACGAAAGACGAACTGATAATGTTGATGGAGAAGGGGATGCACGGGGGCATCCCCAAGCTTAGACGCTTGAGTCTCCTTGAATATTTCTTGGGGGTGCACGGGGGCATCCCCAAGCTTGAGCGTTTGACACTCCTAAATCTTTTTATCATCTTCCCTCGCACACTTGAAAACTCCCTTCATACATAACTCATCATAATCTGATTAGCGAGGTTAGTACCCATAATAAATAATTGTTCCTTGCTAGAAATAAAGATATTCTTGAAGGTCTACTGTTTCTCAAGATTGCCAAAAGGTTTTTGCAAAGAAAAAGCAAGCTCTAGGTTTGCAAAATGAAGGAAAGGCAAAACAGGACAGAATCTGTGAAAAACAGAACAGCAGGTAGTAAATGATTTTTTCGGGGCACTTCTGCAACTCTAATCAAAAAACTCAAAACAGACGCACGAAAGACAATTATATAGAGCACGCTGTCGAAAAAATTCAGACCAAAAAGATGATCTGGTGATTTTATACGAATTTTTCTATCCAAGGACAGAATCTGTTTCCTGGACAGCACGTCACAACTTTTGAACTTTCTAGCAATCAGAGGCTATACTTGGCACAAAATTTGAAAAGCAAAGATACAATGATGATGCTACAGTAGTAAGAACATCAAGACACAACAAAAGCAAAATAAAATTTTATTCATTGTGGGCTGCCTCCCAAAAGCGCTTTCTTTTATGCCTTTAAGCTAGGCATAAGACTTTAATGATGCTCTCGTAGAAATAAGAGTTGAAGAACAAAAGAGAGCATCAAGAAGCAAATACCAAACACATTTAAGCCTAACATGCTTCCTATGCATAGGAATATTGCAATAGAATAATTCATTGAAGCACAAAGCAACTAGCATAGGAAGGCAAAACAAGCATAACTTCAAAATATTCACCATAAAGAGAGGAAACTTCTTATTATTAAGATATTTAGAACCAAGTCTCCCTCTCTCATTATAAATTTCAGTGGCATCATGGATGAACTCAACAATATAAGCATCACATAAAGCATTGTTACCATGATCCACATGCAAAAAGGTACTCTCACTCTCCACATAAGCATAATCTTTCTCATTGGTAATAGTGGGAGTAGGACTATCATAAACAACTTGAACACTATAGATTAATTGTATATTAGGAGGGTGGTGTTCAACAAGGGAGTAATTCTCCTCCATAATTATGACAAGTTTCATAAGGATAATTTCTCCTTATGTCATAGGTACCTTTATAATCACTATAGATTGGAGTTATAACATCATCATGGTAGAGAAGAGCATTATCATTGCTAGCAACTATATTTGTAAACATGTTGTCTTTATTCTTACTAGCAAGAGAATTATCAATTATCACATTAGTGGGTAAAGGATTTGCAATCCTATCATCCCCAAGCTTAGAGCTTCCCATATCTTCACTTTCAGAGTTGGTACCAAAAAGATTTTCAAGATCATAAGTAGCATTATCATCATTTTCCCAATCACAATAAGTAACATGCATGTCATAATCAAAATCATCTTCAATAGTACCTACGGACGTATCATCAAGATGATAATTAAGGCAATAAACTTCACCTTCTTCTTTAAACTTACAACCGTTAGGATAAAAGTTGATGGGAGGAATATGCTCAGGCCAGGTTGATACCCATTCTTCTTCCTTCTTGCTCCTCTTCCTCCTCCTCTTCTTTTTCTTCTTCTTCACCTTAGGAGGGAGTGGTTGGAGATGAAGCTTCTCCACATATCCTGGTTTATCATTAGAAACAATAGGGGAAACTTGGGAGAAACTCTCCTTTTTATTAGCAGAAATATAAGAGACATTTTTATACTTTGGTAAAGTTCCCTCCTTTCTAATCTTACTTATGTAATCATTTTCATGGCAATTAACAACACAATAGAGATGGCAATTTTGCAAAGTGTTTTTTATTCCTATGGCATTATCATCCAGCCAAGAAGTCTTTTCTGATAACTCTTCACACATCAAAAATAACATAAGCTCATCATAAAGATCATAGGTGATCATGTTATCACACAACCGGTTAACAGTTATGTTTTGAAAGTTCATGCATTGAAAATTAAAGTGACCCTCTATACGGCAAAGTTCACAAGTAAAAGGATAAAGGTCACACAATTCTCTAGCAATTTCATTTAAATCTCTGACCCAAGTGATTGTTCTTTCATGCTTATGTTGCTTACAATACTTCTCTTCTTCAATCATAGGCCTTTCACAAGGTCTATCCACTCCACAAAAATTAACATGCTTATATAAAACTTCATTTCTAGGAATTGGATCATGCATGTTGCAATCATCATGAACAATTTCATTTTCTTTGCAAGTCTCTTTAAAAGGTTTATGATACTTGATCCAATCCTCCTTAGGCATATTAAGATGTGAAGCAAAAGATTTGAGGAAATCAACAAGGAGTTGAGAATCAAGTCCAAACTTAGCACTAAACTTATTAAAACTTGTAGTTTCAACAAAGGACTTAATGCAATCATACTCATAAATTATACCTGACTCTTTACCTTTGTCGATCTCCCAATCTTCAGTGTTGCGTTGAATTCTTTCAAGGAGTTCCCATTTAGCATCAGTCTTTTCGTTTGTGAAAGAACCCATAGAGGAAGCATCGAGCAAATCTTTATCCTATCGAGAGAGCCTCGCATAGAAATTAGTAATAATCATATCTTTGGGGAGCCCATGGTTAGGACATTTTAGCATTAACGTTTTCAGTCTCCCCCAAGCTTGAGCTATGCTCTCTCCGTCATGAGGATAGAAATTATAAACATAATTCCTATTCTCATGGACTTCATGAAGAGGATAAAACTTGGAGTAAAAGAGAGACTGGATCTCTTCCCAATCCAGCAGGTGAGAGTCATCTAGTAGCCTATACCATTCCAATGCTTTTCCTTTCAGTGACAAGGCAAATAATTTCCTCATGACAAACTCCCTTGATACACCTGCAAGCTTAAATAATGAACATAGTTGTGACAGATATAGCAAGTGTTCACCGGGATGTTTGTCTCCTGCATAACGATTAGCCAAAACATAATCGAAAATACCAGCTGGTATTTTATAGGGCACAATTTCAGTAGGGGGAGGAGCAACCACCACAGGTGTGGGGCGTCTTCCCGCAAGCAACGATCCAATAGCAAGGTTGTCCATAAGCATAACTAGTGAAATAAAAACAAGAAACAAAAAGATTTAATTGCAAGATCTAAAGATATACCTTCGAGCGCTCACCTCCCCGGCAACGGCGCCAGAAATAGCTTGATGTCTACACACGCTTCTACTCTTGTAGACTATGTTGGGCCTCCAAGCGCAGAGGTTTGTAGGACAGCAGCAATTTCCCTCAAGTGGATGACCTAAGGTTTATCGAACTCAGGGAAGTAGAGGTTGAAGATGGTCTCTCTCAAGCAACCCTGCAACTAAGATACAAGAAGTCTCTTGTGTCCCCAACACACCTAATACAACTAGGAGTTGTATAGGTGCACTAGTTCGGCGAAGAGATGGTAAAATATGGATGATAGGAGTGGCAAAGCAAAGTAATATAAATCTGTAATAAAAAGTGCAGCAAGCAAACAAGTGGTAAACGTGAGCACAAATGGTATTGCAATGGTGGAAACAAGGCCTAGGCTTCATACTTTCACTAGTGGCAACTCCCAACAACATTAACATAATCGAATCACATGACATTTCCCATAAAACATGCAAAGGGGACACACTCGGAGGTCATTCCTTCGTGGTCAAGAGAGGACGAGAATTATGTAGGGCTACAAAAGCACACCTCAAAGTTCGTCGTTCTCAATCTAAGGATTTCCCAATGTCACCGCGGCCATCCAAAGAGAGTCCCACAATCACCACAACATATCTAAAGGATAGTCAAAGACAAGCACCAAGAGACTCTCAATCTTCAATCAACACACAAGAGAG
Organism: Secale cereale; assembly: GCA_902687465.1. Lineage (NCBI taxonomy): Eukaryota > Viridiplantae > Streptophyta > Magnoliopsida > Poales > Poaceae > Secale > Secale cereale. The sequence continues at coordinate 635,096,494 of LR738709.1, read as the reverse complement.
GAAATCACTCATGAAAATATTTTTCTAATCCATGTCCAATAGACCGCTGTCACCTTGGTCTCGGGGATTATACTAGATAAAGACAAGTGAGTACATCAATCCAATACATAGAGGAAGGGGAAATATCATGGGATCACCCTAGATTAACATAGCCTATGATCACAACGAAGATCACATCATGGGAGAGAGAATTGACCACATAGCTACTGGTAGAAACCTTAGCCCCGAGGAGGAACTACTCCCGCATCATGGAGGGAGGAAGCAACGTCGATGGAGATGAATCCGGGGGCACTTCCCCGTCCCGGCAGGGTGCCGGCGCAGGAATTCTGGTCCCCCGAAGCTTGATGGCTGATGGGCCTCTAACCCCTCGTTGGTTACCCCAAGTGGAAGGTGTAAGATGCAGTGTTGTGGAAGTTTTTCCCTTAGCAAAAGATGCCAAGGATCGAATCCCCAGAGACTCCTAGGTTCAACAAGTAGGTGTCAACTGCTACGGCGCCAGATATTAGCAGTCAACGTGGACCTGCACACAGATACAAATAACTTTGCTCCCAACGAGTACAGAGAGGTTGTCAATCCCTCCGGCCTCGTAGTTCACAAAGGATTAAAAGCAATGATAGTAGTGATAGATAATGTTTTGCAATAGAAAATAATAACGAAAAGTAAATAGTGGATGGGATCAATGATGGTAATATGGACCGGAGTCTCATGATGTTCACTAGTGATGTCTCTCTCCCAAAAGACGATAAAACAGCTATGTGAGGTAAACGAATTACAGCTGGGCAATTGACAGGACCCACGAGCGCAAACCAATGCTGATTATATTGCAAGAAAGGTTGAGGTTCAAAGCATGGGCGGTACGCCAAAGTAAGTAGACCGAAATCCATCAATATCTACTACTAATCATCCACCTTGAGATATCTATCCAGAACATCTCGCTGGTATTAAGTTGCGAGCCCCACCCATAGTGTAAACTCAAAGCAACAGACAACTGCATTAAAAGAACTTTGCATAAAGTAAACAATCCTTGCACCCGCGGGCACAAGCACCGTTGTTTTCCCCCTTGTGGCAACAACACGTCCCCTAGACTCATGTTTCTGTCACTCAAACTAGTCATCGAGGGGCATGAACCCACAATCAAGCATAACGTTCCCTCTTGGAGTCACTACCTACTACTTGGCCAAAGCAATAAATAACAACGGAGAACATGCAAGAATTACTTATGAACAAAAATATAAAAGAGGTAGATCAAATATATTACTCAAGATCAATCTGAACATAATCTCATAATCCATCGGATCCCAGCAAACTCAACATAGCAACAGCATAAGGATTACATATGTGCCTCGATCATGTAGGGCAGCTCACGAGGACTAATTAGTTAAGCACAAGAACGGGAGGAGAACATCACATAGCTACTGGTCATGGACTCATGGTCCAAGGGAGACTACTCACGAGTCATCCGGGAGGCGTCCATGGTGGTGGAGAAGCTCCCGGTGGTGATCCTCCCCTCCGGCAGGGTGCCGGGAAGAGTTCTCCTGGTGCTCCCGATCTTGGAAGCGGCGGCGGCGGCGGAATAGAGATGGGATCGCGAAAAGAGTTCCTCTTCTGAGGGTTTTGGAGGACGCTTTAAATATATGCCAAAGGGGGGCATCGGGGAAGCTTCGGGGGGCCCAGGCGTCCCCCCGGCGCG
>LR738709.1:635070409-635094614 GCA_902687465.1 Secale cereale | reverse complement strand
GGGGGGGGGGGGGGCGCCGCCAGGGCGTCTGGAGCCCTGGTGGCCCCCCCGGCTGTCCTTCGGACGCACGGTTGTTTTCGGAACGCTGATTTTTTATATAATTTTTCTGGATTTTTCCTGGCAGTTCTCGTAACGTGAAAACCTGAAATACAAAAACAGCCGAAAACATTAACTGGCACTGGGGTGCACTGGATTAGTAAGTTAGTCCAAATATGATCAAAAGTGTATGGAAGTGTATGAATATCATAGCAATATCACCCAAAAGTGGCATGGAGCAAGCAGAAATTATAGATACGTTTTGGACGTATCAACATCCCCAAGCTTAATTCCTGCTCGTCCTCGAGTAGGTAAATGATAACAAGAATAATTTCTATGGTGACATGCTATTAACCATATAGGACTTTTTCATAGTCATATGACAAAAGCTTACTGAGACAATGAATATGTAGTAATTAAGTTGCCTCAAGAGAAAATCACAAATGACTGAAAGTTTTACAATATGAAACTGAAACATTAAAAAGATTTGCAATGAACATGATGTGCAAATATGATAAAGTGATATCTAGCTTGCCCCCTTTAGTGAAGCAAAACATAAATGCAGGGGCACCTTCAACGTTTAAGTGATGACTAGATACAATCATTTCAAAATAAACGATATCACAATCATGCAAAAGACAATGCTACTTTGGGACAATGCACATTACACTCAGAATGACAATCATGCTCTCAGTAGTTCGTGCTTGAAGAAGAAGGTGGAGACTCAACATAAAAGTAAAAGAATGGTTATGTGCTAGAGCTTTTTATTTTGAAAACATAGAAGCAATTTTGTCAACGGTAGTAGTACTTCATATGTGTCATGCATAAGACATCCTATAAGTTGCAAGCCTCATGCATCGAATACCAATAGTGCTCGCACCTTGTCCTAATTAGCTCGGATTTCCATGGGTTATCATTGCATTACATATGTTTCAACCAAGTGTCACAAAGGGGTACCTCTATGCCACCTGTACAAAGGTCCAAGGAGATAAATCGCATTTGATTTCTCGTTTTTGATAGATCTCAACTTGAGGACATCCATACCGGGACAACATAGGAAATAGATGATGGACTCCTCTTAAATGCATAAGCATATTCTCATAAGAGATTGAGGATTAATGTCCAAGCTAAAACTTCCACCATGATACATGGCTTTGGTTGGCGGCCCAATGTTCTTCTCTAACAATATGCATATTCATTCAACCCACGGCAAATCACCCTTACTTCAGACAAGACGAACATGCATAGCAACTCACATGATATTCAAAAAAAGTGTGACAGTTGATGGCGTCTGTCGGGGGAAACTGTCCTCCCACGAGCACCTATGGGATCGGAGCCCCTTCTACGTTGCGGTAAGGGAGCGGAGGGAGCACGGAGAGCAGATCGAGGGGCACACGCGGGCAGTTTACCCAGGTTCGGGCCGCGCGGACGCGTAAAACCCTACTCCTGCCTTAGGTTGTATTGAGTTCTTGAGCTCGGGAGCTTGAAGAGCTACAGTGCTAGCTACACCGAGCGAGAGAGTTGTCTTGGTTTCGAACCCTTTCTACGTTGTGCATGGGCCTCCTTTTATAGCTCAAGGGGTCACCGACAGGTGTCAACGTAGAGGAGGGTAAAAGTGTAAATTTGGTGGTAGTTGTAACAGTGTGTGAATAGTGCATGAACAGTGGATGAACAGTGGTCTTCACCTAACCTTGACAGTGGGGGACAAGGGCATTAAATGCCCGTCGCCGTCGACCCCAAAAGCGTCCGTCCATGCTTCTCCGTTCGCCACGGCAGTAGCCTCGTCAGCGTGGCTTGCCACCGTGTCCCCCAGGCTGCACAGCCATCTGCCACGTGCCCCTGGAAGGGCCCCAGGGCGACGCGTGGGCCGATGAGCTAGAGCGCGGGCACACAGTGTAGGTCTCCCCGGAAAGCACCTTGCCAGGGCTATGATCTTGCCGGGCCCGGAAGCTTGTCGCTCCCCGGGTCCTGCCGGGGCGCATGATGCGCCGAGGCGTCTCTTGAGGTATGTATTCCTTGTCTTTCCTGACAAGCTCCTCTTGCCAGGGTCTTGTGCTAAAGTGATAACCTTGAGCCTGGTGCGGCCTTCCCGGCAAGCTCCTCTTGCCGGGGCCTTGATCTTCTGACTTGTATACTTTGTTCTTGAATGGCCTCATAGGGGCCGGGAAGGTTTCCGGCGAGCACGTGGTAAACCCTGCCGCGGGAAGCTGCTACTGCCCGTGCACAAGTTGGGGTACTTAGTACACGGACATGAGCCCCCGGGCCTGGGCCACACACGGTGCCGAGCGATGTTGGGCCAGGCCCAAGACAGTGCACGGGCACGCGCGGCCCACGGCAAGCCGTATCCCTTTCTGTGTCCGCCGCATCCCTCCCTAATGGCACGCGTCGATTGCGGCGTCGTGGGAGAGATCGTGGCCTGTTGTTTAATGGGAAATGCGGAGCGTCCCCCACTTCCCCCTTAAAAGCAGAGGAAGCAGGGACAGTTCCCCTCCTTCGTCTTCATTGCGTCTTCATTCTCCAGAAACCTCCGCTGCTTCTTGCCCCCGCTCCCTCCTCCGCCATCTTCCGCATCTGCGGCGCCGTCGAGCTCCTCGCCTCCTCCCTCGCCGCCCCCGCCATGGCTCCGAAGAGCGACAAGGCCAAGAGCGACAAGGCCAAGAACGACAAGGCCAAGAAGGAGAAGTCCGAGCAGGCGGCGAAGCTGGCCGCCCTGCGGAAGAGGTGCGCGGTCTTCGCGCCAAGGCTTGGTCCGAGGGAGCTGCGGGACAAATATTATCTGTTCTGGGCGAGGGAGACAAAAGCTCATCCCCGCACCCACGTCTTCCCCGCCATGGCCAAAGATATGTTCCCCGGCGGGTACTTCTTCTTCGCTGCATTTTTCCACTGTGGACTGTGCCCTCCGTTCTCGGAGTTCTTTTGCGATATCATGAACACATATAGCCTCCACCTCCTAGATTTCACCCCCAACGCCATCCTTACGATGGCCGTTTTCGTACATCTGTGCGAAAACTATGTTGGGATTCATCCAAACGTAGCCCTTTTTCGCCACTTCTTCATGCCTAGAGTAGAATCAGGCGCTCCCCTTTCCGGCGGCATCTCCTGGATCTTCAGGCTAAACAAGAAGGATTCGTACCTGAAGGGAGAACTCCGCGGCAAGTGGGAGGAATGGAGAGCAGATTGGTGCTGGGTGGTGGAAGATAAGCCGGAGCCCTTTACTGCGCCGCGCACAACAGCCATAGTGCGCGGCAGGAATTGGAGCGAATTGGCCCCGGAGGACAACAAGCTTAGCATTGCCCTTATCAGGATTATTCGTCTCCGGGTCGCCAATTTGACTATCGGAGAGGTTGGGGCAGATTTCCTCCGTCGCCGCATCGCCCCTCTACAAGAAAGGAAGAGGGCCGCCTGGGAATTCGGCAATGCGGCGGATATCATGAGGCTGCGCCCTGGATTAAACTATAACTTCACTGCCTTGGAGTTGAAGGGGATGGTCCGAGAGCTCTTCAAGCATGACCCGGCCCATCCGGAGTGGTTCAGACCTTCCCGGGGAGTGGTGCCGCTGTGCAACAGCACTGCCCGAGATTCCTTGCGCGCGATGATGCCTGCGTGCGACTCCCATGGCGTCGTCCCCACCTGGATCGAGCCTCCGCCGGACACCGTGCTGAGCTTCTTCGACAACTTGGTCGAGACGCCGAAAAATACCGAGGAGAACAGGGGCCTCACCCGGGCCACTACGGCTCGGGATATAGCTTACATCGCCTCCAGGATGGAGGAGGCCGCTGCAGCCGCAGCGGCGGGCGAGTTTGGATACACTGTGGACGAGGCACAGGCCGCGGACGCGGTGAGCCAAGCAGAGGAGGCGGAAATCCTCAAACTGCTCAAGCTTCTGCCCGAGGAGTTTGCCGGGGTGCCTTCCCTGAAGTTTGCCGGGACAAGCGAGGTCGCCGGAGAGAGCGAGGTCGCCGGAGGGAGCGAGGTTGCCGGAGGGAGCGAGGCCGCCGGGCATGGTGCTGGGTCCAGTGGGCCTGCCGGGGAGGAGGAGGAGGACGTCGAGGCTGACGAAGACTCCGGTGGATCTCTGGGACTAGACGACGATGCCTCCTCGTCTTCAGAGAACTCCCCGCCTCCGGCAAGTCCTACGCAACAACCGAGGAAGCGCCTCCGCAAGGCGGCTACGGCGACGAGGCCGCAGGCGCCTCGACAGCAGCCAGCGCGCCGTGCAACGCGCGCCACCAGGACGAGCAAAGTCGTCAAGGAGGCGCCCCGTGCACCAGCGCCAAGCGGAGGGGGATCCTCCCGGAGCGGAACGGCTGCCCCTTTTGCTCCTCGGCCCTCGGCGACGACGGAGGCTGCGTCTTCGCAGCCCACAGCCCCGGAGACCGCCAAGCGCCCGAGGGAGCCTTCTCCTCCTGCTCCTCGCGCGGGAGCACCTCAGGCGGATTTCGACTTCTCCGCCCTCAGCTCCGACGACGAGGAAGAGGAGTAAGTACTTGCAACTTGTAATTTCTTTGATTTTGTCTTGTTCTTCCTTGTTGATTCTGATCTTGCTTTGCTTTGCTTTCAGGACCCTGGCCCAGCGGATGGCGAAGAGGGCCAAGATCCCCGTGGTCAAGATTGAAGATGACTCGCCCGCCGCGGCGACGGGAGACGTGCCAGCGGCAAGCTTGCCGGATCAACCTGCTGCTCCGAGGAGCAGCCCCCAGCGCAGCCCCCAGCGTAAGTCTGGTACTTGTTTTTCTGCTTGTTGGGCGCGCTCAAGGTAGTTGCTTGTACTGATATTTTGTTGTTTTGTCTTGTTTGTCTTGTGCAGAAGTGGAGCCGCAGCCGCAAGAGCGCCCGGAGGTCGCCCCCGACGAGCTACTTGCTCCACCCTCCCCGCCAAGGGTGGACTCCCTGGCGAGGGAGAACGCTCCGCCAAGGACGGGCACTCCGCCAAGGGCGAGTACCCCGCCAAGGGTGAGCAGCCCGACAAGGGTGAGCACCCCGCCAAGGGAGGGCGCGGGCGGCCCTCCGCCAGCAGGGGCCACCACTCCGGCGCCAAGGGAGAATTCCCCGGCGAGGGAGTCTGTCGTTGAAGAAGTCCGCGAAGGTAAGTCTTGCAACTTCTTCTTCTTGGACTTGTCTTTTTGGATATTTGCTTGATCTTTTCTTTTCTTTTTCTTCTGCTAGATCCTCCTGCCCCAGAGCGGATGGAAACAGAGACCACCGCTGAGGAGGAGGTGCGCGGCGACGGCGGCAACGCCACTGCTACTGAGGGCATGGCCGGAGCCGACGAGCCTGCCACTGAAGAGACCGCCCCGCCCGCAGACGCCGCGGCCGGGGAAGGGACCGGCGACCACACTGCTGGCCCGGAGGCAGCAGGAGCGTCAAGCGCTGCACCGGCCGCCGACCCTTCCGCCTCCACGGCTGGGCAGGGCGTCTACCTGGAAGCCCCCAACGGGGTATTCATACAAGTCCTGTGGGCGTCCTCGTCTCGAGCCCCCGTGGAGGGAGAGACCTTTGACGGAGAGGTTCTCGCCTCCGCGGGGTTGAAGGTTGTTGAAGCGCCCGGCGACAGCGACGAGCCCGAAGAGGAGAAACTCCTTCGCCGGCTCCTGGCCCTGTACCGGGCCAGGCAGGCGAAGCTAGAGTCTCGGGAAGCTCTTGCCGCCAAGGCTGGAGCTGACTTGGAGAAGCGTGCCGCGGAGCTTCGCGCCGACAACCAAGCGACCCTCCGCCACCTGGCTGAGGAGCGCGAAGAGCTTGCCGGAGCGCAACAAGCCTTCCTCCTGGAGAAGGCCGAGGTGGACGAGCAGCAACGGTTGGCCGCCGAGGAGCTGTCTCGGCGAGAAGGGGTGCTCAACCAGCGGAAGGTCGACCTCGATGCCCACGAGGACGACCTCACCGCCCGGGAGCAGGCCATAGGCGGGGCCCTGAAGGAGGCGAAAACCGCCGCAGCCGCCGCGGAGACCGCCAAGAAGGACCTGGAGCTTAAGGTGGAGCAGCTGGAGCGGTACCTGAAGGCGAGCGAGGACAGAGTCACCGCGCTCAATGTGGAGCGGGAGAAAGATGCCCACACCAACTCTGACTTGCAGGTACATCTCTCCAAGAAAGGCGACGAGCTCACTGCCGCCATGGACTCGATTGCTGACTTAGAGTTGAAGGTCTCCACTCTGACCGATTCGCTCGACGCCGCCCGGGACCGCGAGACGAAGCTGAAGGACGAGCTCCGCAAGGAGCGGAACTTGGTGGAGAGCGCCGCCGTCTCAGCGAACAACTTCAGCCGGGCGGTGGAGCAGTGGACTGACGATCTGGTCACCTCCGCTGCCAATATCGACAAGGAGATGGTGGCGCTGAGGGCGGAGCATCTCGCGTACTCCCCGGACGAGAATCTCCCCCACAGCGCCAAGTTAAGTCTGTTCTTCAGGGGAATCGCGCCGGCGCTTGCGAGGCTACAGGAGAAGATCCCCGTGCAGTTGGCCGACGAGGCGCGTCGGCTCTGCATGGGCACCTTGGAGCGTGTCTTGACGAAAATCGTCTACCGCAACCCCGGCATCAACCTTGTCAACGTCCTCCGCACCTTGCCGGACGACGCTGATCAGGAGGCGTTGAAGGCGCAGGTTGCCCACATCGTCGCCAAGGTGAACAAGATCACAAGGCGTGAAGGCGACCGCGTAGATTAGATTTCTTTCTTTCTGTTTCCCTTGCCGCTGCAAGGCATGTTATGGACAAGAATCTATTAGTATTGGTGCAAGTTATCTTTGTAATATACAATCTTATTTTGATCAGTCAATGCAGTGTTATCTCCCTTGCTTTTGGTCCTCCACTTTGTATGCTTTCTACCCTACGCTTTCAGGGGACTTGCCGGCAAGGGGCCCTTGCCGCGAGCGCTGAGTGCTGGACTCTTAGCAGCCTGCTGGCAAAAGACCTCGTCGGCAAGTAACCTTGCCGCAGCTAGTCGCAGCACACTTAAACTGCCGAGCGAACTCGAAAACGAAGTAAGGGCGCGACACTTGTCGCAGCTCACTTAAGCCGTTGAGCGTGCTCGAAACAGAGTAAGGGCACGGCTAGCCACGGGTAGGTTCCTCCGCGCACAGGTTTTCCATACAAAGTGTGGTTGTTCAAGGAAGACAACTAAAATTTAAAAATTTGAATTACTCAAACTTTGGTAACTTAGCTTTCATAAATTGCTCGTCCCCCGACAAGGCTTCTCTTTCTTGAGCAGCACTTGGTTCATCCTCCACCTCCTCCCCCCCCGGCAAACTTGTGCGCGAGGAATGTTCCTTCTGCTTAAGAGGGAAAGAAAAAGAGGAGGGAAAACAAGTATACAGCCTCACGGCTTGCTAGTGCTTACCGGGGATGTGCGTTGCACAAGGTGCCCAACAATGCATGCAAATAACAAAGAAAAGCATGGAAATGGCAAATAGTGCGAAGCACGAAAACTTTACTGATGCACGGGATCTGCGCCCGGCTTTGTACAAAGGTTTACATGCAACAACGGCAAGACTTGCACAAAAGGTGGTTGCCGGAGCGGATCACGGCAACCGCGCCTTATGGATGAAACTTGCGAAGATGCTCTATGTTCCAGGAGTTGCTCACCGGTAAGCCTTCTTCGGTCTCAAGGCGGACAGCTCCGGGCCTTGTGACTTGTCTCACCTGATAAGGGCCTTTCCACTTCGGCGTCAACTTGTTGGAATTCTTGGCGGACTGAACACGCCGAAGAACAAGGTCGCCTTCCTCGAGACTCCTGGCCTTGACCTTGCGGCTATGGTAGCGACGCAAGGCTTGCTGGTATCGAGCAGCTCGTACAGCAGCCTGGAGACGTTCCTCCTCGAGGAGCAACGCGTCATCTTGTCGCAGTTGCTCTTGCTCGAGCTCATCATAAGCGAGCACTCGAGGAGATCCGTATACGAGTTCCGTGGGGAGAACTGCCTCTGCTCCATAGACAAGAGCAAAGGGTGTCTGTCCGATGGCTCGATTTGGTGTCGTCCTGATTGACCAAAGAGCCGCCGGCAACTCCTCTATCCAGTTTCTTCCGCACTTGCGCAGCCTGTCGAAGGTTCTTGTCTTGAGTCCGCGCAACACTTCAGCATTGGCCCTCTCCGCTTGACCATTGCTCCTCGGGTGAGCAACAGAAGCGAAGCAAACCTTGGCGCCAAGGTCTTGGACGTACTGCATGAGGTGCGACTTGTAAATTGTGTGCCGTTATCGGTGATGATCCTGTTAGGGATCCCGAAACGGCAAACAATTGACCTGAAGAACCTGACTGCTGACTGTGCTGTCACCTTTCTCACTGGTTCCACTTCCGGCCACTTTGTGAACTTGTCGATTGCAATGTACAAGTATTCAAAGCCCCCGACTGCGCGGGGAAAGGGGCCGAGGATATCGAGCCCCCAGACCGAGAAGGGCCAGGACAAAGGGATTGTCTGGAGAGTTTGAGCTGGCTGGTGAATTTGCTTGGCATGGAACTGGCACGCTTCACACTTGGTTACTTGTGCAGTCGCATCTTGGAGGGCTTCTGGCCAGAAGAACCCTTGCCGGAACGCCTTCCCGGCAAGTGCCCTTGCGCCAATGTGGTGGCCACATATGCCTCCATGTATCTCTGCCAACAGCTTCTGTCCATCTTCTCTGGAAATGCACTTCAACCTGACACCATTGAGTCTTCTTCTGTACAGTTCATTGCCAACGAACTGGTACATACTTGACTGCCTGGTTATTTTCTCTATCTCTTCTGGCTCGTCGGGAAGTTCTCCAGTTTGCAGAAAACGGACGATTTGCTGTGCCCATGGTGGAGCCTGAGGCTCAACAACAAGGACTAAAGGCATGAGGGCTGCTGCGGGAACCTCAGCTTCTACGGCAAGAACCTGCGGCTCCGCCGGAGCTGATGGTCCCCCGGCAAGCCTGCCGGGGCAAGGCTTGTCGGGAACACTTGCTTCAACTGCACAGACCCCTGGATCTGCAGGAGCAAACTGTTCCTCAGCATTTTGGTTGTTGATCTTGGGGACCTTGGCGGCGGCTTCTGGAAGATCTGCCGGCAAGTAGTCGCCGGAGACCAACTTTCTCTTCTTACTTTGCCCAACTGATGGTGTAACAGATGGCTGAGTTAGCTTGAGCAGGAAGGTCCCTGGTTCCACAGGTAACTTCATTGCAGCACACTTTGGGAGGCCATCTGCAATATCATTCTGAGCTCTTGGGACGTGCTCCATTGCAGACCTTCAAAGTGTTCTTCAAGCTTCCTCACTTCATCAACATAAGCTTCCATCAAAGGGCTCTGGTAACTCTTATTCACTTGCCGGACCACCAACTGTGAATCTCCCCGCACGATCAACTTTTTGATCCCAAGTTCGGCCGCAATTCTGAGGCCGGCAAGCAAACCTTCATACTCAGCAGTATTGTTTGTCGCTTGTTCTTTGGGGAAGTGCATCTGGACAACATACTTGAGGTGCTCTCCGGTGGGCGCTATGAGTACCACGCCGGCACCGGCGCCTTGCAGCGAGAAAGCACCATCAAAGTACATTACCCATTCACTGCTCGCTTCTTGGATGGGGACGCTTGTTTCTGGAACTTCTTCGTCTGGCGTTGGGGTCCATTCCGCTATGAATTCTGCCAAAGCTCTGCTCTGTATGGTTGAAGTACTTTCAAACTTGAGACCAAAGCTTGACAGCTCCAGTGCCCACTCGACGATCCTACCTGTTGCTTCTGGATTCTGCAGTATCCTCTTCAACGGAAAACGAGTGACCACTGTTATCTCGTGTGCTTGGAAGTAATGGCGCAGCTTCCTTGAGGCCATGAGGAGGCCGAACAGCAACTTCTGCACCCCAGAGTATCTCGACCTAGCCCCCTGCAAGAGGGAACTTACGAAATACACTGGGCGCTGCACCATCTTCCTTCGCGCTTCTCCTTGTTCCTGCGCAGATTTGTCCTTGTCGGGGCCAGAGCTTGTCGGGGAAGCCCCCTGCTTGTCGCTGGAAGTATTTGCCGGGGCTGTGGGTTCCTCATCCACCTCCCTCTCCGCTACCAACGCAGCACTAACCACTTGATTGGTTGCCGCTAGATACAGCAGCAACTTCTCTTGTGGCCTAGGTGCGACAAGTATCGGAGTAGAGGACAGGTATCCTTTCAAGTCTTGCAGCGCTGCCTCCGCTTCCGGAGTCCATTTCATAGGACCTGCCTTCTTCAAAATTTTAAAGAAAGGCAAGGCGCGTTCTGCAGACTTTGAAATGAACCTGCTGAGGGCAGCCACGCAACCCGCAAGTCTCCTTACGTCCTTGACGCGCTTCGGGGCTTCAATCTGCTCGATGGCTTTTATCTTGTCGGGATTGGCTTCAATCCCCCTCTGGGACACAAAGAACCCGAGAAGCTTGCCGGAGGGGACTCCGAAGACGCACTTCTCGGGGTTCAACTTAAGCTGGATCTTGCGCAGATTCTCAAAGGTTTCTTCTAAGTCTTGGATCAGGGTGTCTTTGCTCTTGCTCTTGACCACTATATCATCCATGTAGGCTTCCACATTCCTGTGTATCTGTGGCTCAAAAGCAGTGTGCACCACCCTTGCAAATGTTGAGCCTGCATTCTTCAATCCAAAGGGCATGCGTATGAAGCAATATGTGCCACATGGAGTAATGAATGCAGTCTTCTCTTCATCTTCCTTGGCCATGAATATCTGGTGGTAACCTGAGTATGCATCAAGGAAGGAAAACAGCTCGCATCCGGCGGTGGAGTCAACAATCTGGTCAATACGCGACAAGGGAAATGGATCCTTGGGACATGCTTTATTCACATCAGTGAAGTCTATACAAAGTCTCCACTTCCCATTGGCCTTGCGCACGACAACTGGATTTGCTAACCACGTAGGATGGATCACGCCTCTAACCAGGCCTGCTGCTTCCAACTTCTTTATCTCTTCGGCAATGAATTCTTGGCGCTCCACGGCTTGCTTCCTGACCTTCTGCTTGACGGGCCGCGCATGAGGACAAACAACAAGCTTGTGCTCAATTACCTTCCTGGGAACGCCGGGGATGTCAGATGGTTGCCACGCAAACACATCGACATTCGCCCGTAGGAAGGCAACGAGCGCGCTTTCCTATTTGTTGTCGAGCGTAGCACTGATGGTAAAGGTACCACCAGTGCCATCCTCCTTGGCGGACACCTTCTTGGTTTCCGGTGGAGCCGCCATCCCTTTCTTGCACTTGCCGGTGGAGCTCGATGGTGCGTCCTCGACGGCAGCGCAGCACTCCGAAGAGGTGCGTTTGCCGGAGTGGGCCCCAGAGCTCTTGCCGGACTTGGTCTTGGTCTTCCCCCGGGAGCTTCAGCGGCAAGTGTGTTGTTTTCTGCTGCGGCTGCTGCATCCCGATAGATCTTGTCGGCGCAGATAAGCGCGCCCTTCTTGTCGCCAGGGACAGAGATGACGCTTATCGGCCCCGGCATCTTGAGTACGTTGTAGGCATGGTGGGAAGCTGCCATGAACTTGGCGAGGGCAGGACGGCCAAGTATCCCATTGTATGGCAATGGGATATCGGCAACGTCGAAGGTTATCCTCTCCGTCCTGAAGTTGAGCTCCCCGCCAAAGGTCACTGGCAGAGTAATCTTTCCTTTCGGCTTGCTCCTTCCCGGATTGATCCCTTGGAACGACCCGGTTTCCTCGAGCTCGCCGTCTGGGATCTGTAGCTTCTTGATCACAGCTGAGGAGATCAAGTTCAGGCCAGCCCCGCCGTCAACCAACATCTTGGTGACCTTGAGGTTGCGGATGGTTGGTGAGACCAACATCGGCAAGCACCCGACCGCCGTGGTACGGTCAGGGTGGTCCTCAAGGTCAAAGATGATGGGCGTGCCGGACCACTTCAGCAGCCTGCGTGACTCGACGGGCGGCTCAGCTGCATTCACTTCCCGCACCCACTACTTGAGTTGGCGGTGGGAAGTGTGCAGAGAGGCGCCTCCGTCGACACACAGAACTTCTGTGGCCTTCTGGAACTCCTGCTCGCTGTTATCTCCTTCTTCCATGTCGTCTTCGTCGTCTTCTTCGTCATCCTTGTCGCGGCCCCGGGGAGGTCTATCACCTTGCCGCTGCTTGGCCTTGCCGCGGCGTCCTCCCCGGCCATTGAACGACCACTTCTTGCTGGGCTCACCTCCGCCTCCTTGGGCCTTCTCCTTGTCGCGTCGCTCGTATTCAGCTTTCTGCTGCTCTACGAGGTACTCGACTAGCTTGCAGTTCTGAAGGTCGTGGCCCTTGGTGCGGTGGATCTTGCAGTACTGCTTGTCGGAGCCGTCCTGCTTGTCGGCTGCCGCTACAGGGGCAGGCTCCTTGCCGGAGCCGCCGGCCTGCGTCTTCTTGGCGGGAGCCTCCTTGCCGGACTGCTCGACAACCAGCACTTCCTTGCTCTTCTTCTTTCTGTTATTCCGCCGCCGGCCCTTCTTTGCCGGGGCGGCATCCTCGCTGTCGCTTCCTCCTGCGCCAGCATCCTCTCCGGGGAGTCTCCTCCCCTCTTCGGCGCGTGCGCACTTGTCAGCCAGAGCGTAGAGCTCGCTGACATCCCGTATATTGGTCATGGCCATCTCTTCCCTCATGCGGCGGTTACGCACGTTCTGGTGGAACGCGCTGATAACCGCGGCAGGGTGGACATCGGGAATGTTGTGTTGCACGCGGCTGAATCTCTGTATGTACTTGCGCAGGTACTCTCCTTCCTTCTGGGCTAAGATGTGGAGATCGCTCTCCTGGCCGTGAGGTTTGTGGCCGCCCGTGAAGGCACCAACAAACTGGTGGCATAGATCTGCCCACGAAGAAATGGAGTTCTCCGGCAAGTGCATAAGCCAAGAGCGGACGTTTGGCTTAAGCACTAGCGGGAAGTAATTCGCTAGGATCTTCTCGTCGTGTCCCCCGGCAGCCTGCACCGCGATGGTGTAGATGCTGAGGAACTCCGAGGGGTGTGTCTTGCCGTCGTACTTCTCGGGTACGTCGGGCTTGAAATTCTTCATGCTGGGCCACTGGACTCGCCGCAGCTCACGGGTGAACGCAGGGCAACCTGCCGCGTACGGCAAGTCGCCTGGCTCACCGGGCGCGTACGTGTCGACAGCGGTCCTAGCGCGCTGGTCTGATTGCCGTCGGGCTTCTCGTCGGCGCTCGATGCGCGTCCGAGCATCTTCTTGTCGCCGGTCGTCGAGGACTTGGCGCTGGTCCCGACGAGCCCGCGGATCCGACGACGCCGTGGAGTCGTCGTCGACGTTAATCCGGCGGGGTGGCGTCTTCTGCTTCCGCGGCGGGGAGTGCACGGTGGTTGCACCCCCGGCGGTCTTGCCGCCATCGGCCTTCGCTTGGCCGACTTGCCATGGCCGCGACGTTGCCGGCTGCTGCGGCGTGTCGTTGTTGGCGAAGGCGATGAGGCTCTGTATCGTCGCCCTCCAGTCTTCGGCTTTGTCTGCCGCTGGAGGGAAGTCAAGGAGCAGCTGTGCTCTTGCCAGAGCTTCTGCTGGAGAGGAGGGGAGCGGCGGCGAGCGGTGCGAGGAGCGAGATATGCTCGGACTTCTAACAGGGTTAGAAGGAGCAGTTTCTCGCCCCGGCGACCGCGCCTTGCTCGTGCCAGGACGATGGCCTTGAGCATCCCGCGATCCTCCGGTTTGTCCTTGCCCCAGCAAGTGTATGGTACCTCCTGTACCACGGCGCTGCTGGCTTGGCACCTGCTGAGAGGGATTTGGTGCGTCTACGGACACCGAGGCTTTGGAATTCGCCCGGTCGTCCGTCTTGTCCTTGGATTTGGTGGCGCCGTGAGTTTCCTCGCCGGCGACCACCCTTCCGCCGGCGTCTCCCCCACCAACCGTTGGTTCTGGTGGCGGTGGGATCGACGCAGACGGGCCTGCGACCTCCGAAGCCTTCTTCTTCGGAGGCATGTTGATGTTGCTGATGAAGTTGATGAAGCTGGAGAGGTTGATGAAGAATGCGCCCGCGTGAGCGCCGGATCAGGTTCGCACAACCTCGACGCCCCCTACCTGGCGCGCCAAAGATGTCGGGGGAAACTGTCCTCCCACGAGCACCTATGGGACCGGAGCCCCTTCTACGTTGCGGTAAGGGAGCGGAGGGAGCACGGAGAGCAGATCGAGGGGCACACGCGGGCAGTTTACCCAGGTTCGGGCCGCGCGGACGCGTAAAACCCTACTCCTGCCTTAGGTTGTATTGAGTTCTTGAGCTCGGGAGCTTGAAGAGCTACAGTGCTAGCTACACCGAGCGAGAGAGTTGTCTTGGTTTCGAACCCTTTCTACGTTGTGCATGGGCCTCCTTTTATAGCTCAAGGGGTCACCGACAGGTGTCAACGTAGAGGAGGGTAAAAGTGTAAATTTGGTGGTAGTTGTAACAGTGTGTGAATAGTGCATGAACAGTGGATGAACAATGGTCTTCACCTAACCTTGACAGTGGGGGACAAGGGCATTAAATGCCCGTCGCCGTCGACCCCAAAAGCGTCCGTCCATGCTTCTCCGTTCGCCACGGCGGTAGCCTCGTCACCGTGGCTTGCCACCGTGTCCCCCAGGCTGCACAGCCATCTGCCACGTGCCCCTGGAAGGGCCCCAGGGCGACGCGTGGGCCGATGAGCTGGAGCGCGGGCACACAGTGTAGGTCTCCCCGGCAAGCACCTTGCCGGGGCTATGATCTTGCCGGGCCCGGAAGCTTGTCGCTCCCCGGGTCCTGCCGGGGCGCATGATGCGCCGAGGCGTCTCTTGAGGTATGTATTCCTTGTCTTTCCTGACAAGCTCCTCTTGCCAGGGTCTTGTGCTAAAGTGATAACCTTGAGCCTGGTGCGGCCTTCCCGGCAAGCTCCTCTTGTCGGGGCCTTGATCTTCTGACTTGTATACTTTGTTCTTGAATGGCCTCATAGGGGCCGGGAAGGTTTCCGGCGAGCACGTGGTAAACCCTGCCGCGGGAAGCTGCTACTGCCCGTGCACAAGTTGGGGTACTTAGTACACCGACAGCGTCCCCAGAAACATGGTTACCGCTCAGCAAGCAACTTATAAGAAATAAGATACATAGGCAACATATTCTTTACCACAATAGTTTTTAAGCTACTTTCCCATGAGCTATATATTGCAAAGTTAGTTCGCTTAGTACAGGTGGAGGTTAGCAAAAGAATGGGAGCGACCAACTAAGAGAGCAATGACGGTCATAATCATGCAGAGCGACAAAGCAATATTGAATCAGGCATGGTAGTTATATCGCTACTCAGAAATAAAAGATCATCAAGGCTTGACAGTCTTTCTTTACAGTCTTAAATATGCGTGAGCATACGCCAAGTCAATCAAAATAAATTCTCGAAGGAAGATATTACTAAACCATACCACATCATAGGCAAACAAACCATGTTGGTATTCCAATAACACATTGGGAATCCCCCAGCTATTTGAGATTAACCATAAGAAAACCTGAACTACTAAGCTCCATCATGCATGTAGCATCTTTATCATAGACACATTAACCAATGCAACGGAAGCAAACTCTCTTAATAAGGTGAGCATGATAGTTAAAGAGAGTTCAAGCAACCAACTAAACAAAAGCTCTTTGAAAAGATAAGCATGAATACTAAGAGCAGAGCATGATAGTAGCTATTAAATGACAAAGAACACACACAGCAAAGATAGACATGAAAATTCTATGTTATGTTCTAGGTAGAGGTGGAGCGTGTTGCTCTCCCACATAAAGAATGCTGAGTTCCGACTCGTTATGAAAAACTAAAAAGAAAACTAAAAGCAAGACGCTCCAAGCATAGCACATAACACATGAAGTGATAAAAATATAGCGGAACGAAAGACGAACTGATAATGTTGATGGAGAAGGGGATGCACGGGGGCATCCCCAAGCTTAGACGCTTGAGTCTCCTTGAATATTTCTTGGGGGTGCACGGGGGCATCCCCAAGCTTGAGCGCTTGACACTCCTGAATCTTTTTATCATCTTCCCTCGCACACATGAAAACTCCCTTCATACATAACTCATCATAATCTGATTAGCGAGGTTAGTACCCTTAATAAAATAATTGCACCTTGCTGGAAATAAAGATATTCTTGAAGTTCTACTGTTTCTCAAGATTGCCAAAAGGTTTTTGCAAAGAAAAAGCAAGCTCTTGATTTGCAAAGTGAAGGAAAGGCAAAACATGACAGAATCTGTGAAAAACAGAACAGCAGGTAGTAATTGATCTGTTCGGGATACTTCTGCAACTCAAATAAAAAAAACTCAGAACAGACGCACGAAAGACAATTATTTAGAGAACGCTGTCGAGAAAATTCAGACCAAAAAGATGATTTGGTGATTTTATACGAATTTTTCTATCCAAGGACAGAATCTGTTTCCTGGACAGCACCTCACAACTTTTGAACTTTCTAGCAATCAGAGGCTATACTTGGCACAAATATGAAAAGCAAAGATACAATGATGATGCTACAGCAGTAAAAAACATCAAGACACAACAAAAGCAAAAAATTTATTCATGTGGGCTGCCTCCCAAAAGCGCTTTCTTTTATGCCTTTAAGCTAGGCATAATGCATAGAGATCAAGTTTTATCAAGAGTAAAAGAATAGCTAGCCC
Organism: Secale cereale; assembly: GCA_902687465.1. NCBI lineage: Eukaryota > Viridiplantae > Streptophyta > Magnoliopsida > Poales > Poaceae > Secale > Secale cereale. Next base: position 635,078,046 of record LR738709.1, on the reverse strand, counting down.
GTACAACGGACTCAAAAGGTAACTTGATCTTCTTACGAGGGAAGTGTTCCATCCCTTTCTTGAGAGGAAACTGAAATTTTATATTACCCTCTTTCATGTCAATGATAGCACCAACGGTGCGTAAAAAGGGACGTGTCAAAATAATTGGACATGAAGGATCACATTCAATATCCATAATAGTGAAATCAACGGGAACATAATTATCATTAACAACAATAAGAACATCGTCGATCCTCCCCAAAGGTTTCTTTATGGAAGAATCAACGAGACGAACACCAAAAGAACAAGAATCATAAGGTTTCAATTTAAGCATATCATATATTCTTTTGGGCATAACAGAGGTACTAGCACCAACATCACATAATGCATAACAAGGGAAGTCATTCAAATTATTTTTTATCATAGGATCCCAACCATCTTCTAGCTTTCTAGGTATGGAGGCTTCTACTCTAAGTTTCTCCTCCCTAGCTTTGATGAGAGCATTAGTGATATGCTCTGTAAAGGCAAGGTTAAGCGTGCTAGTGCGGGGATCTCTAGACATTTTGTGAAGGAAATCAATAACTTCGGTAAGAGTGCAATTATCAAAATCAAGGTCACAAGCATGAAGTAAAGTGGTAGTGGTGTCCTTTAGGTTCACTTGTTTGGTAGTTTCTATAGTCATAGCATCACCATTAATAGGTCCAACGGGACCAGGAGTACATTGGGTGCTAAGAGTGTGAACATCCTCAACAACTTGGATAGTAGCAACAGTGTGGTGGGTAGGAAGGCTCTTAATTCTATCCTCTTCCTCCCTTTCTCTAGCCCATCTCTCTTTAAGTGTAGCCATCATCCTAATATTTTCATTAATTTGCACTTGAATAGCATTTATAGGAGTGACTTCCCTCTCCTCAAGAGGAGAAGTTTTAATTTTTAGCAATTTTACCTCATTGGCTAAATGGTCTACCTTAAAAGAAAGATCATCTAGTTTATGTAGTTTTTCTTCTACACTCTTATTAAAGGCTTTTTGGGTAGTGATGAAATCTTTAAGCATAATCTCTAGTTTAGTAGTGGAGTTCTTGGTACTAGGATAAGCATTATTGTTCCCATAAGAATTAGAGGGGAACGGTCTAGGATTGCTACCAAAATTACTCCTATAAGCATTGTTGTTAAAATTGTTTCTAGAGATAAAATTCACATCTACTTGTTCTTGAGCAATCAAAGAATTTAAAGGAACATCACGAGGATCAACAGTAGATTGCTTCGAAAGTAGAGACATGATCAAGTCAACTTTTTCATTAAGGGAGGAAATCTCCTCGACAGAGTTTACCTTCCTACCTGTTGGAGCGCGTTCGGTGTGCCATTGGGAATAGTTGGTCATCATCTCATCGAGAAGCTTTGTGGCAGCACCAAGTGTAGTTGACATAAAAGTTCCTCCCGCGGCCGAATCTAACAAGTTCCGCGAGGTAAAGTTCAAGCCTGCATAAAAAGTTTGGATAACCATCCAAGTAGTCAAACCGTGAGTAGGGCAGTTCTTGATAAGAGATTTCATACGTTCCCAAGCTTGGGCAACGTGTTCATTATCCAATTGTTTAAAATTCATTATGTTACTTCTAAGTTGGATAATTTTAGCAGGTGGATAGTATTTTCCAATAAAAGCATCTTTGCACTTGTCCCATGAATCTATGCTATTTCTAGGCAAAGACTGAAACCAAATTTTATCTCCTCCTCTCAAGGAGAAAGGAAAAAGCTTAAGCTTAACAATATTACCATCTATTTCTTGGTACTTTTGCATATCACAAAGTTCAACAAAGTTGTTCAAGTGTAAAGCAGCATCATCTCCAGCACCGGAGAATTGTTCTCTCATAACTAAGTTCAGTAAAGCAGGTTTAATTTCATATGAAGGTGCTGAAGTGGCAGGTGTAGTGATAGGTGTGCTGATAAAGTCATCGTTGTTGTGACTAGTGAAGTCACACAACTTGGTGTTCTCGGTGGAACCCATAGTAGCAAGCAAGCAAGATAACTATTTTTGTGATTTTCGATAAAGGATACTAAAGCAAAAATGAAAGGTAAACTAACAAGACTAAAAAGCAAAGGTAAAAGATAGCGTGCAACTCCCCTATCCTGAAGAGTAGAGATCCCCGGCAACGGCGCCAGAAAAACTCCTTGATGGGCCTCTAACCCCTCGTTGGTTACCCCAAGTGGAAGGTGTAAGATGCAGTGTTGTGGAAGTTTTTCCCTTAGCAAAAGATGCCAAGGATCGAATCCCCAGAGACTCCTAGGTTCAACAAGTAGGTGTCAACTGCTACGGCGCCAGATATTAGCAGTCAACGTGGACCTGCACACAGATACAAATAACTTTGCTCCCAACGAGTACAGAGAGGTTGTCAATCCCTCCGGCCTTGTAGTTCACAAAGGATTAAAAGCACTGATAGTAGTGATAGATAATGTTTTGCAATAGTAAATAATAACGAAAAGTAAATAGTGGATGGGATCAATGATGGTAATATGGACCGGAGTCTCATGATGTTCACTAGTGATGTCTCTCTCCCAAAAGACGATAAAACAGCTATGTGAGGTAAACGAATTACAGCTGGGCAATTGACAGGACCCACGAGCGCAAACCAATGCTGATTACATTGCAAGAAAGGTTCAGATTCAAAGCATGGGCGGTACGCCAAAGTAAGTAGACCGAAATCCATCAATATCTACTACTAATCATCCACCTTGAGATATCTATCCAGAACATCTCGCTGGTATTAAGTTGCGAGCCCCACCCATAGTGTAAACTCAAAGCAACAGACAACTGCATTAAAAGAACTTTGCGTAAAGTAAACAATCCTTGCACCTGCGGGCACAAGCACCGTTGTTTTCCCCCTTGTGGCAACAGCACATCCCCTAGACTCATGTTTCTGTCACTCAAACTAGTCATCGAGGGGCATGAACCCACAATCGAGCATAACGTTCCCTCTTGGAGTCACTACCTACTACTTGGCCAAAGCAATAAATAACAACGGAGAACATGCAAGAATTACTTATGAACAAAAATATAAAAGAGGTAGATCAAATATATTACTCAAGATCAATCTGAACATAATCTCATAATCCATCGGATCCCAGCAAACTCAACATAGCAACAGCATAAGGATTACATATGTGCCTCGATCATGTAGGGCAGCTCACGAGGACTAATTAGTGAAGCACAAGAACGGGAGGAGAACATCACATAGCTACTGGTCATGGACTCATGGTCCAAGGGAGACTACTCATGAGTAATCCGGGAGGCGTCCATGGTGGTGGAGAAGCTCCCGGTGGTGATCCGCCCCTCCGGCAGGGTGCCGGGAAGAGTTCTCCTGGTGCTCCCGATCTTGGAAGCGGCGGCGGCGGCGGAACAGAGATGGGATCGCGAAAAGAGTTCCTCTTCTGAGGGTTTCGGAGGACGCTTTAAATATATGCCAAAGGGGGGCATCGGGGAAGCTTCGGGGGGCCCAGGCGCCCCCCCGGCGCGGCCCAGGGAGGGGGGGGGGGCGCCGCCAGGGCGCCTGGAGCCCTGGTGGCCCCCCCGGTTGTCCTTCGGACGCACGGTTGTTTCCGGAACGCTGATTTTTTATATAATTTTTCTGGATTTTTCCTGGCAGTTCTCGTAACGTGAAAACCTGAAATACAAAAACAGCCGAAAACAGAAACTGGCACTGGGGTGCACTGGATTAGTAAGTTAGTCCAAATATGATCAAAAGTGTATGGAAGTGTATGAATATCATAGCAATATCACCCAAAAGTGGCATGGAGCAAGCCGAAATTATAGATACGTTTTGGACGTATCAATGGCGATGGCGGCGGAGATCGGAATTGCGTCTGGAGAAAAGGGGTCCGGAATCAGGGTTTCCGCGACACGGTGTAAATATATGCCAAAGGGGGGCATCAGAGGGGGTCAGGGGTGCCCAGGCGCCCCCCCGGCGCTGCCAGGAGGGGGGCCGCGTGGGCAGGCCGCCTGGAGCCCCTGTGGGTCCCCTCCGACCCTACTTTGGCCGCATGGAAGCTTCCGGAACACTGATTTTTTATATATTTTTCCCGGAATTTTTCTGGCAATTTACGTAATGGGAAAACCTGAAATACAAAAACAGCAGAAAACAGAAACTGGCACTGGGGTGCAATGAGTTAATAGGTTAGTCCAAATATGATCAAAAGTGTATGGAAGTGTATAAATATCATAGCAATATCACCCAAAAGAGGCATGGAGCAAGCAGAAATTATAGATATGTTTTGGACGTATCAGGTATTAATATGCATAATGGATCTGAACATAAGATCTTCCACCAAATAAACCAACTAGCATCAACTACAAGGAGTAATCAACACTACTAGCAACCCACAGGTACCAATCTGAGGTTGGGGTACAAAGATTGGATACAAGAGATGAACTAGGGTTTGAGAGGAGATGGTGCTGGTGAAGATGTTGATGAAGATAGCCCTCCCCAAGATGGGAGAGTTGTTGGTGATGACGGCGGTGACGATTTCCCCCTCCCGGAGGGAAGTATCCCCGGCAGAACAGCTCTGCCGGAGCCCTAGATTGGTTTCCGCCTCGGTTCCGCCTCGAGACGACGACGTCTGGTCCCGAAAGCCTCTCCTTGATTTTTTCCAGGTCAAAACGCTTCATATTGGAGAAGATGGGCACGTGGGGCCCACCGGCTGGCCCTCGAGGCAGGGGCGCGCCCTGGGAAGGGGGGCGCGCCCCCCACCCTCGAGGCCAGCCAGTGGCCCCTCTCGTGGGTTTCTTCCGCCAGATATTTTTTTATATTTTCCGAAAAAATGTTCTGTGGAGTTTCGGGGCTTTTGGAGTTGTGCAGAATCGGTTTCCAGAGTTTGCTCCTTTTTCAGCCCAGAATTCCAGCTGCCGGCATTCTCCCTTCTTCATGTAAACCTTGCAAAATAAGAGGGAAAAGGCATAATTATTGTGAAAAAACATGTATGAACAGCCCATAATGCAATAAATATCAACTTATAAGCATGATGCAAAATGGACGTATCAACTCCCGCAAGCTTAGACCTCACTTGTCCTCAAGCGAAAGCCGAAATCGAAAAATATGTCCACATGTTTAGAGATGGAGGTGTCGATAAAAATAGAATACGGACATGGGGGCATCATGATCATTCTTATAATAGCAACTTATATTAATATAGTCATATGATCATTATGCTAAAGTTACAATTCATCCACAATATCAAGTATGCATCATAAACTTCATTGGAAACTAACAAACTTTGATCTCGGTCATTGAAGCAATTGCAATTTATGTAATATCGGAAAGAGTCAATATAAGAGCTTTTCAGCAAGCCTACATACTCAACTATCATATAGTCTTTCACAATTGCTCACACTCACGCAATACTTATGTTTATGGAGTTTTAATCGGACACAGAGAAAGATAGGGGCTTATGGTATTGCCTCCCAACTTTTTACCTCAAGGGTAATGTCAATAGTAATAGATCATGAAAACTTACATCCAAGTGGGTATATATGTCAGGATCTTTCCAACACAATGTGCTTGCCAAAGGATAAAATGTAAAAAGGAAAGGTGGATTTCACCTTGACACTTATAAGGCAATAATAATAGATAGGCCCTTCACAGAGGGAAGCAGAGGTTGTCATGTGTTTTTACGGTTGGATGCACAAAGTCTTAGCATAGAAGAACTTCACTTTATATTGCCACTTGTGATAAGGACCTTTATTATGCAGTCCGTCGCTTTTATTACTTCCATATCACAAGATCGTATAAAGCTAATTTCCCCCACACTAATAAATCATACATATTTTAGAGAGTTTGCAACATGACAACTTACTTGGAAGGATCTTTCTCAATCCATAGGTAGGTATGGTGGACTCTCATGGCAAAACTGGGTTTAAGGATATATGGAAGCACAAGTAGTATCTCTACTTAGTGTAAGGAGTTTTAGCTAGCATGAGGGAGAAAGGCAAGCTCAACATGTTGGAAGATCCATGACAATATACTTTATTTCGGATATAAGAAGACATAGCCCATTATGTTGTCTTCCTTGTCCAACATCAACTCTTTTGCATGTCATACTTTAATGAGTGCTCACAATCATAAAAGATGTCCAAGATAGTATATTTGTATGTGAAGCCTCTCTTCTTTTATTACTTCCTATTAATTGCAACGATGACCAAAACTATGTTTGTCACCTCCCAACAACTTTTATTTATCATACTCTTGTATGTGAAGTCACTACTTCCCATAAGATTGATATGATCTCTTTGATACTCTTTTTGTTTTCTTTCTTTTTATCATGACCCAAGTGAGGAAATCAAGCCCTTGACTCAACACTAATCTTTATTATATAGCTCACGGACTCGATTACAAAGGATAAAGCTCACAAAGCAAAAGCTCACAACTAGATCATGCTAACTTTATTCTAATAGATCAAGATACTACCAAAAGGATCGAACTAAGTAAAACGGTAAATATAGGAGTGATGGTGATACGATACCGGGGTCACTCCCCCAAGCTTGGCAGTTGCCAAGGGGAGTGCCCATGCCCATATGATTATGTCTCCTTCTTTGGGGTTGGTGATGATGGCTTCTTCCTCAACTTACGCTTAAGGACATAATTTTGCACCTTTAGATCATTGATCTCCTGCTTAAGATTCAATATCCTCTTGCATAATGCCTGCTTGTTTTCCTGCAAGAGGTTAAAAGGAATAAATTCAATCTTAGGTTTCTTTGCTCTGTCCGGAAGGCTTGACTTTTTGAACTCCACGTGCATGTCTCCAGGTTGAGGTAGCGGGACTTCGTCTTCGTCTGAGCTAGTCCAATCTTTCCTCCTTGAATCATGATCCTCGTCTTCTTCCGTGGTCCAACCATAATGCTCCAAATCACCATAGACCTTAGGGTCATCAAGGGAATCAGCCACATAGCTTTCTCCCTCCGAATCCTGGGACGACATGTCGCTTTTATCTGTGACAGAAAAGGCTTGAAACGAAAACAGAGGAGTTCTGTGTGATACAGAGGTCAAAACCTTCGGGAGTATATATAATGAATTTTTCCCGAACAAAAGGAGTAACCCACAAGAAAACGGAGTCAAGGGGACACACCGGGTGCCCTCGAGGCAGGGGGCAGGCCCTGGGAAGGGGGGCGCGCCCCTACCCTCGAGGCCACTTCGTGTCTCTCCCGGACTGCGGTTTATTTTTCTACTTTTCTAAATATTCCAAAACGGAGAAAAATTGCCTTTAGAACTGTTTTGGAGTCAGTTTACTTACCGTATCACGTACCTCTTCCTTTTTGGAGGCTGAATCGTTCTGTAAAGTGTCCCTTATGTATTCCTCCGGGGTTATGGTTTCAATAATATTAGTTTCAACATTAATAGGACTACCTGAGATATAATGTTTGATTCTTTGACCATTCACTAGTAGAAAACGGGCCTATTGTCCCGGTTCGTAAGGGCCTTTTGTCCCGGTTCTTGAACCGGGACTAAAGGGTCGGTACTAATGCCCTAGCCCTTTAGTCCCGGTTCAAACAAGAATCGGGACAGATGGGCCTCCACGTGGCATGTGCGCCGAGCCCAGGCAGGAGGGCCTTTGGTCCCGGTTGGTGGCACCAACCGGGACCAATAGGCATCCACGTGTCAGCATTTCTGTGGCTGGTT
>LR738709.1:635040349-635065624 GCA_902687465.1 Secale cereale | reverse complement strand
ACCCCCCCCACGTGTTGAAGTTATCGGGAGAGGGTATATCGACCCACCCCCCATGTGTTGAAGTTATCGGGAGTTTATATCGACATGACATACGTACGTACATGGGAAAATAATATTATCGGGGAGGGGGTATATCCACCCCCCCTCGTGTTGAAGTTATCGGGAGGGGTATATCGACGACGACAGACCCGATAAAACATAAGAAAACGAAGAAGAAATAAAAATAGGAGAAGAAGAAAGGAATAGCTAGAGGAGAAGATCAAAGAAAAAAAAGAATAAAAAAAGAGGAGAAGAAGAAAGGAATTAATAGAGGAGAAGAAGAAAAAAATAGAATATATTCTATTTTCTCTTCTTCTCCTCTTCTTTTTCTTCTTTTTTCTTCGTCTTATATTTATTTCTCCTCTTCTTCCTCTCCTCTTCTTCTTTCTTTCCTCTTCTTATTATCTTCTTTCCTATCCTTCTTTTTCCTTCCTTCTTAATATCACTTAGCAAATTTTGCAACAATAGGGAGGGGGTGTTCCCGTGGTCTAAAATCCGTCTATGCACGATAGAAAATTCTGAAAAAATACATCTATGATCCCTCAACGTCCCCGCCTCTCTCATGAACAAAAAAAATCTGTGAATTAAAAAAACATCATGTTCTACGAACAAAAAAAATCATATTTCATCCACATTCGTGCATACATCATATATCCGATCATCTATGAAAAAATATCATATTCTATAAAAAAATCATTACATATATATAAAAAAACAAGCATATATATATATATATAAACAAGCATATATATGAAAAAAATTGCAAAGGGAGGGCGCCGGCGGCCGGACCAAGCTGAGGAGAGGACCAAGCACGGGGTCGGCGGCGAGGATGGCATCGGGGCAGGGGCGCGGGCGACGGCGAGGGCGGGCCGGGGCGGCGCGCGTCGGGGCAGGGGCACGGGCAACGGCGATGGGGGCGGGCCGGGGCGGTGCGCGTCGAGGCAGGGGCGCGGGCGACGGCGGGCGACGGCGAGGGTGCGGGCGATGATGACGACGGGCACGGGCGAGGCGACGGCGACGGCGGGGGCGGCGGGCGGCGTCGGGGCAGCCTGGCGGCGTCGGCGTCGGGGCGGCAACTGCGAGAGATGAGACTGAAATTTTCCTAAGTGTGAACTTATATAGTGATGCCTTTAGTCCCGGTTTTGTGCCACAAACCAGGACTAAAGGTGGGTATTAGTCCCGGTTGGTGCCACCAACCGGGACCGACTAAATGGGGGCATTGGTCCCGGTTGGTGCCACGAACCGGGACCAATTCCCCCCTTTAGTCCCGGTTGGTGCCACCAACCGGGACCAATGGCCTTGCGCTGGCGCTGTGGTGGGAGTTTAGTCCCACCTCACTAGTTGAGAGCGGCCAGCACCTATTTATAAGCTGCGCTGCCTCTTTCCTCTCGAACTCCTCTGAAATGCAGGCTTATGGGCCTAATTGGACACTGCAATGCCTGTGGGCCTACTGGGCCTGCTGCGTGCCTAAATCCTGGCCCATGGTTGGGTTTCTAGTCGTATTCAGGCCGTGCTGGCCTAGTAGGTGCCATGTTTTTTTCTTTTTTCTATTTATTTTTTCATTTCTACTTAGAACTAAATACTTATAGTTTTTAGTGATTTCTTTTTTCTTTTAGGTCACAAAAATTATAAACTTTCTCTTAGTGCCATTAGTTTTAAAATTTGAATAGTTTAAATTTGAACTTTTTAAAATTTGTGTGAATCACTAGTTTATGAATAACTTTACTATAAAAATGGCGGGTGCTACAAATCATCCGACTTATTTCTCAAGTAAATCAGTCGGGTCCTGCACCGTGAGATCCATCATCCGTAAACCGTTGGATTTGGTCAACACACACCATGTCTTTCTCTGCAGCGCATCAAAATGGACGCCCGCTTCGCTCTCATTTGGCCGTAGCACTGCGCTGCCCTGCACATCGTGCCTAGCAGCACCAAGCGTAGTCGCTGTAAGCATCATGGCCGGCCACCGCTGACAAGCACTGCATCACCGGGGCAGCCGGCGAGCGCTGCATTGCAGCACCGGAAGCCGCCAACTAAGCTCCATTGCAACTCCGGGCCGCCGGTGAGCGCTTCATCGCAGCATCGGGAGCCGCTGGCGAAGCTCCAGTGCAGCATCGAGGTTGCATTATAGCTCTAGGCGCGCCGGCGACCGCTGCATCGCAGCACCGGGAGCTGCTGGCGAGCGCTCCATTACAGCGCCGATGTGTGACCCTCCGCCCATTGCAGCATCTCCGCGCGACCACCACTGGAGCGAGCCAGCGCCGGTGATCCCCTTGTACCAGCGTCCACGGGCGGGCTTGCAGCAGGCGTCGGCTCCTAGCTGGCCCTCCCCCCTAGGTTGTCGGTGCTGCAATGTCGGCTACGAGCCCTTCTGGCAGGATTGCGTCTGCAGCGTCCAATGCCTTCCACAACCAACTCTGCTTTCTGCTGCTGCTTCGATTCACCGTGAAAAAAGTAGAGGCAGGGGACGGAAGAGAGCATCGACGGAAGGGAGGAAAACGAATTAGATCTCACACAGGAGCGGGGGAGCTGGGTCAACGATTCAGTTGGATTTTCTTTGTGTGGCTGAGCGCCTGAGCTTGCATGGGGATAATGGTGGGGATGGAGAAGCGGCGTGTTGGCCCCCATCGGGACACGTGGGAGGCGTTGGAGGAGACTTACGCCGCGCTATTATCAGTCGGATGTTTTTAAACGTTTTCTTATAAAAATTGATTTTTGAGTCATTCTTTTTCCTGCTATTTAATATTACTGTGTTTTATCATTATACTCAATTTGATAATTTTAGTTAGTCATAACAAATATTATAGGCATTTTTTTTCTTTTTTGCTATTTTTTTTTCATTTCTACTTAGAACTAAATACTTATAGTTTTTTAGTGATTTCTTTTTTCTTTTATGTCACAAAAATTATAAACTTTCTGTTAGTGCCATTAGTTTTAAAATTTGAATAGTTTAAATTTGATTTTTTTTAAATTTGTGTGAATCACAAGTTTGTGCATATTATTGAGTCCCTTCCAAGCGTGCCTTTTCCAGTCAGTCTCCCCTCATACCACGATTTAGGGAGACCCATCTTATTAAGGCCAGGAATGAAGTCAACACAAAACCCGATGACATCCTCTGTTTGATGGCCCATGGAGATGCTTCCTTCTGGCCTAGCACGGTTATGGACATATTTCTTTAGGACTCCCATGAACCTCTCAAAGGGGAACATATTGTGTAGAAATACAGGCCCCAGAATGACAATCTCGTCGACTAGATGAACTAGGACGTGCGTCATGATATTGAAGAAGGATGGTGGGAACACCAGCTCGAAACTGACAAGACATTGCACCACATCACTCCTTAGCCTTGGTACGATTTCTGGATCGATCACCTTCTGAGAGATTGCATTGAGGAATGCACATAGCTTCACAATGGCTAATCGGACGTTTTCCGGTAGAAGCCCCCTCAATGCAACCGGAAGCAGTTGCGTCATAATCACGTGGCAGTCATGAGACTTTAGGTTCTGGAACTTTTTCTCTGGCATATTTATTATTCCCTTTATATTCGACGAGAAGCCAGTCGGGACCTTCATACTGAGCAGGCATTCAAAGAAGATTTCTTTCTCTTCTTTCGTAAGAGCGTAGCTGGCAGGACCTTCATACTGCTTCGGAGGCATGCCGTCTTTTTCGTGCAAACGTTGCAGGTCCTCCCGTGCCTCAGGTGTATCTTTTGTCTTTCCATACACGCCCAAGAAGCCTAGCAGGTTCACGCAAAGGTTCTTCGTCACGTGCATCACGTCGATTGAAGAGCGGACCTCTAGGTCTTTCCAGTAGGGTAGGTCCCAAAATATAGATTTCTTCTTCCACATGGGTGCGTGTCCCTCAGCGTCATTCGGAACAGCTAGTGCGTCGGGACCCTTTCCAAAGATTACGTGTAAATCATTGACCATAGCAAGTACGTGATCACCGGTACGCATGGCGGGCTTCTTCCGGTGATCTGCCTTGCCTTTGAAATGCTTGCCTTTCTTTCGACATTGATGGTTGGTCGGAAGAAATCGACGATGGCCCAGGTACACATTCTTCCTGCATTTGTCCAGGTATATACTTTCAGTGTCATCTAAATAGTGCGTGCATGCGTGGTATCCTTTGTTTGTCTGTCCTGAAAGGTTACTGAGAGCGGGCCAATCGTTGATGGTCACGAACAGCAATGCCTTTAGGTTAAATTCCTCCTGTCTGTGCTCATCCCACGCACGTACACCGTTTCCATTCCATAGCTGTAAAAGTTCTTCAACTAATGACCTTAGGTACACATCAATGTCGTTGCCGGGTTGCTTAGGGCATTGGATGAGAACTGGCATCATAATGAACTTCCGCTTCATGCACATCCAAGGAGGAAGGTTATACATACATAGAGTCACGGGCCAGGTGTTGTGATTCCTGCTCTGCTCCCCGAAAGGATTAATGCCATCCGCGCTTAAAGCAAACCATACGTTCCTTGGGTCCTTTGCAAACTCCTCCCAGTACTTTCTCTCGATTTTTCTCCACTGCGACCCGTTAGCGGGTGCTCTCAACTTCCCGTCTTTCTTACGGTCCTCACTGTGCCATCGCATCAACTTGGCATGCTCTCCGTTTTTGAACAGACGTTTCAACCGTGGTATTATAGGAGCATACCACATCACCTTCGTAGGAACCCTCTTCCTGGCGGGCTCGCCGTCAACATCACCAGGGTCATCTCATCTGATCTTATACCGCAATGCACCGCATACCGGGCATGCGTTTAGATCCTTGTATGCACCGCCGTAGAGGATGCAGTCATTAGGGCATGCATGTATCTTCTGCACCTCCAATCCTAGAGGGCATACGACCTTCTTTGCTGCGTATGTACTGTCAGGCAATTCGTTATCCTTTGGAAGCTTCTTCTTCAATATTTTCAGTAGCTTCTCAAATCCTTTGTCAGCCACAGCATTCTCTGCCTTCCACTGCAGCAATTCCAGTACGGTACCGAGCTTTGTGTTGCCATCTTTGCAATTGGGGTACAACCCTTTTTTGTGATCCTCTAACATGCGATCGAACTTCAGCTTCTCCTTTTGACTTTCGCATTGTGTCCTTGCATCAACAATGACACGACGGAGATCATCATCATCGGGCACATCGTCTGGTTCCTCTTGATCTTCAGCAGCTTCACCCGTTGCAGCATCATTGGGCACATTGTCTGGTTCCTCTTGATCTTCACCAGCTCCCCCCCATTGCAACATCACCGTATTCAGGGGCACATAGTTGTCATCGTACTCTTCTTCTTCGCCGTCTTCCATCATAACCCCTATTTCTCCGTGCCTCGTCCAAACATTGTAGTGTGGTATGAAACCCTTGTAAAGCAGGTGGATGTGAAGGATTTTCCGGTTAGAGTAAGACATCGCATTCCCACATTTAGTGCATGGACAACACATAAAACCATTCTGCTTGTTTGCCTCAGCCGCATCGAGAAACTCATGCACGCCCTTAATGTACTCGGAGGTGTGTCTGTCACCGTACATCCATTGCCGGTTCATCTGCGTGCATTATATATAATTAAGTGTGTCAAAAACCATTACAGAACATCATAAATAGATAATTAAGTGACCAAATTAATAGAAGTTCATCATCACATTAAAACCAAAGTACATACATAGTTCTCATCTAACAACATATATCTCTCCAGAGCATCTAATTACTTTTCACCATACATTGAAACTATGTAAAACATTTCAATGTGAAAACAAATGCGATCATAATGGCAACCAAGGTAACAATTGATCCAACGGCATAATGATACCAAGCCTCGGTATGAATGGCATATTTTCTAATCTTTCTAATCTTCAACCGCATTGCATCCATCTTGATCTTGTGAACATCGACGACATCCGCAACATGCAACTCCAATATCATCTTCTCCTCCTCAATTTTTTTCCTTCAAGAAATTGTTTTCTTTTTCAACTAAATTTAACCTCTCAACAATAGGGTCCATCTTGATGTTGTGATCATCGACGACTTCCGCAACATGCAACTCCAATTCCATCTTATCCTCCTCCGTTTTTTCCAATTTTTTCTTCAAGGAAATGTTTTCCTCTTCAACTAAATTTAACCTCTCCACAAGAGGGTCGGTTGGAATTTCCGGTTCAACTACCTCCTAGACATATAAATACATCCATGTCAGGTTGGTCTGCATAATTGTCATAAACACTAAAACAAATAGTTATAAATTAAAGATAATATACCACATCCGAATCGTGGACAGGACAAGGGCCCACGTGGGCGGATATCAAACCATCGCACTATATAATAACAAGCAATAATAAACGTAAGAAAATTAGACAAATATCTATCTAAAGCAATAATAACAAGCAATAATAAAAGTAAGAAAAGCATGGACATAACAAGAGGCTCACCACGGTGGTGCCGGTGACGAGATCGGCGGGTGCGATCGACGGCGGCGAAGACGGGGACGGGACATGACGGACCGCTAAACCTAGACAAATCTTGGATAAAATGGAGCTTGGAGTTCGAGCTTCGAGAGGAGAAAAGCTTAACTAGTGTGGCTCGGGCATTTCATCGAACACCTCATGTGCATAGGAGGTGAGCTAGCTAGAGCACCACAGCTCCCCCCGACGGCGGTGAAGACGGGGACGGGGCCTGACGAACCGCTAAACCTAGACAAATATTGAATAAAATGGAGCTTGGAGGTCAAGCTTGGAGAGGAGAAAGCTTAAGTAGTGGCTCGGGCATTCCATCGAACACGTTGTGTGCATAGGAGGTGAGCTAGAGCACCACCAAGCCCTCTCCCCCTCGGCCAGAAAAAACAGAGCAGTGTGCTCTGCTCTTACGCGAGGGGGTATATATAGGCACCTCATTGGTCCCGGTTGGTGACATGAACCGGGAATAAAGGGGATCCTTTGGTCCCGGTTCAAGTCACCAACCGGGACCGATGGTGGTGGGCCAGGAGCAAGGCCCATTGGTCCTGATTCGTCCCACCAACCGGGACCAAAAGGTCCAGACGAACCGGGACCAATGGCCCACATGGCCCGGCCGCCCCCCTGGGCTCATGAACCGGTTCCAATGCCCCCATTGGTCCCGGTTCTGGACTAAACCGGGACTAATGGGCTGACCCGGCTGGACCTTTGCCCCGTTTTCTACTAGTGATTCACCACCTTCGGATTTGTGCCTTCGAAGTTGTTGATTTTTATGGCACCGGAACGATAGACCTCCTCGATAACGTAAGGTCCTTCCCACTTGGAGAGAAGTTTTCCTGCAAAAAATCTTAAACGAGAGTTGTATAGCAAAACATAATCACCTATGTTAAACTTACGCTTTTGTATCCTTTGTCATGCCATCTTTTAACTTTTTCTTTAAATAACTTGGCATTCTCGTAGGCCTGGGTTCTCCATTCATCGAGACAGCTAATATCAAATAGCCTCTTTTCACCGGCAAGTTTGAAATCATAATTGAGCTCTTTGATAGCCCAATATGCCTTATGTTCTAGCTCAAGAGGTAAGTGACAAGCTTTTCCATATACCATCTTATAGGGAGACATACCCATAGGATTTTTGTATGCAGTTCTATAGGCCCATAGTGCATCATCTAGTTTCTTGGACCAATTCTTTCTAGACCTATTAACTGTCTTTTGCAAGATTAATTTCAACTCCCTATTACTAAGTTCTACTTGACCACTAGTCTGTGGGTGATAAGGTGATGCAATTCTATGGTTGACATCATACTTGGCAAGCATCTTACAGAAGGCACCATGAATAAAGTGTGAACCACCATCAGTCATTATATATCTAGCGACTCCAAACCTCGGAAATATAACTTCCTTAAGCATCTTAATAGAGGTGTTATGATCAGCACTACTAGTTGGAATAGCTTCTACCCACTTAGTAACGTAATCAACAGCAACTAGGATATGTGTGTACCCATTAGAGGAAGGAAAAGGTCCCATATAATCAAAGCCCCAAACATCAAATGGTTCAATAACAAGTGAATAATTCATAGGCATTTCTTGACGTCTACTAATATTACCAATTCTTTGACATTCATCACATGATAAGACAAACTTACGGGCATCCTTGAAGAGAGTAGGCCAATAAAAACCGGATTGCAATACCTTGTGTGCATTTCTGCCTCCCGCATGGTGTCCTCCGTAAGCTTCGGAGTGGCACTTACGTAGGATCTGTTCCTGTTCATGCTCAGGTACACAACGTCTAATAATACCATCTACTCCTTCTTTATAAAGATGTGGGTCTTCCCAAAAGTAATGTCTCAAATCATAGAAGAACTTTTTCTTTTGCTGGTATGTGAAGCTAGGAGGTATAAACTTAGCAACAATGTAATTAGCATAATCAGCATACCATGGAGTAGTACGAGAAGTATTTATGACAGCTAGTTGTTCATCAGGAAAGCTATCATCAATAGGTTGTGGGTCATCAAGTATATTCTATAACCTAGACAAGTTATCTGCTACGGGGTTCTCAGCTCCCTTTCTATCAATAATATGCAAGTCAAATTCTTGCAGCAAGAGAACCCATCTAATAAGTCTAGGTTTAGCATCTTTGTTTTCCATGAGGTATTTGATAGCAGCATGATCGGTGTGAATAGTTACTTTAGAATCAACGATATAGGGTCTAAACTTATCACAAGCAAACACAACTGCTAAAAATTCTTTCTCAGTAGTAGCATAATTTCTTTGGGCACTATCTAGAGTTTTACTAGCATACTGGATAATATTCAATTTCTTATCAACTCTTTCCCCTAGAACAGCTCCTACAACATAATCACTAGCATCGCACATAATCTCAAAGGGTAAATTCCAGTCAGGAGGCTGGACAATAGGTGCAAAGATCAATGCTTTCTTAAGCATTTCAAATGCTTCTAGACAATCATCATCAAAGACAAAAGGAATATCTTTTTGTAAAAGATTACTCAGAGGTCTGGAGATTTTGGAGAAGTCCTAATGAACCTCCTATAAATCCCGATGTGACCAAGGAAACTTCGTATACCTTTGATATCCTTAGGGCATGGCATCTTTTCAATTGCATCAACTTTAGCTTTGTCAACTTCAATACCTCTTTCAGAAATTTTATGTCCCAAGACAATGCCTTCATTAACCATAAACTGGCACTTCTCCAAATTCAAGACAAGTTTAGTGTCTTCACATCTCTGCAAAACTCGATCAAGGTTGCTTAAGCAATCATCAAAAGAAGTTCCGTAAACGGAGAAATCATCCATGAACACTTCAACAATCTTTTCACAAAAATCAGAGAATATAGCCATCATGCATCTTTGAAAGGTAGCAGGTGCATTACATAAACCAAAAGGCATACGTCTATAAGCAAAGGTACCCAAAGGACAAGTAAAGGTGGTCTTTTCTTGATCCCCCTTTGACACAGGTATTTGAGAGAAACCAGAATAACCATCTAGAAAGCAGAAATGAGTATGTTTGGATAATCTTTCTAGCATTTGATCAATAAATGGCAAGGGGTAATGATCTTTCTTAGTAGCTTTATTTAACTTACGGAAATCAATTACCATCCTATAACCTGTAACTATTCTTTGCGGGATCAATTCATCTTTATCATTAGGGACTACAGTCATACCTCCTTTCTTAGGAACGCAATGGACAGGACTTACCCACTGGCTATCAGCAATGGGATAGATAATACCTGCCTCTAGGAGCTTTAGAATTTCCTTCCTTACTACTTCTTTCATCTTAGGTTTTAACCGTCGCTGATGATCAATAACTGGTTTAGCATTTTCTTCCAATTTTATCTTGTGTTGACATATAGTGGGACTAATGCCCTTAAGATCATCCAAAGTATATCCAATAGCAGCTCGGTGCTTCTTCAGAGTTTTCAATAATCTTTCTTCTTCGTGCTCTGAAAGGTTAGCACTAATAATAACAAGATATATCTTCTTTTCATCAAGATAAACATACTTAAGATCATCAGGCAAAGGTTTAAGTTCAAACACAGGATCACCCTTGGGTGGAGGGGGATCCCCTAGGATTTCAACAGGCAAGTTATTTTTCAATACAGGTCCCTGTGTAAGGAATATTTCATCTATCTCCCTTCTCTCATTTATCATTTTCATGGTCTAGCAAGTATTGTTCTAAAGGATCATTAGGTGGCATAGCAATAGAAGCAAGACCAATAAGTTCATCCTTACTGGGTGGTTCCTTTTCAAGGGGTTGTCTACGGAATTTAGCAAAGTTAAAATCATGAGACATATCCCCTAATCCAACAGTGACAATGTCTTTCACACAGTCTATCTTGGCATTAACAGTATTCAAGAAGGGTCTACCAAATATAATGGGACAGAAGGCATCTTGTGGGGAACTAAGAACAAGAAAGTCAGCAGGGTATTTAACCTTCCCACATAAGACTTCAATATCTCTAACAATCCCAACTGGTGAAATAGTATCTTTATTAGCCAGCTTAATAGTAACATCAATCCCTTCTAACTCAACAGGTGCAATATCATGCATAATTTCGTTATACAGATCAAAAGGGATAATGCTCGCACTAGCACCTACGTCACATAAACCATGATAGCAATGATCTCCTATCTTGACAGAGATAACAGGTAAGCCTACGACAGGTTTATGTTTATTCCTAGCATTGGGTTTGGCTATTCTAGCAGAATCTTCTTGGAGGTAAATAACATGTCCATCTAAATCTTCTACCAAGAGATCTTTAACCATAGCAACACTAGGTTCAACTTTAATTTGCTCAGAGGGTGTAGGTGTTCTAGTATTACTCTTACGAACTACAGTTGAAGCTTGAGCATGATCCTTTATCCTAACAGGGAAAGGTGGTTTCTCAATATAAGCAGTAGGTATAACAGGATCAACATTATAACTGATAGTCTTTTCTTCAACTTTAATAGGTTCAACTACTTTTACTTCAATAGGGGGATGGTATATAACCACTTCTCCTTGGGGAGATCAACATGAGTAGCAAAAGATTCAAAGAAAGAAGCTACTATCTCAGAGTCAAGTCCATACTTAGTGCTAAACTCACAGAAAACATTGGTATCCATAAAAGCTTTAACAAATCAAACTTGGGGGTCATACCTGACTACTTACCTTCATCGAGGTCCCAATCTTTGGAGTTGCGTTTAATTCTTTCCAATAAATCCCATTTGAAGTCAATAGTCTTCATCATATAAGAGCCAGAACAAGAAGTATCGAGCATGGATCGATTAGTATGAGAAAGCCGAGCATAAAATTTTTGAATGATCATTTCTCTTGAGAGCTCATGATTGGGGCATGAATATAACATTGACTTAAGCCTCCCCCAAGCTTGAGCGATGCTTTCTCTTTCGCGAGGCCAGAAATTATAAATATAATTACGATCACGATGAACCTGGTGCATTGGGTAGAACTTCTGATGAAATTCCAACTTCAGACAATTATAGTTCCAAGATCCCATATCATCGCATAGCCTAAACCATGTCAATGCATCTCCCTTCAAAGATAAAGGGAATACCTTCTTCTTGATAACATCCTCGGGCATACTTGCAAGCTTAAACAATCCACAAACTTCATCCACATAGATTAGGTGTAAGTCGGGGTGAAGTGTTCCGTCTCCTATATAGGGATTTTCAAGCAGTTTCTCTATCATACCCGAAGGAATCTCAAAGAAAGCATTTTCAATAGGTGCAGTAGGTTGAGGAGCAACTCTTTGCTTCTGCTCGGGGTGAAGATACCCCAAACAAGCCCCTCAAAGGATTTTGAGCCATAGTAACAAGTGACAATAAATTTCAGCACACTATATAAGTTTTTCCTTACCAAATTCCACTTACCAAAGGTGCTTCACTCCCCGGCAACGGTGCCAGAAAAGAGTCTTGATGACCCACAAGTGTAGGGGATCTATCGTAGTCCTTTCGATAAGTAAGAGTGTCGAACCCAACGAGGAGCAGAAGGAAATGATAGGCAGTTTTCAGTAAGGTATTTTCTGCAAGCACTGAAATTATAGGTAACAGATAGTTTTGTGATAAGATAATTGGTAGCAAGTAACAAACGGTAAAAGTAAATAAGGTGCAGCAAGGTGGCCCAATCCTTTGTGTAGCAAAGGACAAGCCTGGACAAACTCTTATGCAAGGTAAAGCGATCCCGAGGACATATGGGAATTATTGTCAAGATAGTTTTCATCATGATCATCTGATTCGCATTCGGTACTTTGATAATTTGGTATGTGGGTGGACCGGTGCTTGGGTGCTGCCCTTACTTGGACAAGACTCCCACTTATGATTAACCTCTAATGCAAGCATCCACAACTACAAAAGAAGTATTAAGGTAAACCTAACCATAGCCTGAAACATATGGATCCAAATCAACCCCTTACGAAGCAACGCATAAACTAGGGTTTAAGCTTCTGTCACTCTAGAAACCCATCATCTACTTATTACTTCCCAATGCCTTCCTCTAGGCCCAAATAATGGTGAAGTGTCATGTAGTCGACGTTCACATGACACCACTAGAGGAGAGACAACATACATCTCATCAAAATATCGAACAAAGACCAAATTCACATGACTACTAATAGCAAGACTTCTCCCATGTCCTCAGGAACAAAAGTAACTACTCACAAGATATAATATTGTTCATGATCAGTGGGGTATTAATACGCATAATGGATCTGAACATATGATCTTCCACAAAATAAACCAACTAGCATCAACTACAAGGAGTAATCAACACTACTAGTAACCCACATGTACCAATCTGAGGTTTGGGTACAAAGATTGGATACAAGAGATGAACTAGGGTTTGAGAGGAGATGGCGCTGGTGAAGATGTTGATGAAGATAGCCCTCCCCAAGATGGGAGAGTTGTTGGTGATGACGGCGGTGACGATTTTCCCCTCCCGGAGGGAAGTATCCCCGGCAGAACAGCTCTGCCGGAGCCCTAGATTGGTTTCCGCCAGTAGGAGACCACGCGCCAGTCCCTCGCACCTGCACAAACAAATAAAAACTTCGCAACCAACGCGATAAGGGGTTGTCAATCCCTTTACGGTCAGTTACGAGAGTGAGATCTGATAGAGATGATAATTATATTTTTGGTATTTTTAGTTTAATAAAACATCAAATAAAAGCGATAAAAGTAAAGTAGATATAGATTGATATGTTGAGAATAGACCCGGGGGCCATAGTTTTCTCTAGTGGCTTCTCTCATGATAGCGATATTATACGGCGGGTAAACAAATTACTGTCGAGCAATTGATAGAAAAGCGAATAATTATGAGACTATCTAGGCATGATCATTGTATATAGGCATCACGTCCGAGACAAGTAGACCGAAACGATTCTGCATCTACTACTATTACTCCACACATCGACCGCTATCCAGCACGCATCTAGTGTATTGAGTTCATACGAACAGAGTAACGCCTTAAGCAAGATGACATGATGTAGAGGGATAAACTCAAGCAATATGATGAAAACCCAATCTTTTTATCCTCGATGGCAACAATACAATACGTGCCTTGCTTCCCCTACTGTCACTGGGAAAGGACACCGCAAGATTGAACCCAAAGCCAAGCACTTCTCCCATTGCAAGAACTATAGATCTAGTAGGCCAAACCAAACCAATAATTCAAAGTGACTTGCAAGGATATTATGAGAACACATAAAATGTTCAGAGAAGAACAAAATATCTTTCATAGATAACGTTGATCATAAATTTGCAATTCATCGGATCTCGATAAACACGCCACAAAAAGAGATTACATCGAATAGATCTCCTCGAAGACCGAGGAGAACTTTGTATTGAGATCCAGAGAGAGAGAACAAGCCATCTAGATACTAGCTATGGACCCGAAGGTCTGTGGTAAACTACTCACAACTCATGGTGAGGGCGATGATGATGATGATGAAGGCCTCCGTGATGGATCCCCCTCCCGTAACAGTCTCCAAGATGGGATCTCCACGAGAACAGAAGCTACAGCGGTGGAATTAGGGTTTTCTCTCTGCGTATGGAGTTTTTGGGGTACATAGGTATATATAGGAGAAGGATGGCACCGAGGCCACAGGGGCCAGCCTCGAGGCAGGGGGGCGCCCCCCCCCACCCTCGAGGGCAGGCCCTCTGTCCCCTGACTTGGTCCTGACCTTTCCCAAGCGTGATTTCCTCCAAAAATATCTCTCCCGAAGGTTTCATTCCGTTTGGACTCCGTTTGATATTCCTTTTCTGCAAAACCCTGAAATTGGCAAAAAAACAGCAATCTGGACTGGGCCTTTGGGTTAGTAGGTTAGTCCCAAAAGTGATATAAAAGTGAATGATAAATCCCATTAAACATCCAAGACTTCATAAATAATAGCATGGAACAATAAAAAATTATAGATACGTTGGAGACGTATCGGCAAGCATGAGTAGGATATAAATCACCATGAACATAAATATCATGGAGGCTATGTTGATTTTGTTTCAACTACATGCGTGAACATGTGCCAAGTCAGACCACTTGAATCGTTCAAAAGAGGATACCACCCCATCATACCACATTACAACCATTTTAATATCATGTTGGCACGCAAGATAGACCATTATAAACTCTCAGCTAATTAAGCATGGAATAAGGAGCTATGATCTCTAATTGTCACTGCAAGCATGTTTCATTCATAACAAGCTGAATCAGGAACGATGAACTATCATATTTACAAAAACAAGAGAGGTCGAGTTCATACCAGCTTTTCTCATCTCAATTAGTTCATCATATATGATCCTTATTGCCTTTCACTCGCATGACCGAATGGTGTGGATAATAATAATAGTGCACGTCCATTGGACTAAGCTGGAATATGTGAGCATTTAAATGGAAGAGAGAAGACAAGGTAATATGGCTCAAGGTTAAATCAACAATAAAGCATATGAGAGCCACTAAGCATTTTCAATCATGGTCTTCTACTCTTAACCCCCAAAGAAAAGAAAAGAAACTATTTACACGGGAAAGCTCCCAACAAGCAAAAGAAGAATGGGAAATCTTTTTGGGTTTTCTTTTAGTTACTACTACTACAAGCAAGGAAAGTAAACTAGCTAGTGATACGTCCAAAACGTATCTATAATTTCTGCTTGCTCCATGCCTCTTTTGGGTGATATTGCTATGTTATTTATACACTTCCATACACTTTTGATCATATTTGGACTAACCTATTAACTCAGTGCACCCCAGTGCCAGTTTCTGTTTTCGGCTGTTTTTGTATTTCAGGTTTTCACATTACGAGAACTGCCAGAAAAAATCCAGAAAATTTATATAAAAAATCAGCGTTCTAGAAGCTACCAGGCACCCGAAGCACAGCCGGAGGGGGGCCACCAGGGCCCTAGGCGCCCTGGTGGCGCGCCCCCCTGGGCCGCGCCGGGGGGGCGCCTGGGCCCCCCGAGGCTCCGCTGATGCCCCCCTTTGGCATATATTTAAAGCGTCTCCCGAAACCCTCGAGACGGGAACTCTTTTTCGCGATCTCATCTCTGTTCCGCCGCCGCCGCCGCTTCCAAGATCGGGAGCACCAGGAGAACTCTTCCCGGCACCCTGCCGGAGGGGAGGATCACCACCGGGAGCTTCTCCACCACCATGGACGCCTCCCGGATGAGTTGTGAGTAGTCTCCCTTGGACCATGGGTCCATGACCAGTAGCTATGTGATGTTCTCCTCCCGTTCTTGTGCTTCACTAATTAGTCCTCGTGAGCTGCCCTACATGATCGAGGCACATATGTAATCCTTATGCTGTTGCTATGATGAGTTTGCTGGGATCCGATGGATTATGAGATTATGTTCAGATTGTGTTTGAGTAATATATTTGATTCACCTCTTTTATATTTATGTTCGTAAGTAATTCTTGCATGTTCTCCATTGTTACTTATTGCTTTGGCCAAGTAGTAGGTAGTGACTCCAAGAGGGAACGTTATGCTTGATTGTGGGTTCATGCCCCTCGATGACTAGCTTGAGTGACAGAAACATGAGTCTAGGGGATGTGCTGTTGCCACAAGGGGGAAAACAACGGTGCTTGTGCCCGCGGGTGCAAGGATTGTTTACTTTACGCAAAGTTCTTTTAATGCAGTTGTCTGTTGCTTTGAGTTTACACTATGGGTGGGACTCGCAACTTAATACCAGCGAGATGTTCTGGATAGATATCTCAAGGTGGATGATTAGTAGTAGATGCAGATGGATTTCGGTCTACTTACCTCGGCGTACCGCCCATGCTTTGAACCTCTACCTTTCTTGCAACTTAGTCAGCATTGGTTTGCGCACATGGTCCTGTCAATTGCCCAACTGTAATTCGTTTACCTCACATAGCTGTTTTATCGTCTTTTGGGAGAGAGACATCACTAGTGAACATCATGAGACTCCGGTCCATATTACCATCATTGATCACATCCGCTATTTACTTTCCGCTTTTTACTTACTATTGCAGCAATACCTATCATTACTATCACTTGCGTTTGATCCTTTGTAAACTACAAGGCCGGAGGGATTGACAACCTCTCTGTACTCG
Organism: Secale cereale; assembly: GCA_902687465.1. Lineage (NCBI taxonomy): Eukaryota > Viridiplantae > Streptophyta > Magnoliopsida > Poales > Poaceae > Secale > Secale cereale. Next base: position 635,049,093 of record LR738709.1, on the reverse strand, counting down.
TTGGGAGCAAAGTTATTTGTATCTGTGTGCAGGTCCACGTTGATTGCTAATATCTGGCGCCGTTAGCAGTTGACACCTTCTTGTTGAAACTGGGAGTCTCAGGGAAATCGATCCTTGGTATTGCCAAGGGAAAACTTCTGCTACACTGCATCTCAAACCTTCCACTTGGGGTAACCAACGAGGGGGCGAGAAGCCACCAAGCAAAGCAATTTCTGGCGCCGTTGCCGGGGACTCCACTCTTCAGGATAGGGGAGTTGCACGCTATCTTTTACCTTTGCTTTTAGTCTTGTTAGTTTACCTTTCAGTTTTTGCTTTAGTATCTTTTATCGAAAATCACAAAAATAGTTAACTTGCTTGCTTGCTACTATGGGTTCCACCGAGAACACCAAGTTGTGTGACTTCACTAGTCACAACAACGATGACTTTATCTGCACACCTATCACTACACCTGCCACTTCAGCACCTTCGTATGAAATTAAACCTGCTTTACTGAACTTAGTCATGAAAGATCAATTCTCCGATGCTGGAGATGATGCTGCTTTACACTTGAAAATTTTTGTTGAACTTTGTGATATGCAAAAGTACCAAGAAATAGATGGTAATATTGTTAAGCTTAAGCTTTTTCCTTTCTTTTTGAGAGGAGGAGCTAAAATTTGGTTTCAGTCTTTGCCTAGAAACAACATAGATTCATGGGACAAGTGCAAAGATGCTTTTATTGGAAAATACTATCCACCTGCTAAAATTATCCAACTAAGAAATAACATAATGAATTTTAAACAATTGGATAATGAACATGTTGCCCAAGCTTGGGAACGTATGAAATCTCTTATCAAGAACTGCCCTACTCATGGTTTGACTACTTGGATGGTTATCCAAACTTTTTATGCAGGCTTGAACTTTACCTCGCGGAACTTGTTAGATTCGGCCGCAGGAGGAACCTTTATGTCAACTACACTTGGTGCTGCCACGAGGCTTCTCGATGAGATGATGACCAACTATTCCCAATGGCACACCGAACGCGCTCCAACAGGTAGGAAGGTAAACTCTGTCGAGGAGATTTCCTCCCTAAATGAAAAAGTTGACTTGATCATGTCTCTACTTTCGAAGCAATCTTCTATTGATCCTCGTGATGTTCCTTTAAATTCTTTGATTGCTCAAGAACAAGTAGATGTGAACTTTATCTCTAGAAACAATTTTAATAACAATGCTTATAGGAGTAATTTTGGTAGCAATCCTAGACCGTTCCCCACTAATTCTTATGGGAACAACAATGCTTATCCTAGCACCAAGAACTCCACCACTGAACTAGAGATTATGCTTAAAGATTTCATCACTACCCAAAAAGCTTTTAATAAGAGTGTAGAAGAAAAACTAAACAAACTAGATGATCTCTCTTTGAAGGTAGACCATTTAGCCAATGAGGTAGAATTGCTTAAAATTAAAACTTCTCCTCTTGAGGAGAGGAAGGTCACTCCTATTAATGCTATTCAGGTGCAAATTAATGAAAATATTAGGATGATGGCTAAACTTAAAGAGAGATGGGCTAGAGAAAGGGAGGAAGAGGATAGAATTAAGAGCCTTCCTACCCACCACACTGTTGCTACTATCCAAGTTGTTGAGGATATCCAAACTCTTAGCACCCAATGCACTCCTGGTCCCGATGGACCTATTAATGGTGATGCTATGACTATAGAAACTACCAAACAAGTGAGCCTAAAGGACACCACTACCACTTTACTTGATGCTAGTGACCTTGATTTTGATAATTGCACTCTTACCGAAGTTATTGATTTCCTTCACAAGATGTCTAGAGATCCCCGCACTAGCACGCTTAACCTTGCCTTCATAGAGCATATCACTAATGCTCTCATCAAAGCTAGGGAGGAGAAACTTAGAGTAGAAGCCTCCATACCTAGAAAGCTAGAAGATGGTTGGGATCCTATGATAAAAATTAAGTTGAATGACTTCTCTTGCTATGCATTATGTGATGTTGGAGCTAGTATCTCTGTTATGCCCAAAAGAATATATGATATGCTTAAATTGAAACCTTTTGATTCTTGTTCTTTTGGTGTTCGTCTCGTTGATTCTTCCATAAGGAAACCTTTGGGGAGGATCGACGATGTTCTTATCATTGTCAATGACAATTATGTTCCCGTTGATTTTACTATTATGGATATTGAATGTGAACCTTCGTGTCCAATTATTTTGGGACGTCCTTTTCTACGCACCGTTGGTGCTATCATTGACATGAAAGAGGGTAATATAAAATTCCAGTTTCCTCTCAAGAAAGGGATGGAACACTTCCCTCGAAAGAAGATTAAGTTACCTTTTGAGTCCGTCATACGGGCTAGCTATTCTTTTACTCTTGATAAAACTTGATCTCTATGCATTATGCCTATCTTAAAGGCATAAAAGAAAGCGCTTTTGGGAGGCAGCCCAATGAATAAATTTATTTTGTTTTTGTTGTGTCTTGATGTTGTTACTACTGTAGCATCATCATTGTCTCTTTGCTTTTCAGTTTTGTGCCAAGTATAGCCTCTGATTGCAAGAAAGTTCAAAAGTTGTGACGTGCTGTCCAGGAAACAGATTCTGCCCTTGGATAGAAAAATTCGTATAAAATCACCAGATCATCTTTTTGGTCTGAATTTTTTTGACAGCGTGCTCTATATAATTATCTTTCGTGCGTCTGTTCTGAGTTTTTTGATTAGAGTTGCAGAAGTGCCCCGGAAAAATCATTTACTACCTGCTGTTCTGTTTTTCACAAATTCTGTCCTGTTTTGCCTTTCCTTCATTTTGCAAACCTAGAGCTTGCTTTTTCTTTGCAAAAACCTTTTGGCAATCTTGAGAAACAGTAGAACTTCAAGAATATCTTTATTTCCAGCAAGGAACAATTATTTTACTATGGGTACTAACCTCGCTAATCAGATTATGATGAGTTATGTATGAAGGGAGTTTTCAAGTGTGCGAGGGAAGATGATAAAAAGATTCAGGAGTGTCAAACGCTCAAGCTTGGGGATGCCCCCATGCACCCCCAAGAAATATTCAAGGAGACTCAAGCGTCTAAGCTTGGGGATGCCCCCGTGCATCCCCTTCTCCATCAACATTATCAGTTCGTCTTTCGTTCCACTATATTTTAATCACTTCATGTGTTATGTGCTATGCTTGGAGCGTCTTGCTTTTAGTTTTCCTTTTTAGTTTTCATTTAGCTTTTCATAACGAGTCAGAACTCAGCTTTCTTTATGTGGGAGAGAAACACGCTCCACTTCTACCTAGAACATAACATAGAATTTTCATGTCTATCCTTGCTGTGTGTGTTCTTTGTCTTTTAATAGCTACTATCATGCTTAGCTCTTAACTTTCATGCTTATCTTTTTAAAGAGCTTTCGTTTAGTTGGTTGCTTGAACTCTCTTTAGTTATAATGTTTATCTTATTAAGAGAGTTTGCTTCCGTTGCATTGGTTGATATGTCTATGATAAAGATGCTACGTGCATAATTGCGCTTAGTAGTCCATGTTTTCTTATGGTTACTCTCAAATAGCTGGGGGGTTCCCAATGTGTTATTGGAGTACCAACATGATTTGTTTGCCTATGATGTGGTATGGTTTAGTAATATCTTCCTTCAAAGAATTTATTTTGATTGACTTGGCGTATGCTCACGCATATTTAAGACTGTAAAGAAAGTCTGTCAAGCCTTGATGATCTTTTGTTTCTAAGTAGCGATATAACTTCCATGCCTGATTCAATGTTGCTTTGTCGCTCTGCATGATTATGACCGTCATTGCTCTCTTAGTTGGTCGCTCCCAGTCTTTTGCTAACCTCCACCTGTACTAAGCGGACTGACTGCTAGTGCATCCACATCCTTTTAATCCAGTTATGCCATATGAGTCCACCATATCTTCCTACATGGTATTTACCTGCCATTCCTAACGGAGACTTGCATGTACCATCTCGAAATTATTCAAAGAAAAAAAAACATTCCTATTTTGTGCCTCTGTTGTAAGTTCATGAGGAAGTAGTAGTTAATTCATGATCTTTTTAAGTTGGACAAGCTTCACCCCGGGATTGCATGTATAATGTGCAAACCCATAATACGAGAAGGAACTGGCATTGAGTGCGCCCGGCTCAAAATTAATTTAACAAACAAACCCTCCTTCACGCTTTGTTCATGAGAAATCAGAAAACTTTGGCAGTGATAAACAAAGGAGATTAAGAGGATGTGATCGTCCTCATTCGGGAGCCGTTCCTCGAAACTTGTCCATCTCAAGAAGTGATTGAGTTGTCTGCTAGCATTCGCTGACGAAACATGCATAATCAAAAAAATAATTGTTACCTCTGTTTTTAAAACCAAGAGCTCTGGTACATGTTTTGTCTTTGTTTCCGACTACGAGTTTTCAACCTTGCCATCAAAAGCCACGGTTCGAGAGTCTCCACCTTCTTTTAAAAGCACCAACTACTGAGAGCATGATTGTCATTCTGAGTGTAATGTGCATTGTCCCAAAGTAGCATTGTCTTTTGCATGATTGTGATATCGTTTATTTTGAAATCATTGTATCTAGTCATCACTTAATCCTTGGAGGTGCCCCTGCATTTACGTTTTGCTTCACTAAAGGGGGCAAGCTAGATATCACTTTATCATATTTGCACATCATGTTCATTACAAATCTATTTGATGTTTCAGTATCATATTGTAAAACTTTCAGTTCTTTGTGATTTTCTCATGAGGCAACTTAATTACTACAGATTCATTGCTTAAGTAAGCTTTTGTCATATGACTATGAAAAAGTCCTATATGGTTAATAGCATGTCACCACAGAAATTATTCTTGTTATCATTTACCTACTCGAGGACGAGCAGGAATTAAGCTTGGGGATGTTGATACGTCCAAAACGTATCTATAATTTCTGCTTGCTCCATGCCTCTTTTGGGTGATATTGCTATGTTATTTATACACTTCCAAACACTTTTGATCATATTTGGACTAACCTATTAACTCAGTGCACCCCAGTGCTAGTTTCTGTTTTCGGCTGTTTTTGTATTTCAGGTTTTCACATTACGAGAACTGCCAGAAAAAATCCAGAAAAATTATATAAAAAATCAGCGTTCCAGAAGCTACCAGGCACCCGAAGCACAGCCGGAGGGGGGCCACCAGGGCCCCAGGCGCCCTGGCGGCGCGCCCCCCCTGGGCCGCGCCGGGGGGGCGCCTGGGCCCCCCGAGGCTCCGCTGATGCCCCCCTTTGGCATATATTTAAAGCGTCTCCCGAAACCCTCGAGACGGGAACTCTTTTTCGCGATCTCATCTCTGTTCTGCCGCCGCCGCCGCTTCCAAGATCGGGAGCACCAGGAGAACTCTTCCCGGCACCCTGCCGGAGGGGAGGATCACCACCGGGAGCTTCTCCACCACCATGGACGCCTCCCGGATGAGTTGTGAGTAGTCTCCCTTGGACCATGGGTCCATGACCAGTAGCTATGTGATGTTCTCCTCCCGTTCTTGTGCTTCACTAATTAGTCCTCGTGAGCTGCCCTACATGATCGAGGCACATACGTAATCCTTATGCTGTTGCTATGATGAGTTTGCTGGGATCCAATGGATTATGAGATTATGTTCAGATTGTGTTTGAGTAATATATTTGATTCACCTCTTTTATATTTATGTTCGTAAGTAATTCTTGCATGTTCTCCGTTGTTATTTATTGCTTTGGCCAAGTAGTAGGTAGTGACTCCAAGAGGGAACGTTATGCTTGATTGTGGGTTCATGCCCCTCGATGACTAGCTTGAGTGACAGAAACATGAGTCTAGGGGATGTGCTGTTGCCACAAGGGGGAAAACAACGGTGCTTGTGCCCGCGGGTGCAAGGATTGTTTACTTTACGCAAAGTTCTTTTAATGCAGTTGTCTGTTGCTTTGAGTTTACACTATGGGTGGGACTCGCAACTTAATACCAGCGAGATGTTCTGGATAGATATCTCAAGGTGGATGATTAGTAGTAGATGCAGATGGATTTCAGTCTACTTACCTCGGCGTACCGCCCATGCTTTGAACCTCTACCTTTCTTGCAACTTAGTCAGCATTGGTTTGCGCACATGGTCCTGTCAATTGCCCAGCTGTAATTCGTTTACCTCACATAGCTGTTTTATCGTCTTTTGGGAGAGAGACATCACTAGTGAACATCATGAGACTCCGGTCCATATGACCATCATTGATCACATCCGCTATTTACTTTCCGCTTTTTACTTACTATTGCAGCAATACCTATCATTACTATCACTTGCGTTTGATCCTTTGTAAACTACAAGGCCGGAGGGATTGACAACCTCTCTGTACTCGTTGGGAGCAAAGTTATTTGTATCTGTGTGCAGGTCCACGTTGATTGCTAATATCTGGCGCCGTTAGCAGTTGACACCTTCTTGTTGAAACTGGGAGTCTCAGGGAAATCGATCCTTGGTATTGCCAAGGGAAAACTTCTGCTACACTGCATCTCAAACCTTCCACTTGGGGTAACCAACGAGGGGGGCGAGAAGCCACCAAGCAGCTAGAAGCTACAACTAATATTTTTTTTGTTTTTCTTAAGGTTTTTCTAGCACACGAGAAAAAGACTAAGAAAAAGAATTGAAACTAAACATGGATGGTATAATGAAAGAGTGTGAGCACCGACAATTAGAATAAGTGTGTGAGCATGAATGTAATGTCGGTGAGAAACACGTACTCCCCCAAGTTTAGGCTTTTGGCCTAAGTTGGTCTATGGCCACGGATCGAAGCTACTCCCTCCAGTGTACTGAGATGTGTCCTCTGGGTGCCACTGGTTGGCAAGCTCATCCAGATCCCACCCATAAACAGACTAACGATAAGGATCGAGTGGTGGCTCCGACTCAGTCTCCGAAGCTTGTGCCTAGGTCTGGTACTTGTAGAAGGCATCTGATGTAACGAGATATATGCATGTAGACAGATCAAACAGAGATGGTGCAGGCAAGGTAACAATCTCACAATATTTTTCATCAAACCTTAGTTTATAATTAAGCAACCTATCCTTGTCTTTAACAATAAAATCATGTGCTACCATGCTCTTGTAGTCTAGATAAACAGGGGCACACATTTTTTCTTCCTTCTCATGATGCCTAATAGGTATTCTAAAATGTTCAACAAGGCGAGAAGCAAAGATGCCTCCAAAGACGGGCCCCTTTGAGCGGTTCAGACTCAGTCGTTTAGCAACGACGACACCCAAGCTAAAAGTTGTGTCTTGAAACAAAGCATGACGTAAAATGACAATATCAGGGGCACTGAGATTCCCACTGTTCCCGCGACCAATTAAACATCTACTAGCAATAAAGCAAAGTAGCGCAGAACAGGGAAATGTATACTAGTAATTCTTGCCCCTCAGACTTGTCTAGTTTCCCCTACAGCTATCTGCTACCTCTTGAGCTTGCGTTGTATTCCCTCGAAGAGGAAAGGGAGATGCAGCACAGTAGCGTAAGTATTTCCCTCGGTTTTTGAGAACCAAGGTATCAATCTAGTAGGAGACCACGCGGCAGTCCCTCGCACCTGCACAAACAAATAAGAACTTCGCAACCAACGCGATAAGGGGTTGTCAATCCCTTTACGGTCACTTACGATAGTGAGATCTGATAGAGATGATAATTATATTTTTGGTATATTTGGTATAGAAACAGAAAGTAAAGAAAGCAAATAAACAACGGCAACAGGAATTGACGGGAAAGTAATATGATAAAGATAGACCCAAGGGCCATAGTTTTCTCTAGTGGCTTCTCTCATGATAGCGGTATTCTACGGCGGGTAAACAAATTACTGTCAAGAAATTGATAGAAAAGCGAATAATTATGAGATTATCTAGGCATGATCATTGTATATAGGCATCACGACCGAGACAAGTAGACCGAAACTATTTTGCATCTACTACTATTACTCCACACATCGACCGCTATCCAGCATGCATCTAGTGTATTGAGTTCATACGAACAGAGTAACGCCTTAAGCAAGATGACATGATGTAGAGGGATAAACTCAAGCAATATGATGAAACCCCATCTTTTTATCCTCGATGGCAACAATACAATACGTGCCTTGCTGCCCCTACTATCACTGGGAAAGGACACCGCATGTGACGCCCGGGTAATCACGCTACAGTAAACCTCTGCTAATGATGCCACGTCACCATGATTACCAGTTGTTAATCTCACGTTGATTCAAACCGATTCAAAATTCAAATTTAAAACAAAGTCAAGTAATTAAAGTTCTCAAAAGTCAAAAATAAAATGTTCTAAAAGTGGCAAATAATCTTTAAAGAATATTGGTGAAGAAATCAACATTAATTAAAGTATTTAGATGTCCTAAAATAAATAAAACAACATCACAAATGATTAATTAAATGTCTTTCATAATTTATAAAATATTAAACTATTTTATTTGGGAGGCAAACTTTTGAAGGAGTGGGCTAATGTATAGCACTAATTTAGGTATTAATATTGTATTTTATAAAACTAAACTTAATTAGAAAGTAAATAGAAAACAGAAAGAAATAAAAAGAAAATCAAAAAAGAAAAGGGTAAAAGAAAAACAAAACAAAAAAAAGATAAAGACCCCCCCTTCCCTGGGCCGAACGGCCCAACTGGCCATCCAGGCCACCAGGAGACCCAGCCGGCCTCCCCTTATCCCCCCACTCACCTAACCCTAACCAACCCACGCCCCCACTTCCCCCCGATCCCCACTTCTCCCCCCGCCTGGATCGGATCG
>LR738709.1:635020067-635040222 GCA_902687465.1 Secale cereale | reverse complement strand
CGACGCCCGATGCCGCCCCGCCACTCGATGCCGAAACCTCCCCGCCGGACGGGCTCCCCTTCGGCGCACGTCCCCGACCTCCTCCACCATCGCTATGCCGAGCCCGCTGCCTCCCCGTCCGGCCCCCTGTGAGCCGCTACCTCCCCTCCTCCTTTCCCGTAGGTCACCGCACCCGCGACCGCGCTCTGCCTCGCATCGTCCTCGTCTTCGCCCGCCGGTGCCGCGTCCCGCCCGCATTGCGCGCTCCTCCTCTCTGCCCTCTCACGCACGGCCGCGCCCCGCACTCACGCTCACCGTGCCGGTCCCCGTACGCGTCGTGCTCCTCGCAGCGGCCCCGCCCCCGCGCTGCTTTGCAGCGTGCGCGACGAGCTCACGCGCCCGTTGCCTTGGCTGTCCGGCCCTGCTCCCCGCTCGTGCCGCATCGCCGCCCCGCTCGTGCCGCATCGCCGCCAGCCTAGCGCGCCTCCCGCATCGCGCCACTCGCAGCCGTTCCCCCCCACTGCTCTGTGCTGCGCCGCAGCCCCGCCTCCACCCGACCGGCCAGCGGCCCCCCCTCGCCTCCGGCGGGCGCACCGCGCCCCGGCGGCCCACTTCGGCGCCCCGCCGCGCCCCGGTGGCCGTCGCCCGCGCCCTGCGGCCACCTCGGCTGCCTCCCCAGGCCGCCGACGCCCACGGCCGCGTGCTGGCCCCAGGACGCCGGCGCCCACGCCCGCGTCCCCCCTGGGCGTGCGCCAATCGGGTCGCGCCCGCACCCAGCGCCCGTTCTGGCGCCCGCTAAGCCCCGTGTCCAAATGACAAGTGGGGCCACCCCCGGAATGTTTATAAAAAAAGGATTTTTAAAAAAATAGTAAAAATATTAATTAATTAATTAATTAATCTAATTTGATTCAACTTAGTTACTCGTGTTTAGTTAACCTAATTAATCTGTTAATTAAACTAACTAGGTTAATTAGTTAACTGTCAATGACTAGCAGGACCCACACGTCAGTTTGACCAGTCAACCCTGTTGACTGCTGACGTCATGCTGACGTCATGATGCACTATTCTGGATAATGTTAGATTTAAATAAATAATTAATTCTAGAAAATTTTATAAACTTTAGAAAATCATATAAAATAATACGTAACTCGGATGAAAATAATTTATATATGAAAGTTGCTCAGAATTTCGATATGAATCCGAATACGCAGTCCGTTCGTTCGCCACATATCTCTATCATACCGAACATGCAACATTCCCCCTCTGTTTCATCTGCTAGAAAATGCCTAAAACCAGGAATACTTTCCCGGATGTTTTTCCTCATCGCCTGTATCACCGAGTACCGCGTTAGGTCACACGTAGCACCGCATTTTGCCATGTTATGCTTTGTGGTGCAATGTTTGCTTTATATTTATTGTTTCTCCCCCTCTTCTCTCCGATAGACATCGGGACTTGACTACTGACGGTGCCCGGTGATCGACTGCGTCGACGACGACCCCTTCTTCTTGCCAGAGCAACCAGGCAAGCCCCCCCCCTTGATCACCAGATATCGCCCATTTTCCTCTATCTTATTCTTGCATTAGGTTTGCTACTGCTGTTGATTAGATAGCTCTTATTCTGCTGCATAGCCTGTCATTGTTGCTACTACTATTGATACCCTTACATGCTATCCTAAATGCTTAGTATAGGATGCTAGTATTCCATCAATGGCCCCACATCCTTGTCCGTCTGCCATGCTATACTATCGGGCTGTGATCACCTCGGGTGGTGATCACGGGTATATACTATATACATTTTACATGACACATGATGATGATTCGGAGATGGGGGCTGAAGGGGCAGGCGGTTCCAGACAGGTAGTGGTGGGCCTGGGTTCCTGGCAGCCCCCTGATGGTTACTTAGTGGCGGAGCGACAGGGCAGGTTGCGACCACCTAGGAGACAGGTGGGCCTGGCCCTGGTCGTTGTCCGCGGTTATTTCATAATAACATGTTTAACAAGATCTTGGTATTTGATCTGAGTCTAGCCATTGGCCTATACGCACTAACCAGCTACGTGGGAATAATTATGGGCACTCGACGTCGTGGTATCAGTCGAAGCCTTCTTGACGTCAGCGACTTAGAGGCGCGCGCCGGATTGGACCGGAACACCTACTCTGGTATTAGGAGAGGCTAGGTCTGCTTACCGGCCGCCCTCGCAACGTGCAGGTGTGCATTGGGCGATGGGCCCAGACCCCCGTGCGCTTAGGGTTTAGACCGACGTGCTGACCTCTCTGTTGTGCTTAGGTAGAGCTGCGACGTGTTGATCTTCCGAGGCCGGGCATGACCCTGGAAAGTGTGTCCGGCTAAATGGGATCGTGCGTGCTGGGTTATGTGGTGCACCCCTGCAGGGAAGTTAATCTATTCGAATAGCCGTGTCCCTCGGTAAAAGGACGACCCGGAGTTGTACTCTGACCTCATGACAACTAGAGCCGGCTACTTAATAAAACACACCCAGATAAGTTCCAGATATAACTCGGTGGTTGCTCTCTCACAGGGTGATGTGCGGGAGGATTGCCGAGTAGGATTATGCTATATGTTGTTACTTGGTGAACTTACCATCTACTCCCTTCTACTGCTGCAAGATAGAGGCTGCGAGAAGCAGGGATGCTTGTTACTTTTCCATCTACTCTCTTCTACTGCTGCAAGATGGACGTGGCCAGAAGCGTAGTCTTCGATTGGATTAGCTACCCCCCTCTTATTCTGGCATTCTGCAGTTTAGCCCACAGATATCACCCCTTTACACAGATATCGTTGCATATGTAGTGTAGATCCGTGCTTGCGAGTACTTTGGATGAGTACTCACGGTTTCTTTGCTCCCCCTTTTCCCCCTCTTGTACCTTCTTCTCGGATGATGCAACCAGATTGATGGAGTCCAGGAGCCAGAAGATCCCGAGGATGTTTCTACGTGGAGTTCGGCTTCGAGGAGTTGTTAGGAGGTCCTAGGCAGGAGGCCTTGCCTTTTCGATCGTTGCTATTTTTGTGCAAGCCTTCTTAAGGCAAACTTGTTTAACTTATGTCTGTACTCAGATATTTTTGCTTCCGCTGACTCTTGTGTTTTCGAGCTATGTATTCGAGCCCTCGAGGCCCCTGGCTTGTAATATAAACCTTGTATTATTTTAATTTGTGTCTAGAGTTGTGTTGTGATATCTTCCAGTGAGTCCCTGATCTTGGTCGTACACATTTGCGTGCATGATTAGTGTACGGTCAAATCGGGGGCATCACAAGTTGGTATGAGAGCCGACTGCCTGTAGGAATCCCCCTTTTCAACTCCTTGGCCGAAGTTGAGTCTTGTCTTCGAAAAACAAATTTACTAACATGGCTGTGTGGCCTACAGGCCCACGTCGCCATTGGGTGGTATTAGGATCTTTTATTCCTTATCCTTACTCTGGGACTGTGATCTCTCTTCTATTCAGGTTAAAATGAATTTATTAACTTTAACACTAGGTTCTCGTAACTGATTCTTCCGAAGAGCCCTCATTCCGGAAGATCACCTACTTCGTCAGAAGATTCTGAGGATATCCCTCGATATTTTCCCAAGACCCTTGTGGTCATTGCGTTTGCAATTCACTATCACCGATATATCCCTGTGAATATCTGCATGCACTTGTCATTCTCATGATCATTCCTCGTCGCTCTTGTTATTACAAGGTGCCTCGAAATATTCTCCGCTGTCTCGAGAATCCTTTGAGTTTACTGTCTTACAGTTTTATTTCACATGAAAACCCTTACGGTTAATTCTTCACATTTATCGAGGATCCGTTCTTCTAAATTGTTCATGTGTCTCACAAAATCTTCGGAATACTTTTTCGATCATTCGAAAATCCTCTGCAACATGCTACTCTTGAAATTCTTGCCTGCTTGCATTAAGATTAATTCCATATGACTACTAGTCTTCGTTAACAACCCTTGCCTTAGCCATTTTGAGCCTATTGATTCAATGTGTGCGTATGCACGCAGTCATCAGGTTGTCCTTTTTAAAAATTATCTTTCCGGCTCAGACGTCATTCCGGACATGAGTTGGTTCTCAACATTTCAAACCTTTACTGATTGTCCAACTAAGTGTTTTCAACTTATCCATCCTTGATCAGAGCGTCTGCTTCTGATCCTTCGTTTTGGAAACCATAATTTCTTTCTATTTGAGCATCAGACTAATCAGGTGATTCTTGAATATGATGCCACTTCATTCTTTCTTCCTCTGAGTGAGTACCGATACTCACATCAGCTCCGTTGTGGATCGCCCGATCCATTGTTGGATTGTTACCGACAGTGTCCTTCATATTCAATCACCTTGTGAGTTCTTCCCCTGATACATAATGCCTTTGGTAAATTGTATCCTCTGCTTGGCCAACCATGCTCTGCTTTCGAGCTTGTGTTTTTACTTTTGAAACTTGTGGTATATGTTACTAAGATGCCCGATGGGTTGAACCTATGCCTTCACCTAATCCGTGAGAACCTGAAAGTTTTCACAAGTCATACTCTTCCGGTGTTCTACCAAATAAAATTTCAACACTACAATTTTATCAAAGCGAGAGGTGAATGAAATGATACGCATTAAAGAAGTGGGAGTGGACCTTGAACTTTGTGTTCATGCCCATGAAAATGATGTAGACCGTCTCGGAAGCTTCTTGCAAAATGATTATCCAGATGTATGATTATTTCAGTATTCTTGAATTGATTCCTTAGAGTTATGGTTCCGACCATGTTGTCCTAATCTAATATATCTGATGGGAATTCATTCCAGAGCCTCGTCTAGTTTTGGCAAGGTTAAAGTATCTGATGTCATAGGTCAATGACCCGGTTCTACTTCTATCATGTTCTACCTTCGAGTATTACCCCATGGTATCTCGAAGATGTCTTGCCATTGCACCACATCTTATTAACTTTGTTGAAGTAATGTCCTTCATTGTCGTAATCACTATACGATTTCTGGGTTGCTGACAACCGAGGACACCGACTAGTGAAATTATTCCGCACTACAAATCAAATACCCCTAGTATATTTACTGGGAAATTCTGAACTCAATCCGGTCATTCCTAGACTATCGGCTGCATCCTGGTCTTGCTATCTTTGACTGTGCTACCTCGTCCTTCTCTGGTGCACGAATTTTTCAGTGTGTGAGCATGACTTACGTCGAGCTTTCAATATCATGTTGCTTTTCTTGAAAGGCAACTTTGGTTCCGAGCTTGCATCTTATATGTTGATCCTATAACTTGCCACTTCGTCATTCCCTTGCTTGTTGCCGTTGTTGTTGTTCGCACACGAACACGTCACCGTGTACCCTCGACGCCGGGGGTGATGCACCGCAGCTCACGTCGAAGGAGACCCGTCCGGAAGCGCGGTACGCAAGCAATCCGGCGGGCGCTTTTGAGGACCCGAAACCCCACACGCCCGGGAGGGACCCCGTCAGGGCGCACGGCGGCTATGGGCTGCCCTAGGTCGGCCTGACTGCCCCTAGGGCCTCGAGGTTCGCCGCCCTGCAATAAGAAGAACGAACGAAGAACGAGGAAGAAGAAGAACAAGGGAGAGGAAAAAGGTAAAGGTAAAAGTGGTAGATTGATATGTCGATTGTGTGTTGTTCAATCGGCCGTCACCTCGTGTCTATATATGAGGCGGATGGACTTCCCGTACAAGAAAATGACTTTCCTAACCGTCCAAATCATCAAAACCTAATAAAACACGGAGTATTCACGACCTCCGGCCCGGATGTCCGGCTCAAGGCCCGGATGATCCGGCCTAGCCCAGTTTTCTGACAACAACTCACTAATCGGGCAATAACTTTTGCATACGAACTCGGACTAAGATAACTTTTATATCAAAATCAACCGCCTCGACGAGACGCACAACTTTGCTGTTGAACACTTTTTGATCTGAGGCCATCTTGAGGGTGTTTTGGGCCGTTTTATTAAGTCTGTAGCAGAAAAAGTTGTCCGGACGTCCGAACTTATACCCGGACTGTCCGGCCTCCACCCGGATCATCCGGGACTGGACCCAGATCATCCGGCTTCATCACAAAACTTCTAGCATGTTTGGTTCTTCAATTTCTCGGATGATCCGGATGCCGGCCCGGATGATCCGGCCAAACATGGCTGCAGCGCACGGTTTTGCCTCTAACTTTTGTATACGATCTCGGATTAAGACGATATTATATAAAAATCGTCCGTTTCGATGAGGCGAAGAACTTTGCTGTTGAAGACTTTTTCATCCGAGGTCATCTTATTTAGGTTTCGTCCCATTTTCTAATCTGATGTCAACACGGGTATCTCCGAAATTGTCATATCTTTTGCACTTGAGCTCCGTTTCGGTCCATCTTCATATCTATTTCGATCATCTTGACAAGAGCCATCAAATGGTGCTCCAATTATAAGTTTGAAGTAATCTTGACATAGATTAAATCAACTTTTACGATTGTGCCACTTTTGAGCGTCAACACATGCCCCCCTGTTTTTCGGCAAAGCAAGCGTGCCGAAAAATAATTTGTACCATGTTGGTTCTAAGGACGATGTCAACACTCCATCGGCCACTTTGCATGCTTAGGGCGATAAATATATATTGGCCGTTATTTGTTTGAATCCTTGATGCAAACTTGGGTGAAACCTTCTCAACTTTATTAACAATCCAATGATAAAGTTCCATGGATATGTATCTCAAGGTCATCCTCCGAACCATATTGTTCACCCTTTTACTAGGATTTTGCAGACAATCAACAATAAACTTTCTCCAATTCTTACTTTCACCTGCATAAAAAATTCATTAGTGGCCGAAGCTATGAACTTCGGTTCTGCCCTACCTATGTTGACGAGACTAAGCATCGGCTATGGAGAGAAATGCAATACACCATGATTAACATAGTAGCCGGATGCTTGCTGTGCCAACTCTTTTGAATTGTCATGTCTAAATATAAGAACAATCTTAATGCAACCCAAGGTAAATTTTGCATCTAGACATACCCCAAGATAAACTATAAGCGATTCGTCAAAACATTGATAACCCTTGGATATTTGTTGCACTACTCATAACGAATCACCGAAAGGCTCAATATGTATAGCACCTATAGCAAGTAAAAGAGTCAACCCGAATAACAATGCATATTCGGCTTTGATTAATCGTGCATAAAAATATTCTAAGTGGCATGAGGCTTCAAAAATAGTACCACAAGGAGATATATAAACAACACCAACACTTTGGCCATTGCTACGAACTGAACCATCAAAACACAATCTCTATAGTACTAGAGAGACAAGGCTAACATCAATATTATGCATGTCATTAATCCGATGTTCAGTAATAAAATCAACTATGCTTTGGCCTCTTATAGATCTCAAAGATGCATAAGCCAAATCATATCCAAACAAAGTACAAGCCCACTAGCCAATTCTGCAACTATGAATTGGTCTATGCAACATATATTCAATGATGTCTCAACTCCATTCAATCATAATATAGGCATGCATATGAATTTTCATGAGCACATACCTTGTCTCGCTCTCCATTCGAACTAAGGACGATGCTAGAATACTACATCGGCCATGCATTGACATATTCTTAGGACGATAGATAAATATCGGCCATTATCATGTAAACTTCATTCAAAGCACATATAGCCGAAACAAACAAATGAAATGACAAACTAAGTATTTCGGCCCTTTGGATCAGCAACAAACTTGTAGCTAATCAAATGTATAGTGACTTGGTAATAGCCTTTCATGATGTAAGAAATTATATGGCATCCATGGATTAAAATAAACCCATTGAGGGTTACCAATCATACCTGATGACGAATTCCATGACATGGGCGTTAATGGCATAGTTGAAGAATATGGATAATGTTTAGACCGAAGATGCTGAAACATTCGGCTTCGTCCTTCATAGTTTTCACTCTTTTCCTTCTTCACCTTTGCCGCACTTCTTGTAATGAAAGCTTGCACATAATTTTTATTTTGAGCACTTCCTTTGGGAACCCATGCCATGTTTCTTTCTTCAAGTTCTTGTGCACTAAGTTTTTGTAATTTCTTCTTTTGCCAATATGATAAGCCGAGTGGGCACCCCGGCTGCGATTTTGTCTTGGCCAATGGCAATCCTTTTTTGGCCTTGTGCACTCTCAACTTCTTTTATTTAGATTTGGCACTTTGACTCTCAATAATTGGTTGCTTCATCTCATTGCCTTTAGTAGCCAATGTCAACACTTTAATTGGCTCTTTTTCATTTGAGATCAAATCTGAAGTTGCACTCTTACGACCATCTCTTTTAACACGGTAAACTTGCTTGACCACCTCTTTCTTCTTCCTTGAGCTCTGGACCGATTCCTTATGATTGAAATGGTCTTTAACATGTGATTGTTCAAATGGTGATCTTCTCGGAGCTGCATAATATTGGTGAGATGGTCTAAAATAAGATGGAGAATGCGCCCTTGTATCATACATGTCCCATGATGGATATGGATCTACTTGAGCATAGGGAGGCATCCACGGCATTGGCATTGGCGGTCCAAAATAAGGATATGAATATGTTGCATAAAAATTGTCACTTTGCCAATACCAATCCTCATACTTGCGCCTTGGGGGTGATCTTGATTTCTTTGCATGATTTGGCTGATAAGCATTCTTATCTTCACTCTTCTTTTGATACTTATCCAATAGTTCAGCGAAAGTGATTTTTGATCTCTTACACTTGCGCTTATTTTGGCCTTTGCTTTCTTTTGGTTTTCTTTCATCGATCATTGGATTTGCTTGTTGCCCCCCAGTCCTTGGCGTCTCCATTGTAGCTTCGATGGAATTCTCGCCCTCAAGATTATGTTCATTATGCTCTTCAACAACTTCTTTACTTGAAAGCTTGATCCCATCACCTGCAGTTTTTACCTTCTCTTTAAATGGATCGGCTTGAAGCAGCCGATGCAAAAACTTTCTGCCATCGGGACCAATCGGAATAGACTGGCCATCTCTTGGTGTCTCAACAAATTTCAATCGTCCTTTATCAATGGCCAATTTAACTATTTGATGAAACATGTTGCAATCCTCAAAATTATGCTTGGACGAATCATGCAACTTACAATACATTCGTCCATGGATAGATGGCTTGACATGGTGATCAAGAATTCTTATGTGATTATTTTTCAGCAACAAATCAAATATTTGATCACCCATGCTTGAATTGACGGTAAACCATTTATTCTCTAGCCGATCTTGCTGTGAGGACGGCTTTGAAGTTAAGCATGTGAATGGTTCATATTTTGCATTACCCCATTCGGCTATGCATTGTGCTTTGCACACTATCTCCAATGTATTTGGGTAAGATATTATACTAGCATCGGTTTTCTCAAAAGGATCTAAACTTGACTTTAAAATTCTGAAATGAAAATAGTTAGAGCATCCATGTCTCAATTGATACCAAGTGTAAGCCAAGTAAGAAATAAACAAAGCTACCAAATTTGATATGAACTTTAGATAAAGCAATGAGGATAGCCTTGGCTGCAATAATAATTCACTATCGGTCCTTATAAATGGCGCAATGGGTTGACCGATATGCTCTATAACAATTTTATTGCTAACAAGTAAATTACCCTTCTTCATTGGTCTTTCAAAATTACTTATGAGGATTTTTCTAATAGATGCATCAATAATAAAGTTGTGACCAAATCTAAAAACAGGTAAACTACTTGCTAGACATACCTCTTCAAACATGTTGGGAGAGCATGATGGTAGTGTAACTTGAACAATATCTTGCTCTATCTTTGGATGGCTCCCCAACACCTTATCATCATCATCTTTTTCTTGATTCCGCGCATCATTACTTTGAAGATCCTTGTCAGCCGAACTTTGTTCGGCTACTTGCTCTTGTCTTTGAGGCTTGTCAATTTCTATGGCACGGAACTCATAGGGTAGGAAGTAGATTCCATTAACTTCAGAAAAATCAAGCACGGTTGTTTTCCTATGCTTGACATGCCCTTTCTCAATGATGCTTGCATCTTTGAATTTGATCGATTCGGAATATATACTACTTGATTCGGCTTTTCTAATAACCGAATTTTCTTTGTTACCTGAATCAACAACTTTATCTTTTTGAATTTGCAAGGCTTCTCGCTCTCGTCTAATTTTAGCCCACATCTCAGCTTGGCGAGCTTTAAACTTTTTCATCTCAATTTCCATCCACTCGTCATGAGATTGCCTCCCAATACTTTGAGACTCTTTCGGCAATGAGGTGTCGAAACTTTGCGATTGTTTAGGTGGTACATTGGATGGTACAGCACTGGGCAACTGCATCATTTGCACAACTCTAGCTTTTACAGCAGCAAAATCATGAGGCTTCCCGCCTTCTATTAGTTCCTGGCGAATAGAGTTGCACAAATCCCAAGAGAATGTAAGCTTGTTCTCAATTACCCAGTCTGGATATGGTTGCCCCCCAATGCTTTTAGACTCTTTCGGCAATGAGATGTTGCCGAAATTCTGTAATTGTGTAGGGGGAACATGATATGCCATGGTAGTAGGTGCGGGCATTTGTGCTCCTGCAGAAGTTTCACTTATTCGGCCATGACCATTAAGGTGCGGAGCCGAATTATGGACATCAACAGTTGCGTATGGTGCCAAAAAACTAGTAGCATGAGGTGTAGCATATGATGCTTGAGGGTAATTGGCCGAATAACTAGTAGTAGCATGGCCAATTCCCCTATCCACCAGCATGTTTGGATTAACATGTTGCAAATTAGTTGCCGATGAATAAAAAGATGAACCACTATGTTGCACGCCATTGAAAGATCCTACATGGGGTGTTTCAACTTGATTAACCGAACTCATCATGTTGTTCATTGGCATATGGATTTGTGGGGTTGCCGATGCATGGGAGTTGGGATACATATGTTGCATGTTGCTAAAATTATATGAAGTAGAATCATGGAGATTTTGTTGCATTGGCCCTTGCACATAATTAGATGCATGATTGATAAAGCTATGGCTAGCCGATACATTATGCTCATTAGATGATCTAGCAACAACATATGCATTATTTGCATCTACATATGTGAATTGGGTATTCATATTACCTTTGTAGATTGCAAACCCTAGATGACGATCTCTTCGTAGCAGGAACGGGCCGGAGACAGTTCAAAGCTTCGTCCCCAGCGGAGTCGCCAAAAAGTGTGTTCGCACATCAACACGTCACTGTGTACCCTCGACGCCGGGGGTGATGCACCGTAGCTCACGTCGAAGGAGACCCGTCCGGAAGCGCAGTACGCAAGCAATCCGGCGGGCGCTTTTGAGGACCCGAAACCCCACACGCCCGGGAGGGACCCCGTCAGGGCGTGCGGCGGCTATGGGCTGCCTTAGGTCGGCCTGACTACCCTTAGGGCCTCGAGGTTCGCCTCCCTGCAATAAGAAGAATGAACAAAGAACGAGGAAGAAGAAGAACAAGGGAGAGGAAAAAGGTAAAGGTAAAAGTGGTAGATTGATATGTCGATTGTGTGTTGTTCAATCGACCGTCACCTCGTGTCTATATATGAGGCGAATGGACTTCCCGTACAAGAAAAGGACTTTTCTAACCGTCCAAATCATCAAAACCTAATAAAACACGGAGTATTCACGACCTCCGGCCCGGATGTCCGGCTCAAGGCCCGGATGATCCGGCCTAGCCCAGTTTTCTGACAGCAGCTCACTAATCGGGCAATAACTTTTGCATACAAACTCGGATTAAGATGACTTTTATATCAAAATCAACCGCCTCGACAAGACGCAGAACTTTGATGTTGAACACTTTTAGATCTGAGGCCATCTTGAGGGTGTTTCGGGCCGTTTTCTAAAGTCTGTATCAGAAAAAGTTGTCCGGGCGTCCGGACTTATACCCGGACTGTCCGGCCTCCACCCGGATCATCCGGGACTGGACCCAGATCATCCGGCTTCATCACAAAACTTCTGGCATGTTTGGTGCTTCAATTTCCCGGATGATCCGGATGCCGGCCCGGATGATCCGGCCAAACATGGCTGCAGCGCACGGTTTTGCCTCTAACTTTTGCATACGAACTCGGATTAAGACGATTTTTATATCAAAATCGTCCGTTTCGACGAGACGAAGAACTTTTCTGTTGAAGACATTTTCATCCGAGGTCATCTTAATTAGGTTTCGTCCCGTTTTATAATCTGATGTCAACAGGGGTATCTCCGAAATTGTCATATCTTTTGCACTTGAGCTCCGTTTCGGTCCATCTTCATATTTATTTCGATCATCTTGACAAGGGCCATCAAATGGTGACTTACAATCATAAGTTTGAAGTAATCTGGACATAGATTAAAGCAACTTTTATGATTGTGCCACTTTTGAGCGTCAACAGTTGTTTGATTGCATCCTCTTGAAACCTCCCGGCAAATGTGTCGGATCACCTTCAACACTTTGACTTCTTCCGAGATGACAACGGTGTTCATGATGAGAAATACCCTCCTTGCCCTCGATGATTTTTATTATCATCGACAACACCCTTGACTTCCTTTCATCGTGAACTTGTCCACATTATGAATACAACTTGCTCTCCAACTAGTGTTGTGTTCTGCCTTGAAGTATTACTGTCGTTTATGTCGAGAATGTTGTGGGGATTGCTCCACCCCTTAGGAATTCTCGGTATGATGATACCTCTCACCATCACCATTCATCCTTGGTCCCCGTGTTGTTTTTAACCGGGATACCAATATGCTAACTGTTGGGGAATGTAGCAGAATTCAAAAAAATTCCTACGCTTCACCAAGTTCAATCTAAGGAGTCATCTAGGAACGAGCATACTGGAGTGCATCTACATACCCTTTTGTAGATCGCGTGCGGAAGCGTTCGAAGGAACGTGGATGAAGTAGTCGTACTCTTCGAGTTCCTCGTCACCGATGATCCCAGCGCCGAACGGACGGCACCTCCGCGTTCAACACACGTACGGTACAGCGATGTCTCCTCCTTCTTGATCCAGCAAGGGAGGAGGATAGGTTGTCGGAGATCCAGCAGCACGACGACGTGGTGGTGGATGCAACAGGAAATCCTGCAGGGCTTCGCCGGCGCCCTGCGTAAGGAGTAGGAAGTGTGACGGGAGGGGGGAGAGGCGCCAGAGGCTTGGGGTGCGGCCGCCCTTTCCCCCCCACTATATATAGGGGCCAGGGGGGCGCCGGCCCTGGGAGATCAGATCTCCATGGGGGCGGCGGCCAGGGGGGTAGACTTGCCCCCCAAGGCATAGGGGGCGCCCCCTTCCCCTAGGGTTTCAACCCAAGGCGCATGGAGGGGGGGCCCATGTGGTTCGCCAGCCCACCAGGGGCTGGCCCCTTCCCCCTTGCGGCCTAGGGGACCCACCGAGATGGTTAGCCCCACCCGGTGGACCCCCGGGACCCCTCCGGTGGTCCCGGGACACTCCCGGTGACCCCCGGAGTTCACCCGATGGCCGAAACTGGACTTCCTATATATCATTCTTTACCTCCGGACCATTCCGGAACTCCTCGTGACGTCTGGGATCTCATCTGGGACTCCGAACAACATTCGGGTTTCCATGTGCATGTATCTCTACAACCCTAACGTCACCGAACCTTAAGTGTGTAGACCCTACGGGTTCGGGAGACACGCAGACATGACCGAGACGACTCTCCGGTCAATAACCAACAGCGGGATATGGATACCCATGTTGGTTCCCACGTGTTCCTCGATGATCTCATCGGATGAACCGCTGTGTCAAGGATTCACTCAATCCCGTATGTTATTCCCTTTGTCTATCGGTACGGTACTTGCCCGAGATTCGATCGTCGGTATGCCCGATACCTTGTTCAATCTCGTCATGGCAAGTCTCTTTACTCGATCCGTAATCCATCATCCCGTGACTAACTCCTTAGTCACTTTGAGCTCATTATGATGATGTCTTACCAAGTGGGCCCAGAGGTACCTCTCTGTCGTACGGAGTGACAACATCCCAGTCTCGGTTCGTACCAACTCAACAGACACTTTCGGAGATACCCGTTGCGTACCTTTATAGCCACCCAGTTACGTTGTGATGTTTGGCACACCCAAAGTATTCCTACGGCATCCGGGAGTTGCACAACCTCATGGTCTAAGGAATAAATACTTGACACCGGAAAAGCTTAAGCATTACGAACTATACGATCTCGTGCCAGGCTCAGGATTGGGTCTTGTCCATCACATCATTCTCCTAATGATGTGATCCCGTTATCAACGACATCCAATGTCCATGGTCAGGAAACCGTGACCATCTGTTGATCAACGAGCTAGTAACTAGAGGCTTACCAGGGACACGTTGTGGTCTATGTATTCATACATGTATCGATGTTTCCGTATAATACAATTCAAGCATGAATAACAGACAATTATCATGAACAAGGAAATATAATAATACTTTTATTATTGCCTCTAGGGCATATTTCCAACAGTCTCCCACTTGCACTAGAGTCAATAATCTAGTTACATTGTGATGAATCGAACACCCATAGAGTTCTGGTGTTGATCATGTTTTGCCCGTGGAAGAGGTTTAGTCAACGGGTCTGCGACATTCAGATCCGTATGCACTTTACAAATATCTATGTCTCCATCTTGAACATAATTCCGGATGGAGTTGAAACGGCGCTTGATGTGTTTGGTCTTCTTGTGAAACCTGGGCTCCTTGGTAATGGCAATAGCTCCAGTGTTGTCACAGAAGAGAGTCATCGGGCTTGATGCGCTTGGAATGACTCCTAGGTCGGTGATGAACTCCTTCATCCAGACTCCTTCTTGCGTTGCTTCGCAAGCAGCTATGTACTCCGCTTCACATGTAGAATGCGCCACGACGCTCTGCTTGCAACTGCACCAGCTGACTGCTCCACCATTCAAAATATACACGTATCCGGTTTGTGACTTTGAGTCATCCAGATCTGTGTCGAAGCTAGCATCGACGTAACCCTTTACGACGAGCTCTTCGTCACCTCCATAAACGAGAAACATATCCTTAGTCCTCTTCAGGTACTTTAGGATGTTATTGACCGCTGTCCAGTGTTCCATACTGGGATCACTTTGGTACCTCCCTACCAAACTTATGGCAAGGTTCACATCAGGTCTGGTACTCAGCATGGCATACATGATAGAACCTATGGCTGAGGCATAGGGAATGACACTCATCTTTTCTCTATCTTCAGCCGTGGTCGGGGACTGAGCCTTGCTCAATCTCATACCTTGCAAAACAGGCAAGAACCCTTTCTTGGACTGATCCATATTGATCTTCTTCAATATCTTGTCAAGGTATGTGCTTTGTGAAAGACCAATGAGGCGTCTTGATCTATCTCTATAGATTTTGATGCCTAATATGTAAGCAGCTTCTCCAAGGTCCTTCATTGAAAAACTCTTATTCAAGTAGGCCTTTACACTTTCCAAGAATTCTATATCATTTCCCATCAGCAATATGTCATCTACATATAATATGAGAAATGCTACAAAGCTCCCACTCACTTTCTTGTAAATACAGGCTTCTCCCCAAGTCTGTATAAAGCCAAACGCTTTGATCACATCATTAAAGCGAATATTCCAACTCCGAGATGCTTGCACCAGCCCGTAAATCGAGCGCTGGAGCTTGCACACGTTGTCAGCATTCTCTGGATCGACAAAACCTTCCGGCTGCATCATATACAACTCTTCCTTGAGGAAGCCATTAAGGAATGCCGTTTTGACGTCCATTTGCCATATCTCATAATCATAGAATGCGGCAATAGCTAACATGATTCTGACTGACTTCAGCATCGCTACGGGAGAGAAAGTCTCGTCGTAGTCAATCCCTTGAACTTGTCGATAACCCTTAGCGACAAGCCGAGCCTTATAGATGGTCACATTACCATCCGCGTCTGTCTTTTTCTTAAATATCCATTTATTTTCTATGGCATGCCTATCATCGGGCAAGTCCACCAAAGTCCATACTTTGTTTTCATACATGGATTCTATCTCGGATTTCATGGCTCCAAGCCATTTATTGGAATCCGGGCCCGCCATCGCTTCTTCATAGTTCGAAGGTTCGCCGTTGTCTAACAACATGATTTCCAAGACAGGGTTGCCGTACCACTCTGGTGCGGAACGTATCCTTGTGGACCTTCGAAGTTCAGTAGTAACTTGATCTATTTCTTCATGATCATTATCATTAACTTCCTCCCTTGTCGGTGCAGGCACCTCAGGAACAATTTCCTGCGCTGCGCTACTTTCCGGTTCGGGAGGGGTGACTGTCACCTCATCAAGTTCTACTTTCCTCCCACTCACTTCTTTCGAGAGAAACTCTTTCTCCAGAAAGGATCCATTCTTGGCAACAAAGACCTTGCCTTCGGATCTGTGGTAGAAGGTGTACCCAATCGTTTCCTTTGGGTATCCTATGAAGACGCATTTTTTCGATTTGGGTTCGAGCTTCTCAGGTTGAAGTTTCTTGACATAAGCATCGCAACCCCAAACTTTTAGGAATGACAGCTTAGGTTTCTTGCCAAACCAAAGTTCATACAATGTCATCTCAACGGATTTCGACGGAGCCCTATTTAAAGTGAATGCGGCAGTCTCTAAAGCATAACCCCAAAAAGATAGCGGTAAGTCAGTGAGAGACATCATAGATCGCACCATGTCCAACAGAGTACGATTTCGACGTTCGGACACACCGTTACGCAGAGGTGTTCTAGGCGGTGTCAATTGTGAAACAATTCCACAGTTCCTAAGGTGCATGCCAAATTCATGACTTAAATATTCACCCCCACGATCCGATCGCAAGAACTTTATTTTTCTGTCACATTGATTCTCAACCTCATTCTGAAATTCCTTGAACTTTTCAAAGGTCTCAGACTTGTGCTTCATCAAGTAGATATACCCATATCTACTCAAGTCATCTGTGAGGGTGAGAACATAACGATAGCCTCCGCGAGCCTCAACACTCATTGGACCGCACACATCGGTATGTATGATTTCCAATAAGTTGGTTGCTCGCTCCATTGTTCCGGAGAACGGAGTCTTGGTCATCTTGCCCAAGAGGCATGGTTCGCACGTGTCAAATGATTCATAATCAAGAGACTCCAGAAGTCCATCAGCATGAAGCTTATTCATATGTTTGACACCAATATGACCAAGGCGGCAATGCCACAAGTATGTGGGACTATCATTATCAACTTTACATCTTTTGGCATTCACACTATGAACATGTGTATCATCACGATCGAGATTCATCAAAAATAAACCATTGACCAGCGGGGCATGACCATAAAACATATCTCTCAAATAAATAGAACAACCATTATTCTCGGATTTAAATGAGTAGCCATCTCGCATCAAACGAGATCCAGATACAATGTTCATGCTCAAAGCTGGTACTAAATAACAATTATTAAGGTTTAAAACTAATTCCGAGGGTAGATGTAGAGGCAGCGTGCCGACGGCGATCACATCGACCTTGGAACCATTCCCAACGCGCATCGTCACCTCATCCTTCGCCAGTCTCCGCTTATTCCGCAACTCCTGCTTAGAGTTACAAATATGAGCAACTGCACCGGTATCAAATACCCAGGAGGTACTATGAGCGCTGGTAAGGTACACATCAATAACATGTATATCACATATACCTTTGACGTTGTCGGCCTTCTTGTCTGCTAAGTATTTGGGGCAGTTCCGCTTCCAGTGACCCGTTCCCTTACAATAAAAGCACTCAGTCTCAGGCTTGGGTCCATACTTTGGCTTCTTCCCGGCAACTGGTTTACCGGGCGCGGCAACTCCCTTGCCGTCCTTCTTGAAGTTCTTCTTACCCTTGCCCTTCTTGAACTTAGTGGTTTTATTGACCATCAACCCTTGATGCTCTTTCTTGATCTCCACCTCCGCTGATTTCAGCATTGAATATACCTCGGGAATGGACTTCTCCATCCCCTGCATATTGAAGTTTAACACGAAGCTCTTGTAGCTAGGTGGGAGCGACTGGAGGATTCTGTCAACGACCGCTTCGTCTGGGAGATTCATTCCCAACTGAGACAAGCGGTTGTGCAACCCAGAAATCTTGAGGATGTGCTCACTGACAGAAATGTTTTCTCCATCTTACAGCTGTAGAATGCGTTGGAGACATCATATCTCTCAACTCGGGCATGAGCCTGGAAAACCATTTTCAGCTCTTGGAACATCTCATATGCCCCATGGTGCTCAAAATGCTTTTGGAGCCCCGATTCTAAGCTGTTGAGCATGCCGCACTGAACCAGGGAGTAATCATCACAACGCGACTGCCAAGCGTTCATAACATCTTGGTTTGCCGGGGCGGGAGCGTCACCTAGCGGTGCTTCTAGGACATATGTTTTCTTGGCAGCTATGAGGATGATCCTCAGGTTACGAACCCAGTCCGTATAGTTGCTACCATCGTCTTTCAGCTTGGATTTCTCTAGGAACACGTTGAAGTTGAGGGTGACATGAGCGTGGGCCATTTGATCTACAAGACATATTGTAAAGAATTTAGACTAAGTTCATGATAATTAAGTTCATCTTAATCAAATTTTAATGAACTCCCACTCAGATTGACATCTCTCTAGTCATCTAAGTGATACATGATCCAAATCGACTAGCCCGTGTCCGATCATCACGTGAGACGGACTAGTCATCAACGGTGAACATCTTCATGTTGATCGTATCTTCTATATGACTCATGTTCGACCTTTCGGTCTTCCGTGTTCCGAGGCCATGTCTGTACATGCTAGGCTCGTCAAGTGAACCCTAAGTGTATTGCGTGTCTAAATCTGGCTAACACCCGTTGTATGCGAACGTTAGAGCCTATCACACCCGATCATCACGTGGTGCTTCGGAACAACGATCCTTAGCAACGGTGCACAGTTAGGGGGAACACAATTCTTGAAATTTTAGTGAGAGATCATCTTATTTACTACCGTCGTTCTAAGTAAACAAGATGCATAAACATGATAAACATCACATGCAATCTATTAAAGTGACATGATATGGCCAATATCATCTTGCTCCTTCGATCTCCATCTTCGGGGCACCATGATCATCTTTGTCACCGGCTCGACACCATGATCTCCATCATCATGATCTCCATCATTGTGTCTTCATGAAGTCGTCACGCCAACTATTACTTCTACTACTATGGCTAACGTTTAGCAATAAAGTAAAGTAATTACATGGCGTTATTTAGTGACACGCAGGTCATACAATAATTAAGACAACTCCTATGGCTCCTGTCGGTTGTCATTATCATCGACATGCAAGTCGTGATTCCCTATTACAAGAACATGATCAATCTCATACATCACATATATCATTCATCACATCTTCTTGGCCATACCACATCACATAGCACATGCTGCAAGAACAAGTTAGACGACCTCTAATTGTTGTTGCAAGTTTTTACGTGGCTTCTATAGGTTTTCTAGCAAGAACATTTCTTACCTACGCCAAAACCACAACGTGATTTGTCAATTTCTATTTAATCTTCATAAGGACCCTGTTCATCGAATCCGATCCGACTAAAGTGGGAGAGACAGACACCCGCCAGCCACCTTATGCATCTAGTGCATGTCTGTCGATGGAACCAGTCTCACGTAAGCGTACGTGTAAGGTCGGTCCGGACCGCTTCATCCCACAATGCCGCCAAATCAAGATTGGACTAGTAACGGCAAGAAAATTGAGAAAACTCAACGCCCACAACTTGTTTGTGTTCTACTCGTGCATGATGCTACGCAAAGACCTAGCTCAGATGCCACTGTTGGGGAACGTAGCAGAATTCAAAAAAATTCCTACGCTTCACCAAGATCAATCTAAGGAGTCATCTAGCAATGAGCATACTGGAGTGCATCTACATACCCTTTTGTAGATCGCGTGCGGAAGCGTTCGAAGGAACGTGGATGAAGTAGTCGTACTCTTCGCGTTCCTCGTCACCGATGATCCCAGCGCCGAACAGACGGCACCTCCACATTCAACACACGTACGGTACAGCGACGTATCCTCCTTCTTGATCCAGCAAGGGCGGAGGAGAGGTTGTCGGAGATCCAGCAGCACGACGGCGTGGTGGTGGATGCAACAGGAAATCCTGCAGGGCTTTGCCGGCGCCCTACATAAGGAGTAGGAAGTGTGACGGGAGGGGGGAGAGGCGCCAGAGGCTTGGGGTGCGGCTGCCCTCTCCCCCCCACTATATATAGGGGACGGG
>LR738709.1:634955901-635016454 GCA_902687465.1 Secale cereale | reverse complement strand
CCGCCTGGATCGGATCGGACCAGGAGGGCCCGATCCCGCCGCCCGCGCCCTTGATGCCCGACGCCACCCCGCCGCTCGACGCCGGAATCTCCCCGCCGGACGGCCTCCCCTTCGGCGCACGTCCCCGACCTCCTCCACCATCACTATGCCGAGCCCGCTGCCTCCCCGTCCGGCCCCCTGTGAGCCACTACCTCCCCTCCTCCTTTCTCGTAGGTCACCGCACCCGCGACCGTGCTCTGCCTCGCATTGTCCTCGCCTTCGCCCGCCGGTGCTGTGTCCCGCTCGCGTTGCGCGCTCCTCCTCTCTGCCCTCTCACGCACGGTCGCGCTCCGCACCCGCGCTCACCGCGCCGGTCCCCGTACGCGTCGTGCTCCTCGCAGCGGCCCCGCCCCTGCGCTGCTTTGCAGCGTGCGCCAATGTTGGGGATATCGCTTATCGGGAACTTATCGGTCGACCCATGATAAGGGGTAAATCGGCCAGTTTATCGGCATATCGTCCGATTTATCGCCATATCGGCTCATTTATCGGTCGATTTATCTTATCGGTCAGACAACGGTAAGCGATAAATCGGCCGATTTATCGGCATATCGGAAGATATCTTGAACAGTGGCGTGCGCGACGAGCTCACGCGCCCGTCGCCTTGGCCGTCCGGCCCTGCTCCCCGCTCGTGCCGCATCGCCGCCAACCTAGCGCGCCTCCCGCATCGCGCCGCTCGCAGCTGTCCCCCCCACTGCTCTGTGCTACGCCGCAGCGCCGCCTCCACCCGACCGGCCGGCGGCCGCCCCTGGCCTCCGGCAGGCGCACCGCGCCCCGCCGGCCCAATTCGGCGCCCCGCCGCGCCCCGCCGGCCATCGCCCGCGCCCTGCGGCCACCTCGGCTGCTTCCCAAGGCCACCGACGCCCACGGCCGCGTGCTGGCCCCAGGCCGCCGGCGCCCACGCCCGCGTCCCCCCTGGGCGTGCGCCAATCGGGTCGCGCCCGCACCCAGCGCCTGTTCTGGCGCCCACTAAGCCCTGTGTCCAAATGACAAGTGGGGCCACCCCCGGAATGTTTATAAAAAAGGATTTTTTAAAAATAATAAAAATATTAAGTAATTAATTAACTAACTTAATTAATCTAATTTAATTAAACTTAATTAATCGTGTTTAGTTAACCTAATTAATCTGTTAATTAAACTAACTAGGTTAATTAGTTAACAGTCAATGACTAACGGGACCCACATGTCAGTTTGACCAGTCAACCCTGTTGACTGCTGACGTCATGCTGACGTCATGATGCACTATTCTGGATAATGTTAGATTTATATAAATAAATAATTCTAGAAAATGTTATAAACTTTAGAAAATCATATAAAATAATCGGTAACTTGGATGAAAATAATTTATATGTGAAAGTTGCTCATAATTTCGATACGAATCCGAATACGCGGTCCGTTCGTACGCCACATATCTCTATCATACCGAACACGCAACATTCCTCCTCTGTTTCATCTGCTAAAAAATGCCTAACACCGGGAATACTTTCCCGGATGTTTTTCCTCATCGCCTGTATCACCGAGTACCGCGTTAGGTCACACGTAGCACCGCGTTTTGCCATGTTATGCTTTGTGGTGCGATGTTTGCTTTATATTTATTGTTTCTCCCCCCTCTTCTCTCCGATAGACATTGGGACTTGACTGCTGACGGTGCCCGGTGATCGACTGCGTCGACGACGACCCCTTCTTCTTGCCAGAGCAACCAGGCAAGCCCCCCCTTGATCACCAGATATCGCCCATTCTCCTCTATCTTATTCTTGCATTAGGTTTGCTACTGTTGTTGATTCGATAGCTCCTATTCTGCTGCATAGCCTGTCATTGTTGCTACTACTATTGATTCCCTTACATGCTATCCTAAATGCTTAGTATAGGATGCTAGTATTCCATCAATGGCTCCACATCCTTGTCCGTCTGCCATGCTATACTATCGGGCTGTGATCACCTCGGGTGGTGATCACGGGTATATACTATATACATTTTACATGACACATGATGATGATGATTCGGAGATGGGGGCTGAAGGGGCAGGCGGTTCCACACAGGTAGTGGTGGGCCTGGGTTCCCGGCAGCCCCCTGATGGTTACTTTGTGGCGGAGCGACAAGGCAGGTTGCGACCACCTAGGAGACAGGTGGGCCTGGCCCTGGTCGTTGTCCGCGGTTATTTCATAATAACACGTTTAACGAGATCTTGGTATTTGATCTAAGTCTGGCCATTGGCCTATACGCACTAACCAGCTACGTGGGAATAATTATGGGCACTCGACGTCGTGGTATCAGCCGAAGCCTTCTTGACGTCAGCGACTTAGAGGCGCGCGCCGGATGGGACCGGAACACCTACTCTGGTATTAGGAGAGGCTAGGTCTGCTTACCGGCCGCCCTCGCAACGTGCAGGTGTGCATTGGGCGATGGGCCCAGACCCCCGTGCGCTTAGGGTTTAGACCGGCGTGCTGACCTCTCTGTTGTGCTTAGGTAGGGTTGCGACGTGTTGATCTTCCAAGGCCGGGCATGACCCTGGAAAGTGTGTCCGACCAAATGGGATCGAGCGTGCTGGGTTATGTGGTGCACCCCTGTAGGGAAGTTAATCTATTCGAATAGCCGTGTCCCTCGGTAAAAGGATGACCCGGAGTTGTACTTTGACCTCATGACAACTAGAGCCGGATACTTAATAAAACACACCCAGATAAGTTCCAGATATAACTCGGTGGTTGCTCTCTCACAGGGTGATGTGCGGGAGGATTGCCGAGTTGGATTATGCTATATGTTGTTACTTGGTGAACTTACCATCTACTCCCTTCTACTGCAGCAAGATGGAGGCTGCGAGAAGCGAGGATGCTTGTTACTTTTCCATCTACTCTCTTCTACTGCTGCAAGATGGAGGTGGCCAGAAGCGTAGTCTTCGATTGGATTAGCTATCCCTGTAATGCCCAGGATGGGACTATACCTCCTACGTGTCGAGGCACGACTTAAAGGTATAAGCCCATTCTGGTATGATCGCAAGTTCGGTATCTTTGCACATCTCATGTAAAAATAGGGATGAAAGGGAAAAAGATAGTTGGCTTACACTCACCACGTCACACAAGTCATTACATATCCTAACATCATTCAAATAACATCACAACCCGTCTACGGGTGAAGATCCAAATGAAAGATACCAAACATACATAAAGCCACAGGTCTGAAACGCCCCTAGTAGAAACCTCTACTGATCGTCGGGATAGTGCACATAGTAACGGCTACGGTCCTCGTCGTACTCCCAGTACAGCTCGGTGTCGTCACTTTAATAGATCGCCTGAGTACCTGCATCTGGTGTGGTGTAGAAACTGTGAGCCACAGAGGACTCAGAAATCCCGTTCTCGGGTAACACAACTATCCAAGCCTTGGGTGTGGAACAAGGCTGAAGAAAGAATAAGAGGTTGCAGCAGCACTAGCACTAACTTACATAAAAGAGAGCGAGAAGAGAAGTGCCTCGGACGAAAAGATGATCACGAAGTGATCCTAACTAAGCAAGTCAAACATAACCCCACCGTGTTCACTTCCCGAACCCCTTTCGGAAAATGACCTTCACGGTACTCACGCTGGTAGTGTATTCTGAACATGGTGTCAAGTTTTCTACAACCGGATATTAACAAATTCCCATCTGCCACATAACCGTGGGCACGGCTTTCGAAAGTTCATCACCCTGCAGGGGTGTTCAACTTCGCCCATGACAAGCCCACGATCCGCGGAGTCGCAACTCCAAGGTGGGAAGGCCCGAGTATCCTCGGAATCCCGTGCTCAAGATACTCCGACTAAGGTAAGGCTAATCCAGCAAATCCTCCCGGCGTGCCGACACCCTGACAGTAGCCGCGCGTATCTAGTCTCGGGCCACGACCGGATGGGTGAAGCTACGGGTTTTTACCAATCCTCGAGTTTCCTCGTGGTGGCCCCGCAGGCTCCCCGTTTCGGACCAACACTCATGTGGAGCACTGGCCCGGGGTTATTGATTAAGAACTCGGGTTTGCAAAGCCCTATGCAAGTTTTAGTTATTAGGCAAATAGTACCAATGTTGGGACTTGCTGGAAAAGACTTAGCGCTAAGCGGTTTATCGAGGGGGTCCCATAACCCCAACCATGTGAGGAACACAAAATCAAGGAACATAACACCGGTTTATACGGTTCCTAGGGCGGCATGAGTGGAACAAATCACCAAGCAAAAGGCTTAGCCTTCCACCCATTACCAATATATAGATGATTTCATTTAAGAATTATATAGTGTGATATCCCAACAAGCTTCAACAAGAAGCAAGAATCTTCAAATCTTCTCCTGCAACTAGCAATGCTATAAGAGGGGCTGAGCGAAGCTTACTTAGCCAATCAAAGGTTTGCATAGGTAGGGTGGTCAGATAGATTCATGGTTACAATAGGAGGCTGAAAGGAAAACATGGGCATCGAGGCAAAAGCTATAGAGCGAGACTTCTAGCAATAGGAAAAGATAGTAATGATATCCAGGTCAGGTCATCTTGCCTGTCGGGTCGTCGATGGGATCGTGAGAGAGCTCCTCGTTCTCAACCTCGGTAGTAACCTCGTTCTCGTACTCAGCCTCGGCTTCTGGGTCTACTCAACACAAAACACACGGGGCACGAAATCAACAAGATGCAATGCGCAAACCACTGGATGCATGGCTGATGCACTAAGGAAGCACTGCAGATGCACTTAGGATGCACAGAAAGACAACATAGGAAACACAGAGATGCAGCACAAGGAACATGACAATGTGCATCAAGCAAAATACTTCAAAACAAGTTAACAAGAGGATATTATGAATCTACATGCAAAACCACACAAGTATCATATAGTACTTGCTCAAAACGGAGCAACGGGCTAAAAGTTACACCCGAAACAATAAACAATGTCAAGCTGAAATTAACAGCCACATATCAACTTCGGAGCAAGGAATATATATCCTACAGCATTCAAACATCATGACAAGAAGCATGGGCATAAAGTAGACATATCCTACAGCAAACAAATCCATTGGAGCATCTCCATAGGAGGCATGGATCAATAGCAACAAGCTATAACATTTTGAACATGACAACAAAATCCTGACAGCAGTATTTTATAGCAACTTGGGAGCAAGAGTTAAATATGCTACAGCCACCCAAAAGAGCATGTGAGAGCATGAATGGATAGCCAACAACTTATACAACAAGGAATCAACAATAGTCACCCCAAAACTATCATGGATTTGCCTAGAACAACAAGCAAACATGGCATCTGGAAATTACAGATTCCAGACTTAGTGAAATTTCACTAAGTGTTAAAACAGCAGTAATATCATGGCATGTTTGTGAGCAAGTTTAAGACACCTCAAAGCACAACATGGCAAGTGGTTTGCACCACAGCAAAGTACACATGATGGGGAGTCCAAAACATATAAGCATGCAACAAGGGGACAACCACATCAATAGCAACGAGCTCCTCAACTAGGCATCTCGTAACAAGTTTAACAACATAACAGCCACAAGCACTATTGCAAAGGAGATAAACATGGCAAGGTGAAATCTATCATGCAAGCTAAAGCAACCAACTTGTAGAGCATCTCATGATGAACATGTGGACATATCATTTGCTTCATTTGGATAAACATGCACCAAGTTATCACATTGCAAACATGGCATGAAAACAACTAATAGCAGCAGTTTATAACAAGTAGCACTCTTCCCATGAAGATTAAGACATCTAGATGACCTCAAACATGCATGTCACAATGGAACAAAACATAGTACAAGTCACCACGATCATTTTGACATATCATACACACAAAACGGACATGCACAGTTTAAGATATCATCATCACAAAACTGCATCAGAAACTGAAAAACTAGGGACTTAGAAGGGAAAAACGAAGTCAACCTCAGGGGCGGTCAAAACGGGTCGGATCTGGCTACCGGGTCAAACGGGTCCTGCCCACTAGGGTTCGGCCCAGATCGGGCGAGGCCGATCGGATCGGGGAGATCCCTCGATCTCCCGAGGCGGCGGCGGCTCCGAGGGCTCGGGCCCGGCGGCAGGGCGCGCTGGTCGGGGCGACGGCTGGCCTGGCCGGCGGCTGGCCTGGCCGGCGAGGGGAAGGAGCGGCGGCGGCCCTGGCCCGGCGGCGGCGGCACCGGAGGGGCGCGGGGCGCGGCGGCGACCGGAGGGGAGGAGGCCCGGCGCGGCGGCGCGAGCTCCGGCCGGCGGAGGGCGGCGCGGCGGCGGCCCCGGCTAGAGGTAGAAGACGAAGGGCGGGCGGCGCACGGACGAGATCTGCGGGCTCGGAAGCACGGCGCAGCGAGGTCGGAAGC
Source organism: Secale cereale (assembly GCA_902687465.1). Lineage (NCBI taxonomy): Eukaryota > Viridiplantae > Streptophyta > Magnoliopsida > Poales > Poaceae > Secale > Secale cereale. The sequence continues at coordinate 635,010,099 of LR738709.1, read as the reverse complement.
ACGCGCGGCGAGGTCGGAAGCACGGCGCGGCGAGGTCGGAAGCACCGAGCGGCAACGGTGGAAGCACGGCGCGGCAACGGTGGAAGCACTGCGCGGCAGAGGTGGAAACACTAGGGTTTTGGACGCAAAATTGGAGGGGATTGGACATTTATATAGGCACAAGGAGCTAGGGTAGTCCAAATGAGGAGAGGTTTTCGGCCACGAGATCACAATTGAACGGCCTAGATGAAGGGAAGGGTTTGAGTTGGGTTGGTGGGCTGTTGGAGGGGTGTCTTGGGCCTCAAAGAGGAGGTACTTCTAGCCCACGAGGATAACTGTTGGAGTATCAAACGAACTCCAAACGCGACGAGATTTGACAGGCGGGTTACACATAACAAAACAACAACGCACGACAAGTCTCACGCCAAACCGGAAACGTTACACGGCCAAACACAAAAGAAAGACTCGGGGATGCCACGGGCACGTGTGAGAGCGTCGGAACTCGAAACGGACAACGGGAAGGAACGAGTGGGACCGGATGCAAACGACAACACAAATGCAATGCAATGCTCATGACAACATGACCTGGATGCATGCACACATGCACACGACAAAACGACGAAAACCCGAAAAGACGAAGAACCCGGAATGGAATCGATGAAGCCAAAGATATATATTGCCAAAAGGGGAAAGTATTACATCCGGGGCATTACAAACTCTCCTCTACTACGAAAAGATCTTGTCCCGAGATCTAGGACTGGAAGAAGGAAGGGTACTCGGAACGAAGGTGATCTTCTCGTTCCCACGTAGCTTCTCGGTCGGTATGGTGTGACCACTTGACTTTCAAGAACTTGATTGACTTGTTGCGGGTCTTGCGCTCGGTTTCTTCGAGAATAGCAACGTGATGCTCTCGGTAAGACAAGTCTTGTTGAAGATCAATCTCCTCAAACGGAATGGTGCGTTCAGGTGTCTTGAAGCACTTGCGGAGTTGAGACACGTGAAACACATCATGAACATTGGCGAAGTTGGAAGGGAGCTCAAGTTGATAGGCTAGATCGCCTCTTTTGCCAAGGATCTTGAAAGGGCCCACGTATCTAGGAGCAAGCTTTCCTTTGATACCGAATCTTTGGGTGCCTTTCATAGGAGAAACACGGAGATAGACATGATCCCCAATGTTGAAGGCCAAATCACGATGCTTGCCGTCATAGTAGCTCTTCTGACGCGATTGAGCGGCCTTGAGATTCTCACGTATGACTTTGCACATTTCTTCGGCTTCTGAGATCAAGTCATTGCCAAGAAGTTGACGTTCACCAGTCTCGGACCAGTTGAGAGGGGTACGACACTTTCTGCCATAGAGGATTTCAAACGGAGCTTTGCCGGCACTTGCTTGGAAGCTGTTGTTGTAAGAGAACTCGGCAAACGGAAGGCAATCTTCCCACTTCATGCCAAAAGATATGACACAGGCTCTGAGCATGTCTTCTAGAATCTGATTCACTCTCTCGACTTGACCACTAGTCTGAGGGTGAAATGCAGTGCTGAAACGGATCTTAGTGCCCATGGCAGACTGAAAGGAGTCCCAAAACTTGGAAGTGAACAAACTTCCACGGTCTGAGGAGATAACTTGAGGAATGCCATGTAAGGACACAATTCTGGTAGTGTACAACTCTGCCAGTTGAGCTGCATTGATGGATTCTTTGACTGGAAGGAAGTGAGCGACTTTGGTAAGCTTGTCAATCACCACAAAGATAGAATCATTCCCTTTCTTGGACTTAGGAAAGCCAGTGACGAAATCCATTTCAATGTGGTCGAATTTCCACTCGGGAATAGGAAGAGGTTGGAGAAGACCGGCTAGACGTTGTTGCTCTGCCTTCACTCTTCTCCAGACATCACATTCATTCACGAATTGGGCAATCTCCCTTTTCATGCGAGTCCACCAGTAAGATTGCTTGAGGTCTTGGTACATCTTGGAACTTCCAGGATGAATCGAAAGGAGGGAATCGTGTGCTTCGTTCATTATGAGCTTCCTGAGATCACCTTTGGGAACCACAAGTCTGTCCTCAAAGAACAAGGTATCTCTCTCATCAACGCGATAGCACTTGTATTTGGGAGTACCCTTTGCAATACCATGTTTCACTTTCTGCACCATAGCATCACTGAGTTGGGCCTCACGGATCTGATCTTCCAAGGTAGGAGCAACTTGAAGATTTGCAAGAAAGCCTTGCGGAACAACTTGGAGGTTGAGCTTCCTGAATGCTTCACAAAGCTCAGGCTGGAACGGCTTGATAAGGAGACTGTTGCAATATGCCTTTCTGCTCAAAGCATCTGCAATGACATTTGCCTTGCCAGGTGTGTATTCGATGCTTGGATCATACTCTTGGATCATTTCGACCCAACGAGTCTGGCGGAGGTTCAGATTCGGCTGTGTGAAGATGTACTTCAAGCTCTTGTGATCGGTGAAGATGTCGACTTTTCTGCCCAACAGAAGGTGTCTCCACGTAATCAAAGCGTGTACCACAGCTGCTACCTCGAGATCATGTGTGGGGTAGTTCTTCTCACTTGGCTTCAGTTGACGAGAAGTGTATGCCACAATCTTCTTGTCCTGCATTAGCACACCACCAAGTCCTTGAAGAGAAGCATCACAGAATACTTCGTAGGGCTTGGACTCATCTGGAGGAGTAAGAACTGGAGCAGAGATGAGCTTTTCTTTGAGAGTTTTGAATGCCACATCACAGTCTGGAGACCAGTTGTACTTGACATTCTTCTGCAGCAAGTTGGAGAGAGGCTTGGCAATCTTGGAGAAGTTCTCAACGAACCTTCTGCAATAGCTAGCAAGACTAAGGAAGCTTCGGAGTTGCTTGACGTTCTGAGGAGGTTCCCAGTTGACAATGGCTTCAACTTTCTCGGGGTTCACATCAATACCGTCAGCGGAGATGATATGGCCCAGATATAAGACCTTATCGAGCCAGAATTCGCACTTGGAGAACTTGGCATAGAACTTATGTTCACGGAGTCTGTCAAGAACCAGACGGAGGTGCTTTTCGTGATCTTCTTCATTCTTGGAGAATACCAAAATGTCATCCAGATACACAAGCACAAACTCATTGGTGTAGGGGTTGAAAATGTAGTGCATCATTCTCGAGAAGGTAGGTGGAGCATTAGCGAGGCCAAAAGACATGACTATATACTCATAGGAGCCGTAGCTCGTTCTGAAGGCAGTCTTGTGGATATCTTCTTCACGAATGCGAATTTGGTGATAACCCATTCGGAGATCGAGCTTTGAGAACACTTTAGCTCCTTTGAGCTGCTCGAACAATTCATTGATGTTGGGGAGCGGATACTTGTTCTTTATTGTCTTCTTGTTCAATGGCCGGTAATCAACGCAAAGGCGCTCCGTGCCATCCTTTTCTTGACAAATAAGACACCACAGCCCCAAGGAGACGTACTAGGCCTGATCAGACCCATACGCTCTTGTTCATCAAGCTGTTTCTTCAACTCCTTCAACTCTTCAGGAGAGAGCTTGTACGGACGCCGGCATGCTGGCTCAGTACCAGGCTCGAGTTCAATGACGAATTCAACTTGACGATGTGGAGGCATGCCTGGAAGTTCTTCAGGAAAAACGTCTTCGTATTCGTTTACCACCGGAATTTGAGAGATGGCATTAATCTCGCCCTTGTCATTGAGAGAGAATAGCCTGATTGTGTTATCCCGAGAGGCGAAGATAATCACGTCTTCATTAGGATGAGTGATCTTGACTTCCTTATTTGCACAATCAATGTGAGCATCATGCTGAGAAAGCCAATCCATCCCGAGGATGAGGTCAATGTCGGAGTTGCCGAGAACAACCGGTTTGGCCAGAAAGCGGTAATCACCCATGCGAATAGATACATCCGGAGCAAAAATATTAGAAGTCATACGTCTCCCTGGAGAAATAACTTGCAACTTCTGAGGTAAGCTTTGGATGTCAACATTATGCTTGGATGCAAATGGTTGAGACATGAAAGAACATGAAGCACCTGAATCAAACAACACTTTTGCAGGAAAAGAGTTAACTGGAAGGTTACCAAGTATCACATCTGAAGAATTCTCTGCTTGAGCTGCATTCATCAGATTCACTCTTGCTTGCTTGGGATTGTGCTTGACAATAGCAGTGCTGACAGGTGGAGGAGGCGGAAGGCGCCTTGGGTTGGTGCACTTGTTGGAATAATGACCCTTCAGACCACATTTGTAGCAAGTGACCTCAGAAAGTGGATGAGGAGGAGGAACACTTGGTCTTGGAGCTTGGAACTACGACTTGGACTGATTGCCTTGGTTGTGTGGGTGGGAGAAACCACGGCCACCAGAGTTCTTGTTGTTGTTGTTGGGAGCTCGGATCACTGGAGGAGGTGGAAGCCAAAACTTCTGTTGCTTCGCGACCACTTGAGAAGATGAGGAGGAGTGAACGGCATCTCTGATCCTCTTTTTGGAAGCTTCCATCTTGAGCTGGGCTGCCTCTTGCTTAAGTGCCATGTTATAGAATTTGTCAAACTCATCAGGCTCGAACAAGGTGAGAGCAAGTTGGAGTTCATCCTTCAGACCACCACGGAACTGATAGATCTTGCTCTTGGCATCTGGGATGTCTTGCTTGGCATAGCGGGCAAGGTTCTGGAACTTGACATTATATTGGTAGACAGTCATAGAGCCTTGCTTCAGGTTGCGGAATTGCTCACGCATACCCTCGATGACACTTGTTGGAATGTGGTGAGAGCGAATATACTTGCATAAATCATCCCAGGAGATTTCACGCCCTGCTCTGGAGTCTTTGTACTGCTGCCACTAATCAGCTGCTTGGTCCTTGAGTTGGAAGGCTGCAAACTTCACATAGTCCTCGGGCCTTACGTTGCTGCACTCAAAATGCTTCTTGATATCTGTTATCCAGTCTTCAGCATCGAGAGGGTCCACGCAGTAACTGAAAGCCTTTGGTTGATTTGCCAAGAACTGGTTGAGCGTAGCAAAGTGCTGTTGGTTGAAGAAATTGCCTTGGTTCCCCTGAGCACCCTAATTTGCTTGATTTGCTTGCATCTGCTGCATCATCTGCATAAGCATCTGGGTGTTCTGGTTCGTAGTTTGCATAATCGCTCTCCAGGCCTCAGACGGAGGAGGAGGGGAAGGAGGACGATCAGGAACCTCTTCACCCTCTGGGTTAGCATTGGGAACCCTTTTAGGAGCCATCCTGAAAGAGATGACCACTATTAGCCATTTGATTGAAAGAAGATATAAGCTGAAACAACGGCTAGGATTGCAACATAGTCTTCACAAGAATCATTCGAACAAGAGGAACGAATGAAATTCTCAGCTTAATGATAACAACAATCTTCACGAGAAGCCACTTGGAAGATAAAGGTAAATAAGAAAAACAACAAGGTGCAGATAGAACAAATACAAGATAGGAGCTTCATTCGACATTTTCATGCTGAAAGCTTATGGAACGTGTTACGAAAGGGTTTTGCAATCCCCGGATCAGCATAGCCAAGGACCCTTTAAGATGCAACTCCCGATCGGAACAGCGGCCATAAAACCACTTCACTCAATGTAGAACCCCGAACTCCATATCGTGCATTCGTTGGAAGAATGCCTACGAGCTACTAGATGAACCCACCTATTTATTTCCGAAAGTTTCCAGTTATGCAATCAGGTGTTGGGGATACAGGGGAAGCATCGCGCACTCAACTCTAATCCTACATCCAGCTGTATCCATCCTTCAACACATAACCAGTTATTTTCGGAAACCGTCTACCTCGGACCTTCGAAACGCATCTACTATACAAGCTATGGCAATACTCCCGAACTACCTCCCCAGTACTGGGTGATGTCGGGGTTATCTTGCCACTAACCGCATAGGAGAGTTTTCGATATCGGCCGTCTTAAGTATTCTAGAACTGCTGTGATATGTTTGTGACGACAACACCTCGGAGCTCAACTCCCCGGGACACTGCCACAACCCCTAATGACAGGAGGCATCGAGAACAATGTTCTCGTCACAAAGACATCGGAACAATCCAAACAATACCCGCGAGATTCCTAAAAAAAATTGGTGCAATTTTTGAGAGTAGAAGAGGCAAGAGTAATCGTCACGAGTCCTCACCAGAGTGAAAAGAGATTAGGAGGAAAAGAAATCCTACTCTCCGATATAAATATAGGACTCAAAACATTTTAAGTGTGTGCCTAGACTCAGCCGTCAACGATTCAATCAATCAGTGGGGGCTTCTAGGTCGGAGAAGACTCTGATACCAACTTGTAATGCCCAGGATGGGACTATACCTCCTACGTGTCGACGCACGACTTAAAGGTATAAGCCCATTCTGGAATGATCGCAAGTTCGGTATCTTTGCACATCTCATGTAAAAATAGGGATGAAAGGGAAAAATATAGTTGGCTTACACTCGCCACGTCACACAAGTCATTACATATCCAAACATCATTCAAATAACATCACAACCCGTCTACGGGTGAAGATCCAAATGAAAGATACCAAACATACATAAAGCCACAGGTCTGAAACACCCCTAGTAGAAACCTCTACTGATCATCGGGATAGTGCACATACTAACGGCTACGGTCCTCGTCGTACTCCCAGTACAGCTCGGTGCCGTCACTTGAATAGATCGCCTGAGTACCTGCATCTGGTGTGGTGTAGAAACTGTGAGCCACAGAGGACTCAGCAATCCTGTTCCCGGGTAACACAACTATCCAAGCCTTGGGTGTGGAACAAGGCTGAAGAAAGAATAAGAGGTTGCAGCAGCACTAGCACTAACTTACGTAAAAGAGAGCGAGAAGAGAAGTGCCTCGGACGAAAAGATGATCACGAAGTGATCCTAACTAAGCAAGTCAAACATAACCCCACCGTGTTCACTTCCCGAACCCCTTTCGGAAAATGACCGTCACGGTACTCACGCTGGTAGTGTATTCTGAACATGGTGTCAAGTTTTCTACAAACGGATATTAACAAATTCCCATCTGCCACATAACCGCGGGCACGGCTTTCGAAAGTTCATAACCCTGCAGGGGTGTTCCAACTTGGCCCATGACAAGCCCACGATCCGCGGAGTCGCAACTCCAAGGTGGGAAGGCCCGAGTATCCTCGAAATCCCGTGCTCAAGATACTCCGACTAAGGTAAGGCTAATCCAGCAAATCCTCCCGGCGTGCCGACACCCTGACAATAGCCAAGCGTATCTAGTCTCAGGCCACGACCGGATGGGTGAAGCTACGGGTTTTTACCAATCCTCGAGTTTCCTCGTGGTGGCCCAGCAGGCTCCCCGTTTCGGACCAACACTCATGTGGAGCACTGGCCCGGGGTTGTTGATTAAGAACTCGGGTTTGCAAAGCCATATGCAAATTTTAGTTATTAGGCAAATAGTACCAATGTTGGGACTTGCTGGAAAAGACTTAGCGCTAAGCGGTTTATCGAGGGGGTCCCATAACCCCAACCGTGTGAGGAATGCAAAATCAAGGAACATAACACCGGTTTATACGGTTCCTAGGGCGGCATGAGTGGAACAAATCACCAAGCAAAAGGCTTAGCCTTCCACCCATTACCAATATATAGATGATTTCATTTAAGAATTATATAGTGTGATATCCCAACAAGCTTCAACAAGAAGCAAGAATCTTCAAATCTTCTCCTGCAACTAGCAATGCTATAAGAGGGGCTGAGCGAAGCTTACTTAGTCAATCAAAGGTTTGCATAGGTAGGGTGGTTAGACAGATTCATGGTTACAATAGGAGGCTGACAGGAAAACATGGGCATCGAGGCAAAAGCTATAGAGCGAGACTTCTAGCAATAGGCAAAGATAGTAATGATATCTGGGTCAGGTCATCTTGCCTGTCGGGTCGTCGATGGGATCGTAAGAGAGCTCCTCGTTCTCAACCTCGGTAGTAACCTCGTTCTCGTACTCAGCCTCGGCTTCCGGCTCTACTCAACACAAAACACACGGGGCACGAAATCAACAAGATGCAATGCGCAAACCACTGGATGCATGGCTGATGCACTAAGGAAGCACTGCAGATGCACTTAGGATGCACAGAAAGACAACATAGGAAACACAAAGATGCAGCACAAGGAACATGACAATGTGCATCAAGCAAAATACTTCAAAACAAGTTAACAAGAGGATATTATGAATCTACATGCAAAACCACACAAGTTTCATATAGGACTTGCTCAAAACGGAGCAACGGGCTAAAAGTTACACCCGAAAAAATAAACAATGTCAAGCTGAAATTAACAGCCACATAGCAACTTCGGAGCAAGGAATATATATCCTACAACATTCAAACATCATGACAAGAAGCATGGGCATAAAGTAGACATATCCTACAGCAAACAAATCCATTGGAGCATCTCCATAGGAGGCATGGATCAATAGCAACAAGCTATAACATTTTGAACATGACAACAAAATCCTGACAGCAGTATTTTATAGCAACTTGGGAGCAAGAGTTAAATATGCTACAGCCACCCAAAAGAGCATGTGAGAGCATGAATGGATAGCCAGCAACTTATACAACAAGGAATCAACAATAGTCACCCCAAAACTATCATGTATTTGCCTAGAACAACAAGCAAACATGGCATCTGGAAATTACAGATTCCAGACTTAGTGAAATTTCACTAAGTGTTAAAACAGCAGTAATATCATGGCATGTTTGTGAGCAAGTTTAAGCCACCTCAAAGCACAACATGGCAAGTGGTTTGCACCACAGCAAAGTACACATGATGGGGAGTCCAAAACATATAAGCATGCAACAAGGGGACAACCACATCAATAGCAACGAGCTCCTCAACTAGGCATCTCGTAACAAGTTTAACAACATAACAGCCACAAGCACTATTGCAAAGGAGATAAACATGGCAAGGTGAAATCTATCATGCAAGCTAAAGCAACCAACATGTAGAGCATCTCATGATGAACATGTGGACATATCATTTGCTTCATTTGGATAAACATGTACCAAGTTATCACATTGCAAACATGGCATGAAAACAACCAATAGCAGCAGTTTATAACAAGTAGCACTCTTCCCATGAAGATTAAGACATCTAGATGACCTCAAACATGCATGGCACAATGGAACAAAACATAGTACAAGTCACCACGATCATTTTGACATATCATACACACAAAACAGACATGCACAATAAAAGATATCATCATCACAAAACTGCATCAGAAACTGAAAAACTAGGGACTTAGAAGGGAAAAACGAAGTCAACCTCAGGGGCGGTCAAAACGGGTCGGATCTGGCGGAGCGGGTCGCGGGCGGCCGGGTCGGGGTCAACGGGCGGATCGGGCTACCGGGTCAAACGGGTCCTGCCCGCTAGGGTTCGGCCCAGATCGGGCGAGGCCGATCGGATAGGGGAGATCCCTCGATCTCCCGAGGCGGCGGCGGCTTCGAGGGCTCGGGCCCGGCGGCAGGGCGCGCTGGCCGGGGCGACGGCTGGCCTGGCCGGCGGCTGGCCTGGCCGGCGAGGGGAAGGAGCGGCGGCGGCCCTGGCCCGTCGGCGGCGACACCGGAGGGGCGCGGGGCGCGGCGGCGACCGGAGGAGAGGAGGCCCGGCTTGGCGGCGCGATCTCCGGCCGGCGGAGGGCGGCGCGGCGGCGGCCCCGGCTGGAGGTAGAAGACGAAGGGCGGGCGGCGCACGGGCGAGATCTGCGGGCTCGGAAGCACGGCGCGGTGAGGTCGGAAGCACGCGCGACGAGGTCGGAAGCACGGCGCGCGAGGTCGGAAGCACCGAGCGGCAACGATGGAAGCACGGCGCGGGAACGGTGGAAGCACTGCGTGGCAGAGGTGGAAACACTAGGGTTTTGGATGCAAAATTGGAGGGGATTGGACGTTTATATAGGCACAAGGAGCTAGGGTAGTCCAAATGAGGAGAGGTTTTCGGCCACGAGATCACAATTGAACGGCCTAGATGAAGGGAAGGGTTTGAGTTGGGTTGGTGGGCTGTTGGAGGGGTGTCTTGGGCCTCAAAGAGGAGGTACTTTTAGCCCACAAGGATAACTGTTGGAGTATGAAACGAACTCCAAACGCGACGAGATTTGACAGGCGGGTTACACATAACAAAACAACAACGCACGACAAGTCTCATGCCAAACCGGAAACGTTACACGGCCAAACACAAAAGAAAGGCTCGGGGATGCCACGGGCACGTGTGAGAGCATCTGAACTCGAAACGGACAACGGGAAGGAACGAGTGGGACCGGATGCAAACGACAACACAAATGCAATGCAATGCTCATGACAACATGACCTGCATGCATGCACACACGCACACGACCAAACGACGAAAACCCGAAAAGACGAAGAACCCGGAATGGAATCGATGAAGCCAAAGATATATATTGCCAAAAGGGGAAAGTATTACATCCGGGGCATTACAATCCCCCTCTTATTCTGGCATTCTGCAGTTTAGCCCACAGATATCACCCCTTTACACAGATATCATTGCATATGTAGTGTAGATCCTTGCTTGCGAGTACTTTGGATGAGTACTCACGGTTGCTTTGCTCCCCCTTTCCCCCTCTTGTTCCTTCTTCTCGGATGATGCAACCAGATTGATGGAGTCCAGGAGCCAGAAGATCCCGAGGATGTTTCTACATGGAGTTCAGCTTCGAGGAGTTCTTAGGAGGTCCCAGGCAGGAGGCCTTGCCTTTTCGATCGTTGCTATTTTTGTGCTAGCCTTCTTAAGGCAAACTTGTTTAACTTATGTCTGTACTCAGAAATTTTTGCTTCCGCTGACTCTTGTGTTTTCGAGCTATGTATTCGAGCCCTCGAGGCCCTTGGCTTGAAATATAAAGCTTGTGTTATTTTAATTTCTGTCTAGAGTTGTGTTGTGATATCTTCCAGTGAGTCCCTGATCTTGGTCATACACATTTGCGTGCATGATTAGTGTACGATCAAATCGAGGGCGTCACACCGCAAGATTGAACCCAAAGCCAAGCACTTCTCCCATTGCAAGAACTATAGATCTAGTAGGCCAAACCAAACCGATAATTCGAAGATACTTGCAAGGATATTATGAGCACATATAAAAAGTTCAGAGAAGAACCAAATATCTTTCATTGATAACCTTGATCATAAACTCACAATTCATCGGATCTCGACAAACACACCGCAAAAAGAGATTACATCGAATAGATCTCCTCGAAGACCGAGGAGAACTTTGTATTGAGATCCGGAGAGAGAGAAGAAGCCATCTAGATACTAGCTATGGACCCGAAGGTCTGAGGTAAACTACTCACAACTCATTGTGAGGGCGATGATGATGATGATGAAGGCCTCCGTGATGGATCCCCCTCCCGGAACAGGCTCCAAGATGGGATCTCCACGGGAACAGCAGCTATGGCGGTGGAATTAGGGTTTTCTCTCTGCGTATGGAGTTTGTGGGGTATGTAGGTATATATAGGAAGAAGGGGGCACCGGCGGCCACAGGGGCTGCCCTCGAGGCAGGGGGGCGTGCCCTGGGAAGGGGGCGCCCCCCCACCCTCGAGGGTGGCCCTTCTGTCTCCTGGCTTGGCCCCGAAGTCTTTCGTGCGTGATTTCCTCCAAAAATATCTCTCGCGAAGGTTTCATTCCGTTTGGACTCCGTTTGATATTCCTTTTCTGCAAAACCCTGAAATAGGCAAAAAAACAGCAATCTAGACTGGGCCTTTGGGTTAGTAGGTTAGTCCCAAAAATGATATAAAAGTGAATGATAAATCCCATTAAACATCCAAGACTTCATAAATAATAGCATGGAACAATAAAAAATTATAGATACGTTGGAGACGTATCAAGCATCCCCAAGTTTAATTCCTGCTCGTCCTCGAGTAGGTAAATGATAAAGAAAGAATTTTTGATGTGGAATGCTAACCAATATATTTTTTCAATGTAATTCTCTTAATTGTGGCATGAATGTTCAGATCTGAAAGATTCTAGACAAAAGTCTATATTGACATAAGAAATAACAATACTTCAAGCAATACTAACAAAGCAATCATGTCTTCTCAAAATACTATGGCTAAAGAAAGTTATCCCTACAAAATCATATAGTGTTGGCTATGCTCCCTTATTATCACACTAAATATTCATATCATGCACAACTCCGATTTCAGCCAAGCATTTGTTTTCATGCTCTATCTTTTCAAACCTTTCAACTTTCACGCAATACATGAGCGTGAGCCATGGACATAGCACTATGGGTGGAATAGAGGTGGTTGTGGAGAAGACAAAAAAGAGGGAGATAGTCTCACATCGACTAGGCGTATCAACGGGCTATGGAGATGCCCATCAATAGATATCAATGTGAGTGAGTAGGGATTGCCATGCAACGGATGCACTAGAGCTAAATATGAATGAAAGCTCAACAAAGAAACTAGTGGGTGTGCATCCAACTTGCTTGCTCACGAAGACCTAGGGCATTTGAGGAAGCCCATCGTTGGAATATACAAGCCAAGTTCTATAACAAAAATTCCCACTAGTATATGAACGTGACTAAGCATGAGACTCTCTACAATGAAGAACATGGTGCTACTTTGAAGCACAAGTGTGGAAAAAGATAGTAGCAATTGTCCCTTTTTCTTTTTTCCCTTTTTTTCTTTTTTTGGGCCTTTCTTTTTTTTCTTTGGCCTTTCTTTTTTTTTCTTTTTTTTGCGGAGGGGCTTTATAGATTCAGCCTTTCCTCCCATGGGACAATGCTTTAATAATGATGATCATCACACTTTCTTTACAACACAATATTACAACTCGATACTACAACAACAAAGTATGACTCTATATGAATGCGTCCGGCGGTGTACCGGTATGTGCAATGAAACAAGAGTGACATGTATGAAAATATTATGCATTGTGGCCTTGCCACAAATACGATGTCAACTACATGATCATGCAATGGCAATATGATAATATGATGTGTGTCATATAAACAGAATGGTGGAAAGTTGCATGGCAATATATCTCGGAATGGCTATGGAAATGCCATGATACGTAGGTATGGTGGCTGTTTTGAGGAAGGATATATAGTGGGTTTATGGCACCGGCGAAAGTTGCGCGGTACAAGAGAGGCTACCAATGGTGGAAGGGTGAGAGTGCGTATAATCCATGAACTCAACATTAGTCATAATAACTCATATACTTATTGCAAAAATCTACGAGTTATCAAAACAAAGAAATCAACGCATGCCCCTAGGGGGGAGGTTGGTAGGGTTAACCATCGCGCGCCCCCAACCTCCACACAAAGGTTGACACTCTACAAATACCTCATGCTTTAACTTAGTCACATAACGGTTCACCATACGTGCATGCTACGGGAATCACTAACCTTAACACAAGTATTTCTCAATTTCATAATAACTCCACTAGCATGACTCTAATATCACTATCCTCATGTCTCAAAACAATTATCAAGCATCCAAAATGTCCTTCTATTCAATGCACTTGGTGTGAAAATTTTACTACATTGACATTGGATGTTTATCATGTGAAGACTAGTTTCTTTAGCCTAAACATTTTACCATGCTGTTTTAATAGACTCTCAAATAGATATAAGTGAAGCATGAGAGTTCAACAATTTCTACAAAATATTATCACCACCATGCTCTAAAAGATATAAGTGAAGCACTAGAGCAAAAACTATTCAACTCAAAAGATATAAGTTGTCGGTGTACTAAAGTAGGGGTACCTTAGTATCCCGACTTATGCACGGGCAGTAGCAGCACCCCGTGGCTAGGCTTGCCACGCGCCCGCCAAGACCCACTCTGGATCCTCTAGAACCATTCATGAACAAAGTATTCAAGTTAAGAAACAAGACCCCGGCAAGAGGAGCTTGCCGGGAAGGCCGCCCCAGGCTCAAGACCACCCCTATTAACTCAAGACCCTGACAAGAGGAGCTTGTCAGGAAGACCGAAGAACGGCATTTCAGAAGACTTGCCGTGGCGCATCGCGCGCCCCGGCAGGGCCCGGAGAGCGACGAGCTTCCGGGCCTGGCAAGATAGCGACCCCGACAAGGTGCTTGCCGGGGCAAGCTTATGCTGTGTACCTGCGCTCCAGCTCATCTGGCCAGGCGTCGCCCTAGGGCCCTTCCAGGAGCACGTGGCAGATAGCTGTGCAGCCTGGGGTACACGGTGGCAAGCCACGATGACGAGGCTACCGTCGTGGCGAACGGAGACGCCCGGACGGACGCTTTTTACACTGTTTGGGGGCGACGGCGACGGGCATTCAATGCCCTTGTCCCCCACCGTCAGGGTTAGGTATAGACCACTGTTCATGCACTGTTACAACTACCACCAATTTTACGCTTTTACCCTCATCTACGTTGACACCTATCGGTGACCCCTTTGAGCTATAAAAGGAGGCCCATGCACAACGTAGAGGGGGTTCCGAAACTTGATCACTCCCACGCTCGGTGTAGCTAGTACTGTAGATCTTCTTGCTCCCGAGCTCAAGAACTCAATACAACCAAGGCAGGAGTAGGGTTTTACGCATCCGTGCGGCCCGAACCTGGGTAAACTGCCCGCGTGTGCTCCTCGATCTGCTCTTTGCGCTCCCTCCGCTCCCTTGCCGTACCGAAAAGGGGCTCCGGTCCCATAGGTGTTCGTGGGTTGTTAGTTTCCCTGACATCTTTGGCGTAGGCCTGGTTAGAGGTGTACTTCATCCCACATGGTTGGCCAATCCAGTTGTCGTGCGCAAGGCTAATGGGAAGTGGAGACTTTGTATAGACTTCACTGATGTGAATAAAGCTTGTCCCAAGGATCCAGTTCCCTTGCCGCGCATTGACCAGATCGTTGACTCCACGGCTGGATGTGAGTTGCTTTCGTTTCTTGATGCATACTCCGGGTACCACCAGATATTCATGGCTGAGGAAGATGAAGAGAAAACTGCATTCATTACTCCATGTGGCACTTACTGCTTCATACGCATGCCCTTTGGACTGAAGAATGCGGGCTCAACATTTGCAAGGGTGGTCCACACTGCTTTTGAGCCACAGATACACAGGAATGTAGAAGCCTACATGGATGACATAGTGGTCAAGAGCAAGAGCAAGGATACCCTGATCCAAGACCTAGAAGAAACTTTTGTGAAACTGCGCAAGGTACAACTCAAGCTGAACCCCGAGAAGTGCGTCTTCGGAGTCCCCTCCGGCAAGCTTCTCGGGTTCTTTGTGTCCCAGAGGGGGATTGAAGCCAACCCCGACAAGATCAAAGCCATCGAGCAGATCGAAGCTTCGAAGCGCGTCAAGGATGTACGGAGGCTCGCTGGTTGCGTGGCCGCCCTCAGCAGGTTCATTTCAAAGTCTGCAGAACGCGCCCTGCCATTTTTCAAAATCTTGAAAAAGGCAGGTCCAATGAAATGGACTCCGGAAGCGGAGGCTGCGTTGCGGGACTTGAAAAGATACCTGTCCTCCACTCCAATACTTGTCGCACCTAGGCCGCAAGAGAAGTTGCTGCTGTACTTAGCAGCAACCAATCAAGTGGTTAGTGCTGCATTGGTAGCGGAGAGGGAGACAGATGAGGAGCCCACGGCCCCGGCAAGCACATCCAGCGACAAGCAGGGGGCTTCCCCGACAAGCTCTGGCCCCGACAAGGACGAGTCTACGCAGATACAAGGAGAAGTGGGAAAGAAGATGGTGCAGCGCCCAGTCTATTTTGTCAGCTCCCTCTTGCAGGGGGCTAGGTCAAGGTACTCTGGGGTGCAGAAGTTGCTTTTCGGCCTCCTCATGGCCTCGAGAAAGTTGCGCCAGTACTTCCAAGCACACGAGATAACAGTGGTCACTCGCTTTCCGTTAAAGAGGATATTGCAAAATCCAGAAGCAACAGGTAGGATTGTCGAGTGGGCGCTGGAGCTGTCAAGCTTTGGTCTTAAGTTTGAAAGCACTTCAACTATCCAGAGCAGAGATTTGGCAGAGTTTATAGCAGAATGGACACCAACACCAGACGAAGAAGTCCCAGAGACAAACATCCCCGTCAAAGAAGCAAGCAAGGAATGGATAATGTACTTCGATGGTGCCTTCTCGCTGCAAGGCGCCGGTGCTGGTGTGTTACTCGTAGCACCCACCGGGGAGCACCTCAAGTACGTCGTCCAAATGCACTTTCCCAAGGAACAAGCAACAAACAATACTGCAGTGTATGAAGGCTTGCTTGCCGGCCTCAGGATTGCGGCTGAACTTGGGATCAAGAAGCTGATTGTGCGGGGAGATTCACAGTTGGTGGTCCGACAAGTAAACAAGAGCTACCAGAGCCCTTTGATGGAAGCATATGTCGATGAAGTGAGGAAGCTTGAAGAACACTTTGAGGGCCTGCAGATGGAGCACGTTCCAAGAGCTCAAAATGATATCGCAGATGGCCTCTCAAAGTGTGCTGCAACAAAGTTACCTGTGGAACCAGGGATCTTTGTACTCAAGCTGACTCAACCATCCGTTACACCATCAATCGGGCAGAGCAAGAAGAGAAAGTTGGTCTCCGGCGATTACTTGCCGGCGGATCTTCCTGAAACCACCGCCAAGGTCCCCAAGATCAACGACCAAATTGCTGAGGAACAGTCTGCTCCTGCGGACCCTAGGGTTCGTACAGTTGAAGCAGGCGTTTCCGACAAGTCTTTCCCAGGCAGGCTTGCCGGGGAACGCTCAGCTCCGACAGAGCCGCAGGTTCTTGTCGTGGAAGCTGACGTTCCCGCAGAAGCACTGATGCCTTTAGTCCTTGTTGTTGAACCTCAGGCTCCAGCATGGGCACAGCAAATCGTCCGTTTTCTTCAAACCGGAGAACGTCCCGAAGAACCAGAAGAGATAGAGAGAATAACCAGGCAGTCAAGTATGTACCAGTTCATCGGCAACGAACTGTACATAAGAAGACTCAATGGTGTCAGGTTGAAGTGCATTTCCCGGGAAGATGGACAGAAGCTGTTGGCAGAAATACACGGAGGCATATGTGGCCACCACATTGGCGCAAGGGCACTTGCCGGGAAGGCGTTCCGGCAAGGTTTCTTTTGGCCAGAAGCCCTCCAAGATGCAACTGCACAAGTAATCAAGTGTGAAGCGTGCCAGTTCCATGCCAAGCAAATACACCAGCCAGCTCAAGCTCTCCAGACGATCCCTTTGTCCTGGCCCTTTTCGGTCTGGGGTCTCGACATCCTCGGCCCCTTTCCCCGCGCTGTCGGGGGCTTTGAGTACTTGTACGTTGCTATCGACAAGTTCACAAAGTGGCCGGAAGTGGAACCAGTGAGGAAGGTGACCGCGCAGTCAGCAGTCAAGTTCTCAGATCAATTGTTTGCCGTTTCGGAATCCCCAACAGGATCATCACCGACAACGGCACACAGTTTACAAGTCGCACCTTCATGCAGTACGTCCAAGACCTTGGCGCTAAGGTCTGTTTCGCTTCTGTTGCTCACCCGAGGAGCAATGGTCAAGCGAAGAGGGCAAATGCTGAAGTGCTGCGCGGGCTCAAGACAAGAACTTTCGACAGGCTGCACAAGTGCGGAAGAAACTGGATCGAGGAGTTGCCGGTGGATCTTTGGTCAATCAGAACGACACCAAATCGAGCCACCGGGCAGACACCCTTTGCTCTTGTCTATGGAGCGGAGGCAGTTCTCCCCACGGAACTCGTGTACGGGTCTCCTCGAGTGCTCGCTTACGACGAGCTCGAGCAAGAGCAACTGCGGCAAGATGATGCATTGCTCCTCGAGGAGGACCGTCTCCAGGCTGTTGTACGAGCTGCTCGATACTAGCAAGCCTTGCGTCGCTATCATAGCTGCAAGGTCAAGGCCAGGAGTCTCGAGGAAGGCGACCTTGTTCTTCGGCGCGTTCAGTCCGCCAAGAATTCCAACAAGTTGACGCCGAAGTGGGAAGGCCCTTATCAGGTGAGACAAGTCACAAGGCCCGGCGCTGTCCGCCTTGAGACCAAAGAAGGCTTACCGGTGAGCAACTCCTGGAACATAGAGCATCTTCGTAAGTTTCACCCATAAGGCGCGGTTGCCGTGATCCGCTCCGGCAACCACCTTTTGTACAAGTCTTGCCGTTGTTGCATGTAAACCTTTGTACAAAGCCGGGCGCAGACCCTGTGCATCAGTAAAACCTTTTGTGCTTCGCACAGCTTGTCATTTCATGCATCCTTGTTTTCTTGCATGTGTTACCTGACACTTTGTGCAGCACACACCCCCGGTAAGCAGTAATAAGCCGCAAGGCTCCATGCATGTGTTTCCTCCCTTCTTTTTATTTTCTCAAGCAGAAGAAGAGTTCCTCGCGCACAAGTTTGCCGGGGGGAAGGAGACAGTGGTATGGACCAAGTGCTGTTCAAGAAAGGAAAGCCTTGTTGGGAAGCAAACAAACTTACAAAAGCTAAGTTGCCAAAGTTTGAGCATTCAAAATTTTAAATTCTTAGTTATCTTCCTTGAACGATCACACTTTGTATGGAAAACCTGTGCGCGGAGGAACCTACCCGTGGCTAGCCGCGCCCTTACTTTGTTTCGAGCACACTCAACGGCTTAAGTGAGCTGCGACAAGTGTCGCGCCCTTACTTCGTTTTTGAGTTCGCTCAACAATCTAAGTGTGCTGCGACTAGCTGCGGCAAGGTTTCTTGCCGGTAGAGGGCATTGCCGGCAGGCTGCTGAAGTTCCGCACTCGGCGCTCGCGGCAAGGGTCCCTTTGCCGGCAAGTTCCCTAAAAGCGTAGGGTGAGGAACATGCAAAGTAAAGGGATCGAGCAAGGGAGATAATACTGCATTGACTACCCAAAATAAAGTCATATTACAAGAAGGCTTGTCGCTGTTCTAACAAACTGCTGTCTATGACCTAATTGGCAGCGACAAGGGAAGCGGAAGGAAAAATACCTAGTCTGCACGGTCGCCGTCAACCCTCTTGATCTTGCCCACCTTGGCCACGGTGTGGGCGACGCGAGCCTTCAACGCCTCCTGGTCAGCTTCGGGCGGCAGGGTCCGGAGGACGTTGTCGAGGTTGATCCCGGGGTTGCGGTAGACGATCTTCGACAACACTCGCTCCATGGTACCCGTGCAGAGCCTACGCGCCTCGTTCGCCAGCTGCAAGGGGAGCCTTTCCCGTAGCTGCGCGAGGGCAGGCGCCACTCCTCTGAAGAACAGGCTCAGCTTGGCGCTGTGGGGGAGGTTCTCGTCGGGAGAGTACACGAGATGCTCCGTCCCCAACGCCACCATCTCCTTGTCAATGTTGGCGGCGGCAGCGACGAGCCCCTCGGTCCACTGCTCCACCGTCTCCTTGAAGTTATTTTGCGAGACGGCGGCGCTGTCCAGCAATGCCCTCTCGGCGCGGAGATCCTCCTTCAGCTTCGTTTCACGGTTCCGGGCGGTGTCAAGTGAGTCAGTGAGGGTGGAAACCTTCAGCTCCAAATCTGCAATGGAGTCCTTGGCGTCGTTGAGCTCCTTGCCCTTCTCGGAGAGACGGACTTGCAGCTCCGAATTGGTGTGGGCGTCCTTCTCCCGCGCCAAGTTGAGCGCGGCAACCCTCTCCTCGCTCGTCTTCAAGCTCGTCTCCAACTGCGCCACCCTCACCTCTAGGTCCCTCTTGGCGGTCTCTGCGGCAGCAGCGGCATTCCTAGCCTCCTGCAGAGCCCCGCCAATGGACTGCTCGCGCGCGGTAAGGTCGTCCTCGTGGCTATCGAGGTCGACCTTCCGCTGGTTCAGCGCTCCTTCCCGCCGAGCCAGATCCTCGGCGGCTAGTCGTTGCTGCTCCTCGACCTCAGCCTTCTCGAGGACGAACGCCTGGTGTGCCTCGGCGAGCTCCTCCCTCTCCTCCGCCAAGTTCCAGAGGGCCGCTTGGTTGGCGGCGCGGAGCTCCACGGCGCGTTTCTCCAAGTCAGCACCAGCCTTGGCAGCCAGAGCCTCTCGGGACTCCAGCTTGGCCTGCCTGGCCCGGTACAAGGCCAGGAGCCGGCGTAGGAGTTGCTCCTCTTCGGGCTCGTTGCTGCTGCCGGGCGCGTCGACAAGCCTCAACCCGGCGGAGGCGAGGACTTCTCCGTCGAAGCTCTCCCCCTCCGCGGGTGCCCTCGATGAGGACGCCCACGGGACTTGGATGAAGACCCCGTTGGCGGCCTCCAGATAAACGCCCGACCCAGCCGCGGGGGCGGAGGGGTCGGCGGCCGGCGCAGCGTCCGGCGCTCCTGCGGCCTCAGGGCAAGCAGTACGGTCGCCGGTCCCTTCCCCAGCTGCCGCGTCAGCGGCCGGGGCAGTCTCCTCGGCGGCTGGCTCGTCGGCGCCGGCCATTCCTTCAGCGGTGGTGGCGTCGCCAGCACCGCCGCGCACGTCCTCCTCGGAGATGGCCTCTGTCTCCATCGGCTCTGGGGCGGGCGGATCTAACAGAAGAAAAAGAAAAGAAAGAATTGTCAAGCAAATATCCAAAAAAAGAAGAATTCAAGAGAAGGAAAGTACAAGGGTTACCTGCGCGGGCCTCGTCCTCTACAAGGATCCTTGCCGGGGAGTCCTCCCTTGGCGGCGTAGTAGTGGCCCCCGCCGGCGGAGGGCCGCTGGCGCCTTCCCTTGGCGGGGTGTCCACCCTTGTCGGGGTGCTCGCCCTTGGCGGGGTACTCGCCCTTGGCGGAGTACCCGTCCTTAGCGGAGCGCTCTCCCTCGCCGGGGAGCCCCTCCTTGGCGGGGAAGGTGGGACAAGCGGCTCGTCGGGAGCAACCTCTTGACGCTCCTGCCGCTGCGGCTCCACTTCTGCACAAGACAACAAGACATTAGTAAGGATAATAACCTCAAGCGCGCCCGTCAAGCAGAAAAGTGAGCACAAGACTTACGCTGGGGGCTGCGCTGGGGGCTGCTCTCCGGAGCAGCAGGCTGGTCCGGCAAGCTTGTCGCTGGCGCATCCCCCGCCGCTGCGACAGGCTCGTCGTCCTCGAGATCAACCACCGGGATCTTGGCCCTCTTCGCCATCCTTTGGGTCAGGGTCCTGGAAGCCAAACGAGATCAGAATCAAGACAAGAGCAACAAAAATCAAAGGAAATAAAAGTTGCAAATGCTTACTCTTCCTCCTCCTCGTCGGAGCTAAGGGCGGAGAAGTCGAAATCCGCCTCGCGCGTCCCGGCGCGAGGAGCCGGAGGAGTAGGCTCCCTCGGGCGCTTGGCGGGCTCCGGAGCCGTGGGTTGGGAAGACCCCGCTCCGGTCGTCCCCGAAGATCGAGGGGCGGAAGGAGCGCCAGAGCCAGTTCGGGAAGATCCCCCTCCGCTTGCCGCTGAGGCACGGGGCGCCTCCTTGACGACCTTGCTCGTCATAGTGGCACGCGTCGAGCGACGCCGCGGCTGCTGTCGGGGCGCCGGCTGCCTCGCCGTCTCGGTGGTCTTGCGGAGGCGCTTCTTTTGCTGTGGCGGAGGACTTGGCGGTGGCGGAGAGTTCTCCGAGGATGAGGAGGCGTCGTCGAGGTTCAGTGACCCGCCCGAATCCTCGTCGGAATCGTCCGATCCTGCGTCCTCCTCGGCGGGCTCGCTGGACTCAGTGCCCTGCCCGGCAGCCTCGCTCGTCCCAGCAGGCTGCCCGGCAGGCCTCAGCAGTTTGAGGAGTTCTTCCTCCTCGGCTCGGCTCACTGCGTCCGCTGCTTCCGCTTCATCCACGGTGTACCCAAACTCACCCGCGGCCGCGGCTGCGGCGGCCTCCTCCATCCTGTTGGCTATATATGCCACATCCCGGTCGGTGGTCGCGCGGGTGAGTCCTTTCTTCTCTTCGGGGTTGCGCGGCCGTTCAACCAGATTGTCGAAGAAAGTCTGCACGGTCTCTTCTAAAGGCATCAGCCAAGTAGGATCAACCCCGTGGGAGTCGCACTGAGGCATTGCCGCACGGATGGCGCTAAGGGCAGAGTTGTTGCATAATGGAACTACCCCGTTCGACGGGGTGAACCACTCCGGGTGCTTGGGGTCATGCTTGAACAGCTCCCGGATTATCCCCTTTAGCTCCAAGACAGTGAAGTTGTAGTTTAGGCCGGGGCGCAGCCTCATGCGGTCTGCCGCGTTGCCGAACTCCCAAGCAGGCCTCTTCCTTTCCTGCAGGGGAGCAATGCGGCGGTGGAGGAAATCAGCCCCGACCTCACCTACAGTAAGGTTGGCTGCCCGGAGACGAAGGATCCTAGTAAGAGCAATCTTCAACTTCTCATCCTCCGGGGCCAAGTCACTCCAATCCTTGCCGCGCACTATTGCAGTCCGGCGCGGCGAGGTGAATTGCTGGGGTTCCTCTTCCATAACCCAGCACCAATCAGCCCTCCACTCTTCCCACTTGCCGCGGAGCTCCCCAGTCAAGTATGCCTCCTTCTTGTTGAGCCTGAAGATCCAGGAAATGCCACCGGAGAGTGGGGAACCGGACTCTACTCTAGGTGTGAAGAAGTGGCGGAAGAGAGCTACGTTGGGGTGGACCCCGACAAAGTTTTCGGACAGATGTGCGAAAACGGCCATAGTGAGGACGGCATTCGGGGTGAAATCGAGAAGATGGAATCCGTACGTGTTCATCACATCGCAGAAAAACTCAGAGTACGAAGGACAAAGACCACAGTGGAAGAACAGAGCGAAGTAGTAGTAACCTCCCGGATACATATCGCAGGCTTCGGCGGGGAGGACTCTGGTGCGCGGGTGAGCCTTCGTCTCCCTCGCCCAGAACAAGTAATACTTGTCCCTCAGCTCCCTCGCGCCGAGCCTCGGCGGGAAGACCACCATCCTCTTCCGCATGGCTGCCAGCTTCGCCGCCTTGTCGGACTTCTCGCTCTTCGCCTTGCTGCTCTTCGGGGCCATGGCGGGGACGGCGAGAGGGGTCGGCGGCACCGGGGAGACTGGCGGCGGTGGAAGAAGGATGGAGCTCGGCTCTCTGTCGACCTTTGGGGAGGCGGAGAGCGGCGGGGGTTTCTGGAGATTGAAGACGCAATGAAGCAATGGGGGGAAACTGCCCCTGCTTCCTCTGCTTTTAAGGGGGAAGTGGGGGACGTTCCGCATTTTCCCTTAAAGAAACAGGCCACGATCTCTCCCACGACGCCGCAATCGACGTGTGCCGTTAGGGAGGGATGCGGCGGATACGGAGAGGGTTGCGGCGTGCCGTGGGCCGCGTGTGCCCGTGCACTGTTTTGGGCCTGGCCCAACAGCGCTCGGCACCGTGTGTGGCCCAGGCCCGGGGGCTCCTGTCGGTGTACTAAAGTAGGGGTACCTTAGTATCCCGACTTGTGCACGGGCAGTAGCAGCACCCCGTGGCTAGGCCTGCCACGCGCCCACCAAGACCCACTCTGGATCCTCTAGAACCATTCAAGAACAAAGTATTCAAGTTAAGAAACAAGACCCCGGCAAGAGGAGCTTGCCGGGAAGGCCGCCCCAGGCTCAAGACCACCCCTATTAACTCAAGACCCTGACAAGAGGAGCTTGTCAGGAAGACCGAAGAACGGCATTTCAGAAGACTTGCCGTGGCGCATCGCGCGCCCCGGCAGGGCCCGAAGAGCGACGAGCTTCCGGGCCTGGCAAGATAGCGACCCCGGCAAGGTGCTTGCCGGGGCAAGCTTACGCTGTGTACCTGCGCTCCAGCTCATCTGGCCACGCGTCGCCCTGGGGCCCTTCCAGGAGCACGTGGCAGATAGCTGTGCAGCCTGGGTACACGGTGGCAAGCCACGATGACGAGGCTACCGTCGTGGCGAACGGAGACGCCCGGACGGACGCTTTTTACACTGTTTGGGGGCGATGGCGACGGGCATTCAATGCCCTTGTCCCCCACCGTCAGGGTTAGGTATAGACCACTGTTCATGCACTGTTACAACTACCACCAATTTTACGCTTTTACCCTCATCTACGTTGACACCTGTCGGTGACCCCTTTGAGCTATAAAAGGAGGCCCATGCACAACGTAGAGGGGGTTCCGAAACTTGATCACTCCCATGCTCGGTGTAGCTAGTACTGTAGATCTTCTTGCTCCCGAGCTCAAGAACTCAATACAACCAAGGCAGGAGTAGGGTTTTACGCATCCGTGCGGCCCGAACCTGGGTAAACTGCCCGCGTGTGCTACTCGATCTGCTCTTTGCGCTCCCTCCGCTCCCTTGCCGTACCGAAAAGGGGCTCCGGTCCCATAGGTGTTCGTGGGTTGTCAGTTTCCCCGACATAAGTGAAGCACATAGAGTGTTCTAACTATTTCTAGGCCATATTTAACTCTCTCAAATAGGTGTGTCCAGCAAGGATGATTGTGGCAAACTAACAAGCAAAGACTCAAATTATACAATACCCTCCAAGCAAAACACATAGCATGTTGTGAATAAAAATATAGCTCCAAGTATAGTTACCGATGGATGAAGACGAAAGAGGGGATGCATTCCCGGGGCATCCCCAAGCTTAGGCTTTTGGATTATCTTGAATTTACTTGGGGTGCCATGGGAATCCTCAAGCTTAGGCCTTTGCTACTCCTTGTTCCATAGTCCATCAAAGCAATACTCAAAACTTGAAAACTTGACAACACAAAACTTAGACAAAAATTCTCGTGAGCTCCGTTAGTAAGAGATAGCAAACCACCACTCAAAGGTACAGCAAGGAATTCATTCTTTGTTTATATTGATGTTAAACCTACTGTACTCCAAGTTCTATATGGTTCATATCCTCCAATATTACTCATAGATGCATCGGAATAAGCAAACAACACACGAAAAACAGAATCTGTCAAAAACAGAACAGTCTGTAGTAATCTGCTGGGTTCGCCTACTTCTGGAACTCCAAAAAATTAAAACTAAATTGTTAAATTTGATAAATTTTTCTAACAATCAGCAGCAAAAAGAATCAACTAGAAAGGATGCTCCAGTAAAATCTGAAGACTACTTTAGCCAGCGCTAACGATTCTGTTTTTCACAGCAAGATCAAATAAACTTCACACAAGTCTTACCAAAGGTTCTACTTGGCACAAACACTAAACAAAACATAAAAACACATCTAATCAGAGTCTAGATGCAATATTTATTCCCTAACAGCAACAAAAACAAAAAAACAAAAAATTGGGTTGCCTCCGAACAAGCGCTATCGTTTTATGCCCCTAGCTAGGCACGACAATTCAATGATGCTCACACGAAAGACAAGAATTGAAGCACAATGAGAGCATAAAAAAACATGTGACAAACACATCTAAGTCTAACATACTTCCTATGCATAGGCATCTTATAGGAAAACAAATTACCAAGACAAGCAAGATCTAGCATATGCAAGGAAGGAGAAAGAAACAATAGCAATATCAACATAACGAGAGGTAATTTAGTAACATGAAAATTTCTACAACCATATTTCCCTCTCTCATAATAATTGCATGTGGGATCATGATCAAGTTAAACAAAATAGTTATCACATAACATATTCTCAACACGATCCACATGCATGCAAAGTTGACACTCTTCCAAAATAGTGGGATTAACATTAAGTAAAGTCATGACCTCTCCAAACCCACTTTTATCAAAAGTTTCATAAGATTGAACATTCTCCAAGTATGTGGGATCTAAAGTTGACACTCTTCCAAACCCACTTTAAATATTAATGCAAACATTATTATCAATCTTATATTCATCATGGGGATTAAATAAATTTTCAAGATCATAAGAAGAATCACCCAATCATGATCATTGCAACAAGTAGTGGACATAGCAATACTAGCATCCCCAAGCTTAGGGTTTTGCATATCATTAACATAATTGTCATTAATTGAATTTACAGTAACATCACTGCAATCATGCTTTTTATTTAACAAGCTATCATGAATCACTTTTTCTTTTAACAATTCCGCACAATTTTCAGATTCATAAATTTCGAGCAAAACCTCATAAAGATAATCTAGTGCACGCAGCTCACTAGCAATAGGTTCAACATAATGGGATCTCTTAAAGATATTAGCAAGTGGATGAGGATCCATACTTTAGCAAGCGAAGATGCAAGCTAATTGAGGACACATAGCACACAAGCAAACAAGAGGCAAGCGGATGGTATACACACGGCATAAGAAGGGCAAATAAAACGGCAAGGGTGAAGTGGGGGAGAGGAAAACGGGAGGCAAATAAATGTAATGCGAAGGATAAGGGTTTATGATAGGTACTTAGTATATGACTTTTGCGTAAGCCTCCCCGGCAACGGCGCCAGAAATTCTTCTTGCTACCTCTTGAGCTTGTGTTGTATTCCCTCGAAGAGGAAAGGGAGATGCAGCACAGTAGCGTAAGTATTTCCCTCAGTTTTTGAGAACCAAGGTATCAATCCAATAGGAGACCACGCGCCAGTCCCTCGCACCTGCACAAACAAATAAGAACTTCGCAGCCAACGCGATAAGGGGTTGTCAATCCCTTTACGGTCAGTTACGATAGTGAGATCTGATAGAGATGATAATTATATTTTTGGTATTTTTGGTATAGAAACAGAAAGTAAAGAATGCAAATAAACAACGGCAACAGAAATTGATGGGAAAGTAATATGATAAAGATAGACCCGGGGTCCATAGTTTTCTCTAGTGGCTTCTCTCATGATAGCGGTATTCTACGGCGGGTAAACAAATTACTGTCGAGCAATTGATAGAAAAGTGAATAGATTTTCTAGGCATGATCATTGTATATAGGCATCACGTCCTAGACAAGTAGACCGAAACGATTCTACATCTACTACTATTACTCCACACATCGGCCGCTATCCAGCATGCATCTAGTGTATTGAGTTCATACGAACAGACTACCGCCTTAAGCAAGATGACATGATGTAGAGGGATAAACTCAAGCAATATGATGAAAACCCCATCTTTTTATCCTCGATGGCAACAATACAATACGTGCCTTTCTGCCCCTACTGTCACTGGGAAAGGACACCGCAAGATTGAACCCAAAGCCAAGCACTTCTCCCATTGCAAGAACTATAGATCTAGTAGGCCAAACCAAACTGATAATTCGAAGAGACTTGCAAGGATATTATGAGCACACATAAAAAGTTTAGAGAAGAACCAAATATCTTTCATAGATAACCTTGATCATAAATTCACAATTCATCGGATCTCGACAAACACACCGCAAAAAGAGATTACGTCGAATAGATCTCCTCGAAGACCGAGGAGAACTTTGTATTGTGATCCAGAAAGAGAGAATAAGCCATCTAGATCCTAGCTATGGACCCGAAGGTCTGAGGTAAACTACTCACAACTCATGGTGAGGGCGATGATGATGATGATGAAGGCCTCCGTGATGGATCCCCCTCCCGGAACAGGCTCCAAGATGGGATCTCCACGGAACAGCAACTACGGTGGTGGAATTAGGGTTTTCTCTCTGCGTATGGAGTTTGTAGGGTACGTAGGTATATATAGGAAGAAGGGGGGCACCGGGGGCCACAGGGGCTGCCCTCGAGGCAGGGGGCTCGCCCTGGGAAGGGGGCGCACCCCCCACCCTTGAGGGTGGCCCTTCTGTCTCCTGGCTTGGCCCCGAAGTCTTTCGTGCGTGATTTCCTCCAAAAATATCTCTCGCGAAGGTTTCATTCCGTTTGGACTCCGTTTGATATATTTTTTCTTCAAAACCCTGAAATAGGCAAAAAAACAGCAATCTGGACTGGGCCTTTTGTTGGAAATATGCCCTAGAGGCAATAATAAAAGAGTTATTATTATATTTCCTTGTTCATGATAATCATTTATTATCCATGCTATAATTGTATTGATTGGAAACTCAAATACATGTGTGGATAAATAGACAGACTTTGTGTCCCTAGTGAGCCTCTACAGGACTAGCTCGTTGATCAAAGATGACCGCGGTTTCCAGGTCATAGACATGAGTTGTCATTTGATAACGGGATCACATCATTAGGAGAATGATGTGATGGACGAGACCCAAACGTTAAACATAGCTTTTGATCGTGTCAGTTATCGCTATAGTTTTCTGCATGTCAAGTATAAGTTCCTATGACCATGAGATCATGTAACTCACTGACACCGTAGGAGTGCTTTGTGTGTGCCAAACGTCGCAACGTAACTGGGTGACTATAAAGGTACTCTACAGGTATCTCCGAGGGTGTCTGTTGAGTTGACATGGATCGAGACTGGGATTTGTCACTCCGTGTGACGGAGAAGTATCTCCGGGCCCACTCGGTAATACGTCATCTCAATGAGCTCAAAGTGACTAAGTAGTTGGTCACGGGATTATGTATTACGGTAACGAGTAAAGAGACTTGCCGGTAACGAGATTGAACTAGGTATAGAGATACCGACGATCGAATCTCGGGCAAGTAACATACCGACGAGACAAAGGGAACTGTATACGGGATTGCCTGAATCCTTGACATCGTGGTTCATCCGATGAGATCATCGAGAAACATGTGGGAACCAATATGGGTATCCAGATCCCGCTATTGGTTATTGACCTGGGAGTGTCTCGGTCATGTCTACATGGTTTCCGAACCCGCAGGGTCTACACACTTAAGGTTCGGTGACGCTAGGGTTGTTAGTGAGAACAGTGCATGGTTACCGAAGGTTGTTCGGAGTCCCGGATGAGATCCCGGACGTGACGAGGGCCTCCGGAATAGTCCGGAGACGAAGATTGATATGTAGGATGAAATGTTTCGGAGTCCGGAAGTGTTCCGGGGAGCATCGGGAAATCGGCGGATTACCGAAAAGGGTTTCGGGGGTCCCGGAAGTGGTTCTGGGCCTAATGGGCCACAAGGGGGGACACCACAGCCCTCATAGGGCTGTGCGCCCCCCCCTGGGCCCTCTCCTCATGCGGCTAAGGGGGCTGGACCCCCTAGGGCAGCCGCACCCCTTGGAGTGGGGGGCAAGGCACCTAGGGGGGGAAACCCTAGGGCCAGGCGCAGCCCTTGGCCGCCGCCCCCCCTCTGCCCTGGCCGCCGGCCCCCCTAGGGGAAACCCTAGGGCGCCCCCTCTCCTCCTTCCCCCTATATATAGAGAGGTAGAGGGAGGGCAGCCAACACACGTTTGTGCCTCGGTGCTGCCCTCCCTCTCCCATAACATCTTCTTCTCCCGCGGTGCTTAGGCGAAGCCCTGCTGGAATCCTTCTCCACCATCACCACCACGCCGTCGTGCTGCCGGTCTCTCCATCAACCTCTCCTCCACCCCTTGCTGGATCAAGAAGGAGGAGACGTCCCCGAGCCGTACGTGTGAAGAACGCGGAGGCACCGTTGCTTCGGTGCTAGGATCTTCGGCGATCTGAATCGCGGCGAGTACGACTCCATCAACCGCGTTCTTAACGCTTCCGCTTAGCGATCTACAAGGGTATGTGGATCCTACTCTCCCCTCGTAGTTGCATCTCCTAGATTGATCTTGGTGAACGTAGAGAGAATTTTTTGTTTTCCATGCAACGTTCCCCAACAGTGGCATCATGAGCTAGGATCTTGCGTAGATGCTTTCTCGAGTAGAACACAAAAGGGTTTGTGGCGTTGATGTTTAAATTGCTGCCCTCCTTAGTCTTTCTTGATTCAGCGGTATTATGGGATGAAGCGGCCCGGACCAACTTTACATGTCCACGTACATGAGACCGGTTCCATCGACAGACATGTGACTTTTGTTGCATAAGATGGCTGGCGGGTGTCTGTCTCTCCTATCTTAGTTGAATCGGTATAGAACAAGGCGGTCCTTGTAGAAGGTTAAATAGCAACTTGAATATCACCGTTGTGGTTTTGCGTAGGTAAGAAGCGTTCTTGCTAGATACCCATAGCAGCCACGTAAAACATGCAACAACAAATTAGAGGACGTCTAACTTGTTTTTGCAGGGTATGTATGTGATATGATATGGCCAATGACATGATGAGATATATTTGATGTATGAGATGATCATGTTGTAATAGTTAATATCGACTTGCATGTCGATGCATACGGCAACCGGCAGGAGCCATAGGGTTGTCTTTAATTTTTGTATGACCTGCGTGTCAATCATTAAGCGCTTTGTAATGCTTTACTTTATCGCTAAACGGTAGCAATAGTAGTGAGAGCATGGTGGGCGCCGACAACCCCGATGGCGACACGATGATGGAGATCATGATGATGGAGATCATGGTGTGGCGCCGGTGACGATGGAGATCATGCCGGTGCTTTGGAGATGGAGATCAAAAGCACGAGTTGATGGCCATATCATGTCACTTATGATTTGCATGTGATGTTAATCCTTTTATGCATCTTATTTTGCTTAGGACGACGGTAGCATTATAAGATGATCCTTCACTAAAATTTCAAGATAAAATTGTGTTTCCCCCGAGTGTGCGCCGTTGCGAAGGTTCGTCGTTTCGAAGCACCACGTGATGATCGGGTGTGATAGACTCTACGTTCGCATACAACGGGTGCAAGCCAGTTTTGCACATGCAGAACACTCGGGTTAGACTTGACGAGCCTAGCATGTACAGACATGGCCTCGGAACACGGAGGACAGAAAGGTCGAGCATGAGTCATATAGTAGATATGATCAACATGTTGATGTTCACCATTGACACCACCTCATCTCACGTGATGATCGGACTTGGGTTGGTGAATTTGGATCATGTCACGCTCGAATGACCGGAGGGATGTCAATTTGAGTGGGAGTTATAAATAATTTGATTAGATAATAACTCACTTATCATGAACAATAGTCTAAAATGTCTTTGCAAATTTTTGGTTGTAGATGGCTCGCGCAGTAGCTCCCCTGAATTTTAATGCGTTCCTAGAGAAAGCTAAACTGAAAGATGACGGGAGCAACTTTGTGGACTGGCTCCGCAATCTGAGGATCATCCTCACAGCTGCCCAAAAGGTTTATGTCCTAAATGCACCGCTAGGTGAACCCCCGGCTCCTACAGCCCCTGCAGACGTTTTGAACGTCTGGCAGACACGTTCGGATG
The DNA here is from genome assembly GCA_902687465.1 of Secale cereale. Classification (NCBI taxonomy): domain Eukaryota; kingdom Viridiplantae; phylum Streptophyta; class Magnoliopsida; order Poales; family Poaceae; genus Secale; species Secale cereale. The sequence goes on along the minus strand of LR738709.1, from coordinate 634,979,329 downwards.
ACTATTCGATAGTGCAGTGTGCCATGTTGTACGGCTTGGAAGGAGGACTTCAAAGGCGTTTTGAACGTCATGGTGCATATGAGATGTACCAGGAGTTGAAGTTCATCTTTGAGAAGAATGCTAAGATCGAGAGGTATGAGACCACCGATAAATTCTTCGCTTGCAAGATGGAGGAGAATTCGTCTGTCAGTGAGCACTTACTGAAGATGTCTGGGTACTATACCCGCATAGCTGATCTGGGACTTGTGTTCCCGGATGAGGCTATCATTGACAGAATTCTCCAGTCACTCCCTCCAAGCTACAAGAGCTTCGTGCAGCAGTATAACATGCAAGGGATGAACAAGACCATCGCCGAGCTGTTTTCGATGCTGAAAGTCGCTGAGGCAGACATCCAGAAGGAGTATCAAGTGTTGATGGTCAATAAAACCACCAGTTTCAAGAAGAATGGCAAGGGCAAGAAGGGTAACTCTAAGAAGGGTGGCAAAGCAGTTGCTAATCCAGTGAAGAAACCCAAGGCTGGGCCCAAGCCAGAGACTGAGTGTTTCTATTGCAAGGGGAACGGGCACTGGAAGCGGAACTGCCCCAAGTATCTGGCGGACAAGAAGGGGGCCAACAACAACAAAGGTATATGTGATATACATGTTATTGATGTGTACCTTACCAACTCTCGTTGTAGTGCCTGGGTATTTGATACCGGTTCGGTTGCTCACATTTGCAACTCTAAACAGGAACTGCGGAATAAACGGAGGCTGGCGAAGGACGAAGTGACGATGCGCGTGGGAAAAGGTTCCAAGGTTGATGTGATCGCCGTCGGCACGCTCGCTCTTCGATTACCATCGGGATTAGTTATGAACCTGAATAATTGTTATTTAGTGCCTGCGTTAAGCATGAACATTATATCTGGATCTTGTTTATTGCGAGACGGTTACTCATTTAAGTCAGAGAATAATGGTTGTTCTATTTATATGAGTAATATCTTTTATGGTCATGCACCCGAAGTTAGGGGTTTATTCTTATTGAATCTCGATAGTGATGATACACATGTTCATAACATTGATGCCAAAAGATGTAGAGTAGATAATGATAATACCACTTTCTTGTGGCACTGCCGTCTCGGTCATATCGGCGTGAAACGCATGAGGAAGCTCCATGCTGATGGACTTTTGGAGTCTCTTGATTTTGAATCACTTGACACATGCGAGCCGTGCCTCATGGGCAAGATGACAAGGACCCCGTTTTCAGGGACAATGGAACGGGCAAGTGACTTATTGGAAATCATACATACTGATGTGTGCGGTCCGATGAGTGTAACGGCGCGCAGTGGATATCGTTATTTTCTCACCTTCACTGACGACTTAAGTAGATATGGGTATATTTACTTGATGAAGCATAAGTCTGAAACTTTTGAAAAGTTCAAGCAATTTCAGAGTGAAGTTGAAAATCATCGTAACAAGAAGATCAAGTTCCTACGATCTGATCGAGGGGGAGAATATCTGAGTTATGAGTTTGGTGATCACTTAAGAAAATGTGGAATTGTTTCACAGTTGACGCCACCTGGAACACCACAGCGTAATGGTGTGTCCGAACGTCGTAATCGAACCCTATTAGATATGGTACGTTCTATGATGTCTCTTGCCGATTTGCCACTATCGTTTTGGGGATATGCGTTAGAGACAACTGCATTCACTTTAAATAGGGCTCCATCTAAGTCCGTTGAGACAACACCGTATGAACTATGGTTTAGTACGAAACCGAAGTTGTCTTTTCTCAAGGTTTGAGGTTGCGATGCTTATGTCAAAAGGCTTCAGCCAGAAAAGCTCGAACCCAAAGCGGACAAATGTGTCTTCATAGGATACCCAAAAGAAACTGTTGGGTACACCTTCTATCTCAGATCCGAGGGCAAAGTGTTTGTCGCTAAGAACGGGTCCTTTCTCGAGAAAGAGTTTCTCTCGAAAGAATTGAGTGGGAGGAAGGTAGAACTTGATGAGGTTATTGAACCTCTGCTTCAACCAGAAAGTAGCGCAGCACAGAAAGATGTTTTTGTGGAGCCTGCAGAGGTTGAAGAGGAAGCCAATGATGATGATCAAGAAGCTTCTGATCAAGTTACTACCGAACCTCGTAGGTCGACAAGGGTACGCACTGCACCTGAGTGGTATGGTAACCCTGTCTTGGAGGTCATGTTGTTAGACAACGATGAACCTACGAGCTATGGAGAAGCGATGGTGGGCCCGGATTCCGACAAATGGTTAGAGGCCATGAAATCCGAGATGGGATCCATGTATGAAAACAAAGTATGGACTTTGGAAGTATTACCTGAAGGGCGGAAGGCCATTCAGAATAAATGGATTTTTAAGAGGAAGACGGACGCTGACGGTAATGTCACCGTGTATAAAGCTCGACTTGTGGCAAAGGGTTTTTCACAAGTTCAAGGGATTGACTACGATGAGACTTTCTCACCCGTAGCGATGCTTAAATCCGTCCGAATCATGTTAGCAATAGCTGCATATTTCGATTATGAAATTTGGCAGATGGATGTCAAAATAGCGTTCCTTAACGGTTTTCTTAAGGAAGAGTTGTATATGATGCAACCGGAAGGTTTTGTCGATCCAGAGAATGCTGACAAAGTATGCAGGCTCCAGCGTTCCATTTATGGGCTGGTGCAAGCATCTCGGAGTTGGAATCTTCGCTTTGATGAGGTGATCAAAGCGTTTGGGTTTATACAAGTTTACAATGAAGCTTGTATTTACAAGAAAGTGAGTGGGAGCTCTATAGCGTTTCTAATATTATATGTGGATGACATATTGCTGATTGGAAACAATATAGAATTTTTGGATAGCGTGAAGGGGTATTTGAACAAGAGTTTTTCGATGAAGGATCTCGGTGAAGCTGCTTTCATATTGGGCATCAAGATCTATAGAGATAGATCAAGACGCTTGATAGGACTTTCACAAAGCACATACCTTGATAAAGTTTTGAAGAAGTTCAAAATGGATCAATCCAAGAAGGGGTTCTTGCCGGTATTGCAAGGTACAAAGTTGAGTAAGACTCAGTGCCCAGTGACTGCGGAAGATAGAGAAAAGATGAGTGTCGTTCCCTATGCTTCAGCCATAGGCTCTATCATGTATGCAATGCTGTGCACAAGACCAGATGTCAGCCTTGCCATAAGTATGGCCGGAAGGTTTCAAAGTAATCCTGGTATGGATCACTGGACAGCGGTCAAGAATATCCTAAAGTACCTGAAAAGGACTAAGGATATGTTTCTCGTTTATGGAGGTGATCAAGAGCTCGTCGTAAAGGGTTACGTCGATGCAAGCTTTGACACTGATCCGGATGACTCTAAGTCTCAAACCGGATACGTATATATTCTCAACGGGGGAGCGGTAAGCTGGTGCAGTTCCAAGCAGAGCGTGGTAGCTGATTCTACATGTGAAGCAGAGTATATAGCTGCCTCGGAGGCAGCAAAGGAAGGTGTCTGGATGAAGGAGTTCATGACAGATCTTGGAGTTGTGCCTAGTGCACTGAACCCAATGACTCTGTTCTGTGACAACACTGGTGCCATTGCTCTAGCCAAGGAACCAAGGTTTCACAAGAGGACCAGACACATAAAGCGACGCTTCAATTCCATCCGCGATTCGGTCAAGGAGGAGGACATAAACATTTGCAAAGTACACACGGATTTGAATGTTGCAGATCCGTTGATTAAGCCTCTTCCACGGGCTAAGCACGATCAACACCAAGACTCTATGGGTGTTAGATTCATTACCTTGTAATGCTAGATTATTGACTCTAGTGCAAGTGGGAGACTGTTGGAAATATGCCTTAGAGGCAATAATAAAAGAGTTATTATTATATTTCCTTGTTCATGATAATCGTTTATTATCCATGCTATAATTGTATTGATTGGAAACTCAAATACATGTGTGGATAAATAGACAGACTTTGTGTCCCTAGTGAGCCTCTACAGGACTAGCTCGTTGATCAAAGATGACCGCGGTTTCCAGGTCATAGACATGAGTTGTCATTTGATAACGGGATCACATCATTAGGAGAATGATGTGATGGACGAGACCCAAACGTTAAACATAGCTTTTGATCGTGTCAGTTATCGCTATAGTTTTCTGCATGTCAAGTATAAGTTCCTATGACCATGAGATCATGTAACTCACTGACACCGTAGGAGTGCTTTGTGTGTGCCAAACGTCGCAACGTAACTGGGTGACTATAAAGGTACTCTACAGGTATCTCCGAGGGTGTCTGTTGAGTTGACATGGATCAAGACTGGGATTTGTCACTCCGTGTGACGGAGAGGTATCTCCGGGCCCACTCGGTAATACGTCATCTCAATGAGCTCAAAAGTGACTAAGTAGTTGGTCACGGGACTATGTATTACGGTAACGAGTAAAGAGACTTGCCGGTAACGAGATTGAACTAGGTATAGAGATACCGACGATCGAATCTCGGGCAAGTAACATACCGACGAGACAAAGGGAACTGTATACGGGATTGCCTGAATCCTTGACATCGTGGTTCATCCGATGAGATCATCGAGAAACATGTAGGAACCAATATGGGTATCCAGATCCCGCTATTGGTTATTGACCTGAGAGTGTCTCGGTCATGTCTACATGGTTTCCGAACCCGCAGGGTCTACACACTTAACGTTCGGTGACGCTAGGGTTGTTAGTGAGAAGAGTGCATGGTTACCGAAGGTTGTTCGGAGTCCCGGATGAGATCCCGGACATGACGAGGGTCTCCGGAATGGTCCGGAGACGAAGATTGATATATAGGATGAAAGGTTTCGGAGTACCGGAAGTGTTCCGGGGAGCATCGGGAAATCGGCGGAGTACCGGGAAGGTTTTCGGGGGGTCCGGAAGGTGTTCTGGGCCTATTGGGCCACAAGGGGGGACACCACAGCCCTCAGGGGGCTGTGCGCCCCCCCTGGGCCCTCTCCCCATGCGGCTAAGGGGGTGGGACCCCCTAGGGCTGGCCGCACCCCTTGGGACTTGGGGGGCAAGGCACCTAGGGGGGAAACCCTAGGGCCTGGGCGCCTCCCCTTGCCCTGGCCGCCGGCCCCTAGGGGGAAACCCTAGGGCGCCCTAACCTCTCCACCCCCCCTATATATAGTGGGGCAAAGGGAGGGCAGCCAACACAGTTCGTGCCTCGGTGCTGCCCTCCCTCTCCCGTCATATCTTCTTCTCCCGCGGTGCTTAGGCGAAGCCCTGCTGGAGTTCTTCTCCACCATCACCACCACGCCGTCGTGCTGCCGGTTCTCCATCAACCTCTCCTCCACCCCTTGCTGGATCAAGAAGGAGGAGACGTCCCCGAGCCGTACGTGTGAAGAACGCGGAGGCACCGTTGCTTCGGTGCTAGGTCTTCGGCGATCTGAATCGCGACGAGTACGACTCCATCATCCGCGTTCATAACGCTTCCGCTTAGCGATCTACAAGGGTACGTAGATCACACTCCTTCCTCGTAGTTGCATCTACTAGATTGATCTTGGTGAACGGTAGGAAAAATTTTTGTTTCCCATGCAACGTTCCCCAACAGAACTGTTGGAAATATGCCCTAGAGGCAATAATAAAAGAGTTATTATTATATTTCCTTGTTCATGATAATCGTTTATTATCCATGCTATAACTGTATTGATTGGAAACTCAGATACACGTGTGGATGAATAGACAGACTTTGTGTCCCTAGTGTGCCTCTACAGGACTAGCTCGTTAATCAAAGATGACCGCGGTTTCCAGGTCATAAGACATGAGTTGTCATTTGATAACGGGATCACATCATTAGGAGAATGATGTGATGGACGAGACCCAAACGTTAACATAGCTTTTGATCGTGTCAGTTATCGCTATAGTTTTCTGCATGTCAAGTATAAGTTCCTATGACCATGAGATCATGTAACTCACTGACACCGTAGGAGTGCTTTGTGTGTGCCAAACGTCGCAACGTAACTGGGTGACTATAAAGGTACTCTACAGGTATCTCCGAGGGTGTCTGTTGAGTTGACATGGATCGAGACTGGGATTTGTCACTCCGTGTGACGGAGAGGTATCTCCGGGCCCACTCGGTAATACGTCATCTCAATGAGCTCAAAGTGACTAAGTAGTTGGTCACGGGATTATGTATTACGGTAACGAGTAAAGAGACTTGCCGGTAACGAGATTGAACTAGGTATAGAGATACCGACGATCGAATCTCGGGCAAGTAACATACCGACGAGACAAAGGGAACTGTATACGGGATTGCCTGAATCCTTGACATCGTGGTTCATCCGATGAGATCATCGAGAAACATGTGGGAACCAACATGGGTATCCAGATCCCGCTATTGGTTATTGACCTGGGAGTGTCTCGGTCATGTCTACATGGTTTCCGAACCCGCAGGGTCTACACACTTAACGTTCGGTGACGCTAGGGTTGTTAGTGAGAATAGTGCATGGTTACCGAAGGTTGTTCGGAGTCCCGGATGAGATCCCGGACATGACGAGGGTCTCCGGAATGGTCCGGGGACGAAGATTGATATATAGGATGAAAGGTTTCGGAGTCCGGAAGTGTTCCGGGGAGCATCGGGAAATCGGCGGACGACCGAAAGGGGTTTCGGGGGTTCCGGAAGTAGTTCTGGGCCTAATGGGCCACAAGGGGGGACACCACAGCCCTCAGGGGGCTGTGCGCCCCCCCCTGGGCCCTCTCCTTGTGCGCCAAGGGAGGTGGGACCCCCTAGGGTGGCCGCACCCCCTTAGCCTTGGGGGGCAAGGCACCTAGGGGGGGAAACCCTAGGGCCTGCCTTGGCCGCCGCCCCTCCCCTTGCCCTGGCCGCCGGCCCCCTAGGGGAAACCCTAGGGCGCCCCCCTCTCCTCCTTCCCCCTATATATAGAGAGGTAGAGGGAGGGCAGCCAACACAAGTTCGTGCCTCGGTGCTGCCCTCCCTCTCCCGTAACATCTTCTTCTCCCGCGGAGCTTAGGCGAAGCCCTGCTGGAGTTCTTCTCCACCATCACCACCACGCCGTCGTGCTGCCGGTTCTCCATCAACCTCTCCTCCACCCCTTGCTGGATCAAGAAGGAGGAGACGTCCCCGAGCCGTACGTGTGAAGAACGCGGAGGCACCGTTGCTTCGGTGCTTGGATCTTCAGCGATCTGAATCGCGGCGAGTACGACTCCATCAACCGCGTTCTTAACGCTTCCGCTTAGCGATCTACAAGGGTATGTGGATCCTACTCTCCCCTCGTAGTTGCATCTACTAGATTGATCTTGGTGAACGTAGAGAAAATTTTTTGTTTTCCATGCAACGTTCCCCAACACCTTTGGGTTAGTAGGTTAGTCCCAAAAATGATATAAAAGTGAATGATAAAGCCCATTAAATATCTAAGACTTCATAAATAATAGCATGGAACAATCAAAAATTATAGATACATTGGAGACGTATCACTATCATGTCAATAAACCCTTCAACGTCTTCACGACGTGGTTCATCAAGTCTATCTTCAAAGGGTATCTTGCATACTTCACAAAATTCTAAGAGTGATATTTCCTTAACCTCATCATATAAACGGAACTCCACTGTAGGTGGTGTTTTCTTAGCATGAAAATGAAAACTTTGCGTGAAAATATTAGTGAGTAAGAGATACTGTTCACGCTGGTCATGGAGGAAGTCGGTGAGGCCTGCATTATTTGCCAACCAATAAAAGTCTTCGTAAATCCCGGCGGACATCATGAAATCGTTGCAAGGCCATTCACACGGCTGAACTTCCGCCATGCGAGGAAGATTATATTTGGGCTTCTTATTTTCTTCCTTCTTCTTCTCCTCTGAGCTCTTACTGGAGGAGCCCCTCAACAATCTCTTTATCATTTTTCCCTTCTAAAAATTTCTGAAATTTTTAGAAATTCAAAATAAAAGTTAACCAAACTCAACAAGATTGATAGCAACAACTTCTACTAGTGCCTAGAGACTATATCATGCATTAGAACTACTTGGGACCAAAGAAATTTGACATGCAAGATCAAGAACAAGGTCACCACAGCAGCAAAAATTTGCAATAAATAAAACACTAGAACAAAAACTAATTGGACCAATGGAGGAGTCACATACCAAGGAACAAGCCCCCCAAACAGTTTGGTGAATGATGCTTTGAGCAAGGAGATCGAAAATGGCAACAAGATGAGCTAGAACTTGTGCTTGAGCTGGTTGGTGATTTTTTTGGGTGGAAGAAGAAGAGTATGGGTGCAGGAATAAGTGGAGGGGGGCCACGTGGGGCCCACGAGGGAGGGGGCGCGCCCTGTGAGGGTGGGCGCGCCTTGGACCCTCGTGGCCAGGTGCTGGCTCCCCTCGCTGTTTGTTTTGTGCCATATATTCTCAAATATTCCAAAAAATCATATTAAATTTTTAGGGCATTTGGAGAACTTTTATTTTTGGGGTATTATTTTATTGCACGGATAAGTCTGGAAACAGACAAAAAATACTATTTTTGCTTTATTTATCCTAATTAACAGAAAGTAAAAGGAGGGTACAGAAGGTGGTGCTATCTAGATTCACCTATCTCATGCTCATCAAAAGGAATCCATTAACAAGGTTGATCAGGTCTTGTTAATAAACTCTTTCCGAATAACATGAAACCGGAGAATTTTCGAATAACACTAGGTTACCTCAATGGGGATATGTATGTCCCCAACAATAAGAATGTCATATGTCTTCTTGACAGTAGGAAGAGGAAATTCAAAACCTCCAATAGTAATAGTTGAATTTTTTCCAATATAATTGATAATGTGGACCTGAGGTTGTTTCCTCGGAAAGTGTACCGTATGCTCATTACCATTGACATGAAAAGTGACATTGCCTTTGTTGCAATCAATAACAGCCCCTGTAGTATTCAAAAAGGGTCTACCAAGGATAATAGACATATTATCGTCCTCGGGAATATCAAGTATAACAAAGTCTATTAGAATAGTAACATTTGCAACCACCACAGGCACATCCTCACAAATACCGACAGGTATAGCAGTTGATTTATCAGCCATTTGCAAAGATATTTCAGTAGGTGTCAACTTACTCAAGTCAAGTCTACGATATAAAGAGAGAGGCATAACACTAACACCGGCTCCAAGATCACATAAAGCAGTTTTAACATAGTTTCTTTTAATGGAGAAAGGTATAGTAGGTACTCCTGGATCTCCTAGTTTCTTAGGTATTCCACCTTTAAAAGTGTAATTGGCAAGCATGGTGGAAATTTCTACTTCAGGTATCTTTCTTTTGTTGGTAATAATATATTTCATATACTTAGCATAAGGATTTGTTTTAAGCACATCAGTCAAACGCATACGCAAAAAGATAGGTCTAATCATTTCAGCAAAGCGCTCAAAATCCTCATCATCCTTTTTCTTGGATGGTTTAGGGGAAAAGGCATGGGTTTCTGTACCCATGGTTCTCTTTCCCTATCGTGCTTCCTAGCAACAAAGTCTCTCTTATCATAACGTTGATTCTTTGATTGTGGGTTATCAAGATCAACAACAGGTTCAATCTCTAGATCATTATCATTGCTAGGTTGAGCATCATCATGAACATCATCATTAACATTCTCAGTAGGTTCATGTTCATTACCAGACTATGTCTCAGCATCAGAAACAGAGATATCATTGGGATTCTCAGGTGTGTCAGCTACAGGTTCACTAGAAGCATGCAAAGTCTTATCATTTTTCTTTTTCTTCTTCTTAGAAGAACTAGGTGCATCTAAATTAGCTCTCTGAGAATCTTGCTCAATTCTCTTAGGGTGGCCTTCAGGATACAGAGGTTACTGAGTCACTTTACCCCCTCTAGTTGCGACTCTAACAGCAAAGTCATTATTCTTACTATTTAATTCATTGAGCAAATCATTCCGAGCCTTAAGAACTTGTTCTACTTGAGTGGTAACCATAGAAGCATGTTTACTAATGAGTTTCAATTCACCTTTAACTCTAGACATATAATCACTCAAGCGTTCAATCATATAAGCATTACGTTGCAATTGTCTACCAACATAAGCATTGAAGTTTTCTTGCTTCACAATAAAATTGTCAAACTCATCTAAGCGTTGGCTAGCAGACTTATAACGAGGAATATCACCTTCATAAAATCTATAAAGAGAATTTACCTTTACTACCTGTGTCGGGTTAACAAGACCATGTATTTCTTCAATAGGCGGTAAATTCTTAACATCTTCAGCTTTAATACCTTTTTCTTTCATAGAATTCTTTGCCTCTTGCATATCTTCAGGACTGAGAAATAGAACTCCCCTTTTCTTCGAAGTTGGCTTAGGGGCTGGTTCAGGAAGTGTCCAATTATTTTCATTGGCCAGCATATTATTCAATAGTAATTCAGCTTGTTCAACTGTTCTTTCCCTGAAAACACAACCAGCACAACTATCCAGGTGGTCTCTGGAAGCATCGGTTAGTCCATTATAAAAGACATCAAGTATATCATGCATCTCAAGAGGATGATCAGGCAAAGCATTAAGTAACTGGAGAAGCCTCCCCCAAGCTTGTGGGAGACTCTCTTCTTCAGTTTGCGCAAAGTTATATATTTCACGTAAGGCAGCTTGTTTCTTATGAGCGGGAAAATATTTAGCAGAGAAGTAATACATCATATCCTGGGGACTACGCACACAACCAGGATCAAGAGAATTAAACCAAGTCTTAGCATCACCCTTTAACAAGAAAGGAAAAAATCTTAAGGATATAGTAGTAACGAATCTTTTCGCCATTGGTAAACAGGGTGGCTATATCATTCAACTTAGTAAGATGTGCCACAACAGTTTCAGACTCATAGCCATGGAAAGGATCAGATTCAACCAAAGTAATTAACTCAGGATCAACAGAGAATTCATAATCCTTATCAGTAACACATATAGGTGAAGTGGCAAAAGCAGGGTCATGTTTCATTCTAGCATTCAAGGACTTTTCTTTCAACTTAGCTAATAATTTCTTAAGATCATATCTATCATTGCAAGCAAGAAAGTCTCTAGCAGTTTCTTCATCCATAACATAACCCTCAAGAACAACAGGCAATTCATATCTATTGGGAGTAGTTTCATCATCACTTTCATAAATATCATCATTTTCAACATTTGCACTCTCCCTAACCTTAGCAATTTGTTCATCTAGAAATTCACCTAGTGGCACAGTATTATCAAGCATAGAAGTAGTTTCATCATACATAGCAGAAGTGGCATCATCAAGAACATACGACATATCAGATTCAATAGCAGGAGTAGGTGTCGCAAATTTACCCATAACAGATGGTGAATCAAGTGCAGAGCTAGATGGCAGTTCCTTACCTCCCCTCGTACTTGAGGGTAAGATCTTGGTTTTTGAGTCCTTCAAATTCTTCATAGTGATCAACAGTTATAAATCCCAAGTGAGAATACTCTTAAGTATTAGCAGCTGAGTTGCCAATTCAACCACACCTAGAAACTTAGTATCCGCAGCAAGGTAGTTTAGTAGCAAAGTAATATGATAGTGGCGGTAACAGCAATAAAAGTAACGATAGTGTTTTTGTAGTTTTTGTAATAGTAGCAGCGGAAAAGTAAATAAGCAACTAGCAATCTGTGAAAAGCTCGTAGGCATTGGATCGATGATGGGAAATTATGTCGGATGCAATTCATCATGTAGAAGTTATAACCTAGGGTGACACAGAACTAGCTCCAGTTCATTATTCAATGTAGGCATGTATTCCGAATATAGTCATACGTGCTTATGGAAAAGAACTTGCATGACATCTTTTGTCCTACCCTCCCGTTGCAGCGGGGTCCTATTGGAAACTAAGGGATATTAAGGCCTCCTTTTAATAGAGTACCGGACCAAAGCATTAACACATGGTGAATACATGAACTCCTCAAACTACGGTCATCACCGGGAGTGGTCCCGATTATTGTCACTTCGGGGTTGCCGGATCATAACACATAGTAGGTGACTATAGACTTGCAAGATATGATCAAGAACACACATATATTCATGAAAACATAATAGGTTCAGATCTGAAATCATGGCACTCGGGCCCTAGTGACAAGCATTAAGCATAGCAAAGTCATACCAACATCAATCTCAGAACATAGTGGATACTAGGGATCAAACCCTAACAAAACTAACTCGATTACATGATAGATCCCATCCAACCCATCGCCGTCCAGCAAGCCTACGATGGAATTACTCACGCACGACGGTGAGCATCATGGAATTGGTGATCGAGGAAGGTTGATGATGACGATGGCGATGATCTCCACTCTCCGGAGCCCCGAACGGACTCCAGATCAGCCCTCCCGAGAGAGATTAGGGCTTGGCGGCGGCTCTGTATCGTAAAACGTGATAATTCTTCCTCACCGATTTTTTTTCTCCCCGAAAGTGAATATATGGGATCCGGAGATACGTCGGTGGAGGACCAGGGGGCCCACGAGGCAGGGGGCGCGCCCTAGGAAAGGGGGCGCGCCCCCCACCCTCGTGGACAGGGTGTGGGCCCCGTGGTCTGGATCTTCCCGCAGGTATTTTTTATATTTTCCAAAATAGTTCTCCGTGGATTTTCAGGTCATTCCGAGAACTTTTTATTTCTGCACAAAAACAACACCATGGCAGTTTTGCTGAAAACAGCGTCAGTCCGGGTTAGTTCCATTCAAATCATGCAAGTTAGAGTCCAAAACAAGGGAAAAAGGGTTTGGAAAAGTAGATACATTGGAGATGTATCACATCACATCAGTCATTCGACTATGTTCACTTGGACCCCACTTAACAGTACGGTGGTTCCTATGACTCAAGAAGGAATAAAAAGAACTATGAAAGAAACTATGTCTTCGTGTTCTATAGTCTTCAATGAATGTCTTCATAGGTCATTATCTTCACGCACCACCACTGACTTCAATGTCTTCACATATTTTTATGGGTCATCTCTGGAAGTTAAACCGAATCTGTGAGGGACTATTACCTGTGTTATCCTGCAATTATCACAAACACGTTAGTCCCTCAACCACGTCTCTCGGCAATACTCCAAAACCAACTAGGGGGCACTAGATGTACTTACACCCACGGAAAGGGCCGGCTTGGATGGAAGGGCCTTTTGGCCTCGGCTTGGCTGGCGTTCTCGTCCTCTAGCCTTCCTCTATTCTCCGATCTCTATTGGTTGAGATTCCTTCTGTAATTCGAGTTGTAATGGAACGATCCTGTTCTTCTTGAGTAAATTCTTGGCTGGTTCCTAACACGCGGCCGCCCCTCGCACCAGTGGCGGAGGCAAAAAAAATTATTAGGGGGGGTGGGGTGGGCGAGGGCTGTTGAGGCAGGTTAGAGGGGGCCAAATCATATAAAAACATGCTTTTAGCAGGAAAAAAACCAAGAATTATGCTTCATCAATAAATTAGATACAAATCCTTGATGTTAGGGGGGGCAGGCCCTGCTGGTCCCCTGTCTCCGCCACTGCCTTGCACGCGCACGAACATGCCATGCATCGGTGCATGTGTGCCAGTGCCGACCCACGTTGCACAACCCGTTGCTGGAATAACCGGCGCGCAAATTAGACAACCAACACGGCACACGAGTCCCCGCACAACACTGCGAAGCAACCAAAGCCGGCACAACCAAGTTTGCATTCAATCAAGAGAAAAGTATATTTTTCGTCCCTCAACTTTTAGTGGAGTCTAGATTTAGTCCCTTAACTTCAAAACCGGACAACTTGCACCCTCAACTACCGAAAACCGGACAACGTTCATCCCCGGTCTCGGTTTTGACCGGTATTTGGTGCTGACTCACCCCGGCTTTGACCGTTTCCGACTCAAATTCACGTATTTTTTTTCATATTCATAACCTTTTTGAAATTCACATGCTCTTTTCAAATGCGCGTTGTTTTTGCAAGGTTGCATAATTTTTTCAAAAATAAACATACTTTTTTTTCAAATCCGTCAACTATTTTAAAAGTTGCGCACTTTTTTCAAATCCATTTTTTAAAACAAATTTCACACATTTTCAAATCCGTGTATTTTTTCGTATAATTTTATCAAATCCTAGTATTTTTTCAAACACATGAATTATTTTTGAAATTCGCATACTCCTTTCAAATATGCATACTTCTTAAAGTTCACGTATTTCTTTCAAATCCGTGTTCCTTTTCCAATTGATGAACTTTGTCTGAAACTCATGTACTTGTTTCAAAGTGGGCATATTTTCCAAATTGACATATTTTCCCTATTTTGCGTTTAAAAGTTTGAAATTTTCTTACTTTTTTCAAGTTCACATTAAATTTTCAAATTATTGGACACTTTCCAAAAAAATGTATGCGAATATGAAAAAGTATGTCTATTTTAAAAATGTACATGAATTTGAAAAACTACAAGAACTTTTAAAAAGTATGCGGATTTGAAAAGAGTACGTGAACTTGGAAAAAGTACATGGATCTAAAAAAGTACACAATTTTAAAAAAGAGTCCAGGTATTTGAGAAATGTACAAGAATTTGAAAACATTACACGAACTTGCAAAAAGTACATGAATTTCAGTCGGCATGGACAAAACTGGGGTGGGACCAGGGCCGGGCCGACAAAATCAAAGGCCCTGTGCGAAACTAAAAAAATGGCCCTCATATTATTATAAGTTTTTTCAACATCAACATTATTGTATATAACCTTTATTTTTTTATTGTCAGCATTATTATCAAGTGCATGACCTTTATCAAGTGATTGGTTATGAGGACATTTGTGATTGTTTTATAATTAACTTATTAATAGCTATCCTCCCAAAAAAAAAAAAGACATAGCTCGTTTCTAAGATTGAGTTAAACACTCAATTTTTCAAAAATAAATCTTACACTTTTGATAACCAGGTTCATATTTTCTAAATGAAGACATAATTTGAATGTTAAAACACTAAATGTTGTACTATAAATAATCAGTTATGGCCATAATCAAAAGATGAAAACAATAATAACGGAACTCACACTCACAATATTACGGGGCAGCCAGTCCTTTCCATTATTTGCCGAACTTGAACTACTCCTACCTGGTTGCTGCTGTATTGGGGGAAGGAACAAAATTGGTGGCAGTAGACGAACGGAATGAAGAGACGCCATGTAGTCACTCGAAGAGGCTCTCCTCGAGACGTACGTTCAACAAGGACTGGCACATCCAACATCAGGCGATTGGACGGCTGCTCCTGGCTTCGCCGCGCGCGGCCCAGACGCCCACCTCGGAAGGACTTAGCCGGACAGTTTGAAACACCAATGGGGCGATCTGGGCTGTGTGCCTGGAAGTTGGACTGTTTCCTGACGTAATGAGCTACAGTGTTGTGTGTAAAATTCGGGGCCCCTACAAACAGGAGGCCCTGTGCGGGGGCACAGCTTGCACACCCCTTGGCCCGGGCCTGGGTGGGACAGCACCAAAACCGGTCAAAACCGTGAACAAGGGTGAATTTTGTCCGGTTTCAGTAGTTAAGGGTGCAAGTTGTTCGGTTTTGAAGTTGAGGGATCAAATCTAGACTCGCGGAGAATTAAGAGACGAAAAATATACTTTTCTCTTCAATCAAACTGCTTAAAAACCAAACGCCATAAACACGCCATAATATAAATAAATAAAAATGTACAATAGCATAGTATTACATGTTTTACCCTCACGTGAGGCAAATACAACAGAATCCTTCTTTTTTCTTCTTCAAATGCGAGAAATGCAATAGAAATTACTACATGGCCTTTGTATCGCGCATTGCAAAGACCAGGTAAACTCCCTTGAAAGACATCAGAACGTTAGGGGGGAATCATCAAGGTCGGAAGCTGATTGCAAACAGACGAAGGGGATCGCGCGTTGGGACGAGTGATCGTGAAAGAGTCTTTTCCGACGTTAATGAATGGCTGTAGAAGCACATTCTGCAGGCCTTGATAGATATCATGTACAGAGTTGTACGACGTTAATGAATGGTTATCAGCATAAGTTTGGATCTGATAGATGCTTTCGATTCTTCACTGGCCTTGATGCGAGTCAACTCTCACTCAATAATAGGCTACATCAAGAGAAGAAGGCGTTGATCAGTAAAGGTTGTCCAGCGAAAATCCATACATTTCTGAATAGAAAAATGGGACCACAGGGCTGCAATGAGAATTTAAAAGTTTGTCCTCACATCATGTACAGAGTTTCAAAGTGCACTCATTTTGGCTAACAGAAGCATGTACAGTACTCCCTCCGTAAACTAATATAAGAGTGTTTAGATTACTACTTTAGTTATCTAAAAGCTCTTATAACAGAGGGAGTACGTACTTAGCTAGAAGGTTCAAGCATTATGCACAAGTAACTTCAATTACCTAGAATATTCTACTTGTACAGGGTCAGAAGCAAATAACCTGACAGATGTATTGGCTAATCTAAGCATCCACACGCCCAACTTGCATTGATTTGTGATATATGCAGTGATAAACTGTAGCAACACAGGAAGACAATTCGATACTGCGGCAATGAACTTCAGTATGTATGTGCTGCTCACAGCTAATGTAAAAAAATAAAAGCATTGAAAGCAATTATCACTCAGCTTTCATTCACGGCTTGCTAGTTGCTACTGTGCATGCAAAGTGAATTTTTTTTGTGGGCTCTGTGCAAAGTGAATTCAAACAAGTAAGAAGCAAACAAAGAAAAGAAAGCATTGCCATGGCCCATGGATCAGCAAAAGCAAAGCGCACTGAATGAGGTGTCATCATTAGGCCGCCCAAATTACGCAGTTACGGACGTGTTATATTGTAGTACTACATCAGAAGAATATAAGAACATAACAAAAGCTCTAGTGTGAACTTCTGTGAGATGTAAACACACATACCATGTGGAATATAAGGTCAGTGGAAGCGGCCTCTCACAATTCGGTTGGAAATGAATCAGAAGATCGAAGTCTAACTGACAACAGATCTATGTTTCTGAGGCCTTGAATCAGAGGCTGCTTAAGATCCTCCATCTTTGGACAATCATTAATGCGCACATACTTTAAATTTGCAACTGCCTTTGCTCCACCAATGGACACGAGGTCTCGACAACCCGAGATATACAACTCATTAAGTGATGTGAGATTATTTCTGCACACTCCGAGTGGAATGGATGTTATACTTGGACATCCAACCAAAACCAGTTCAACCAGAGATTTGAGGTTTTGTAGGCAGCTTGAATACCAGGAGGAGATATCCCCGCATCGAACTAAGTGGAGCGTTTTTAGGGATGATGGTAACACTAATTCCCTTGGCCATTTGAGATCAGGACAACCATGAAGCAACAGATCTTCCAGGGAAGGAAAACTCACAGGCCTTTCACCAAAAAGGAACCGTAGGTCGCCACAACTCCTAACATCAATCTTTCGAATGGCAGGCAAACATTGTTCTGTTAGGAGACCATCAAGGCTTGTCAGGTTCCCACAATTGTGAATGATCAACAATGTAAGGGATTTGAATGCGCTAATAGGTGGTTGTCCAATAGATGCAAGAGATCTGCAGTTTCTGATATGCAACTTTTGTAGAGCTGGAAGATTCCACATTTGAGGTTGGATGGTCGTGACATAGTCACATGATAAATAGAACTCGGTGAGGGAGCAGCACTGGATATTGTCTGTGAGATTCCGACAACTTACCAATAAGAGCTCCTTGAGGGAGTGCGCCACCAAACTTCTCCAGCGGATATTTGGACAACCATGCACTTCTAATCTCTCAAGGGAATTGAAATCCCCAAAGGTTTCAGTTGGTAATGATACTAACTGCTTGCAATCAACAATCCTTAATTTCCTAACGGCAGGCACATAAGCTGGACGCAGAAGTTGTTCGACACTTCGTAGATTTGGACACCGAAGAATGACTAGCTCTTCCAAGGACGACAAAGTACCAATCTCGTCATTATTGTTGTCAGCTAGCACAACAGGCACCTCATTTAGGTTTATACGTGGCTGAAACCAGTTTGGAAGAGACACACCTGGATAATCTTCGAGGAGCAGAGATTCAAGACTGGTGGGAGGTTGTAGGGCTTGAAGCACATCTGTTTCACCGTTCAGAGGAGAACGCTGCCAAGACCATTGCAGTTTCAGTCTGCGAAGATGTTTCTTATCCGTTACTTTGAATTCTGCTGCATGATCCTTGCTCATAGAACCAAGATACTGTATGTTCATATGTCCATCAAATTGGTTCAAATTCTTTAATAACTTCATTTCCCACTGATTGTCTGCATTAATATTCTGTTCACACCCTGCATAATATTCAAATCCTTGTGATTTAAATCTCTGCAGACTTATCAACTTACTGAAGTCACAGGGCAAGCTTTCTAACTTGCACTCCTCCACATAAAATCTCTGCAGATTATAGAGGGAACAAAATGCTGAAGGAAAACTCTTGAAAGGACAAGCCTTGGAGATTTCAAGGTGCCGAAGATGCTTCAAGTTGCCAATACTGTCTGGCAACTCATTTGAAGAGGCCCAAAAAAGCACACGTAAACGCTGAAGCTCACTACACCAATGGTCCATTATAGCTGCGGCTTGATTCCTGATAGACTTGTCATAAATTAGTGTACGCAGCTTTGTGTGCTTGCTTAGGCTCAACAACTTGGTAGTGCCCAAGTTTCTGCTAGGGGATATGTACAGATGACGAACATTCTGAGGAACATTTTGGAAGTCCCTCGTATTTTTTATGGTGAAGCAGTCGTGGTCTGAAACTAGCTTTGCCATGTCATGCAGCAAGTCATGGATTACGTATGTACCACGGACTTTTTGAAAGAAGGACATATTTACAAGGTCCTCAAAGTACTGATGGCCAATATCTTCAAGTGGAATGTCACCTTGAGGTTCCACAAAGCCTTCCGCCACCCAAATTTTAGCTAAATGGCCCTTTTCAAATTTGTGATCTTTGGGGTACATAGCACAGAATGAGAAGCATTTCTTCAAGTGGAATGGCAAATATATGTAGCTCAACCGAAGGGCTGGCAAAATATCAGTCTTCTCTTGTTTCAACTTCCAGAGTTCACTCTCGAGTATATTATTCCAATGTGTTGTATTAAGGTTCATTCCTAACAGGCGTCCAAGAGTTTTGGCGGCCAAAGGAGAACCCTTCAACTTTGGAACTATGCTTTTCCCGATCCTCTCTAATTCAGGATCATTCTCGGAACTCTCAGACCCAAACGCACAAAGTTTGAAGAAATCCCAAAACACATCCTCCTTCAAACCAGCTAATGGTAAGGGCTCCTTTGTGCACACTCTATCAGCAACTTCTGGAGATCTTGTTGTGACCAACATCATACTTCCCTGCACCACATTTGTTAAAGAATCATAAAAGCCTTTCCACCGCTGCTTATTTTCCTTCAAGGCATCATCCCACACGTCATCAACAACAATCAAGAACCTTCTATTGCTCACACAGTCAGAAAGAGCACGTTGAAGAGAAGCTAAATTATCAACTGCTGTCTGTTTTCCGGAAGCGCATTGTATGGCATCTTTAATTAATCTCTTTACATCAAAGTCATCAGCACAGATCCAGATTATTAACTCAAAGTAATCTTTCACCTGTTGATGATTGCATATATGTTGAGCCAAAGTGGTTTTTCCAACGCCCCCCATTCCAACTATTGGCAAAACAGGAATAGTTGGCATTCTTGATTCATTACTAACTTGGTTGCTTGCTGATGTGCTTGTCGATGCATTGACTGCACTACTTGCTCTCTTCCGTTTTGAACAGACCCTTCCTTTACTTTGAGGTACACCGAGAAATCCCATCACCTCCTTCAGTTCCTTGTCACGACCAAATATTTTTTTTTCATTCGGGAAAGGGGTAGTGTCTGGCCTGACTGATCTGTCGAACACTGGTGTCACTCCATACAGTCCCATTTCCCCTAGCCGGCCAGAAATACTATTCATCCTCCCTTGGACAGCATTCACTTTGTTGAAGCTTCCTTGTACGGTAGTGTGGTAGAAGTCAACAAAAGCAGAATGATCTGCATTGCCCTCCACCTCCATCTTTAGCTTATGCCATCTGAACTCATCAAGAAGGTCATCAGCATCATTCACTGCATCTTTGAGGTTGGGAAGGAGTTCAGCGACACGATCTTCGTGGATCCTCCACTCTGCTTGGTCAATAAGGCCGTACATTGCAGGCAGGGTATCTCTAAGACGTTGTAAGCCACTCTGCAAGTGCAATACTTCATGCTCAATACTTTTCTGCTCTGTTACAGACCAGCGGGAGCGCAGATATGAAAGAGAAGATCCAGCCCACTGAAACAAATTCACAAATTCATTGAGGCCACTAATGACCCCAATAGCCCTTGATATACGCATAGAGATTGGAGTCTGGAGATCAGTTTCTCTGTTCCTGTGGACAAACGAGAGATGCACTCAGCATTTTGGGAGTATACTTTGATCAGAGCAATACTAAAAATACAAAGCGAGTATACGGCAAGCAGCTGGTGCGGTAATCATTTTGTCCACAAATGTTTCTATCGAAAGGATGTTACCTTGAAGTTGTTGTCATGGATAATTTCATCAGCAAGTAGGAATTCATAAAGTGTGACCTTGCAACTAATTAAATAGAGATTTTACTTTGTACCCGCAAGAGGACAATGACAAGAAAAATCAACATAATGGCACAAGTAATGGGACTACTTTTTTTCACTGCCGCTATATGGGACTATTTTCTTACAACTGCCGCTATATGGCTAAAAAAAAGGTAAGACCAAAATGGGTGTTCAATTGTTCAAATTCGCATCATCTCTAATTCTTAAAAAAAAAATCCGTCACCGGTGGGGAGTATTGATCTCAATCCAAAAGAAGTTGAGCCAATTTTTTTAGACAAAAGTGTTAGAAGGGAGAGAGAGGATTGGTGGAATAATTGTTTTATTGCTTGAGCCTCGTGGGCATATATATATAGGAGTACAATGATCAACTTGGAGTACAAGACAAGGCAGGACAAATCCCCCTGCAGTCACAACGGTAGCGACGCATACGATGAGGCTGGAGAAGAATTTGAAGGCAAGCCGACGAACACCCCACCATAGTCGTAACGGTCGATGCATCGCGGAGTCGTGGTTGCAGTGGCAGCCAACGAGGTTGCTCAAGCAAGGCGGTAGCCTTTTGTGCCGTTTGTCGTGGTAGCCGAGAGCGTAGGTGGTGGAGCCATGGCTGAGGTATCCGTGCGAAAAATGCCGTGGTCGATGTTGAGTCGGGGTAGCCGGTGTCGATGAAGTCGCCGTGGAGCCGCGGACGCAAGGAGGCGCCGAGTTAATCATGGGCGCAGTGGTGTTGAAGTAGTGGTGCGTCGGGAAGAAGATGATGTTGACGAGGCGCCGCGTCGGGTTTGACAAACCAAGGGACACGTCGTAGACGAAGGCACACGTCGGTGTTGCCAGCATTGGGCATGCGTAGACGGACGAAGACGAAGTTGACGAAGCGCCGACAAGGCTTGCCAGGCCCGGTGACACGTCGTGGATGAAGGCACGCATCGGTGTTGCCAGCACCGGGCATGCGTAGATGAGGGACCTGCACAAGCTGTACACCATGTCGAGAAGTCGGAGAGGCCAATAGAGAAGGACTCGACGACGGTTGCGGTGCCAATCAGCACGGGGTCGATGTCGCCCGCGGTTGTCGGAGTAGACGAAGTGGTCGGGGTAGATGACGGCGACGCTGACGACGGGCTGGTGATGGACGAAGACGAAGGAGGTGGACGGGTGGCGGCTATGAGGGTAGCGGCGGCGACAGTCGAAGAAGAGCAGCGACGGCTAGGTTAGAGCGCGGCGACGATGCTGGAAGTAGGCGAGGAACCCAATAGCGGACGGTGGTGTTCCCGCGCCAGGGAGACGACGCGACGCATACCACGGGAGGTCGACGCCCAGTGAGGGCGGAGTGGATCGTGGGCCACAACGGGACGGCCCGAAGGGGCGACGCAGCGGCGGTGGGCAGGTCGGGGCGACGACGGGAAGACCTCGGGGCGGTGACGAGGACCGCGGGCCGCGGCGCTATGACCCATAGGGGTGTCACAGTGGCGGAGCGCAGATCGGTGCAACCGCGAGGACGGCCTCGGGCGGCGGCGTAGATCACGTGCCACGCTCGCTACGGCCCGACGGGACGATGCAGTGGCGGCGCGATGGTTGGCGCAACCACGGGGACGACCTGGGATGGGCGCCACGGCACTATGGCTCGAAGGGGCGACGCAGCGATGACGCGGATCGGTGTAGCCGCGATGAGAACCACGGGGCGGCGGCGCTGCAGCCCGAAGGGGCGACGCAGCAGCAGCCCATTGCTCGATCGATGGAGGAGCGCATTGAACTCGGGGACGATCTTCACAGAACCTGCAGAGGCGCGAGCAACTGACGGGCCAAAGTCGGTCACGGGGCGTAGATGAGACGTATCGCGGCGGCGAGCAGGTGATCAAGCCGATCGTGCGCGAAGTCGGGGACGCCGCTCGATGGAGGCGGGGTCCGAGATGAAGCTGGCGAGGACGGACGGCGTGGGACGTCGTGCGACCAGTACCCGGGCTGCCACAACAGTGCCGACGCCCGAGCAGCGAGGCTCGAGCGATCAACGTAGTAGCGGCGCCCGAGCTGAGACAGTCGGCGAGCCTGACGCCATCGAAGCCGAGGCCGACGAGGTAGACCGCAGTGTAGACGCGGTGAAGGCGGGTGGCGTGGATAGATGGGCGGGTCGGCGCACGTACGACGGCTATGATTGGCCGATGCATGGCGCGAGGCCGCCGTTTTGGGGCGATGTAGGTGTCCCGGTCGGAGCAGGGCGGTGATGGCCGGCGCAGGGCGATGGGCGGGCCGGTGCGCGGACGACGGCCTTGAGGGGCCGCCTGTCGCACGAGGCCACCAGGTCGGTGAAGTAGCCGGCCAGTCGTGCCGATGTCGGAGTAGAGGCGCACGGGGGTCAACTGCGGCGTCGGGCGACGCAAATCTATTAACTATAGATCAGAAAACCAAAAAGAAAACGCCGATCAAGATGACCAGCGGGAGAGAGAAAAACCCGGTGCAAAGGCTCGGGAAAAGACTCTCTAGGGCAGCCGGTTAACACGACCGGCGGACGAACCCTAGGTACGGGCGGCGCGACCCCCGACGGCGGTCATGGAGGCCGACCGCCCCGGAGGCGGCGCGCGGGTGCGAAAGCGGCGGCTAGGGTTTAGAATCCATTAGGCCGATACCATGTTAGAAGGAAGAGAGATGATTGGTGGAATAGTTGTTGTATTGCTTGAGCCTCGTGGGCATATATATAGGAGTAATGATCAATTTGGAGTACAAGACAAGGCAGAACAAATCCTAATCTATCTTATGTTTCCTAATTCAACAAAGAGGCATATCGCCCAGTCTTAAGAATAAGACGCTTACAAGATCTGAGGTGAAGAATAAGACCCTTACAAGATGATAATCTTGTATACAACCTCTGCCGGCTGCTTGAACACCTTTCCTTCGATCAGGGCTTTGTTTCGGACATTCCAGAGAGC
>LR738709.1:634846665-634955891 GCA_902687465.1 Secale cereale | reverse complement strand
CCCCCCCCCCCCCCCCAAAGGATAAATTGACCCTTTTTATGGATAAGTTGAGCCAGTTTAAGAGGGAAATAGGTATATGAATAAACTGACCCTTTTTATGAGGAAAACCAGGGATCATTTTCCATATGTATTCAGTATGAATCTTTGTATGTTTTCCCTCCTTATTTTTATTTTTTTGGCTTGGCGGAGCTCGGCCGCACAAAGAATGTGCAAAAAGAGGCAGAAGAGGGATCGGGTGTTCACTGTGTGTACACATAAATACGAGTATTTAACCAAAAATTATGACATTTAGGGTATGTGTCCCATAGAATTACCACATTTTTAAAAGTGACCAAAAAATCTGTTTTTCTATTTTTGTGCCTAAAAACTAACACTTTCGGGGCAGTTTAGATGATTTAAACGTGTTTATACCAGCATACCAGCAGTAGAGCAGCAGACCCGCGGCAGCTCTTTGGACCGCGGCACACCGGCGAGCTGCTGCCTCCTGGCGTACGACTGGCGGCCGCCGCCGTAGTTACTCAGGGCGATCTTCGTGTCCGTGTCCAGGTGGGCGCGACTCCTCGTAGCCGCTTTCGACGACCTGCTGCTAGCGCTGGGCGTGGCCGGCGTGCTGCCTAGGTTCGCCTCGCTGCGCCTGCGCGACGTGCTCCTCATGCTGCAGCGCTTCAAGGCCGTCGTGGCTAACTGCTCTGCGCACAGCCACCACCTCCATGGCAGCACCCAAGTGCACCGGCGCGAGCAGACTTCGCCGCGCAGCCGCGGCGCCTCACAGCATCTACATTCTACAGCCAAGTGCCCTAAACCCTTCGACAGCCCGGTCACTCACTGGTCACAAAAATGCGACTCAGACGGACACCTTAAACGGGCCTTGAACATCTGAGCAGATCAGTACCACTCATATCCAGTTCAAATATGGGATGGATATAAGGCACACGGGCGCGTCTGTCACGTTGGACGCGACAGCCCAAGCCCCAGCCCAAGCTCGAGGTCCTGTGGCGTAGCCAAGCCAATAAGCGAGGGTGGTCCATCAATAGAAATGTTTACATAAGTTTATTTATTTTCAAAGAAATATTTTTTTACTACACTATATACAAGCTGTAGGGAAATTCCAAGGTGGTCCATGGACCACCCTGTCCACTCCCTAGCTATGCTACTGTCGAGGTCCATGGGCCGCCGCGCACGCTCCGCAGCCGTTCCTTGCCTCTGCGCCGCCAGTACTGGCCGTCAGTCCTCTCTCCCGTCCTCGCTGCCGGCAACGTAGTCGCCGGCCCGGATGCCACCGCGGTATGTCTGCCAACTCTCTGGCTCCGCCTTGCGCTCTATGTGTTAGACACATTATCTGATCGGATTTTTTGTGATTTATTAGGGAAAACGATGAATTCCGATGGGTAGAGGGCATTTCGGAGTGCTTCAAGCCGATGGGGAATTGTTCGTGGAGCTGCAATGATGTGGAAATCAGAAACTTTGTGACAGCTCATGATATGTTGTGTTATTTTGTACAATATGATTATCGAGGATGAGGGTGATGGTGTACCCCAAACTAATGATTTCGAAGCACCGGGAGAACAATTTCAAATCCCGGAAGATCAAGATGCAGCTCAACTTATGAACTTTGTGCAGATGCATCAGAATCTTCGAGATCATCAGGTGCACGCGCAGCTACTCAACGATCTTGTGGAGCATATATGGACCCACAATGGAAACCAAAGACCTATAATGTTTGAGTTGCGCACTTAAAATAAATTTTATATAAGACCTATGTATTTTGGGCACCAACTTATTATTTATGTGTGACATTGGCGTACATGACGGACATGCATGGATTTGAGAGTCCGGATTTGAGATATGTGGATGTCGAGCACAAGATATAACGGGCCGGTGGGCGCTGTCCATGAATGCGCTCGGACGTGCCCGTGGGTGTATAGGAGGAGGCCGGATTTCCCAAGTCCGGATGTAGATGCTCTTATCTCTTGCCACCAACTCCGACAAAGGTAGCAACAACCAAGGTATTGGGCGTCGGGCCAACAACGTCCATGGGCATGGAGAAGAAATAGGAAAAGCAGGCGCCCAAGAAGAGCGGCGTCGTGCTGCCGGTGGTGACGTTCGTGGCGCTGGATGCGTTCGAGCTCGACGGCCCCGCCGGGAGCATCGCGGCGGCGTAGCGAGAGCACGTCACGCAGGCGCGCCTACTCTGACCCCGTGTATATGTCGGCTACCACGGCGAGGAGTGAGGAGTGTTGTCAATGCCAAAACCGCGAATCTCGGGTAGGGGGTCCCAAGTTGGGTCTAGGAACAATGGTAATAGGGGGGAAACATGAGACGATGTTTATCCAGGTTCGGGCCCTGTCAAAGAGATAAAACTCTACATCCTGCTTTGATTGTACTATTGATGTTATGGAGTACAGAGTACAAGATGCGTTACCTCGAGATTGTATGATTGTTTTTAAATCCTAATACTGATAATCGTGCCTCTAAAGATTAAACCCCACGGCTTATATATGCATGAGGGGTACCTAGATTACACACATGGCCGGCTGCCAACATGCCGGCTATTGAGCAGTCCTTGGAATGCACGCGAAGTCTTTGAAGGTTTTCCATCTTGATCACGCCGAGGTTTATAGCTTCGATAGTCCTTTCTTTTAATGATCGACGGGTCGTAGGCTCGGGCCATGGACTGTGGGTCATATAGTTTAGTACCCCTTAGGGGGTGTTTGTTTCCAGGAACTTTTTGGTGTAGGGACTAGAAAAAGTCCCTCTTAGGGACTTTTTAACCAAACAGGTGAGACTACTAGGGGCTAAAAGTTGCTTTTTGGGACTAAATGGAGAAGACTCTCAAGGAGAGTTTTTTTGGGATTTTTTGGAACTTTTCCAACAATGCCCCTCCATGCACTCATTGCCCCGTCGCCTCATGATGTTATTTAATAGGGGTAACATGGTCATTTAATAACCTTTAGGAAGGGACTAGAGACTTTTTAGTCCTTGGAAACAAACAGGAAGGAACTTTTTAGGTACTAAGAACTTTCTAGTTGGGACTAGAAAAAGTCCTAGGACTAATGAACCAAACAGAGCCTTAGTCCACGACACTATCAAGTGCCATTCTGCTTAACTATGCACACAATGTGTTTGTTGAAATGCCAAAGAGAGGAAAAGAGTGAGGAAAGGAGGAAGAAGATTACTGATATTGACGTGTGGGATTCACCTATCATAACGGTCAACCTAATGGTCCGGAATAACGGAACTGACTTTCCCACCACACGAGCCTGACAGACGGCCCTCGTCTGTCATAAACACGTTTAAATCATCTAAACTAAACACTATCCGAACGTGATAATTTCTAGGCACAAAATTAAGAAGAAGAAAAAGAGAGTTTCTGGTCAGTTTTTAAAACGTGGTAATTTTGTGGGACATATACCTCAAATATGGTAGGGTTTTTTTTTTCATGCGCAAAAAAATTGGTAATTTTTGGTTAAATACTCCATAAATACAGTAGAAGAGGGAAGACCGGACATACCTGGAGGGAGAACTCGAGGTACGGTCAAAAAAATACAGTACAAAAAAATTGATGTCCAAGATCCTATCGGTCTCGGATGCTCGTGATTAGGAAGCTGCTACCCCTTTCCGCTGTGGGCCATGACCACAGTTAACCGAACAGCTGAAAGATAGCTCGCACAGCCCGATCTCCTCGCTGGTCAATGATTCACCAGTACGTAGACTGTAGATCCTGAAAAACAAGAGCAGGTCAATCGTATTTATGCGCGAACATGTTAAAGGAAAGTGAAGCCAGATCGTTGGAAATCTGTATTTCCGTACCAGGCAACTAATTGGCGATTTTGGAGTAGACTCTGGCCGCAAAGGTTGGAGATGGATGAGATGAGAGGGAAAGAGGGAACTGCGATGAACTGTGGAGAGCCTACGACGACTGCGAGTTGGGGTGGGTTGAGTGCGAGGCCGTCTGTCTACTGCAACGACAGAGAAATACTGAAATGTTCACCTACTGCAACGACAGAGAAATGCTGAAATGTTCACCAGCTCCTACTTTAGTTCCCTAAATGGTTCTTACTCGGAGTTGGGTGTCTGATTGGCAACTCGGCGAGAGAAATACTGAAATATTCATTCTTCTTCTTCCTAGCGCGTCCCCGTTGAGTTGTTGTTAACGTCGGCGACTCGGCGAGCGTGGACTGGGGTGGGTGTCTGATTGGCACGGCATGGCATGGGGCCCGGACCGGGGAGCTGTGACCTCACGCGCTTGACCGTGGAACCGGAGCCAAGACGAGAGATAGCGGCACCACCAACAACTACGGGCGGCGGAGCTCCGGCGGGTGTGGCCGTCGGCCCTCCCGTGTGTGGCGGCGGATCGAGCCGCAGACCTGCCGATCCGATCAGGGCTGGCGACCTCATGTATCGGCAACGATGGCCGTCTGTCCCATGCCACGTGGCCCTGACAGATGGCCTCGCCGTCAGTTTTCGTGTCAAAACGTGAGTGAGTAATCGAGTGTTCAGTGCTTTTGGCAACCAGATTACTGACAATCACTGCTTTCGGCAAACCCTTATGAAAACGATGTATTTTCAGATGCAATTGTGATGGTTTTTGGCAATTTACTCGGGGCAGAGACGCATCCACCGGCGGGTGCACCATCGGATGCCGTCTACCATGCCGCAGCGTGGCACCGCGTGTGTGTCTGCTCGGCCGAGATGCGCTGCGCCAAGCGAGGCGTATTGCGTCCAGGTAGCCGCCCCTCGCGTACGCGTACATCGGTGCCCACCCATGTTGCAGCCCCGGTGCTACCTCGCGCCCCGTTGCGGAAATGAACAGGAGATTCTTTTTTTCAGTTTAGCGACGGAAAGAACATGAGGTGGGTGCGTCCGTGTCCTAGACTCCTAGTATGATTTTTCAGCTCAAAGCGTTGATGCTAGCGGTAAAACCACAGGAAGTGCGAGACTCGTGCAGCTGAAAACCAGATCGACCAGAGTAAAACGATCACCAACCAGCAGCACGGGCACCAGTTAAGTCGGTTGATGGAGCACCAGGAGTTTGGATCCAAATCGTATAAAATCAACCGGCCAAAAACAAACGACACAAACAGACCATAAATGCTACAGTAGCGCAGGACTAGTACATGTTTTACCCTCACTTATTCCAAATACAGAAGAAAAAATAGTATCTGCAGTACGCAAAAAAATGCAATACAAATTACAAGATGGCGTCTGTATCACACATTGCAAAGAACAAGTAAACTCGCTTCGAAGTCATCGAGACGTTATCATCATAACAGATGCTTTTTTTGTTTCTTCTCACCGGCCTTGATGCGAGTTTAACTCTCACTCGATAGTAAGCTACATCAGGAGAAAAAGAAGAAGGCATTTGATCAGCAAACTGCATCGAACGAAAATCCATACATCTCTGAATAGGAGGCAAATGAGACTGCAGGCTGCAAGATTTTGTCATCGCATCATGTACAGAGTTTCAAAGTGCACGTGTTTCGGCATACTGAAGGATGTACTCCCTCCGTCCCAAAATAAGTGACTAAAAAATGACTTCCAAAATAAGTGACTAAAAAATGACTCAACTTTGTACTATTTAGTACAAAGTTGAGTCATTTTTGAGTCACTTATTTTGGGACGGAGGGAGTAGTACTTAGCTACAAGGTTCAAGCTGATGCACGAGGCGCTTCAGTCAGCTAGAACTTTCTAATCGTACAGGGTCAGAAACAAATAACCAGACAGACTGTATTAGCTAACTAAGCACGCTCTCGCCCAACTTGCATCAATTTTGCGAATTTGCAATGCCCTTGGATCCTAGATATACAGAGTGATAAATCCTAGTAACACAGGAAGGCAATTTGATACTGCGGCGATTAATTTCAGTATGCATGTACTCACAGCTAATGCTAAATAAACAATGGAAGCAATTATCACTCAACTTTCCTTCACGTGTTTGCTACTCCGTACTGTGCAAAGTGAATTCAAGCAAGCAAGAAGTAACACAGAAATGAAAGCATTGACCATGAATCAGAAATGAACAGGAGGGTGAAGGTCGAAGTATAAGTGCGAACCTAACTGTGCCTCTGCTCACAGGCTGCTCAAGATCCTCCATCTTTGGGCAATCATAAATGTGCACATAATTTATTTTTGCAACTGCCTTTGCTCCACCAATTGACACGAGGTCTGGACAGCCCGAAATTTGCAAATCACGAAGTGATGATAGATTACTTCTGCAAGCGCCGAGTGGAATGGATGTTATACTTGGACATCCAATCAAAGCCAGCTCAACCAGACATTTTAGGTTTTGTAGGCAGCTTGAAGACCAGGAGGAAATATCCCCACATCGAACTAAGTGGAGCTTTTCTAGGGATGATGGTAACACCAGTTCCCTTGGCCATTTGAGACTAGGGCAATCACGAACCAACAGATCTTCCAGGTAAGGAAAGCTCCCAGGCCTTTCGCCGAAAAGGAACTTTAACTTGCCACAATTCTTAACATCAATCTTTCGAATGGCAGGAAAACATAGTTCCGTTAGAAGGTCATCAAGGGTTGCCAGGTTCTCACAATTGTCAATGATTAGGAATGTAAGGGATTCGAATGCCCTAATTGGTGGTTGTCCTTGTCCAACAGATGTAAGAGATCTGCAGTTTGCAATATGCAACTTTTGTAGAGATGGAAGATTCCACATTTGGGGTTGGATGGTCGTGACATAGTCACTTGATAAATAGAACTCGATGAGGGAGCAGCACTGCATATTGTTTGTGAGATTCCCAGAACTTCCCAGTTTGAGTGTCTTGAGGGAGTGCGCCACCAAACTTCTCGAGCGGATATTTGGACAACCATGCACTTCTAATGTCTCAAGGGAATGAAAATCCCCAAACGTTTCAGTTGGTAATGATACTAACTGGTTGCAATCAGCAATCCTTAATTTCTTGATGTCAGGCATATAAGCTGGATGCAGAAGTTGTTCGACACTTCGTAGATTTTGACACTGAAGAATGGCTAGCTCTTCCAACGACGATAAAGTACCAATCTCGTCATTATTGCTGTCAACTAGCACATCAGGCATCTCATTTAGGTTTATATGCGGCTGAAACCAGTTTGGGAGAGACTCATCTGGATAATCTTTGAGAACCAGAGATTTGAGACTGGTGGGAGGTTGGAGGACTTGAAGCACTTTCTTTTGACCCTTCACACTAAAACACTGCCAAGACCATTGCAGTTTCAGTCTGCGAAGATGTTTCTTATCTGTCAGTTTGAATTCTGCTGCATGATCCTTGCTCATAGAACCAAGATTCCATATGTTCATATGTCCATCAAATTGGTTCAAATTCTTTAATAACTTCATTTCGCACCGATTGGCTGCATTAATATTCTGCTCACACCCTGCATAATATTCAAATCCTTGTGATTTAAATCTCTGTAGACTTATCAACTTACTAAAGTCACAGGGCAAACTTTCTAACTTGCACTCCTCCGCATAAAATCTCTGCAGATTATAGAGTGAACATAATGCTGAAGGAAAGCTCTTGAAAGGACAAGCCTTGGAGATTTCAAGGTGCCGAAGATGTTTCAAGTTGCCAATACTGTCTGGCAACTCATTTGAAGAGGCCCAAAACAGCACACGCAAACACTGAAGTTCCCTACACCAACGGTCCATTATAGCTGCAGCTTGATTCCTAAATGGCTTGTCACAAATTATCGTACGCAGCTTTGTATGCTTGCTTAGGCTCAACAACTTGGAAGTGCTCAAGTCTCTGCTTGGGAGTATGTACAGATGACGAACATTCTGAGGAACCTTTGGGAAGTCCCTCGTATTTTTTATGGTGAAGCAGTCGTGATCTGAAACTAGTTTTGCCATGTCATGCAGCAAGTCATGGATTACATATGTATTACGGACTTCTTGAAAGAAGGACATATTTACAAGGTCCTCAAAGTATTGATGGCCAATATCTTCAAGTGGAATGTCGCCTTGAGGTTCCACAAAGCCTTCCGCTACCCAAATTTTAGCTAAACGGTCCTTTTCAAATCTGTAATCTTTGGGGTACATAGCACAGAATGAGAAGCATCTCTTCAAATGGAATGGCAAGTATATGTAGCTCAAGCGAAGGGCTGGTAAAATATCAGTATTCTCTTGTTTCAACTTCCAGAGTTCACTCTCTAGTATATTATTCCAATGTGTTGTATGAAGGTTCATTCCTAACAGGCGTCCAAGAGTTTTGGCGGCCAAAGGAGAAGCCTTCAACTTTGGAACTATGCTTTTGCCAATCCTCTCTAACTCAGGATCATTCTCGGAAGTCTCAGACCCAAATGCACAAAGTTTGAAGAAATCCCAAAACACATCATCCTTCAGACCAGCTAATGGGAAGGGCTTCATTGTGCACACTTTATGAGCAACATCGGGCGATCTTGTTGTGACCAACATCACACTTCCCTGTACCACATTTGTTAAAGAATCATAAAAGTCTTTCCAACGCTGCTCATTTTCCTTTAACGCATCATCCCACACGTCATCAACAACAATCAAGAACCTTTTATTGCTCACACTGTCAGAAAGAGCATGTTGAAGAGAAGCTAAATGATCAAGTGTTGTCTTTTGTCCGGAAGCAGATTGTATAGCATCCTTAATTAGCCTCTTTACATCAAAGTCATCTGCACAAATCCAAATTATTAACTCAAAGTAAAGCATCACTTGTTGATGATTGCATATATGTTGAGCCAAAGTGGTCTTTCCAACGCCCCCCATTCCAACTATTGGCAAAACAGGAATAGCTGGTATTCTTGGTTCATTACAAACTTGGTTGCCTGCTGATGTGCTTGTCGATGCATTGACTGCACTACTTGCTCTCTTGCGTTTTGAACAGGCCCTTCCTTTACTTTGAGGTACACCGAGAAATCCCATCACCTCGTTCAGATCCTTGTCACGACCAAATATTTTTTTTTCATTCGGGAAAGGGGTAGTGTCTGGCCTGACTGATTTGTCGAAACCTGGTGTCACTCCATACAGCCCCATTTTCTCTAGCTGACCAGAAATACTATTCAATCTCTCTTGGATATCATTCACTTTATTGAAGCTGCCTTGTACGGTAGTCTTGTAGAAGTCAATAAAGGCAGAATGACTTGCATTGCCCTCCACCTCCATCTTTAGCTCATGCCATCTGAACTCATCAAGAAGATCATCAGCATCATTCACTGCATCTTTGAGGTTGGGAAGGAGCTCAGCGACACGGCCTTCATGGATCCTCCACTCTGCTTGGTCAATAAGGCTGTACATTGCAGGAAGAGTATCCCTAAGACGTTGCAAGCCACTCTGCAAGTGCAATACTTCATCATGGATACTTTCCTCCTGTGTTGCAGACCACCGGGAGCGCAGATACGAAATAGAAGATCCGGCCCACTGAAACAAATTGACACATTCATTGAGGCCACTAATGACCCCAATGGCCCGGGATATGCTCATAGAGATCGGAGTCTGGATATCAATTTCTTTGGTCCTGTGGACAAAAAAGGGATGCATTGAGCATTCTGGAAGCATACTTGTTCAGAGCAATACTAAAAATACAGAGCAGGTATACGCAAGCTAGCTAGTGTGGTAATCATTTTTTCACATATGTTTCCATCAGAAGGAAGTTCCCCTTGAAGTTGTTTTCATGTATAGTCTCATCAGCAAAGAGGAAAAAAATCATAAACATGGAAATGAAGTTTAAGCGCATCCTTGCAAATAATTAAATAGAGTTTTTACTTTGTTTCTACAAAGAGGTGACCATAGGAAAAACACAACATAATATGCAGATAATGAAAACAGGTATCTTGACTATTTCTTACAGCTACCTAATGCTATATAGCGTGACAAAAAAAAGATAAGACTGAAACATTTGTTCTATTTTTAGAAAACTGTATCATCTCTAATTCTTAACTTTTTGCGGCATTAATCATTTCCATATGTATTCAGTTTGAATCTTTGTATGTTCTACTGCCTTATTTACGAAGCTTGGCAGCGCTCTATGGTAGGAGCTAGGGCCCTACCGGATTTAGGGCGTAGGTTGTAGGGGAAGGAGGGGGAAGGACGAGGGCTGGTGCGCGGCGGCCGGCGGCGTGCCACCGTCCTTGCGACGGAAGCAGCGGCGGCGAAGGCAGGAGGCGACTAGGGTTTAGGTCTCCCGGCTCCCTAAGGGAAGCCGAGCAAATTATGATTGCTTCTTGCTTGATTAGATTGATACATCTCCTCTCCTTATATAGAGAGGTTTACTTGACTCCTAAGCAAACGATCCTAATACGATAAGATAATTGGGCTAAGCCCCTAATTAAGATACCTGGGCCATAACCCACTGGGCTAAGCCCCTATGCCGGTCATAACACTTCTCCCCGCCCGCACAAACAGCTCGTCCTCGAGCTGTAAGGTGGGGAAGCGCTTGTTGAACTCCTCGAGGTGATCAACCAGTGTCAAACACCTTCGCGACAGCTGGGGCGGCAAGGTCGGCGGCGACGGCGTCCTCCGGAATGTAGTCGGCAACCTCCAGGTAGAAGAGTCGCGGGCAAGCGTGGCCGGGCATGTAGGGCTCGTCGCAGTTGAAGCACAACCCTTGGTGGCGACGCTCGAGTAGCTCGGCCGCGGTGAGCCGGCGGAACGGGCGCGTTGCGGTCGCGGCGAGGGGCGCCGCGGAAGCCTGAAGAGGCCGACCCGGAGCGGGATCTGGCCAGGGTAGCGACCCAGTGGCCCAGGACGGTGACTCCTGCTGGACGGCCACCGCGCGGCGCTCAAACGCGCAGGCGTAGTACATGGCCGTCTGGATATCCTGGGGTCCCTGAAGCTCCACGTCCACGCGGATGTGATCCGGAAGTCCACCGACAAATAGGTCGGCCCGCTGCTGCCCCGTCACGCCCGACGCGTGGCATGCCAGGGCCTGGAAACGGTCGGCGAAAACCTGAACCGTGGAGGTGAAGGGAAGGCGGCCTAGCTTCGCCAGGCGGCTCTCGCGGATCGGGGGCCCAAAACTAAGGAGACAGAGCTCGCGGAAGCGTTCCCAAGGGGGCATGCTGCCCTCGTCCTGCTCGAGGGCGTAGTACCAGGTCTGGGCTGCACCACGGAGGTGGTAGGATGCCAGCCAAGTGCGCTCCGACGCGAGCGTGCGCTGTCCACGGAAAAACTGCTCACACTGGTTGAGCCAGTTAAGCGGGTCCTCTGTGCCGTCATAAGTGGCGAAGTCGATCTTGGCGAACTATGGCGGCGTCTGGATCGGCGCGCCATGGCCGACCGGCTCGGCGGTGCGGCGCAGTGATGATGACGGCGCCCGGTCAACGGTGGGAAGACCGTCATAGGCCGCCGCGGAGCCGGACAAGGCCCCATACTGCAACGTGGGTACCGGTGGGTCCTCGGCCTCCGTGTAAACTGGCGGTGGCGACGTCCCGGTTAGCCATGCCGGGGTCTGGGACGGTGACGGCGGAAACCGAACCTGCTGGATCGGGAGGCCTCCCGGTGTGGACTGGCCCAGTCCGGAGCTGGGCGCCGGCGGTGGGAGCTGGACCGGCGCGGGCGGCGCGGTTGGCGTGGCTAGGGCCGGCGCGGGCCAGTGCGGCCACTGCGGCGCTAGGGCGGGCGCGGATGGCGCCGTGAGAACTAGCGCTGGCCGCTGCGGCCAGGATGGCACTGGGGCGGGCGGCGGCTGGAACGACGGATGGGCCCCGGCGATCGCCGCAGGTACCGAGTACCAGGGCAGGTGCAGCAGCGGCGGAGGCGGTCCGCTGGGGTGCCCCGCCTGGAACGACGGCAGCGGTGGCTCGCCCATTGCAGGGGTGCCCTGGGATGGCCACGACAGCACGTGGTGGTCATAGGCGGCGGTAGTCGCAGCCGGCGGAGGTGCGGGCGGCCCGGCCAGGAACAGATGGATGCCCTGGATGGCCGTCATGAGATCCCGCAAGATGCTGGTGGCTTCTTCCGGCGTGAAAACGGCGGGTGTCGGCGCAGCGGAGGTGACCGGGGCCGGCGGCGTGGGGGAACCGGCGGTGGTCAGTGGTGCGGCGGTGGGGAACCGGCGGTCGTCAGCGGTGCGGTGGTGATGATTGGCAGCGGCGGCGTTGGCGTTGACGAAGACATGATCGAGCCCGAGTCTCTGGATACCAAATTGGTAGGAGCTAGGGCCCTACCGGATTTAGGGCGTAGGTTGTAGGGGAAGGAGGGGGAAGGACGAGGGCTGGTGCGCGGCGGCCGGCGGCATGCCGCCGTCCTTGCGACGGAAGCAGCGGCGGCGAAGGCAGGAAGCGACTAGGGTTTAGGTCTCCCGGCTCCCTAAGGGAAGCCGAGCAAATTATGATTGCTTTTTGCTTGATTAGATTGATACATCTCCTCTCCTTATATAGAGAGGTTTACTTGACCTCTAAACAAACGATCCTAATACGATAAGATAATTGGGCTAAGCCCCTAATTAAGATACCTGGGCCATAACCCACTGGGCTAAGCCCCTATGCCGGTCGTACCACTCCGCCTCCCATTTAAAACAATATGCAAATAAAAAGCGCATAAATACAATAGAAGAGGGAAGACCCGACATACTTGAAGGTAGAATTCGAGGTATGGTGGTGATGTCCAAGATCACTCCTATGGGTCTCGAATGCCCATGATAAAGAAAGCTGCTACCCCTTTCTGCTGTCGGCCATCATCATTTGACAATCAATCGAGAGAGGCAACCAAACTGAAAGATAGCTTGCGCGGCCCGATCTACTCACCAGTCAGTAGTCATCAGTACGTAGATTGTAGATCCTGGAAAATAAAGGCCAATGATATTTATGCGCGAATATGTAAAGGAAAGTGAAGCCAAAAGTCTGTATTTCAGTACCAGGCAACTGATTGGCGATTGGAGATGGATGGAAGGGAAGGGGGAAGTGCGGTTGACTGGAGTTGACTAATGATGATGTCCTTTGGTTCCTGCTAAATTATTGTGCAGAAATTTCTCAGCGTATTCTTATGAATAAATCAATTGTTTTGCTTCGAGACTGAGTCCACTGCGCCTAAACTACCACTACCATCTCTTTAAACCAATATAAGACCTTTTTAGATCACTAAAGAGGGCAGTATGAGGAGGAGAAGGCCGGCCACTGGACACCGCTCGCCTGCTCCGGTGAGAAACTCGCTGACGGCATGAGGCCAGACGCCACCAACGCAAGTACAAACATAAACCAACTATATACAAGAGCGACCCGATCTCCCCTTCCATCCCCACTCCGGGCGGCGGCGCCGCCGGGGGAGGAGGAGAGGGCAGGCGGGGCAAACCGGTCGACTCTCAAACGGGAGAGCGGGAGAAGAGCGCTTACCGGGTGGCTTGATCGACGCAGGCCAGACGCGGCGGTGCTGCTTCCAGCCCACCGAAGGCGGTCAGGTAAACCGTGTCCGCCACCGCGCGCCGTGTGGGTTTACCTGGCGCGCCGTCGCACACGCACAGAAAGGAGGAATGGCCGAATGGAGGAGGAAGCTGAGGGGAAAGTGAAAGGCAAGTTCACAAGGCGACCCACACGAGTCAAGTCGCCGTCGACGGTCACGGACGTAGATTGATTGATTGATTGATTTCCAGTACTCCCATCGTCAATTTGATCAATCTAATATAAGTAATATATTAAAAAAATATACGATTATAAACTTCAGATGTTCTATTTTCAAACGGTATAATTTTAGTGTTATATTGTTTATATTACGGCAATAAAATTAACAACCTAGGTATACGCGCCGGATTTGTAAACTGAAACGGAGGGAGTACTCCTTTCATTTTTGTATACAAGCCATTATGAAAAATACATTTTGCATCTATACAAGACCAACAATAGTAATCGAGGCAAATATTAATGATGTTTTCTCGTAGTACTAGTAACTCATGGCTTAATTACTAGCATCCATTTAGTGGATGATAATGACAAACTCACCTACTTCCTCTCTCACGGCCTTTAATTTCTTCTAATGTGCATGCATCATATTAATTAATCCGGTAAACGAGAAAATAAATTGGCTTGTAAAGCACACATTAATTTTTATCTTGGTACTCCCTCTCTCTCAGTATATAAGGCGTGCACGTACCCCTAGGTTGTCAATTTGACCAACCTAATAAAAGTAATATATTACAAAAAACATACCATTATAAACTTCAGATGTTCTATTTTCAAACGGTACAATTTTTTTGTTATATAGTTTATATTACGGTGATAAAATTGACAACCTAGATATACGCGTCGGACTTGTAAACTGAAACGGAGGGAGTACCTGTAATTTGAATTTGTGGCCTTGTATATAAAAATGGAGGGGTAATAATAATTGATTGATTGTACTATTTGAATGCCTTTGGATATTCGTCATTATCCCTCTCGCAAACAACCCATGCTCCCGGCCCCATTGTCATTTTACCACTCCAAGTATGACATAGTGGCTTGTAGAAATGTTAGCACCTTCACAAATAGGACCGGTTGTGCTTTTTTTTTTTTCTCGTGACAAAAGATGCATATTACTTATTATTATTATATTTTCGTGGGTGAGCATTTGTATTACTCAACAATCAAGTTTTTACAATCATCAGTTGATAGCTGTAACTTACGGGCCAGAACCTATCCAAGTCATGGTTCCTTCGACGAGCAAAGTAAGCTAACTATCGTAACCCTATTTAGAGTACGGGTTACATGAGTAATACAATGTGAGGTTTGGATAATTAAGCTACAATGAACCTCTGCTAATGATGCCACATCACTTCGGTTACTGTTGGTAAACTCGCGTTGATTCAAAACGATTCAAATTCAAATTCAAAATCAAGTCAAACGGTAAAGGTTTTCAAATATTAAAACTAAAATATTTGGGTCGTGCCAAATAATGCGTAGGTAAGTTTGGTGGAGAAACCACACTTTGATGAAATGTTTAAATACTCTAAAATGAATAGAATAGGGGCTAAATCAATTATTTAAATGCTTTTACAATAGTAAACAATACAAGCTAATTATTTTATCGGTCCATCCCCACTCCCCACGATCTCTCTCTCCCTCGTTCCTCCCCCGACCCGATCTGGATCGGGATCGGGCGCCCATCGCCGCTCGTCGCCGGACCACCTCGTCGGTCGTCTCCGTCCCCTCCACAACGGATCACCCCGACGCCAACTCGTCATCGCCCCCGCAGCTCTGGCCCTCCCCGAGCTCACCCACGCACCTCTACAGGGCCGGTGAGGACCTCCCCGTCCGACCTCGTCTCCCCTCCCTACGGTGACCGCGCTGTTGGGGATCGTAGCAGAAAATCAAAATTTTTCCTACGCATCACCAAGATCTATCTATGGAGTAATCTAGCAACGAGTGAGAGAGGAGTGCATCTACATACCCTTGTAGATCGCGATGCGGAAGCGTTGCAAGAACGCGGATGAAGGAGTCATACTCACTGCGATTCAGATCGCAGGTGATTCCGATCTAAGCACCGAACAACGGCGCCTCCGCGTTCAACACACGTGCAGCCCGATGACGTCTCCCACGCCTTGATCCAGCAAGGAGAGAGGGAGAGGTTGGGGAAGACTCCATCCAACAGCAGCACAACGGCGTGGTGGTGGTGGAGGAGCGCGGGACTCCAGCAGGGCTTCGCCAAGCACTGCGAGAGACGAGGAGGGAGAGAGGTAGGGCTGCGCCAAGAGACAGAGGTCAAAACCGTGTTATGGACAGCCCCAAACCTCACATATATAGGGGGAAGGGAGGGGCTGCGCCCCCTTTAGGGTTTCCCACCCCTAGGGGTGCGGCCACCCCAGATCCCATCTGAGGGTGGCGGCCAGAGGGGGAGAGGGAGAGGGGGGCGCACCAGATTGGGCCCTAGGGCCCATCTGCCCTAGGGTTTGCCCCCTCTCTTCTTGGAGGCGCCTTGGGCCCTGGTTGGGGGGGGGGGGCGCACCAGCCCTCCTGGGGCTGGTCCCCTCCCACACTTGGCCCACGCAACCCTCTGGGGCCGGTGGCCCCACCTGGTGGACCCCCGAGACCCTCCCGGTGGTCCCGGTACGCTACCGATAGCGCCCGAAACTTTTCTGGTGACCAAAACGGGACTTCCCATATATGAATCTTTACCTCCGGACCATTCCGGAACTCCTCGTGATGTCCGGGATCTCATCCGGGACTCCGAACAACATTCGGTAACCGCGTACATACTTTCCCTATAACCCTAGCGTCATCGAACCTTAAGTGTGTAGACCCTACGGGTCCGGGAACCATGCAGACATGACCGAGACAACTCTTCAGCCAATAACCAACAGCGGGATCTGGATACCCATGTTGGCTCCCACATGTTCCACGATGATCTCATCGGATGAACCACGATGTCAAGGATTCAATCAATCCCGTATACGATTCCCTTTGTCTATCGGTATAGCACTTGCCCGAGATTCGATCGTCGGTATACCGATACCTTGCTCAATCTCGTTACCGGCAAGTCTCTTTACTCGTTCAGTAACACATCATCCCGTGATCAACTCCTTGATCACATATTGTGCACATTATGATGATGTCCTACCGAGTGGGCCTAGAGATACCTCTCCGTCATACGGAGTGACAAATCCCAGTCTCGATTCGTGCCAACCCAACAGACACTTTCGGAGATACCTGTAGTGCACCTTTATAGCCACCCAGTTACGTTGTGACGTTTGGTACACCCAAAGCATTCCTACGGTATCCGGGAGTTGCACAATCTCATGGTCTAAGGAAAAGATACTTGACATTAAGAAAAGCTTTAGCATACGAACTACACGATCTGTGCTAGGCTTAGGATTGGGTCTTGTCCATCACATCATTCTCCTAATGATGTGATCCCGTTATCAACGACATCCAATGTCCATGGTCAGGAAACCGTGAC
Organism: Secale cereale; assembly: GCA_902687465.1. Taxonomy (NCBI): domain Eukaryota; kingdom Viridiplantae; phylum Streptophyta; class Magnoliopsida; order Poales; family Poaceae; genus Secale; species Secale cereale. The sequence goes on along the minus strand of LR738709.1, from coordinate 634,939,066 downwards.
CATCTGTTGATCAACGAGCTAGTCAACTAGAGGCTTACTAGGGACACGGTGTTTGTCTATGTATCCACACATGTATCTGAGTTTCCTATCAATACAATTCTAGCATGGATAATAAACAATTATCATGAACAAGGAAATATAATAATAACCAATTTATTATTGCCTCTAGGGCATATTTCCAACAGTCTCCCACTTGCACTAGAGTCAATAATCTAGTTCACATCGCCATGTGATTAACACTCACAGGTCACATCGCCATGTGACCAACATCCAAAGAGTTTACTAGAAATAATCTAGTTCACATCACTATGTGATTAAAACTCAATGAGTTCTGGGTTTGATCATGTTATGCTTGCGAGAGAGGTTGTAGTCAATGGGTCTGCAACATTCAGATCCCTATGTACTTCGCAAAACTTTATGTCATATCATAAATGCTGCTACCACGTTCCACTTGGAGCTATTCCAAACTGTTGCTCCATTATACGTATCCGGTATCTCTACTCTGAGTTATCCGGATAGGTGTTAAGCTTGCATCGACGTAACTCTTTACGTCGAACTCTTTATCACCTCCATAACCGAGAAACATTTCCTTATTACTCTAAGGATAATTTTGACCACTATCCAGTGATCAACTCCTGAATCACCTTTGTACCCTCTTGCCAGACATGTGGCAAGGCACACATCAGGTGCGGTACTTAGCATGGCATACCGTATAGAGCCTATGACAAAAGCATAGGGGATGACATTCGTCCTTCCTCTTCCTTTTGCCGTGGTCAAGCTTTGAGTCTTACTCAACTTCACACCTTACAACTCAGGTAAGAACTCCTTCTTTGACTGATCTCTATTGAACTCCTTCAAAATCATGTCAAAGGTGTGTGTTCTTTCGAAAGTATCATTAGGCGTCTTGATCTATCTCTATAGATCTTGATGCCCAATTATATAAGCAGCTTTATCCAGGTCTTCCTTTGAAAAACTCCTTTCAAACAACCCTTTATGCTTTCCAAAAATTCTACATCATTTCGGATCAACAATATGTCATTCACATATACTTATCAGAAATGTTGTAGTGCTCCCACTCACTTTATTGTAAATACAAGTTTCCAACAAACTTTGTATAAACCCAAAAACTTTGATCACTCCATCAAAGCGTATGTTCCGACTCCGAGATGCTTGCTCTAGTCCATGGAAGGATCGCTGGAGCTAGCATACCTTTTAGCATCCTTATGATCGACAAAACCTTTCTGATTGTATCACATACAACCTTTCCTTACGAAAACTGGTAAGGAAACTTGTTTTGACATCCATCTGCCAGATTTCATAAATGCAGCTTATGCTAACATGATTCTGACGGACTTAAGCATCGCTACGGGTGAGAAAATCTCATCGTAGTCAACTCCTTGAACTTGTGAAAAACTTTTTGCCACAAGTCGAGCTTCATAGACGGTGACATTACCGTCCACGTCCATCTTCTTCTTAAAGATCCATTTATCTCAATGGCTTGCCAATCATCGGGCATATCCGCCAAAGTCCATACTTTGTTTTGATACATGGATCCTATCTCGGATTTCTCGGCTTCTAACCATTTGTCAGAATACGGGCCCACCATCGCTTCTCCATAGTTCGTAGGTTCATCGTTGTCCAACAACATGACCTCTAAGACAGGATCACCGTACCACTCAGGAGTAGTACATATCCTTATCGTCCTACGAGGTTCGATAGCAACTTGATCCGAAACTTCATGATCACTATCATTAGTTTCCTCTTCAACAGCCGTAGGTTCCACAGAAACATCTTTCTGTGTTGCACTACTCTTCGGTTGAAGTGAGGGTTCGAAAACCTCATCAAATTCTATCTTCCTCCCACTCAATTCTTTCGAGAGAAACTCCTTCTCGAGAAAGGACCCGTTCTTAGTGACAAACATTTTTGTCCTTGGATCTGAGATAGAAGGTATACCCAACTATTACCTTTGGGTATCCTATGAAGATGTATTTTGTCCGCTTTGGGTTCGAGCTTTTTCCGGCTGAAGCCATAAGCATCGCAGCCCCAAACATTAAGAAACGACAACTTTGGTTTCTTGCCAAACCATAGTTCATACGGCGTCGTCTCAACAGACTTAGATGGTGTCCTATCTAAAGTGAGTGCAACTGTCTCTAATGCATAACCTCAAAATAATAGCGGTAGATCAGTAAGAGACATCATAGATCGCACCATATCTCATAAGGTTCGATTATGACGTCCAGACACACCATTACGATGTGGTGTTCCAGGTGGCTTCAACTGCGAAACAATTCCACAATGTCTTAAGTGATTGCCAAACTCACAACTCAGAAAATATCCCCTTGATCAGATCGTAGGAACATGATCTTCTTGTTATGATGATTCTTAACTTCACTCTGAAATTGCTTGAACTTTTCAAACGTTTCAGACTTTTACTTCATTAAGTAAATATACCCATATCTACTCAAATCGTCAGTGAAGATGAGAAAATAACGATATCCACTACACGCCTTAATTCTCATTGGATCACACACATCAGCATGTATGATTTCCAACAAGTCACTTGCCCGTTTCATTGTACCTGAAAACGGGATCTTAGTCATCCTGCCCATGAGGCATGGCTCGCATGTGTCAAGCGATTCAAAATCAAGTGACTCCAAACATCCATCAGCATGGAGTTTCTTCATGCATTTTATGCCAAAATGACCTAAGCGGCAGTGCCACAAGAAAGTGGTACTATCATTATTAACTCTACATCTTTTGGCATTAATATTATCATCATGTGTATTACTATGATCGAGATTCAACAAACCATTGGGTGCATGACCATAAAGGTATTATTCATGTAAATAGAATAACCATTATTCTCTGACTTAAATGAATAACCGTATTGCAATGAACATGATCTAATCATATTCATGCTCAACGTAGACACCTAATAACATTTATCTAGGTTCAACACTAATCTCGAAAATAGAGGGAGCGTGCGATGGTGATCTTATTAACCTTGGAAACACTTCCAACACACATCGTCACCTCGCCCTGGCTAGTCTCGTTCAGTCTGTAGCTTTTGCTTCAAGTCACTAATAATAGCAACTGAACCGGTATCCAATACCCAGGTGCTACAAGGAGTACTAGTAAGGTACACATCAATAACACGTATATCAAATATACTTGGTTGAAGTTGCCAGCTTTCTTATCTACCATGTATTTGGGGTAGTTCCGCTACCATATGACTTTCCCCTTACAATAGAAGCACTTAGTCTCAAGGTTTGGGTTCAACCTTGGGTTCCTTCATTAGTGCGACAACTGGTTTGCCATTCATGAAGTTTCCCTTCTTGCCCTTACCCTTTTGAAACCAGTGGTCTTGTTAAACCATCAACACTTGATGCTCCTTCTTGATTTCTACTTTTGCGGTCTTAAGAACCGCTAATAGCTCCGGGATCATCTCCATCCTTTGCATGTCATAGTTCATCACGAAGTTCTAGTAGCTTGGTGATAGTGTCTAGAGAATTCCGTCAACCACTATCTCATTTGGAAGATTAACTCCCACTTGGTTCAAGTGATTTTAGCACCCAAACATTCTGAGCACATGCTCACTAGTTGAGCTATTCTCCTCCATCTTTTTGGCAAAAGAACTTGTCAGAGGTCTCATACCTCTCAACACGGGCATGAGCCTGAAATCCCAATTTCAGCTCTCAGAACATCTCATATGTTCTATGACGTTCAAAACGTCATTGGAATCCCGATTCTAAGCCGTAAAGTATGGTGCACTAAACTATCAAGTAGTCATCAGGACGTGTCTGTCAGGTGTTCACAACATCCACAGACAACGTTGTAGGGGCTTGCACATCGAGCGGTGCATCAAAGATGTAAGCTTTCTGTGTAGCAGTGAGGACACTCCTCGGACTACGAACCCAGTCCGTATCATTACTTACATTATCTTTCAACTTAGTATTTCTCTAGGATCGTATTAAACAGGGAGCTACAACGCAGTTATTGGTCTACAACATAATTTGCGAAGACAACTTAGACTATTGTTCATGACAATTAAGTTCATCTAATGAACTCCCACTCAGATAGACATCTCTCTAGTCATCTAAGTGATACATGATCAGAATCGACTAGGCCGTGTCCGATCATCACGTGAGATGGACTAGTCATCAACGGTGAACATCTTCATGTTGATCGTATCTTCTATACGACTCATGTTCGACCTTTCGGTCTTCCGTGTTTAGAGGCCATGTCTGTACATGCTAGGCTCGTCAAGTCAACCCTAAGTGTATCGCATGTGTAAATCTGGCTTACACCCGTTGTATGTGAACGTTAGAGCCTATCACACCCGATCATCACGTGGTGCTTTGGAACAACGAACCTTAGCAACGGTGCACAGTTAGGGGGAACACAATTCTTGAAATTTTAGTGAGAGATCATCTTATTCACTACCGTCGTTCTAAGCAAATAAGATGTAAAACATGATAAACATCACATGCAATCAAATAGTGACATGATATGGCCAATATCATCTTGCTCCTTTGATCTTCATCTTCGGGGCTCCATGATCATCATCGTCACCGGCATGACACCATGATCTCCATCATCATGATCTCCATCATCGTGTCTTCATGAAGTCGTCTCGCCAAACATTACTTCTACTACTATGGCTAACGTTTAGCAGTAAAGTAAAGTAATTACATGGCGTTTTCAGTGACACGCAGGTCATACAATAAAATAAGACAACTCCTATGGCTCCTGCCGGTTGTCATACTCATCGACATGCAAGTCGTGATTCCTATTACAAGAACATGATCAATCTCATACATCACATATATCATTCATCACATCCTTTTTGGCCACATCACATCACACGGCACATGCTGCAAGAACAAGTTAGACGTCCTCTAACTGTTGTTGCAAGTTTTACGTGGCCGCTATAGGTTTCTAGCAAGAACGTTTCTTACCTACGCCAAAACCACAATGTGATATGCCATTTTCTATTTACCCTTCATAAGGACCCTTTTCATAGAATCCGATCTGACTAAAGTGGGAGAGACAGACACCCGCTAGCCACCTTATGCAACTAGTGCATGTCAGTCGGTGGAACTTGTCTCACGTAAGAGTACGTGTAAGGTCGGTCCGGGCCGCTTCATCCCACGATGCCGCCGAATCAAGATAAGACTAGTAACGGTAAGTAAATTGACAAATCGACGCCCACAACTACTTTGTGTTCTACTCGTGCAAGAAACTACGCATAGACCTAGCTCATGATGCCATTGTTGGGGATCGTAGCAGAAAATCAAAAAAATTCCTACGCATCACCAAGATCTATCTATGGAGTAATCTAGAAACGAGTGAGAGGGGGGTGCATCTACATACCCTTGTAGATCGCAATGCGGAAGCGTTGCAAGAACGCGGATGAAGGAGTCGTACTCAATGCAATTCAGATCGTGGTTGATTCCGATCTAAGCACCGAACAACGGCGCCTCCGCGTTCAACACACGTGCAGCCCGATTACGTCTCCCACGCCTTGATCCAGCAAGGAGAGAGGGAGAGGTTGGGGAAGACTCCATCCAACAGCAGCACGACGGCGTGGTGGTGGTGGAGGAGCGCGGGACTCCAGCAGGGCTTCGCCAAGCACTGCGAGAGACGAGGATGGAGAGAGGGAGGGCTGTGCCAAGCGACAGAGGTCAAAACCGTGTTATGGGCAGCCCCAAACCTCACATATATATAGGGGGAAGGGAGGGGCCGCGCCCCCTTTAGGGTTTCCCACCCCTAGGGGTGCGGCCACCCCAGATCCCATCTGAGGGTGGCGGCCAGAGGGGGAGAGGGAGAGGGGGGCGCACCAGATTGGGCCCTAGGGCCCATCTGCCCTAGGGTTTGCCCCCTCCCCTCTTGGAGGCGCCTTGGGCCCTGGTTGGGGGGCGCACCAGCCCTCCTGGGGCTGGTCCCATCCCACACTTGGCCAACGCAACCCTCTGGGGCCGGTGGCCCCACCCGGTGGACCCCCGGGACCCTCCCGGTGGTCCCGGTACGCTACCAATAGCGCCCGAAACTTTTCTGGTGACCAAAACGGGACTTCCCATATATGAATCTTTACCCCCGGACCATTCCGGAACTCCTCGTGACATCCAGGATCTCATCCGGGACTCCGAACAACATTCGGTAACCGCGTACATACTTTCCCTATAACCCTAGCGTCATCGAACCTTAAGTGTGTAGACCCTACGGGTTCGGGAACCATGCAGACATGACCGAGACAACTTTTCAGCCAATAACCAACAGCGGGATCTGGATACTGATACGTCCAAAACGTATCTATAATTTCTGCTTGCTCCATGCTTCTTTTGTGTGATATTGCTATGATATTGATGCACTTCCATACACTTTTGATCATATTTGGACTAACCTATTAACTCAGTGCACCACAGTGCCAGTTCCTGTTTTCTGCTGTTTTTCTATTTCAGGTTTCCCCCATATTAAAAGTGCTCCAAAAATTCCAAGAAAAATATAGGAAAAATCAGCGTACAGGAAGTTTCGCGAAGAACCAAAGATGGGCCAGAGGGGAGCCAGGGGAGGCCCAGGCGGCCACCTGGCGCGGCCCCACCCCTGGCCGCGCCCGGGGGGCGCCTGGGGCCCCTGCTCCGCCTCTGGCTGCCCCCCTTCGCATATATATCCCTCTCGTCCCGAAACCCTCGAGGACAGAACCCTTTTTCACGATCTCGCCTCTGTTCCGCCGCCGCAGCGCTTCCAAGATCGGGAGCATCAAGAGAACTCTTCCCGGCACCCTGCCGGAGGGGAGAACCACCTGTAATGCCCAGGATGGGACTATATCTCCTACGTGTCGAGGCACGACTTAAAGATATAAGCCCATTCTGGAATGATCGCAAGTTTGGTACATTCGCACATCTCATGTAAAAAAATAGGGATGGAAAACTGAAAAGATAGTTGGCTTACACTCGCCACGTCACACAAAATCATTACATGTTCAAACATCATTCCGATAAACATCACAGCCCATCTAAGGGTAAAGATCCAAATGACAAGATACCAAACATAACTTTAACCACAGGTCTAGATCGAATCCTAGTAGAAGCTCTACCCATCGCCTGTGTAGCTCACCATCGTACCTGCATCTGGTGTGTTGAAGTAACTGTGAGCCACAGAGGACTCAGCAATCCCGTTCTCGGGTAACACGACTATTTAAGCCTTGGGTGAGGAGCAAGGCTGAAGAAAGAACAAGAGTCTGCAGCAGCACTAGCCTAGCTTACATAAAAGAGAGCGAGAAGAGAAGGTGCCTCGGTCGAGAGATGATCACGAAGTGATCCTAAACTAGCAAGTCAAACATAACCCCACCGTGTTCATCTCCCGAACCCCTTTCGGAAAATGACAGTCACGGTACTCACGCTGGTAGTGTATTGGAACATGGTGTCAAGTTTTCTACAACCGGATATTAACAAGCTCCCATCTGCCACATAACCGCGGGCACGACTTTCGAAAGTTCATAACCCTGCAGGGGTGTTCCAACTTGGCCCATGACAAGCCCACGATCCGCGGAGTCGCAACTCCAAGGTGGGAAGGCCCGAGTATTCTCGGAATCCCGTGCTCAAGATACTCCGAACTAAGGTAAGGCTAATCCAGCAAATCCTCCCGGCGTGCCGATACCCTGATAGTAGCCGCGCGTATCTCGTCTCAGGCCACGACCGGATGGGTGATGCTACGGGTTTTTACCAGACCTCGAGTTTCCTTGAGGTGGCCCCGCAGGACCCCCAGTTCGGACCAACACTCATGTGGAGCACTGGCCCGGGGTTGTTGATTAAGAAAGAGGGTTAATTACTCCCTATGCAAGTTTTTAGTTATTAGGCAAATAGTACCAATGTTGGGACTTGCTGGAAAAGACTTAGCACTTAGCGGTTTATCGAGGGGGTCCCATAACCCCAACCGTGTGAGGAACGCATAATCAAGGAACATAACACCGGTTTATACGGTTCCTAGCGGCTTGAGTGGAACAAATCACCAAGCAAAAGGCTAGGCCTTCCACCCATTACCAATATATAGATGATTTCATTTAATAATTAATACAGTGTGATATCCCAACAAGCTTCAACAAGAAACAAGAATCTTCAAGCTTCACGTGCAACTAGCAATGCTATAAGAGGGGCTGAGCGAAGCCTACGTATAGCCAATCAATGGTTTGCATAGGTAGGGTGGTTAAACAGGTTCATGGTTATAATAGGAGGCTGACAGGAAAAACATGGGCATCGAGGCAAAACTATAGATCGAGACTTCTAGCAATAGGCAAAGATAGTAATGTTATCGGGGTTCGGTCATCTTGCCTGAAGAGTTGTCGATGCTATCGTAAGAGGGGTCCTCGTTCTCAACCTCGGTAGTAACCTCGTGCTCGTACTCGTACTCGGCCTCAACTTCCGGCTCTACTCAACACAAACACACAAGACACGAAATCAACAAGATGCAATGCGCACACGAAAATGCTGGATGCATGGCTGATGCACTAAGGAAGCAAAACAAATGCACTATGGAAGCACAGGAAGTCTACAAAGGAAGCACAGTGTAATCGCACAAGGAGCATGGAAAATATGCATCAAGCAAAAATGCTTCAAAACATGTTAACAATAGGATATTATGAATCTACATGAAAAATCACACAAGTTTCATATAGGACTTGCTCAAAACGGAGCAACGGGCTAAAAGTTACACCTGAAACAATAAATACGCACAAGCTGAAAATAACAGCCACATAGCAACTTCGGGGCAAGAGATAAATGGCCTACATCACTCAAACATCATGGCAAAGAGTATGGACATAAACTAGACATATCCTACAGCAAATAAGTCCATTGGAGCATCCCCAAAGGAGCCATGGATCAATAGCAACAAGCTATGACATATTGAACTTGACAACAAAATCCTGACAGCAGTAATTTGTTGCAACTTGGGAGCAAAAGTTAAATATGCTACAGCCACTCAAATAAGCATGTGAGAGCATGAATGTATAGCCAACAATATATACAACAAGGAATCATCAAGAGTCACCCCAAAACTATCATGGATTGCCCTAGAACAACAAGCAAACATGGCATCTGGAAATTACAGATTCCAGACTTAGTGAAATTTCACTAAGTGTTAAAACAGCAGTAACATCATGGCATCTTCGAGAGCAAGTTTAAGTCACCTCAAAGCTAAACATGGCAAGTGGTAAGCACCACAGCAAAGTACACATGATGGTGAATCCAAAACATCTAAGCATGCATCAAGGGGACAAACACAACGATAGCAACGAGTTCCTCTACGAGGCATCTCGTAACAAGTTTAACGACATAACAGCCACATAGCACTTTGCAAAGGGGATAAACATGGCAAGATGAAATCTATCATCCAAGCTAAAGCACCCATCATGTATAGCATCTTAAGACGAACATGTGGACATGTCATTTGCATCATTTGGATAAACATGCACCAAGTTATCACATTGCAAAGATGGCATGAAGACAACTACTAACAGCAGTTTATAACAAGTAGCACTCTTGCAACAGATATTTAATCATCTAGATGATCTCAAACATGCATGGCATAATGGAACAAAACGTAGTACATGTCTCCATGAACATTTTGACATATCATATGCTCAAATCGAACCATCACACAAAAAGTTATCACCGTTGCAAAACAGCTCCAGAATCTGAAATAACAGGGACTTAGTGGAATAAGAGGGCAACCTCAGGTCAACGCGGGCTGGAAACGCGGAGCGGGTCCGAAGCGGGTAACGGGCCGGATTGGCGCGGCGGATCGGGCTGGACCCGCGGGGTTGCAGGCGGGGACGAATCGGCCTAACGGGGCCGGCCTGTTAGCGGCGGCGGATCTGAGATCCCGATCGGGGATCCTCCGATCCCTCGATCGGTGGCGGCGGCGGCAGGCGATCGATGGCGCGGCGGGAGCGGGCTGGGCCATCGTGGCTGGCGAGGGAGGAGGCCTGGGCCTCGGCGCAGGGTGGGCCAGCCCGCAGAGCGGCGAGCGCTGGGCCAGGCACCGGCCTCGGCTGGCGGAGGGAGCCGGCCCAGGCGAGGCGACTCGGCCCAGGAGGGGTCCTCGACCTGGATCGGATCGAGCTTGAGCTCGGGGGATCCTCTCGATCCCCGAGCGGCGGCGGCGGTTGGCGACCTCGCCCCGGCGGCGCAGGGGCCCGACGAAGGAGGTGGAAGGCGGGGCGCGGCAGCCCGGCCGGCGAGGTGGCGGCGCCGGCCGGCGGCGGAGGAGGGCCGGCGCGGCGGTTGGGGCCTCCGGCGGCGCGGGATCCGGCGAGGAGCGAGGTGCGGCCGACGGTGGCGCGGATTCCGACGAGGATTCCGGCGAGCTCCGATCTGGAGGTTGAAGATGGCTGGAGGAAGGGGATGATGGGGCTAGGGTTTTTTTATTTAGGGCAAAAATTAGGGAAGATGGACAAATATATAGGCACAAGGAGCTAGGGTTGTCCAAATGAGGTGTGGTTTTCGGCCACGCGATCAGAATTGGATGGCCTAGATGAAGGGAGGGGTTTGGGTTGGTTTGGTGGGCTGTTGGAGGGGTGTCTTGGGCCTCAAAGTGGAGGTACTTTCAGCCCACGAGAATAACTGTTGGGGGTAGCAAACGAACTCCAAACGCGACGAGATTTGATAGGCGGGTTACACACACCAAAACAACAACACACGACAAGTCTCACTCCAAACTGGAAACGTTACACGGCCAAACACCAAAGTAGACCCCGGGGACGCCACGGACACGTGAGGGAGCTCCGGAATGCGAAACGGACAACGGAAAGGAATGCGTGGGACCGGATGCAAACGACAACACAAATGCAATGCGATGCACATGACTACATGATAAGAATGAATGCCACACACGCACACAACAAAACGACGAAAACCCGAAAGACGAAGAACCCGGAAAAGGAAATAGATGGAGCCAAAGATATATATATTGCCCAAAAGGGAAAGTATTACATCCGGGGCATTACAACTCTCCTCTACTACAAAAAGATCTCGTCCCGAGATCTAGGACTGGAAAAAGGAAGGGTACTCGGAACGAAGATGATCTTCTCGTTCCCACGTAGCTTCTCGGTCGGTATGGTGTGACCACTTGACTTTCAAGAATTTGATGGACTTGTTGCGGGTCTTGCGCTCGGTTTCTTCGAGAATAGCAACGGGATGCTCTCGGTAAGACAAGTCTTGTTGAAGATCAATCTCCTGAAACGGAATCATGCGTTCAGGAGTCTTGAAGCACTTGCGGAGTTGAGACACATGAAACACATCATGAACATTGGCGAAGTTTGAAGGTAGCTCAAGTTGATAGGCTAGATCGCCTCTTTTGCCAAGGATCTTGAAAGGCCCGACGTATCTAGGAGCAAGCTTTCCTTTGATACCGAATCTTTGGGTTCCTTTCATCGGAGAAACACGAAGATAAACATGATCACCAATGTTGAAGGCCAAATCACGATGCTTGCCGTCATAGTAGCTCTTCTAACGCGACTGAGCGGCCTTGAGATTCTCACGTATGACTTTGCACATTTCTTCGGCTTCTGAGATCAAGTCATTGCCAAGAAGTTGACGTTCACCTATCTCGGACCAGTTGAGAGGGGTACGACACTTTCTGCCATAGAGGATTTCAAACGGAGCTTTGCCGGCACTTGCTTGGAAGCTGTTGTTGTAAGAGAACTCGGCAAATGGAAGGCAGTCTTCCCATTTCATGCCAAAAGATATGACACAGGCTCTGAGCATGTCTTCTAGAATCTGATTCACTCGCTCGACTTGACCACTAGTCTGAGGGTGAAAAGCAGTGCTGAACCTGATCTTAGTGCCCATGGCAGACTGAAAGGAGTCCCAGAACTTAGAAGTGAACAAACTTCCACGGTCTGAGGAGATAACTTGAGGAATGCCATGTAAGGACACAATTCTGGAAGTGTACAACTCTGCCAATTGAGCTGCATTGATTGATTCTTTGACTGGAAGGAAGTGGGCGACTTTGGTAAGCTTGTCAATCACCACGAAGATAGAATCATTCCCTCTCTTGGACTTAGGAAAACCAGTGAAGAAATCCATTTCAATGTGGTCGAATTTCCACTCGGGAATAGGAAGAGGTTGGAGAAGACTGGCAAGACGTTGATGCTCTGCCTTCACTCTTCTGCAGACATCACATTCATTCACGAATTGGGCAATCTCCCTTTTCATGCGAGTCCACTAGTAAGATTGCTTGAGGTCTTGGTACATCTTGGAACTGCCAGGATGAATGGAAAGGAGGGAATCATGTGCTTCGTCCATTATGAGCTTCCTGAGATCACCTTTGGGAACCACGAGTATGTCCTCGAAGAACAAGGTATCTCTCTCATCAACGCGATAGCACTTGTATTTAGGAGTACCCTTTGCAATACCATGTTTCACTTTCTGCACCATAGCATCACTGAGTTGGGCCTCACGGACCTAATCTTCCAAGGTAGGAGCAACTTTAAGATTTGCAAGAAAACCCTGCGGAACAACTTGGAGGTTGAGCTTCCTGAATGCTTCACAAAGCTCAGGTTGGAACGGCTTGATAAGAAGGCTGTTGCAATATGCCTTTCTGCTCAAAGCATCTGCAATCACATTCGCCTTGCCAGGTGTGTATTCGATGCTTGGATCATACTCTTGGATCATTTCTACCCAACGAGTCTGGCGGAGGTTCAGATTCGGCAGTGTGAAGATGTACTTCAAGATCTTGTGATCGGTGAAGATGTCGACTTTTCTGCCCAACAGAAGGTGTCTCCACGTAATCAAATCATGTACCACAGCTGCTAGTTCAAGATCATGTGTGGGGTAGTTCTTCTCACTTGGCTTCAGCTGACGAGAAGTGTATGCCACAATTCTCTTGTCCTGCATAAGCACACCACCAAGTCCTTGAAGAGAAGCATCACAGAATACTTCATAGGGCTTGGAATCATCTGGAGGAGTTAGAACTGGAGCAGAGACGAGCTTTTCTTTGAGAGTTTTGAATGCCACTTCACAATCTGGAGACCAATAGTACTTGACATTCTTCTGCAGCAAGTTGGAAAGAGGCTTGGCAATCTTGGAGAAGTTCTCAACGAACCTTCTGCAATAGCTGGCAAGACCAAGAAAGCTTCAGAGTTGCTTGACGTTCTGAGGAGCTTCCCAGTTGACAATTGCTTCAACTTTCTCGGGGTTTACCGCAATACCGTCAGCGGAGATGATATGGCCTAGATACAAGACCTTATCGAGCCAGAATTCGCACTTGGAGAACTTGGCATAGAACTTATGTTCACGGAGTTTGTCGAGAACGAGACGGAGGTGCTTCTCGTGATCTTCTTCATTCTTGGAAAATACCAAAATGTCATCCAGATACACAAGCACAAACTCGTCGGTGTAGGGGTTGAAGATGTAGTGCATCATTCTCGAGAAGGTAGGTGGAGCATTGGCGAGACCAAAGGACATGACTGTATACTCATATGAGCCGTAGCTCGTTCTGAAGGCAGTCTTGGGGATATCTTCCTCGCGAATGCGAATCTGGTGATAGCCCATTCGGAGATCGAGCTTAGAGAACACTTTAGCTCCTTTGAGCTGCTCGAACAGTTCGTTGATGTTGGGGAGCGGATACTTGTTCTTTATTGTCTTCTTGTTCAATGGCCGGTAATCAACGCAGAGGCGCTCCGTGCCATCCTTCTTCTTGACAAATAAGACACCACAGCCCCAAGGAGACGTACTAGTCCTGATCAGACCCATACGCTCCTGTTCATCAAGCTGCTTCTTCAACTCCTTCAACTCTTTAGGAGAGAGCTTGTACGGACGCCGGCATGCTGGCTCAGTACCAGGCTCGAGTTCAATGACGAATTCCACTTGACGATGTGGAGGCATGCCTGGAAGTTCTTCAGGAAAGACGTCTTCGTATTCGTTAACCACCGGAATTTGAGATATGGCATTCATCTCGCCCTTGTCATTGAGAGAGAAAAGCCTGATTGTGTTATCCCTGGAGGCAAAGATAATCACATCTTCATCGGAATGAGTAATCTTGACTTCCTTCTGTGCACAATCAATTTGAGCATCATGCTGAGAAAGCCAATCCATTCCGAGGATAAGGTCAATGTTGGAATTGCCAAGAACCTCCAGAGAGGCCAGAAATCGATAATCACCCATGCGAATAGAAACATCCGGAGCATAAATACTGGAATGCATTCGTCTCCCCGGAGAAATAACTGCTAACTCCCTTGGCAGACTTTTGATGTCAAAATTGTGCTTGGATGCAAATGGTTGAGACATGAAAGAACATGAAGCACCCGAATCAAACAAAACTTTTGCAGGGATAGAGTTAACTGGAAGGTTACCCAAAATCACATCAGAAGAATTCTCTGCTTGCGCTGCATTCATCAGATTCACCCTTGCTGCCTTTTGATTATGCTTGACAATAGCTGTGCTGACAGGTGGGGGAGGCGGAAGGCGCCTTGGGTTGGGGCACTTGTTAGCGTAGTGACCTTTCTGAGTGCACTTGTTGCAGACCACTTCTGAGAGAGGACGGAAATGAGAACCACTTGACTTGGAACCTTGAGACCGAAACTGATTCTTCGACTGGTTGCTCGGGTTGGGTGGGTGGGAGAAACCATGACCACCGGAGTTCTTGTTGTTGTTGTAGGGAGCTCGGATCACTGGAGGAGGAGGAAGCCAAAATTTCTGTTGCTTCACGACCACTTGAGAAGATGAGGAGGAGTGAACGGCATCTCGAATCCTCTTTTTAGAAGCCTCCATCTTGAGCTGGGCTGCCTCTTGCTTAAGCGCCATGTTATAGAATTTGTCGAACTCATCGGGCTCGAACAAGGTGAGAGCAAGTTGAAGTTCATCCTTGAGAATTCCACGGAACTGATAGATCTTGCTCTTGGCATCTGGTATGTCTTGCTTGGCATAGCGGGCGAGGTTTTGGAACTTGACATTTTACTGGTAGACAGTCATAGAGCCTTGCTTCAGGTTGCGGAATTGCTCACGCATACCCTCGATGACACTTGTTGGAATGTGGTGAGAGCGAAAGTCCTTGCAGAAATCATCCCAAGAGATCACACACCCTTCTCTGGAGTCTTTGTACTGCTGCCACCAGTCAGCTGCTTGGTCCTTGAGTTGGAAGGCTGCAAATTTCACATAGTCCTCAGGCCTTACGTTGCTGCACTCAAAATGCTTCTTGATATCAGTGATCCAATCTTCCGCATCGAGAGGGTCGACACAGTAACTGAAAGCCTTTGGTTGATTGGCCAAGAACTGGTTGAGCGTAGCATGGTGCTGTTGGTTGAAGAAATTGCCTTGGTTCCCTGGAGCACCCTGATTTGCTTGATTTGCTTGCATTTGCTGCATCATCTGCATCAACATCTGGGTGTTCTGATTTGTAGTCTGCATAATCGCTCTCCAGGCCTCAGACGGAGGAGGAGGGGAAGGAGGACGATCTGGAACCTCTTCACCCTCTGGGTTAGCGTTGGGAACCCTTTTCGGAGCCATCCTGAAAGAGATGACCACCAATCAGCAATTTGATTGAAAGAAGGTATAAGCTGAAACAACGGATTGGAATGCAACATAGTCTTCACAAGAATCATTCGAACAAGAGGAACGAATGAAATTCTCAGTTTAATGATAACAACAATCTTCACGAGAAGACACTGGGAGACAAAAGGTAAATAAGAAAAAACACAAGGTACAAATAGAACAAACGCAAGATAGGAGCTTCGTTCGACATCTTTGTGATGTAAGATTATGGAACGCGTTACGAAAGGGTTTTGCAATCCCCGGATCAGCATAGCCAAGGATCCTTTAAGATGCAAATCCCGATCGGAACATCGGCCATAAAAACACTTCACTCAA
Source organism: Secale cereale (assembly GCA_902687465.1). Lineage (NCBI taxonomy): Eukaryota > Viridiplantae > Streptophyta > Magnoliopsida > Poales > Poaceae > Secale > Secale cereale. Next base: position 634,923,200 of record LR738709.1, on the reverse strand, counting down.
TGTAGAACCCCGAACTCGCTAACCTGCATTCGTTGGAAGAATGCCTACGATCTACTGGATAAAACCACCTATTAATTTCCGAAAGTTTCCAGTTATGCAATCAGGTGTTGGGGATACAGGGGAAGCACCGCGCAATCAACTCTAATCCTACATCCAGCTGTATCCATCCTTCAACACATAACCAGTTGTTCTCGGAAACCGTCTACCTCGGACCTTCGAAAAGCATCCACTATACAAAGCTATGGCAATACTCCCGAACTACCTCCCCAGTACTGGGTGATGTCGGGGTTATCTTGCCACTAACCGTATAGGAGAGTTTTCGATGTCGGCCGTCTTAAGTATTCTAGTACTGTCGCGATATGCTTGTGACGACAATACCCCGAAGCTCAACTCCCCGGGACACTGCCACAACCCCTAATGTCAGGAGGCATCGAGAACAATATTCTCGTCACAAGGACATCGAAACAATCCAACAATACTCGCGAGATTCGTAAAAAAAAAATTGTGCAATTTTTGAAAGTAGAAGAGGCAAGAGTAGTCGTCAGGAGTCCTCACCAGAGTGAAAGGGGATGAGAAGCAAAGAAATCCTACACTCCGATATAAATATATGACTCAAAACTTTTTCAGTGTGTGCCTAGACTCGACCGTCAACGATTCGATCAATCAGTGGGGGCTTCTAGGTCGGAGAAGGCTCTGATACCAACTTGTAATGCCCAGGATGGGACTATATCTCCTACGTGTCGAGACACGACTTAAAGATATAAGCCCATTCTGGAATGATCGCAAGTTTGGTACCTTTGCACATCTCATGTAAAAAAATAGGGATGGAAAACTGAAAAGATAGTTGGCTTACACTCGCCACGTCACACAAATTCATTACATGTTCAAACATCATTCCGATAAACATCACAGCCCATCTAAGGGTAAAGATCCAAATGACAAGATACCAAACATAACTTTAACCACAGGTCTAGATCGAATCCTAGTTGAAGCTCTACTGATCAACCGGATAGTTCACATAGTAACGGCTACGCTCCTCATCGTACTCCCAGTCTAGCTCAGTGCCATCGCCTGTGTAGCTCACCATCGTACCTGCATCTGGTGTGTTGAAGTAACTGTGAGCCACATAGGACTCAGCAATCCCGTTCTCGGGTAACACGACTATTTAAGCCTTGGGTGAGGAGCAAGGCTGAAGAAAGAACAAGAGTCTACAGCAGCACTAGCCTAGCTTACGTAAAAGAGAGCGAGAAGAGAAGGTGCCTCGGTCGAGAGATGATCACGAAGTGATCCTAAACTAGCAAGTCAAACATAACCCCACCGTGTTCATCTCCCGAATCCCTTTCGGAAAATGACAGTCACGGTACTCACGCTGGTAGTGTATTGGAACATGGTGTCAAGTTTTCTACAACCGGATATTAACAAGCTTCCATCTGCCACATAACCGCGGGCACGGCTTTCGAAAGTTCATAACCCTGCAGGGGTGTTCCAACTTGGCCCATGACAAGCCCACTATCCGCGGAGTCGCAACTCCAAGGTGGGAAGGCCCGAGTATTCTCGGAATCCCGTGCTCAAGATACTCCGAACTAAGGTAAGGCTAATCCAGCAAATCCTCCCGGCGTGCCGATACCCTGATAGTAGCGCGCGTATCTCGTCTCAGGCCACGACCGGATGGGTGATGCTACGGGTTTTTACCAGACCTCGAGTTTCCTTGAGGTGGCCCCGCAGGACCCCCAGTTCGGACCAACACTCATGTGGAGCACTGGCCCGGGGTTGTTGATTAAGAAAGAGGGTTAATTACTCCCTATGCAAGTTTTTAGTTATTAGGCAAATAGTACCAATGTTGGGACTTGCTGGAAAAGACTTAGCACTTAGCGGTTTATCGAGGGGGTCCCATAACCCCAACCGTGTGAGGAACGCATAATCAAGGAACATAACACCGGTTTATACGGTTCCTAGCGGCATGAGTGGAACAAATCACCAAGCAAAAGGCTTAGCCTTCCACCCATTACCAATATATAGATGATTTCATTTAATAATTAATATAGTGTGATATCCCAACAAGCTTCAACAAGAAGCAAGAATCTTCAAGCTTCACCTGCAACTAGCAATGCTATAAGAGGGGCTGAGCGAAGCCTACGTATAGCCAATCAATGGTTTGCATAGGTAGGGTGGTTAAACAGGTTCATGGTTACAATAGGAGGCTGACGGGAAAAACATGGGCATCGAGGCAAAACTATAGATCGAGACTTCTAGCAATAGGCAAAGATAGTAATGTTATCGGGGTTCGGTCATCTTGCCTGAAGAGTTGTCGATGGGATCGTAAGAGGGGTCCTCGTTCTCAACCTCGGTAGTAACCTCGTGCTCGTACTCGTACTCGGCCTCAGCTTCCGGCTCTACTCAACACAAACACACAAGACACGAAATCAACAAGATGCAATGCGCACACGAAAATGCTGGATGCATGGCTGATGCACTAAGGAAGCAAAACAAATGCACTATGGAAGCACAAGAAGTCTACAAAGGAAGCACAGTGTAATCGCACAAGGAGCATGGAAAATATGCATCAAGCAAAAATGCTTCAAAACATGTTAACAATAGGATATTATGAATCTACATGAAAAATCACACAAGTTTCATATAGGACTTGCTCAAAACGGAGCAACGGGCTAAAAGTTACACCCGAAACAATAAATACGCACAAGCTGAAAATAACAGCCACATAGCAACTTCGGGGCAAGAGATAAATGGTCTACAGCACTCAAACATCATGGCAAAGAGTATGGACATAAACTAGACATATCCTATAGCAAATAAGTCCATTGGAGCATCCCCAAAGGAGCCATGGATCAATAGCAACAAGCTATGACATATTGAACTTGACAACAAAATCATGACAGCAGTAATTTGTTGCAACTTGGGAGCAAAAGTTAAATATGCTACAACCACTCAAATAAGCATGTGAGAGCATGAATGGATAGCCAACAATATATACAACAAGGAATCATCAAGAGTCACCTCAAAACTATCATGGATTGCCCTAGAACAACAAGCAAACATGGCATCTGGAAATTACAGATTCCAGACTTAGTGAAATTTCACTAAGTGTTAAAACAGCAGTAACATCATGGCATCTTCGAGAGCAAGTTTAAGTCACCTCAAAGCTAAACATAGCAAGTGGTAAGCACCACAGCAAAGTACACATGATGGTGAATCCAAAACATCTAAGCATGCATCAAGGGGACAAACACAACGATAGCAACGAGTTCCTCTACGAGGCATCTCGTAACAAGTTTAACGACATAACAGCCACATAGCACTTTGCAAAGGGGATAAACATGGCAAGATTAAATCTATCATCCAAGCTAAAGCACCCATAATGTAGAGCATCTCAAGACGAACATGTGGACATGTCATTTGCATCATTTGGATAAACATGCACCAAGTTATCACATTGCAAAGATGGCATGAAAACAACTACTAACAGCAGTTTATAACAAGTAGCACTCTTGCAACAGATATTTAAGCATCTAGATGATCTCAAACATGCATGGCACAATGGAACAAAACGTAGTACATGTCTCCATGAACATTTTGACATATCATATGCTCAAATCGGACCATCACACAAAAAGTTATCACCGTTGCAAAACAACTCCAGAATCTGAAATAACAGGGACTTAGTGGAATAAGAGGGCAACCTCAGGTCAACGCGGGGTCAACGCAGGCTGGAAACGCGGAGCGGGTCCGAAGCGGGTAACGGGCCGGATCGGCGCGGCGGATCGGGCTGGACCCGCGGGGTTGCAGGCGGGGACGGATCGGCCTAACGGGGCCGGCCCGTTAGCGGCGGCGGATCTGAGATCCCGATCGGGGATCCTCCGATCCCTCGATCGGTGGCGGCGGCGGCAGGTGATCGATGGCGTGGCGGGAGCGGGCTGGGCCACCGCGGTTAGCGAGGGAGGAGGCCTCGGCCTCGGCGCGGGGTGGGCTGGCCCGCAGAGCGGCGAGCGCTGGGCTAGGCGCCGGCCTCGGCTGGCGGAGGGAGCCGGCCCAGGCGAGGCGACTCGGCCCAGGAGGGGTCCTCGACCTGGATCGGATCGAGCTCGAGCTCGGGGGATCCTCCCGATCCCCGAGCGGCGGCGGCGGTTGGCGACCTCGCCCCGGCGGCGCAAGGGCCCGGCGAAGGAGGTGGAAGGCGGGGCGCGGCAGCCCGGCCGGCGGCGGAGGAGGGCCGGCGCGGCTGTTGGGGCCTCCGGCGGCGCGGGATCCGGCGAGGAGCGAGGTGCGGCCGGCGGTGGCGCGGATTCCGGCGAGGATTCCGGCGAGCTCCGATCTGGAGGTTGAAGATGGCTGGAGGAAGGGGATGATGGGGCTAGGGTTTTTTTATTTAGGGCAAAAATTAGGGAAGATGGACAAATATATAGGCACAAGGAGCTAGGGTTGTCCAAATGAGGTGTGGTTTTCGGCCACGCGATCAGAATTGGATGGCCTAGATGAAGGGTGGGGTTTGGGTTGGTTTGGTGGGCTGTTGGAGGGGTGTCTTGGGCCTCAAAGTGGAGGTACTTTCAGCCCACGAGAATAACTGTTGGGGGTAGCAAACGAACTCCAAACGCGACGAGATTTGACAGGCGGGTTACACACACCAAAACAACAACACATGACAAGTCTCACTCCAAACCGGAAACGTTACACGGCCAAACACCAAAGTAGGCTCCGGAACGCCACAGACACGTGAGGGAGCTCCGGAACGCGAAACGGACAACGGAAAGGAACGCGTGGGACCGGATGCAAACGACAACACAAATGCAATGCGATGCACATGACTACATGATAAGAATGAATGCCACACACGCACACAACAAAACGACGAAAACCCGAAAGACGAAGAACCCGGAAAAGGAAATAGATGGAGCCAAAGATATATATATTGCCCAAAAGGGAAAGTATTACATCCGGGGCATTACACCACCACCGGGAGCTTCTCCACCACCATGGACGCTTCCCGGATGAGTCGTGAGTAGTCCACCTTGGACCATGGGTCCATGATCAGTAGCTATGTGATGTTCTCCTCCCCTCTTTGCTCTTCATGGTTTAGACCTCGTGAGCTGCCCTACATGATCGAGGCACATATGTAATCTTTCTGCTGTTGCTTTGCTGAGTTTGCTGGGATCTGATGGTTATGAGACTATGTTCAGATTGTGTTTGAGTAATATATTTGATTCACCTCTTTTATATCTTTGTTCTTGAGTAATTCTTGCATGTTCTCCGTTGCTGTTTATTGCTTTGGCCAAGTAGTAGGTAGTAACTCCAAGAGGGAGCATTATGCTTGATTGTGGGTTCATGCCCCCTGATGACTAGCTTGAGTGACAGAAACATGAGGCTAGGGGATGTGCTGTTGCCACAAGGGAGAAAACAACGGTGCTTGTACTTGCGGGTGCAAGGATTGTTTACTTTATGCAAAGTTCTTTTAATGCAGTTGTCTGTTGCTTTGAGTTTACACTTTGGGTGGGATTCGCAACTTAATACCAGCGAGATGTTCTGGATAGATTTTTCAAGGTGGATGATTAGTAGTAGATGCAGATGGATTTCGGTCTACTTGCCTTGGCGTACCGCCCATGCTTTTGAGCCTCTACCTTTCTTTGCAGCATAGTTAGCATTGGTTTGCGCACATAATCCTGTCAATTGCCCAGCTGTAATTTGTTTACCTCGCTTTGCTGTTTTATCGTCTTTTGGGAGAGAGACATCACTAGTGAACATCATGGGACCCCGGTCCATCTTACCACCGCTGATCACACCTTCTATTTACTTCCTGTTTTTATTTCCTAGTTGCAGTCATAGCTATCATTATTATCTCTTGTGTTTGATCCTTTGTAAACAACAAGGCCGGAGGGATTGACAACCTCTCTGTACTCGTTGGGAGCGAAGTTATCTGTATCTGTGTGCAGGTCCCGTCAACCGCTAAGTTTCTGGCGCCGTTGACACCTACTTGTCGACCCTCGGAGTCTCACGGGATTCGATCCTTGGTATCTTTGCCAAGGGAAATTTGCCGCTACACTACACTCAACCTTCCACTTGGGGTAACCAACGAGGGGCGAGAAGCCATCAAGCAAGTTTCTGGCGCCGTTGCCGGGGACTCCACTCTTCAAGATAGGGGAGTTGCACGCTATCTTTTATCTTTGCTTTTTAGTCTTGTTAGTTTACCTTTCAGTTTTTGCTTTAGTGTCCCTTACCAAAAATCACAAAAATAGTTATCTTGCTTTTAGTTGGCATTATGTCTGGTCCTTTTGCCTTTGGTAAGGCAGAAGTGCTCACTTTTAAACAAAGAGGTGGTGAAAGTCTAAAAGATGCTTGGTATAGAATTAATGATTCTCAAAAAAGAGCCACCAAGAAGCAATCTACTACTATCCTGCTTAGAAATTTTTATGTTGGAATTACTTCTTGGAATAGGTTTATTCTAGATTCTGCTATCAATGGAAATTTCCTAGAAGCCCCAGTTTGGGAATCTCTTAGTATTATGGAAAATCTTGTTGGAAATCCCCCTGTTGTTAGCATTCAAGAGGACATTACCCTAGCTCACATTATGAAAAAACTTGAAAAGATAGAGCTAGAGATGCCAATCATTAATAAGATAAATGAGTTGGACAGTAAGATCCAAGGGAATTTGAATAGGCTTGATAGCTCCATGCATAAAATTCTCAAAACTTTGGAGACCATCAAATCCCATGACTTGGATTCTTCTAGGATAGACAAGATTGAGGAAATCTTTGACACTTTAGGAACTACTTTCTCCTCAATCAAAGCCAAAAAGGTAGAAACTCCGGCAAAGAAGGAACCTAAGTTCGTTTACGTTCCAAAGGCTCCTCGTTCCAAAAGTAATCCATCTATTGCCAAAGGGGTTGAAACTGTGAAGACTTTGGAAGAAATACCTCTCTTTGATAAATTTATAAATGAATCTCCCATTGACTTTCCACCTTTTGGTTTTCTCCCTAGAAGTATCTTTATTAGGCCTTTATTTGAAAGTCCTCTTAAGACTAGTTGTACTATTGAAGAGCTTTTTGATGATCTTGATGATGGTTCAATTGATACAACTTGATCTTTTTGCATCATGCCTAGCTTAAAGGCATAAAAGAAAGCGCTTTTGGGAGGCAACCCACAACGAATTAGGTTTTATTTTGCTTTTGTTGTGTCTTGATGTTTGTTACTACAGTAGCATCATCATTGTATCTTTTCTTTTCAGCTTTGTGCCAAGTTTAGCCGCCGATTGCAAGAAAGTTCAAAAGTTGTGACGTGCTGTCCAGAAAACAGATTCTGTCCTTGGACAGAAAAATTCGAATAAAATCACCAGATCATCTTTTTGATCTGAATTTTTTTACAGCGTGCTCTATACAATTAGCTTTCGAGCGTCTGTTCTGAGTTTTTTGATTTGAGTTGCAGAAGTGCCCCGAAAAAATTATTTACTACCTGCTGGTTTGTTTTTCACAGATTCTGTCCTGTTTTGCCTTTTCTTCGTTTTGCAAACCTTGAGCTTGCTTTTTCTTTGCAAAAACCTTTTGGCAATCTTGAGAAACAGTAGCTCTTCAAGATTATCTTTATTTCCAGTAGGGAGAAATTATTTTATTGTGGGTACTAACCTCGCTAATCAGATTATGATGAGTTATGTATGAAGGGAGTTTTCAAGTGTGCGAGGGAAGATGATAAAAGAAGATTCAGGAGGGTCAAACGCTCAAGCTTGGGGATGCCCCCGTGCATCCCCTTCTCCATCAACAATTATCAGTTCGTCTTTCGTTCCACTATATTTTTATCACTTCATGCGTTATGTGCTATGCTTGGAGAGTCTTGCTCTTAGTTTCCTTTTTTAGTTTTCTTTAGCTTTGCTTGCTGTTCATAACAAGTTCGAACCCAACTTTCTTTGTGTGGGAGAGAAACACGCTCCACTTCAACCTAGAACACAACATAGGATTTTCATGCTTATCTTTGCTGTGTGTGTTCTTTGTCTTTCCATAGCTGCTGTCATGTTTAGCTCTTAGTTTTCATGCTTTTCTTTTTAAAGAGCTTTTGTTTAGTTGGTTGCTGAACTCTCTTGATTTTTCATGTTTATCTCGTTAAGAGAGTTTGCCTGTTGCACTGAGTTGTGTGTCTTAACTTAAAGTAGGTAATTGAGGTTGCTATTTAATTTTAGTAGTAACTTGCAATAGTTTTGAGGTATTGCTATGAGTAATGTCTGAATTTTTGGTGTCAAGAGCTTTAGCCTATTAGTGATAGATGTCGTATTTTGGGCAATCCGTGTTTATTTTCGAAAACCTACAAAATAGTTGAGAACTTTAGCTACTAGATGGATCACTAATCTTTGGAGGGATCGAATATTAGAGTACACTCACGTACCATGAGTCGAGGATGCGCAAGGATAACCAAACCCCCATACACTCCTCCTCGGGGTACTTGTCTCTTTGTGAACCTCCTAATTAGATTGAGAGTTACCGATAATAAGTGCATGAGTTCTTCGGACTAATGTGAGTATTCGAAAGTTGACACTTCCACCTAGCCATATTTTTCTAGCCTCCTCGGTACCGTGCATTGCCCTTTCTCACCTCGAGAGTAGGCGCATACTTCGCCGGTGCATCCAAATCCTTGGCACGATACGCTCTGTCATCATAAGCCTCATTATATCCTTCCTCAAAACAGCCACCATACCTACCTATCAAGGCATTTCCATAGCCTTTCCGAGATACATTGCCATGCAACATCCATCTTCTCATGACTTGATCTTCATGTCATACATGCCTTTTGCTTGATCGATGAGCCGCATGCTAGTTGGGCCTTGCCCTAATCATTGCTACATGACGCGCTAGTATCATTGCATATCCTGCTACACCGGCAGAGGCATACATTTGCATACATCATGATTGTTTCATTTTCTTTATGTTGAGTACTTTTGTAAAGTGTGAAAGAACTTCTATACTTCTTGTAATATATAGAGTGTTGCCCCTAAAGTGAGGAAAAGATCCCAAAGAGGACAAAATCAAAAGATCCCAAAGAGGACAAATGAGAGTTAAATAGAAAGAGCCATTGAGGCCACAAAAAAAATAGAAATAAGAGAAAAAGAAATAAAAAGAGAGAAGGGGGCACACTACTATTCCTTTTGAGAGATCCACACTCGTACTTCATCTTATACCTTGTACTCCATAGAGATTATCATTCATGCATATAGCTATGTGGGGACCTTCACACTATAGAACTTGGCTTGTATATTCCAATGATGAGCCTCCTCAAAAGAGCTCTAGGTCTTCTTGAGCGAGCAAGTTTGATGCACCCCCACTAGTTCCATTGGAGAGCTTACCTTAGCTCATATGTGCATCCGTTGCATGGCAATCCCTACTCCTCACATCATATCTATCATTTGGCTTTCTCTCGCCTATGATTGTCCTCATTGATGTGAGCCTTTCACACCTTTTTTGTCTTCCCCCTTCATCATTTTTCTCTCTTTGCCATCCTACGTGTCAACTTTCTTGCTTACGCTCATCCATTGCATGAGTGCTCAAAATATCGAAAGGGAGTGGATCATTTTGACTTGTACCTGGCTAGTGGTCTGGGGATGAGTCAAGATAAGATTCCAAAGAAGACCAAGTGTGAAACTTTAGTAGATTAAGTTCTCAACAATACAAAAACTATGTTTTACTCTCTCGTATATCCCTATCCCCTTTCTTGCACGCAAACACCATTTGGAGACATTCGAGTCACGGACAGCGAGAGGTCTTGCACCTTTATGTTCTTATGTTGCTTGTTACAATGCTAATATAGACTCTTGCTTGTTATGACTTGAATTGAATTACATGCCTTGATTGCTTTAATTAAAAAGTTCTTATATGGTTGGTAGCATGTCACCACAGAAATTATGCTTGTTATCATTTACCTACTCGAGGACGAGCAGGAATTAAGCTTGGGGATGTTGATACGTCCAAAACGTATCTATAATTTCTGCTTGCTCCATGCTTCTTTTGTGTGATATTGCTATGATATTGATGCACTTCCATACACTTTTGATCATATTTGGACTAACCTATTAACTCAGTGCACCACAGTGCCAGTTCCTGTTTTCTGCTGTTTTTCTATTTCAGGTTTCCCCCATATTAAAAGTGCTCCAAAAATTCCAGGAAAAATATAGGAAAAATCAGTGTACAGGAAGCTTCGCGAAGAACCAAAGATGGGCCAGAGGGGAGCCAGGGGAGGCCCAGGCGGCCACCTGGCGCGGCCCCACCCCTGGCCGCGCCAGGGGGGCACCTGGGGCCCCTGCTCCGCCTCTGGCTGCCCCCCTTCGCATATATATCCCTCTCGTCCCGAAACCCTCGAGGACATAACCCTTTTCGCGATCTCGCCTCTGTTCCGTCACCGCAGCGCTTCCAAGATCGGGAGCATAAGGAGAACTCTTCCCGGCACCCTGCTGCAGGGGAGAACCACCACCGGGAGCTTCTCCACCACCATGGACGCTTCCCGGATGAGTCGTGAGTAGTCCACCTTGGACCATGGGTCCATGATCAGTAGCTATGTGATGTTCTCCTCCCCTCTTTGCTCTTCATGGTTTAGACCTCGTGAGCTGCCCTACATGATCGAGGCACATATGTAATCTTTCTGCTGTTGCTTTGCTGAGTTTGCTGGGATCTGATGGATTATGAGACTATGTTCAGATTGTGTTTGAGTAATATATTTGATTCACCTCTTTTATATCTTTGTTCTTGAGTAATTCTTGCATGTTCTCCGTTGCTGTTTATTGCTTTGGCCAAGTAGTAGGTAGTAACTCCAAGAGGGAGCGTTATGCTTGATTGTGGGTTCATGCCCCCTGATGACTAGCTTGAGTGATAGAAACATGAGTCTAGGGGATGTGCTGTTGCCACAAGGGAGAAAACAACGGTGCTTGTACTTGCGGGTGCAAGGATTGTTTACTTTACGCAAAGTTCTTTTAATGCAGTTGTCTGTTGCTTTGAGTTTACACTTTGGGTGGGATTCACAACTTAATACCAGCGAAATGTTCTGGATAGATATCTCAAGGTGGATGATTAGTAGTAGATGTAGATGGATTTCGGTCTACTTGCCTTGGCGTACCGCCCATGCTTTTGAGCCTCTACCTTTCTTTGCAGCATAGTTAGCATTGGTTTGCGCACATAATCCTGTCAATTGCCCAGCTGTAATTTGTTTACCTCACCTCGCTTTGCTGTTTTATCGTCTTTTGGGAGAGAGACATCACTAGTGAACATCATGGGACCCCGGTCCATATTACGACCGCTGATCACACCTTCTATTTACTTCCTGTTTTTATTTCCTAGTTGCAGTCATAGCTATCATTATTATCTCTTGTGTTTGATCCTTTGTAAACAACAAGGCCGGAGGGATTGACAACCTCTCTGTACTCGTTGGGAGCAAAGTTATCTGTATCTGTGTGCAGGTCCCGTCAACCGCTAAGTTTCTGGCGCCGTTGACACCTACTTGTCGACCCTCGGAGTCTCACGGGATTCGATCCTTGGTATCTTTGCCAAGGGAAATTTGCCGCTACGCTACATCCCAACCTTCCACTTGGGGTAACCAACGAGGGGTGAGAAGCCATCAGATACCCATGTTGGCTCCCACATGTTCCACGATGATCTCATCGGATGAACCACGATGTCAAGGATTCAATCAATCCCGTATACGATTCCCTTTGTCTATCGGTATAGCACTTGCCCGAGATTCGATCGTCGGTATACCGATACCTTGCTCAATCTCGTTACCGGCAAGTCTCTTTACTCGTTCCGTAACACATCATCCCGTGATCAACTCCTTGATCACATATTGTGCACATTATGATGATGTCCTACCGAGTGGGCCCAGAGATACCTCTCCGTCATACGGAGTGACAAATCCCAGTCTCGATTCGTGCCAACCCAACAGACACTTTCGGAGATACCTGTAGTGCACCTTTATAGCCACCCAGTTACGTTGTGACGTTTGGTACACCCAAAGCATTCCTACGGTATCCGGGAGTTGCACAATCTCATGGTCTAAGGAAAAGATACTTGACATTAAGAAAAGCTTTAGCATACGAACTACATGATTTGTGCTAGGCTTAGGATTGGGTCTTGTCCATCACATCATTCTCCTAATGATGTGATCCCGTTATCAACGACATCCAATGTCCATGGTCAGGAAACCGTGACCATCTGTTGATCAACGAGCTAGTCAACTAGAGGCTTACTAGGGACACGGTGTTTGTCTATGTATCTGAGTTTCCTATCAATACGATTCTAGCATGGATAATAAACAATTATCATGAACAAGGAAATATAATAATAACCAATTTATTATTGCCTCTAGGGCATATTTCCAACACGCGCTACTGCCCGCGCTCACCACGCTGCGGTGGCACCCCACGTCGCAGTCCCCGCGCCCACGACGCACACAGCTCGCGCTTCCGCCTAGCGTCGTCGTCCCGCCCAGCCGCACCTTGCCGCTGTCGCACCGTCCGTCCTCGTTCGCGTCACCCTGCTGCCTTGGCCACTCGCCGCCCTGGCCAGTGCCGAGGCCGTCTTGATAACCCACAAGTGTAGGGGATCATTTGTAGCCTCTTTCGATAAGTAAGAGTGTTGAACCCAACGAGGAGCTAAAGGCAGAACAAATATTCCCTCAAGTTCTATCGACCACCGATACAACTCTACGCACGCTTAACGTTTAATTTACCTAGAACAAGTATGAAACTAGAAGTACTTTGTAGTTTTTGTGGGATAGGTTTGCAAGAATATAAAGAGCACGTAAATAAAACTAGGGGCTGTTAAGATAAAGAAACAATAATGTTAATGATAGCGAGTGTGGAAAAGTGGTGATAGGAGTTGCAAAATTTCCCCTAAGCAATTGACTACGTTACTAGACCGATAGCAAATTTTATGTGGGAGAGGCCACTGCTAGCATGTCATCCCTTACTTGGAATTCTATGCACTTATGATTGGAACTATTAGCAAGCATCCGCAACTACTAACATTCATTAAGGTAAAACCCAACCATAGCATTAAGATATATTGGTCCCCCTTCAATCCCGTATGCATCAATTTCTACGCTAGGTTGAAGCTTCTGTCACTCTTGCCCTCCAATACATAGTCCTATCAACATACAACTAACCCTATGGTGTGATCCACGCGCGCGCTCATATAATGGGCACCAAAGGACAACAACATAACCACAAGAAATTTAAACCAATCATAGCAATTCACCAATCACCGATAGGACAACGATAATCTACTCAGACATCATAGGATGGCAACACATCATTGGATAATAATATGAAGCATAAAGCACCATGTTCAAGTAGAGGGTACAACGGGTTGCGGGAGAGTGGACCGCTGTAGATAGATGGGGGAAGGTGATGGAGATGTTGGTGAAGATGACGGAGGTGTTGGTGTAGATCGCCGTCACACGATGATGGCCCCGGTGGCACTCCGGTGCCACCGGAAGCGAGGGGGGGAGAGCCTCCCTCCTTCTTCTTCTTCCTTGACCTTCTCCCTATATGGGAGAAGGGTTTCCCCTCTGGTCCATGGTCTCCATGGCGTGGGAGGGGCGAGAGCCCATCCGAGATTGGATCTTTCTCTCTGTCTCTCGCTGTTTCCGCGTTCCGAGATTCTGGCCTTCCACCGTTTCTTAAATTCCCAGAGATCCGTAACTCCGATTGGGCTTATTTTTTGACACGATTTTTATCCGGATATTAGCTTTCTTGCGGCGAAAGAAGGGCATCAACCGCCTTACAGTGTGGCCACGAGGGTCCAGGGCGCCCCCTGCCTCGTGGTGCACTCGGGCATCGTCTCGTGTTGGTTCCGCTTCCCAATATTCACATATATTCCAAAAAAAATCTCCGTCTGTTTTTATTCAGTTTGGACTCCGTTTGATATGGATATTCTGCGAAACAAAAAACATGCAACAAATAGGAACTGGCACTGGGCACTGGATCAATATGTTAGTCCCAAAAAATAGTATAAAAAGTTGCGAAAAGTATTGGCATGGAACAATAAAAAATTATAGATACGACGGAGACGTATCAGCATCCCCAAGCATAATTCCTGCTCGTCCTCGAGTAGGTAAATGATAAAAAAGATAATTTTTGATGTGGTATCCTACCTAGCATAATCTTGATCATGTAATCTAATCATAGCATGAATATTAAGACACGAGTGATTCAAAACAATAGTCTATCATTTGACATTAAGACAATAATATTTCAAGCATACTAATAAAGCAATCATGTTTTTTCAAAATAACATGGCCAAAGAAAGTTATCCCTACAAAATCATATGGTCTGGCTATGCTCCATCTTCACCACACAAAGTATTTAAATCATGCACAACCCCGGTTTTAGCCAAACAATTGTTTCATACTTTAGTATTCTCAAACATTTTCAACTTTCACGCAATACATGAGCATGAGCCATGGACATAGCACTAAGGGTGGAATAGAAGGTGGTGATAGACAAAAGGTGGGAGAAAGTCTCACATCGACTAGGCAAATCAATGGACTATGGAGATGTCCATCGATCGATATCAATGTGAGTGAGTGGGGATTGCCATGTAACGGATGCACTAGAGCTATAAGTGTATGAAAGCTCAAAAGAAAACTAGTGGGTGTGCATCAACTTGCTTGCTCATGAAGACCTAGGGAATTTGAGGAAGCCCGTCGTTGGAATATACAAGCCAAGTTCTATAATGGAAATTCCCAGTAGTATATGGAAGTGACAAAACAAGAGACTCTCTATTATGAAGATCATGGTGCTACTTTGAAGCACAAGTGTGGAAAAGGATAGTAGCATTGTCCCTTCTCTCTTTTCTCTCATTTTTTTTTGTTTTTTTTGTTTTTTTGTTTTTTTGGGAGGGGATTTCTCTTTTTCTTTTTCTTTTTTTAGCCCCTCTCTATTTTTTAGGCCATCTTTTTTTATTTGGCCTTTCCTCACATGGGACAATGCTCTAATAATGAAGATCATCACACTTTTATTGACTTACAACTCAAAGATTACAACTTGAAGCTAGAGCAAAATATGACTCTATGTGAATGCCTCCGGCGGTGTACCGGGATGTGCAATGATCTAGCATAGCAATGACATCAAAAAATGGACAAGCCATGGAAACATCATGCTATCTATCTTACGATCATGCAAGGCAATATGACAATGATGGTGCGTGTCATAATAAACGGAACGGTGGAGTTACATGGCAATATATCTCGGAATGGCTATGGAAATGTCATAATAGGTAGGTATGATGGCTGTTTTGAGGAAGGTATATGGTGGGTGTATGGTACCGACGAAAGTTGCACGATACAAGAGAGGCTAGCAATGGTGGAAGGGTGAGAGTGCGTATAATCCATGGACTCAGCATTAGTCATAAAGAACTCACATACTTATTGCAAAAATTTATTAGCCATCGAAACCAAGTACTACACACATGCTCCTAGGGGGGAGGTTGGTAGGAGTTAACCATCGCGCGCCCCCGACCTCCACATGAAGGATGACACTCAATAAATAAATCATGCTCCAACTTCATCACATAACGGTTCACCATACGTGCATGCTTCGGGAATCACAAACCTCAACACAAGTATTTATACAATCCACAACTACCCACTAGCATGACTCTAATATCACCATCTTTATATCACAAAACTATTGCAAGGAATCAAACATATCATATTCAGCGATCTACAAGTTTATGTAGGATTTTATGACTAACCATGTGAATGACCAATTTCCTGTCAACTCTCTAAATAGATATAAGTGAAGCAAGAGAGTTTTAATTCTTTCTACAAAAGTTATGCCCACGCTCTAACTATTATAAGTGAAGAAAAAGAGCATTCTACAAATGGCGGTTTTCTATTTGAAGAGAAACATGCAATCCAAACTTCAAATGATGTAAGTGAAGCACATGAAGTATTCTATAAAGCCATACTCAAAAGATATAAGTGAAGTGCAAATAGCATTCTATAAATCAACCAAGGACTATCTCATACCAGCATGGTGCATAAAAGAAAAGGTGAAAACTAAATGCAAAAGACGCTCCAAGATCCGCACATATCACATGAATGAAACGAATCCGAAAACATACCGATACTGGGGATGCCTTCCGGGGCATCCCCAAGCTTAGACGCTTGAGTCTACTTGAATATTTACTTGGGGTGCCTTGGGAATCCCCAAGCTTGAGCTCTTGCCTCTCCTTCTTCTCCTCACATCGAGACCTCCTCGATCTTCGAACACTTCATCCACACAAAAGTTCAACAGAAAACTTGGTAAGATCCGTTAGTATAATAAAGCAAATCACTACTCTAAGTACTGTTGCACACCAATTCATATTTTTTTTTTGCGTTGTAGCTACTGTAATATAACTTTTCCATGGCTTAATCCACTGATAGAAATTGATAGTTTCATCAAAACAAGCAAACTATGCATCAAAAACAGAATCTGTCTAAAACAGAACAATCTGTAATAATCTGAACATTCACCATACTTCTGATACTTGAAAAATTCTGCCAAAATTAGGAATTTTTTTATAGAAAGACAATGCAAAAAGTTTCAGAACCATTTGACGTTCCAGCAAAAAATGTAAAATCGCGCACTACAGCCAAAGTTTTTGTCCTGCACCGCAGAAACAAACAAGCATTGTAAACATCCTAAAGGGAAACCTTGGCACATTATTATTATAACACAATGGAATTGTACAAGGGGATAATTATTTTTATTGAAAAGTTTCTGTAATCAAGGTTCACAAAGTTTCCATGGGCATGAACAAAGTTCAAGGCTAGCTCCCACTTTAACAATGCTCGTCTTTCTCACTTTCACTTTTCTTTTTGAAAAAGTTTTAGGTTCCCCTCTTTATTTTTTGTTTTTAAACTTTATAAAAGCACACAACAGAAATAAATGACTCTCTAAAACTTCCGGGTTGTCTCCCTGGCAACACTTTCTTTAAAGCCATTAAGCTAGGCATATAGTGCTCAAGTGATGGATCCACCCGGATCCCAAGGTATATCAAAGCCAATTTTAATAAGCAATGATTTGGCATTTAGTAGTGAGCACAAAGTGAAATATATCATGCAACAACGAAGTCTAACTCTCTTCCTATGCATCTGCATGTCATACAAGAACAATTCATGCACATCAAGTAAAGGCCAATGCATAGTATAAGCAGTTTCTTGTAATTTTATCGGGTTGGAAATATAGAGAGGCGGAGATGTAGTTCCTCTCTCATAATAATTGCAAGAAGGATCAGCAAGCACATGCATATTATACTCATCAGAATCATCATGTGTAACGGAAAAAGGCAACCCATCGATATAATCCTTAATAAGTGCAAACTTCTCCAATATAGTGTAGTTTGGAGAATTCAAAGAGATAATAGGACTATCATGTGTGGGTGCAATAGAAACTATCTCATGTTTAACATAAGGAACTATAGCAAGTTCATCTCCATAAGCATAATTCATATTGGCATCTTGGCCACAAGCATAGCAAGCATCATCAAAAAGGGATATTTCAAAAGAATCAACGAGATCATAACAATCACCATAGCATTCGTCCTTCGGTAAGCACGAAGGGAAATTAAACAATGTATGAGTTGAAGAGTTACTCTCATTAGAAGGTGGGCACGGGTAGCTAATCCGCTCTTCCTCCTTTTGTTCTTCGCTCTCCTCGTCATCTTTTTCATCTAATGAGCTCACAATGTCATCAGTTTCTTCTTCCATAGTTTCCCGCAAAATATTAGTCTCTTCTTGGACAGTGGAGACTTTCTCAATAAACGCATCAATATTGGAGTTATATTCATAATTCAAATAGCAATATTTCAACATAGCAAGATTTTCAGGCCTATAAACATCATCATCAAGAGCATCATTCTTTTTAAACAGAGATTCAATTTCATAAGCACCCTTAAAAGCAACGGATTCTTCTATTTGTTCCACATCGTAATAATCATATATACCATTAGCATAAGAAGCTAAGGTTTCATCATCATTAAATTTGCATGAAAAGGGAAGGTGTGGAGCCTTCATCGTAGAGCAACAAGTATAATCATAACTCAAGCATAGTTGCCGAGCATACCAACGCAACATATAAATTTGATCCCATAATAGTTTCCCTTTTTGTGTCAAGCGATAATCCCTAAAGTATTCACGTTGATCCAACGTTACTCCCATTACATAGTTGAATGGGGTTTTCTCAGGATTATCAAAGTAGTACATCATATCTTTCACATACTGAGCATCGAGGGTTTTAGGAGGTTCCCCATCTCCATGAGTAGCAATTACACCTAGTTTTTTTTGGTATTTTGTGTTCCATATCCATAACTAAAGATAGAGAACAACTTAGAACAGCAAATAAAAACTAAGTGATAAAGCAAACATGCACACACGAGAATATTCACCCCACGCTATTGCTCCCCGGCAACGACGCCAGAAAAAGGTCATGATAACCCACAAGTGTAGGGGATCAGTTGTAGCCTCTTTCGATAAGTAAGAGTGTCGAACCCAATGAGGAGCTAAAGGCAGAACAAATATTCCCTCAAGTTCTATCGACCACCGATACAACTCTACGCACACTTGACGTTTACTTTACCTAGAACAAGTTTGAAACTAGAAGTACTTTGTAGTTTTTGTGGGATATGTTTGCAAGAATATAAAGAGCACGTAAATAAAACTAGGGGATGTTAAGATAAATAAACAATAAAGTTAATGATAGCGAGTGTGGAAAAGTGGTGGTAGGAGTTGCGAAATTGCTCCTAAGCAATTGACTACATTACTAGACCGATAGCAAGTTTTATGTGGGAGAGGCCACTGCTAGCATGTCATCCCTTACTTGGGGTCAGTTCTTTTGGCGGCTTAAAAAATAAGCCGCCTCCTCCCCAGCTTTCCTCATAAGCCGCCTCCCTCATTTATTGAGGCTTCTAAACTAGTTATGTGATAACTAATTTAGAAGCCTCAACAAATTTAGTGAGCAGCTTATTTTTTAAGCTGGGAAGAGAGAGCTTATTTTTTAAGACGCCGGAAAGAACGGACCCTTGGAATTCTATGCACTTATGATTGGAACTATTAGCAAGCATCCTACTAACATTCATTAAGGTAAAACCCAACCATAGCATTAATATATATTGGTCCCCCTTCAATCCCGTATGCATCAATTTCTACGCTAGGTTGATGCTTCTGTCACTCTTGCCCTCCAATACGTAGTCCTATCAACATACAACTAACCCTATGGTGTGATCCACGCGCGCGCTCATATGATGGGCACCAAAGGACAGCAACATAACCACAAGCAATTTAAACCAATCATAGCAATTCATCGATCACCGATAGGACAACGATAATCTACTCAGACATCATAGGATGGCAACACATCATTGGATAATAATATGAAGCATAAAGCACCATGTTCAAGTAGAGGCTACATCGGGTTGTGGGAGAGTGGACCGCTGTAGATAGATGGGGGAAGGTGATGGAGATGTTGGTGAAGATGACAGAGGTGTTGGTGTAGATCGCCGTCACACGATGATGGCCCCGGTGGCACTCCGGTGCCACCGGAAGCGAGGGGGAGAGAGCCCCCCTCATTCTTCTTCTTCCTTGACCTTCTCCCTAGATGGGAGAAGGGTTTCCCCTCTGGTCCATGGTCTCCATGGAGTGGGAGGGGCGAGAGCTCCTCCGAGATTGGATCTCTCTCTCTCTCTCTCTCTCTCTCTCTATCTCTCTCTCTCTCTCTCTCTCTCTCTCTCTCTCTCTCTCTCTCTCTCTCTCTGTGTTTCCGCGTTCCCAGATTCTGGCCTTCCATCGTTTCTTAAATTCCAGGAGATCCGTAACTCCGATTGGGCTGATTTTTTGACACGATTTTTATCCGGATATTAGCTTTCTTGCTGCGAAAGAAGGGCATTAACCGCCTTACGGTGTGGCCACGAGGGCCCAGGGCGCGCCCCCTGCCTCGTGGTCCACTCGGGCATTGTCTCGTGTTGGTTCCGCTTCCCAAAATTCACATATATTCCAAAAAAATCTCCGTTCGTTTTTATTCCGTTTGGACTCCGTTTGATATGGATATTCTGCGAAAAAAAACATGCAACAAACAGGAACTGGCACTGGGCACTGGATCAATATGTTAGTGCCAAAAATAGTATAAAAAGTCGCCAAAAGTATTGGCATGGAACAATAAAAAATTATAGATACGACGGAGACGTATCAGGCCGCCGGCGCCCACGCCCGCCGATGCCCGCCGCGCGTGCCTCTCCCGCTTCGCCCCGCCTCGCCGACTGCCACGGCCGTCGCCCCACCTGCACGCGCCGCGCGCGGCTCCCCCTCATGTCGCCCGTAACGCCCCACCCGCGGTCGCTCGCACCGCCGGCTGCCGCATCTCCCGCTCCCCCTATGTGGCGACGCCCGGGTTCGCCCTGCTGGCTGTCGACCACGCGACCTGCGCCGCCGTGCGCCCTCCTGCCCTCTCGCTTGCCCCGCTAGCTGCCGCGGCCTGCGTCGTCACGCCCGTGGCTATCTCCGACGCCCGGCCAGGCGTACGCCCCTGCACCATCGGGGCGAAGCCCTGGTTAGCCCCACGCCCGCTATGGAGCGCCCGTTAGGCCCCTGTGCCTATGGCACGTGGGGCCCGCCCTGAAAAGTTTCTTTTATGAAAAATAAATAAATAATAAAAGTATTAATTAATTAATTACTTAATTAACATAATTAATCATAGTTAATTAACCTAATCTAATTAATGTGATTAGTTAGCTAATTATTGTTAATTAGTTATCAGACAATGACAGCGGGCCCCACGCACCATGTTTGACTCAGTCAACCTGTTGACCCACTGATGTCATGGTGTTGTCATGCTGACATCACCTTTAACTGTTCTGGATAATGTTTGTTTTAAATAATTAAATAAATCCAGAAAATGCTTTAAACTTGGGAAAATCATAGAAAATAAACTGTAGCTGAGGTGAAAATGTTTTCTATATGAAAATTGCTCTGAACGACGAGACGAATCCGAATACGCGGTCCGTTCGTTTGCCACACATCCCTATCATAGCGAACATGCAACTTTCCCCCTCCGTTTCATCTGTTTGAAAATGCCTAACTCTGGGAAAATATTCCCGTATGTTATCCCCCTTCGCCGGTATCATGTAGCACCGCGTTAGATCACACCGAGCGCTGCGTTTTGCTTGTAATGCAATTGTTTGCTTTATATTTACTGTTTCTTCCCCCCTTCTCTTCGGTAGACCCCGAGACCGATGCTGATGCCCTTGTGACCGACTATGTCACCGACGACCGTTCATTTGTAGCAGAGCTTCCAGGCAAGCCAACCCCCTTGATCATTCCGATATCGCCCACTCTCTTCTCTCTTATGCTTGCATTAGAACTACTACCGCCTTTTGTATGATCCTATTCTGATGCATAGCCTATTGTTGATACCTGCTTTCATACCTTACATGTTTATACTAAACTAATTAGTATAGGATGGTTAGAGATCCATCAGAGACCCCCACTTTGTCCCGACTGCCCCGCTGGATTATCAGAAGACCCGATCAACATGATCGAAGACCAAGACCCGGCACCGCACATCACTTTCCCCTTAGTTGTCCGACACTACTGGGTTAATATCAAGTGCCGAGGGTGATACCTCATCAGCACTTCTGATGTTAACCTTGTAGGTTAGCTCATCGGTTATGGTCATCGAGGGTGATTCCTCCTTCTCCACTCCTGATAACGACATTGTCGTGCAACTCCTCAAGCGTGGACCTCGAGGGTGATTCCTGCTTCGTTCGCCTTGACGATGACATTAGGTGGAATTCCATAGAGGGTGATTCCTCAGGGTTCCCCCTGGGTGTTAGACACATAGTTACTTTGGTTACTATGACTTTACAACTGTTACTTGGAAAGGCGGGTCGACCCTGAGGGGTACCCGCGAGTGATGTGGAGACAGGTTGACATGGAGGGTACCCGAGAGTTGAATACGAGGCGTGGCCGAACACTCTTAGCCCTTGCCGCAAGTCCTCGAGATGGGGCGACGGGGTCACATGATCGTGAGTCTCTGCTCGTTACTGCACTTCCAAGACACTAATGGTTTGGGTATTTGATCCGAGTACTTTACGCACTAACTAGCTACGTGGGAATAGATATGGGCTCTCGACGTCGTGGTATCAGCCGAAGCCTTCTTGACGTCAGCGACTTAGCGGTGTGCGCCGGGTTGGACCGCGTAACGTAACTTCCTTTGCAATGGAGGTTGCTAGGTCTGCTCACCGGCCACCCTCGCAACGTGCAGGTGTGCAATGGGCGATGGGCCCAGACCCCTGCGCGCTTAGGATTTAGACCGACGTGCTGACCTCTCTATTGTGCTTAGGTAGGGCTACGACATGTTGATCTTCCAAGGCCGGGCATGACCCAGGAAAGTGTGTCCGGCCAGAGGGGATCGAGCGTGTTGGGTAATGTGGTGCACCCTGTAGGGGAAGATTGATCTATTCGAATAGCCTATCCTACGGTTACGGACGCTCGGAGTTGTATCCCGATCGATACAACTAGAACTGGATGCTGAGACATGAATGGATATGTGGCTCCGGGATTGCTTCCTCACAAGGAGTCGAGGAAGGATCTCTGGGCGTTAATGCTACAACATGCTTGATAGCTATAATATGTTATTATGTACTCTCTTCTATTGCTGCAAGATTGCTGGTTTCCAAAAGATGCTAGTCTTCGATAGGACTAGCTTCTCCCCCTCTTATTCTCGCATTCTGCAGTTTAGTCCACATATACTACCCCTTTTCATTGATACCGATGCATATGTAGTGCAGATCCTTGCTTGCGAGTACTTTGGATGAGTACTCGCGGTTGCTTTGCTACCCCTTTCCCCCCTTCTTTCTTCTTTCTGGTTGTTGCAACCAGATGGTGGAGTCCAGGAGCCAGATGCCACCTTTGATGACTCCTACTACCCCGAGGGCGCCTCCTACTATGTGACGGCCGCCGACGACCAGGAGTAGTTAGGAGGATCCCAGGGAGGAGGCCTTGCCTTTTCGATCGTTGATGTTTTGTGCTAATCCTTCTTAAGGCAAACTTGTTTAACTTATGTATGTACTCAGATATTGTTGCTTCCACTAACTCTTATGTATTCGAGCTTATGTATTCGAGCCCTCTGGCTTGTAATATAAAGCTTGTATTATTTTATTTGTGTCTAGAGTTGTGTTGTGATATCTTCCAGTGAGTCCCTGATCTTGGTCATACACGTTTGCGTGCATGATTAGTGTACGGTCAAATCGGTGGCGTTACAAGTTGGTACCAGAGCCGACTGCCTGTAGGAATCCCCCTTTCCAACTCCTTGGCCGAAGTCGAGTCTAGTCATTGCAAAACTTTTACTAACATGGCTGTGTGGCTTACGGGCCCACGTTGCCTTTGGGTGGTATTATGATCTTTTATTCCTTGTCTTTACTCTAGGACTCTGATCTCTCTTCTATTTGGGTTAAATGATTTTGCTGACTTCAACTTTAGGTTCTCAAAAATACTTTCTCCCGGAGAGCCCCTTCAGTCAAGATGGTCGTTTGCTTCATCAGAAGATTCTGGAGATAATATTCGAGGTTTTCCGAGTTTCTTCTGGCCACCGCCTTTTGCAATTCCTTACCACCGTTATATACATATGGATAACGTCTTACACTTGTCATTCATACAAACAATTCTCCATTGCTCTTGTTATTACAAGGTACCCCAAAATATCTTCCTATATTCCGTATATCGATTGTGCCACCGCTTTGCAGTTCATTGCCACATGAATACCCTTATGGATAATTCCTCACATTTACCGAGTATCCGCTCATTCCCATTCACGCGTTTCACAAGTCTCAGAAATATCATTCGATCTTCGAAAAATCCTGAGCAACCTATAGCTCTTGAAATTCTCGCGTGCTTACATTATGGTTAACCACATAAGTCTAGTAATCTTATTGACATCCTTTGTCACTATCATTTTGAGTCCATTGATTCAACATGTTGCGAATGCTCGCAATCCTCGACCCAGAATTCTTCCTTCCGGCTCAGACGTCATGTTGAACATGAGCTGGTTCTCGATCAATCAAGTTGTCGTCCAATGCACCAATAAGCCTACTCAACTTGTCAATCCATAATCAAAGTGTTTGCTCCTGAGCCCTTGAATTGAACATCATAATTCCTTCACATTTGAGCTCTGAATTAATCAGTTGTTTCTATGCTCCAGTTCCTTTGCATTGTTTCTTCCTCGGGTTGTGTGCCAATGCTCACATCAGCTCCATTATGGACAGTTCGATCCTTTGTTGAATTATTATCTAATATTGTCCTTCATATTCCGTAACTTTGTGAGTCTTTCCTCGGAAACATAATGCCTTTGGTAAATTGTATCCTCTTCTTTGTCAACCATGCTCTACTATCGAGCTTGTGATAAGTGCTCCTAAAAGTTTGTGGTATATGTTCCTAAGATGCCCTGATGGGTTGAACCTATACCCCATAAAGCCGTGTGAACCCAAAAGATTTCACGGGTCTTACTCATCTGGTATTTCACCAGGTAAAACTTTCAACACTAATGCCATTTTCGAAACAAGAAGTGAACGATGATATGTCTCCGTCGTATCTATAATTTTTTATTGTTCCATGCCAATATTATACAACTTTTACATACTTTTGGCAACTTTTTATACTATTTTTGGGACTAACATATTGATCTAGTGCCCTGATGTCTACTATGCAACCTTCTTCTCGTAGACGTTGTTGGGCCTCCAAGTGCAGAGGTTTGTAGGACAGTAGCAAATTTCCCTCAAGTGGATGACCTAAGGTTTATCAATCCGTGGGAGGCGTAGGATGAAGATGGTCTCTCTCAAACAGCCCTGCAACCAAATAACAAAGAGTCTCTTGTGTCCCCAACACACCCAATACAATGGTAAATTGTATAGGTGCACTAGTTCGGCGAAGAGATGATGATACAAGTGTAATATGGATGGTAGATATAGGTTTTTGTAAACTGAAAATATAAAAACAGCAAGTAGCAAGTGGTAAACGTGAGCATAAACGGTCTTGCAATGATAGTAGGCAAGGCCTAGGGTTCATACTTTCACTAGTGCAAGTTCTCTCAACAAGGATAACATAATTGGATCATATTACTAGCCCTCAACATGCAACAAAGAGTCACTCCAAAGTAACTAATAGCGGAGAACAAACGAAGAAATTATGGTAAGGTATGAAACCACCTCAAAGTTATTCTTTCTGATCGATCTATTCAAGAGTCCGTAGTAATGTTCAATCTATCATAGAGTTCGTACTAGAATAACACCTTAAGACACAAATCAATCAAAACCCTAATGTCACCTAGATACTCCATTGTCACCTCAAGTATCCGTGAGCATGATTATACGATATGCATCACACAATCTCAGAAACATCTATTCAACCAACACATAGAACTTCAAAGAGTGCCCCAAAGTTTCTACCGGAAAGTCAAGACGAAAACGTGTGCCAACCCCTATGCATAGGTTCCCAAGGTCACGAAACCCGCAAGTTGATCAACAAAACATACATCAAGTAGATCACATGATATCCCATTGTCACCACAGATAAACACGTGCAAGACATACATCAAGTGTTCTCAAATCTTTAAAGACTCAATCCGATAAGATAACTTCAAAGGGAAAACTCAATCCATTACAAGAGAGTAGAGGGGGAGAAGAAGATCCAACTAGAATAGCAAAGCTCGCGATACATCAAGATCGTGCCATCTCAAGAACACGAGAGAGAGAGATGAAAACAAGGCCTAGGGTTCATACTTTCACTAGTGCAAGTTCACTCAACAATAATAACATAACTGGATCATATAACTATCCCTCAACATGCAACAAAGAGTCACTCCAAAGTCACTAATAGCGGAGAACAAACTAAGAGATTATTGTAGGGTACGAAACCACCTCAAAGTTATTCTTTATGATCGATCTATTCAAGAGTCCGTAGTAAAATAGCACGAAGCTATTCTTTCCGTTCGATCTATCTTAGAGTTCGTACTAGAATAACACCTTAAGATACAAATCAACCAAAACCCTAATGTCACCTAGATACTTCATTGTCACCTCAAGTATCCGTGGGCATGATTATACGATATGCATCACACAATCTCAGATTCATCTATTCAACCAACACAAAGAACTTCAAAGAATGCCCCAAAGTTTCTACCGGAGAGTCAAGACGAAAACGTGTGCCAACCCCTATGCATAGATTCCCAAGGTCATGAAACCCGCAAGTTGGTCACCAAAACATACATCAAGTAGATCACGTGCTATCCCATTGTCACCATAGATAAGCACATGCAAGACATACATAAAGTGTTCTCAAATCCTTATAGACTAAATCCTATAAGATAACTTCAAAGCGAAAACTCAATTCATCACAAGAGAGTAGAGGGGGAGAAACATCATAAGGTCCAACTATAATAGCAAATCTCGCGATACATCAAGATCGTGCCATCTCAAGAACACGAGAGAGAGATTAAACACATAGCTACTGGTACATACCCTCAGCCCCGAGGGTGAACTACTCCCTCCTCATCATGGAGAGCGCCGGGATGATGAAGATGGCCACCAGAGAGGGATTCCCCCTCCGGCAGGGTGCCGGAACAGGGTCTAGATTGGTTTTTGGTGGCAATAGAGGCTTGCGGCGGCGGAACTCCCAATCTAGGTTATTTTCTAGAGGTTTCTGTATATATAGGGGGTGTTGGAGTCGGGATCAAGTAAGGGGGGGGGGGTCTCCGGGCTGTCCACGAGGTAGGGGGTGCGCCCAGGGGGCCCCCTACCCTCGTGGGCAGCCCGTGGATCTTTTGGTCCTCCTCATGTACTCCCTGGGCTTCTTCTGGTCCAAAAATAGCCTCCGCTGAGTTTCAGGTCAATTGGGCTCCGTTTGGTATTCCTTTTATGCGATACTCAAAAACAAGGGAAAAACAGCAACTCGCATTGGGCTCTAGGTTAATAGGTTAGTCCCAAAAATCATATAAAAGTGTATATAAAAGCCCATAAAACATCCCAGAAGGATAATATAATATCATGGAACAATAAAAAATTATAGATACATTGTAGCCGTATCAAGCATCCCCAAGCTTAATTCCTGCTCGTTCTCGAGTAGGTAAATCATAAAAACAGAATTTTTGACGTGGAATGCTACCTAACATAATTCTCAAAGCACTTTTCTTTATTGTGGCATGAATGTTCAGATCCGAAAGATTCAAGACAAGAGTTTAGTATTGACATAAGAGTAATAATACTTCAAGCATACTAACAAAGCAATTATGTCTTCTCAAAATAACATGGCCAAAGAAAGTTCATCCCTACAAAATCATATAGTTTGGCTATGCTCCAACTTTTTCACACAAAATATTCAAATCATGCACAACCCCGGTTTCAGCCAAGCAATTGTTTCATACTATAATTTTTTCAAACTTTTTCAATTTTCACGTAATACATGAGTGTGAGCCATGGATATAGCACTATAGGTGGAATAGAGTGGTGGTTGTGGAGAAGACAAAAAGAGGAAGATGGTCTCACATCAACTAGGCGTATCAATGGGATATGGAGATGCCCATCAATAGTTATCGATGTGAGTGAGTAGGGATTGCTATGCAAAGGACGCACTAGAGCTATAAATGTATGAAAGCTCAAGAAAAGAAACTAAGTGGGTGTGCATCCAACTTGCTTGCTCACGAAGACCTAGGGCATTTGATGAAGCCCATCGTTGGAATATACAAGCCAAGTTCTATAATGAAAATTCCCACTAGTATATGAAAGTGATAAAACAAGAGACTCTCTATCATGAAGATTATGGTGCTACTTTGAAGCACAAGTGTGAAAAAGGATAGTAGCATTGTCCCTTCTCTCTTTTTCTCTCATTTTTTAGAGGGGCTTTTTTTCTAGCCCCCTCTTTTTTTTGGCCTTTCTCCCCCTTTTTCTTTGTTTCCTCGCACGGGACAATGCTCTAATCATGAAGATCATCACACTTTTATTTACTTACAAATCAAAGATTACAACTCGAAGCTAGAACAAAATATGACTCTATGTGAATGCCTCCGGCGGTGTACCGAGATCTGCAATGAATCAAGAGTGACATGTATGAAAAATTATGCATGGTGGCCTAGCCACAAATACGATGTCAACTACATGATCATGCATGGCAATATGACAATGATGAAGCGTGTCATATGAACGGAACGGTGGAAAGTTGCATGGCAATATATCTCGGAATGGCTATGGAAATGCCATGATAGGTAGGTATGGTGGCTGTTTTGAGGAAGGTATATGGTGGGTGTATGGTACCGGCGAAAGTTGTGCGATACAAGAGAGACTAGCAATGGTGGAAGGGTGAGAGTGCGTATAATCCATGGACTCAACATTAGTCATAAAGAACTCACATACTTATTGCAAAAATCTACAAGTCATCAAAACAAAGTACTACACGCATGCTCCTAGGGGAAGGGTTGGTAGGAGTTAACCATCGCGCGACCCCGACCTCCACACAAAGGATGAGACTCAATGAAATGCCTCATGCTTCAAATTTGTCACACAACGGTTACCATACGTGCATGCTACGGGACTTGCAAACCTCAACACAAGTATTTCTCAAATTCACAACTACTCTACTAGCATGACTCTTAATATCACCATCCTCATATCTCAAAACAATCTTCAAGTATCAAACTTCTCATCATATTCAATGCACTTTATATGAAAGTTTTTACTATACCCAACATGGATGCCTATCATATTAGGACTAGTTTTATAACCCAAGCACATTACCATGCTGTTCTAAGAGACTCTCAAAAATATATAAGTGAAGCATGAGAGATCAACAATTTCTACAAAATAAATCCACCACCGTGCTCTAAAAAGATGTAAGTGAAGCACTAGAGCAAAACTATCTAGCTCAAAAGATATAAGTGAAGCACATAGATTGTTATAATAAATTCTGAATCATGTATATATCTCTCAAAAGGTGTGTCCAGCAAGTATGATTGTGGTAAACTAAAAAGAAAAGACTCAAATCATACATGACGCTCCAAGCAAAACACATATCATGTGGTGAATAAAAATATAATCTCAAGTAAAGTTACCGATATACGAAGACGAAAGAGGGGATGCCTTCCCGGGGCATCCCCAAGCTTAGGCTTGTGGTTGTCCTTGAATTTTACCTTGGGCTGCCTTGGGCATCCCCAAGCTTAGGCTCTTTCCACTCCTTATTCCATATTCCATCGAATCTTTACCCAAAACTTGAAAACTTCACAACACAAAACTCAACAGAAAACTCGTAAGCTCCGTTAGTATAAGAAAATAAAACCACCACTTAGGTACTGTTGTGAACTTATTCTATATTCATATTCGTGTAATATCTACTGTATTCCAACTTCTCTATGGTTCATACCCTCCGATACTACTCATAGATTCATCAAAATAAGCAAACAACACATGAAAAATAGAATCTGTCAGAAACAGAACAGTCTGTAGCAATCTGTGACTTTCGAATACTTCTGTAACTCTAAAAATTCTGAAATAAATTGGTGGACGTGAGGAATTTGTCTATTAATCATCTGCAAAAATAATCAACTAAAAAGCGCTATCTAGTACAAAATGGTAGCTAATCTTGTGAGCGCTAAAGTTTCTGTTTTTACAGCATGGTCGCATAAACTTCACACAAGTCTTCCCAAAGGTTCTACTTGGCACAAACACTAATTAAAGCACAAAACCACATCTAAACAGAAGCTAGATGCAATATTTATTTTGATACGTCTCCAACGTATCTACTTTTCCAAACCCTTTTGCCCTTGTTTTGGACTCTAACTTGCATGATTTGAATGGAACTAACCCGGACTGACGTTGTTTTCAGCAGAATTGCCATGGTGTTGTTTTTGTGCAGAAATAATAAGTTCCCGGAATGACCTGAAACTCCACGGAGAATTATTTTGGAAAATATAAAAAATACCTGCAAGAAGATCCAGACCAGGGGGCCCACACCCTGTCCACGAGGGTGGGGGCGCGCCCTCCTGCCTCGTGGGCCCCCTAGTGCTCCACCGACGTATCCCCAGATCCTATATATTCACTTTCGGGAAGAAAAAAATCAAGGAGAAAGAATTATCACGTTTTACGATACGGAGCCGCCGCCAAGCCCTAATCTCTCTCGGGAGGGCTGATCTGGAGTCCGTTCGGGGCCCCGGAGAGTGGAGATTGTCGCCATCGTCATCATCAACCTTCCTCCATCACCAATTCCATGATGCTCACCG
Source organism: Secale cereale (assembly GCA_902687465.1). Classification (NCBI taxonomy): domain Eukaryota; kingdom Viridiplantae; phylum Streptophyta; class Magnoliopsida; order Poales; family Poaceae; genus Secale; species Secale cereale. The sequence continues at coordinate 634,892,929 of LR738709.1, read as the reverse complement.
CCATGCGTGAGTAATTCCATTGTAGGCTTGCTGGACGGTGATGGGTTGGATGGGATCTATCATGTAATCGAGTTAGTTTTGTTAGGGTTTGATCCCTAGTATCCATTATGTTCTGAGATTGATGTTGCTATGACTTTGCTATGCTTAATGTTTGTCACTAGGGCCCGAGTGCCATGATTTCAGATCTGAACCTATTATGTTTTCATGAATATATGTGTGTTCTTGATCCTATCTTGCAAGTCTATAGTCACCTACTATGTGTTATGATCCGACAACCCCGAAGTGACAATAATCGGGACCACTCCCGGTGATGACCATAGTTTGAGGAGTTAATGTATTCACTATGTGTTAATGCTTTGGTCCGGTACTCTATTAAAAGGAGGCCTTAATATCCCTTAGTTTCCAATAGGACCCCGCTGCCACGGGAGGGTAGGACAAAAGATGCCATGCAAGTTCTTTTCCATAAGCACGTATGACTATATTCGGAATACATGCCTACATTGCATTGATGAACTGGAGCTAGTTCTGTGTCACCCTAGGTTATAACTTCTACATGATGAATTGCATCCGACATAATTTCCCATGACCGATCCAATGCCTACTTGCTTTTCACATATTGCTTGTTGCTTATTTACTTTTCTGTTACTACTATCACAAAAACTACAAAAACACGACCGTTACTTTTATTGCTGCTACCGCCACTATCATATTACTTTGCTACTAAACTATCTTGCTGTAGATACTAACTTTCCAGGTGTGGTTGAATTGACAACTCAGCTGATAATACTTAAGAGTATTCTTTGGCTCCCCTTGCGTCGAATCAATAAATTTGGGTTGAATACTTTACCCTCAAAAATTGTTGCGACCCCCTACAGTTGTGGGTTATCAAGACTATTTTCTGGCGCCGTCGCCGGGGAGCATAGCTCTATTCTTTAAGTCACTTGGGATTTATATCTGTTGATCACTATGAAGAATCTGAAGGACTCAAAAACCAAGATCTTACCCTCAACTATGAGGGGAGGTAAGGAACTGCCATCTAGCTCCGCACTTGATTCACCATCTGTTATGGGCAAATTTGCGACACCTACTCCTACTATTGAATCTGATATGTCGTATGTTCTCGATGATGCCACTTCTGTTATGTATGATGAAACTACTTCTATGCCTGATACTGTGCCACTAGGTGAATTTCTAGACGAACAAATTGCTAAGGTTAGGGAGAATGCAAATATTGAAACTTATGATATTTATGAAAGTGATGATGAAGCTTCTCCCAATAGATATGAATTGCCTGTTGTTCCCGAGGGTTATGTTATGGATGAAGAAACTTCTAGAGACTTTCTTGCTTGCAATGATCGATATGATCTTAAGAAATTATTATCTAAGCTGAAAGAAAAGTCCTTGAATGCTAGAATGAAACATGACCCTGCTTTTGCCGCTTCACCTATCTGTGTTACTGATAAGGATTATGAATTCTCTGTTGATCCTGAGTTAATTACTTTGGTTGAATCTGATCCTTTCCATGGTTATGAGTCTGAAACTGTTGTGGCACATCTTACTAAGTCGAATGATATAGCCAACCTATTTACCAACGATGAAAAGATTCGCTAGTCCCCAGGATATGATGTATTACTTATTTACTAAATATTTTCCCGCTCATAAGAAACAAGCTGCCTTACGAGAAATATATAATTTTGTGCAAATTGAAGAAGAGAGTCTCCCACAAGCTTGGGGGAGGCTTCTCCAATTACTTAATGCTTTGCCTGATCATCCTCTTGAGAGGAATGATATACTTGATGTCTTTTATAATGGACTAACCGATGCTTCCAGAGACCACCTGGATAGTTGTGATGGTTGTGTATTCAGGGAAAGAACAATTGATCAAGCTGAATTACTATTGAATAATATGTTGGCCAATGAAAATAATTGCACACTTCCTGAACCAGCCCCTAAGCCAACTCCGAAGAAAAGAGGTGTTCTATTTCTCAGTCCAGAAGATATGCAAGAGGCAAAGAAATCTATGAAAGAAAAAGGTATTAAATCTGAAGATGTTAAGAATTTACCACCTATTGAAGAAATACATGGTCTTGATAACCCGACACAGGTAGTGAAGGTAAATTCTGTTTATAGATTTGATGAAGGTGATATTCCTTGTTATAAGTCTGCTAGCCAATGCTTAGATGAGTTTGACAATTTTATTGTGAAACAAGAAAACTTCAATGCTTATGTTGGTAGACAATTACAACACAATGCCTATATGATTGGACGCCTGAGTGATTATCTGTCTAGAGCTAAAGGTGAACTGAAACTTATTAGTATACATGCTTCTATGGTCACCACTCAAGTAGAACAAGTACTTAAGGCCCAGAATGATTTTCTCAATGAATTAAATAGTAAGAATAATGACTATGATGTTAGAGTTGCGACTAGATGTGGCAGAATGACTCAGGAACCTCTGTATCTTGAAGGCCACCCTAAGAGAATTGAGCAAGATTCTCAGAGAGCTAATTTAGATGCACCTAGTTCTTCTAAGAAGAAGAAAAAGGAAAATGATAGGACTTTGCATGATTCTAGTGAACCTGTAGTTGGCACACCTGAGAATCCTAATGATATATCTATTTCTGATGCTGAGACACAATCTGGTAATGAACATGAACCTAGTGATAATATTAATGATGATGTTCATGATGATGCTCAACCTAGCAATGATAATGATGTAGAGATTGAACTTGTTGTTGATCTTTATAACCCACAATCAAAGAATCAACGTTATGACAAGAGAGACTTTGTCGCTAGGAAGCACGGTAGGGAAAGAGAACCATGGGTTCAGAAACCCATGCCTTTCCTCCTAAACCATCCAAGAAAAAGGATGACGAGGATTTTGAGCGCTTTGCTAAAATGATTAGACCTATCTTTTTGCGTATGCGTTTGACTGATGTGCTTAAAACAAATCCTTATGCTATGAAAGATATTATTACCAACAAAAGAAAGATACCTGAAGTAGAAATTTCCACCATGCTTGCCAATTACACTTTTAAAGTTGGAATACCTAAGAAACTAGGAGATCCAGGAGTACCTACTATACCTTGCTCCATTAAGAGAAACTATGTTAAAACTGCTTTATGTGATCTTGGAGCCGGTGTTAGTGTTATGCCTCTCTCTTTATATCGTAGACTTGACTTGAGTAAGTTGACACCTATTGAAATGTCTTTGCAAATGGCCGATAAATCAACTGCTATACCTGTCGGTATTTGTGAGGATGTGCCTATTGTAGTTGCAAATGTTACTATTCTAACGGACTTTCTTATACTTGATATTCCCGAGGACGATAGTATGTCTATTATTCTTGGAAGACCCTTTTTTAATACTGCAGGGGCTGTTATTGATTGCAACAAAGGCAATGTCACTTTTCATGTCAATGGCAATGAGCATACGGTACACTTTCCGAGAAAACAACCTCAGGTCCACAGTATCAATTATATTGAAAAAAATTCAACTATCACTATTGGAGGTTTTGAATTTCCTCTTCCTACTAACCAGAAGACATATGACATTCTTATTGTTGGGGACATACATATCCCCATTGAGGTAACATAGTGTCATTCAAAAATTCTCCGGTTTCATGCTACTCGGAAAGAGTTCATTAACAAGACTTGATCAACCTTTTTGATGGATTCCTTTTGATGAGCATGGGATAGGTGAATCTAGATAGCACAACCTTCTGTACCCTCTTTTTACTTACTGTTAATTAGGATAAATAAAGCAAAAATAGTATTTTCTGTCTGTTTCCAGACTTATCCATGCAATAAAAAATACCCCAAAAATAAAAGTTCTCCAAATGCCATGAAAATGAAATATGATTTTTTCTAGATTATTTGAGAAATATGGCACATAACACACAATGAGGGGAGCCAGCACCTGGCCACGAGGGTCCAGGGCGCGCCCATCTGCCAAGGCGCACCCCCTGCCTCGTGGGCCCCACGTGGCCCCCTCCACTTATTCATGCACCCACACTCTTCTTCTTCCTCCCAAAAAAATCACCAACCAGCTCAAACCCGAGTTCTAGCTCATCTTGCTACCATTTTCGATCTGCTTGCTCAAAGCACCATTTACCAAACTGTTTGGGGAGATTGTTCCTTGGTATGTGACTCCTCCATTGGTCCAATTAGTTTTTGTTCTAGTGCTTTATTTATTGCAAATTTTTGCTGCTGTGGTGATCTTGTTTTTGAGCTTGGATGTCAAATTTCTTTGGTCCCAAGTAGTTCTAATGCATGATATAGTCTCTAGGTACTTATAGGATTTGTTGCTATCAATCTTGTTGAGTTTGGTTAACTTTTATTTTGAGTTACTCAAAATTTCAGAAATTTTCAGAAAAGGAAAATGATAAAGAGATTGTTGAGGGGCTCCTCCAGCAAGAGCTCAGAGGAGAAGAAGAAAGAAGAAAATAAGAAGCCCAAATATAATCTTCCTCGCATGGGAAGTTCGACCGTGCGAATGGCCTTGTAATGATTTCATGATGTCCGTTGGTATTTACGAAGACTTTTATTGGTTGGCAAATAATGCAGGCCTCACCGACTTCCTCCACGACCAGAAAGAATAGTATCTCTTACTCACCAATATTTTCACGCAAAGTTTTCATTTTCATGCTAAGAAAACACCACCTACGGTGGAGTTTCATTTATATGATGTGATTAAAGAGATATCACTCTTAGAATTTTGTGAAATATGCAAGGTACCCTTTGGAGGTAGACTTGATGAACCACGTCGTGAAGACGTTGAAGGGTTTATTGACATGATAGCTGTCTATATCTTCCATGCTATTCTCACGATGAGTGGACTCCGCTCATCATTCATGAGAAAATGGTTGGTAACCGGGATGCCCAGTCCCATGCTCAAAATCATAATAATTAAACAAAACTCCCCCAGGGCTGTTGCTTGTTTGGACAGTACCTCGTGGATTCGGATGGCCGTGGAGTGTGCTTGTTGGTGGTTGGGGGAGTATAAACTTTACCATTCTGTTTGGGAACTGCCTATAATGTGCGTAGCATGGGAGATATCGAGATTCTTGGTTGTTATGTTGACAATGAGAGTATACCGCTCAAAATGTTATTCAGCTCTATTTAAAAATCGAGCTCTGGCACCTCTACAAATCCCTGCTTCCCTCTGCGAAGGGCCTATCTATTTACTTGTACGCAGAGTCATCATCCTCTTAGCAAAGAGCACCCGTAGGAGAGCACCTCTGTCATTTGCATGTATTACTATTAATTTGCATTGAGTATGAACGTGACTGGATCTCTTTTACCATGAATTACAATGTCTGGTCAGTCCTTGATCTTTAAAGGTGCTCTGCGTTTATATTTTGTGGTCTCAGAAAGGGCTAGCGAGATACCATCTTGTTATATCATATCATGATTGTTTTGAGAAAGTGTTGTCATCCGAGGTTTATTATTATTGCTCGCTAGTTGATTATGCCATTGATGTGAGTAGTCATGAGACCTAAAAGTTATTGTGAATATGGTTAGTTCATGATCTTCCTGAAAACCTGAATGCTTGCTTACATATTTACAACAACAAGAGCAAACAGAGTTTGTCAAAGTTTTTCTTTATCACTTTGGGTTTATCAACTGAATTGCTTGAGGACAAGCAAAGGTTTAAGCTTGGGGGAGTTTATACGTCTCCAATGTATCTACTTTTCCAAACCCTTTTGCCCTTGTTTTGGACTCTAACTTGCATGATTTGAATGGAACTAACCCGGACTGACGCTGTTTTCAGCAGAATTGCCATGGTGTTGTTTTTGTGCAGAAATAAAAAGTTCTCGGAATGACCTGAAACTCCACTGAGAATTATTTTTGGAAAATATAAAAAATACATGCAAGAAGATCTAGACCAGGGGGCCCACACCCTGTCCACGAGGGTGGGGGGCGCGCCCCCCTGCCTCATGGGCCCCCTGGTGCTCCACCGACGTATCCCCAGATCCTATATATTCACTTTCGGGGAGTAAAAAAATCAAGGAGAAAGAATTATCACGTTTTACGATACGGAGCCACCGCCAAGCCCTAATCTCTCTCGGGAGGGCTGATCTGGAGTCTGTTCGGGGCTCCGGAGAGTGGAGATCGTCGCCATCGTCATCACCAAACTTCCTCCTTCACCAATTCCATGATGCTCACCGCCGTGCGTGAGTAATTCCATCGTTCGGTTGGACGGGATCTATCATGTAATCGAGTTAGTTTTGTTAGGGTTTGATCCCTAGCATCCACTATGTTCTGGGATTGATGTTGCTATGACTTTGCTATGCTTAATGCTTGTCACTAGGGCCCGAGTGCCATGATTTCATATCTGAACCTATTATGTTTTCATGAATATATGTGTGTTCTTGATCCTATCTTGCAAGTCTATAGTCACCTACTATGTGTTATGATCCGGCAACCCCGAAGTGACAATAATCGGGACCACTCCCGGTGATGACCATAGTTTGAGGAGTTCATGTATTCACTATGTGTTAATGCTTTGGTTCGGTACTCTATTAAAAGGAGGCCTTAATATCCCTTAGTTTCCAATAGGACCCCGCTGCCACGGGAGGGTAGGACAAAAGATGTCATGCAAGTTCTTTTCCATAAGCACGTATGACTATATTCAGAATACATGCCTACATTGCATTGATGAACTGGCGCTAGTTCTGTGTCACCCTAGGTTATAATTTCTACATGATGAATTGCATCCGACATAATTTCCCATCACCGATCCAATGCGTACGAGCTTTTCACATATTGCTTGTTGCTTATTTACTTTTCCGTTACTACTATCACAAAAACTACAAAAACACTACCATTACTTTTATTGCTGCTACCGTCACTATCATATTACTTTGCTACTAAACTATCTTGCTGCAGATACTAAGTTTCCAGGTGTGGTTGAATTGACAACTCAGCTGCTAATACTTAAGAGTATTCTTTGGCTCCCCTTGTGTCGAATCAATAAATTTGGGTTGAATACTTTACCCTCGAAAACTGTTGCGATCCCCTACACTTGTGGGTTATCATATTCCTAAACAGAAGCAAAAGCAAATAAAATTGGGTTGCCTCCCAACAAGCGCTATCGTTTAACGTCCTTTAGCTAGGTATGATGATTTCAATGATGCTCGCATAAAAGATAATAATTGAAACATAAGGTTGTCGGGGAACGAATCCACGAGCACCTATGGGACCGGCGGACCGAGCCCCTTTCGGTTCGGCGGGGGCGAAGATCGCACGAAGAGCGGATCGAGGCGAAACACACGAGCAGTTTACCCAGGTTCGGGCTGCACGTATGCGTAAAACCCTACTCCTGCTTTGTGGTTTGTATTGAGTTCTTGCTCGGGAGCGCTGAGTGCTACAGTACACACCAGCAGCTAACGAGACCGAGCGTGAGTGTTCTCCTCCCTCCTCCCCTCTACGTTGTGCATGGGCCTCCTTTTATATGCTCAAGGGGTCACCGACAGGTGGCAACGTAGACAAGGGTAAAAATGGAAAGGTGTTGCGGTTGGTACAACTACCTGTTACAGTGTATCATACCTAACTCTGACGGCAGGGGACAAGGGCATTGAATGCCCATCTGCGTTGCCCAAACAGTGCAAAAGGGACCGTCAGGGACGCCATCGCTTGCCACGATGGCAATCCTGTCAGCACCGCTTGCCACCACGCACCGCTGGCTGCACAGCCTCCCGCCACGTACGCCTGGAAGGGTCCTAGAGCGACACGTTGGTGGATGTGCTGGAGCGTAGGTACAGAGTGGTAGCTTGCCGCGGCAAGCGCCTTGCCGCGGTCGTTGTCTTGTCGCGTCCGGGAGCTCGTCGCTCATCGGGCCTTGCCGGGACGCGTGGCGCGTCGCGGCAAGTTCCTTGAGATGCCTTGGTTGGCCTTCCCGGCAAGCTCCTCTTGCCGGGGTCTTGTGCCTTGAGTGGCCTTCCCGGCAAGCTCCTCTTGCCAGGGCCTTGTCTCCTTGGCTTGAATACTTTGTTGTTGAATGGCTCCAAAGGAACCACGAAGGACCTTGGCGGTCACCCGGCAAGCCTTGCCGTGGGATGCTGCGACTGCCCGTGCACAAGTTCGGGATACTAGGGTACCCCTACTCTAGTACACCGACAGGAGCCCCCGGGCCTGGGCCATACACGATGCCGAGCGTTGTTGGGCCAGGCCCAAAACAGGGCACGGGCACGCGCGGCCTGGGTTACGCCGTATCTCTCTCCTTATCCACCGCGCCCTCCCCGAACGACGCGCGTTGAATGCGGCGTCGTGGGAGAGATCGTGGGTGGTTTCTTTATTTGGAAAGACGGAACGTCCGCCCCTCCCTCCTTATAAGCAGGGGAAACAGGGGCAGTTCGCCCACTCGCTGGTTGCTATTCCAATCTCGGAAACCTCCGTCGCTCCCCCTTCTTCCCGAAGCTGAAGGAGAGCGGCGCTCTGCCCCCCATCGCCACCAGCACCACCAACACCGTCGACCTCCTCCACCACTTCCGTCATGGCTTCGAAAGCCGACAAGGGGAAGGTCGTGAAGTCGACCGAGGCGCAGCGGCTCGTGGCACTGCGAAAGGAGCGGGCAATCTTCCCCCCCCAAGCTCGCTGCGAAGGAGCTGAGGGAGTATTACTACCTCTTCTGATCGACGGAGACGCGGGCGCATCCGCGCACGAAGGTACTTCCAGCCGTCACTTGGAAAATGGCTCCAAATGGATATCCCTTCTTCGCCTTGTTCTTCTACTGCGGGCTCTGCCCGCCTTTCTCTGAGTTTTTCTGTGATCTTATGAACACCTACGGGTTCCACCTCCTTGACTTCACCCCCAATGCTGTTCTGACCATGGCAGTTTTCGCACATCTCTGCGAAAACTTTGTCGGAGTCTATCCAAATGTAGCCCTTTTTCGCCACTTCTTTATGCCCCGAGTTGAGAGAGGATAGCCTTTATCTGGCGGAATCGCCTGGATATCGAGAGCCGGCAAGAAGGAAGCTTATCTGGAGGGTGAGTTCCGTGGAAAGTGGGAGGAATGGAGAGCAGACTGGTGCTGGATTGTCGAGGAGAACCCGCAGCCGTTTACTGCCTGGCGCCAAACCCCAGTAGTGCGCAGCAGCGATTGGAGCAACGTGGCCCCGGAAGACGACAGGCTGAAGATTGCCGTCACCCGGATCCAACGCCTTAGGCTTGCCGGGCTCACTGTTGGCGCGGTTGGCGCAGATTTTCTTCGCCGCCGCATCGCCCCCCTGCAGGAGAGGAGGAGACCCGCCTGGGACTTCCAGAATGCGGCGGACATCATGAGGCTGCGCCCGGGCCTCAACTTCAACTTCACTGTCATGGAACTTGACGCAATGCTCTGGGAGCTGTTCAAGTACGACTCTCAACATCCCGAAGTGTTCAGGTTGCCGAAGGACGTCGTTCCGCTATGCAACAACTCCTCGCTCAGCCGCATCCGTGCAATGATGCCGTTGTGCGACTCGCATGGAATTGTCCCAACTTGGCAAGAGCCTGCAGACGATGTCGTGCAGGAGTTCTTTGACGGCTTGGTAGAAGTGCCGGTCCGCTCTGACGAACAGAAAAGCCTCACTCGTGACACCACCGATGCGGAGATGAAACGCATCGCCACTAGGCTGGAAGAGGCGGCGACAGCCGCAGCCGCGGGCGAGTTTGGATTCACCGTGGAGGAGGCAGAGGCGGCAGAGTCGGCAAGCCGTGCTGAGCGAGAGGAGCTTGCCGGCGAGGAAGAGCTTGCCGGGCATGATGTCGAGTCGAGCGAGCCCGCCGAGGATACGAGCGGCTCGTTGGAGATCAACTCCTCTTCCTCCTCATCTTCAGACAACTCGTCGCAAGCAGAGCCCCCAGCTCCACCAAGAAGGCGTCTCCGCAAGGCCGGGGACGTAGCGGAGCGGCAGACGAGTCGACAGTCGCCGCGCCACGTGATACGCTCCACCGCGGCGAGCACTGTTGCCGCGGGAGCACCTCACGCTGCTGCGGCAACTGGAGCGGGGTCCACCCGGACCACCGCTACTGCTCCTGCCGCTTCTCACGCCGCGGCGGCAACCGGAGCGGGGTCGTCTCGGACCACCGCCACTGTTCCCGCCAAGCGGCCAAGGAAAACTACTCCTCCGCCTCCTCGCGCCGGAGGTGAGCCGGACTTCGACTTCTCCACGTTCAGCTCCGACGAGGAAGAAGAAGAGTAAGATTCTTTGTTGTACTTGTAGTTCTTCAATTCTTGCTGTTTTGTCTTGTATCTTATTTGCTTTGCTCCGAACTTGTTCCTTTTTAGGACTATGGCCCAGAGAGCGGCGAAGAGAGCCAAGGTCCCGGTAATTATCATCAAGGACGAACCCACCGCGACAGCAGAGGGTGCGTCCGAGACCACCTTGCCGGACCCGGCAACTATTCTCCAGAGCAGCCCCCAGCGTAAGTATATGGTTCGCTTTCCGCTGTTAGGCGCGCATGGATATTCTTTCTTTGCTGACATCTGATTGTTGGTTTGTGTAGGAGCAGAGCAGCCCCACCAGGAGCGCCCGGAGACCTCCCCCGACATGCCATCTGCTTCGACTACGCCGCCAAGGGAGAGTTCTCTGGCAAGGGACTCTGCCGAGGAGCCGGCTCGCGCAGGAAAGATGCCGGCCAGCGCTGTGGCGGCAAGCGGCAGCACCAGCGGCCCTCCGGCGGCGGAGACTACGACTGCAGAACCCGGTACAGGTAATCCTTTCGCTTCAAAACTTCCCTTGGGTTCTTCTTCTTTTGATCTTCTTTTTGGATATTTGCTTGACTTTTCTCCCTTTACCGGCCGTCAGACCCATCTGCTGCGGAGCCGATGGAGACCGAGGTCGCTGCCGACGACGCCGCTGCCACCGAAAAAGCAGCCGGCGCTGACGATCCCACCGACGAAGAGGCCGCCAAAGCTGCCGCCGCAGAAGCTGGCGAGGGGTCTGGCGATCGTACTGACGGCCCTGAGGCCGCAGGAGCGCCAGGCGCTACGCCGACCGCCGATCCTCCCACCGCTGCCGCAGCGTCGGGCTCCGAAGAGCCCCAGCCAGGCGTCTACTTGAAGGCCGGCGATGGCGTCTTCATCAACCTCCCCTGGGCGTCAAGCTCCAGGGCGCCGGTCGAAGGAGAAAGCTTCGATGGAGAGGTGCTCGCCTCCGCTGGGCTGACGCTGGTTGATGCGCCGAGCAGCCGCAGCGGCGAGCCTAAGGAGGAGCGGCTGCTGCGGAAGCTGGTGTCGCTCTACCGTGCTCGGCAGGCCAAGCTGGAATCCCGGGAGGCGCTTGTCGCGAAGGCGGGAGTGCACATCGAGAAGCGCGTGGAGGAGCTCCGGGGTCTTAACCAGGAAGCTCTCCAGTCCCTGGCAGAGGAGCGGGCGCAACTCGCCGAGGAGCAGAAGGCCTTCCTCCTCGAGAAGGCTGAAGTCGAAGAGCAACAGCGGCTTGCCGTTGAGAAGCTGTCTGCGCGGGAGGGCGAGCTGGCGCAGCAGAAGGTTAACCTCGACAGCCACAAGGAGGAGCTTACTGCGCGCGAGCAAACATTCGGCAGAGCCCTCAAGCAAGCATAGGATGTTGCCGCAGCTGTCGAGGCCGCCAAGAAGAGCTTGCCGCGCTCAAGTGTGAGCGGGAGAAGGACACCTACAGCTTGTCAGAGCTGCAGGTTCGTCTCTCCGAGAAGGGCAAGGAACTTGGCGCCGCCAAGGACTCCAACGCAGATTGTGAGTTGAAGCTGACTACTTTGACCAAGACGTTGGACGGCGCCAGGGAGCAGGAGGTGACTTTGAAGAAGAAGATCAAGGCCGATGAGGCGCTGCTGGCGAGTGCTGCTGCCGCCCAGAACGCTTTTAGGGAGAATGTGGAGCACTGGACGGAGGGTCTCGTGGATGCTGCCGCAGACATTGACAGGGAGCTGGCGCAGCTGGGGATGGAGGATCTCGGGTATCCCTCCGATGAGAACCTCCAACCCAGCGCCAAGCTCACCTTATTCTTCAAAGGCACGGTGACGGCCCTCCAGCGACTCCGGGAGAAGATTCCAAAGCAGCTGGCCGACAAGTCGCGCAAGATCTGCGCGGGAGCTCTTCAAAAGGTGTTGGTGAAGGTGGCCTGCCGCAACCCGGGCCTCAACCACACCAACGTCCTCAAGACCCTGCCACCGGATGCTGATCTGGAAGCGCTCAAGACCCTTGTCGCACCCATTGTGGACAAGGTGAGCGGGATCAAGAGAATTGAGGGCGATCGCGTAGACTAGGCCGCCCGTTTCCTTCTTTTCTTGTCGCTGCTGGTCATGTTATGAGAACAATCTGTTAGAGCCGCGACAAGCTACCTTGTAATATAACTCTATTTGGGGTAATGATTGCAATGTTATTTCCTTTACTTGATTCCTTCCTTTGTATGTTTTTGCCCTACGCTTTTAGGGAACTTGCCGGCGCAGGCACCCTAGCCGCGAGCGCTGAGTGCGGGACGTCAGCAGCCTGCTGGCGGTGCCATTACCGACAAGAAACCTTGTCGCAACTAGTCGCAGCACACTTAAGTTGTTGAGCGGACTCGAAACAAAGTAAGGGCGCAACTAGCTACGAGTTGGTTCCTCCGCGCACAGGTTTTCCATACAAAGCACGGTCGTTCAAGGAATATAACTTAATTTCTTTTAAAATCTGATTGCTCAAACTTTGGCAACTTAGCTTTTCTGTTGTTTGCTTCCCGGTAAGGCGAAACTTTCTTGAACGACGCCTGGCCCATACCATTATCTTCTCCTTTCCCCCCCCGCCAAACTTGTGGGCGAGGGAACCTTCCTTTCCTTGAGAAAAAGAAAGAAGAGAAAATAAAGATATGGAGCCTTACGGCTCGTTATTGCTTACCGGGGGTAGGTGCTGCACAAAGTGTCAGAGAACACATGCAAAAAATAGAAAGCATGAAATTGTCAAGATGTGCGGAACACATGAGCTTCACTCATGCACAGGGTATGCGCCTGGCTTTGTACAAAGGATTACATGCAACAGCGGCAAGACTTGTACAAAAGGTGGTTGCCGGAACAGGTTCCGGCAACCGCGCCTTACGGGTAAAACTTACGAAGATGCTCAATGTTCCAGGAGTTGCTCACCGGAATGCCATCTTCGGTCTCAAGGCGGACAGCGCCAGGCCTAGTGACTCGTTTCACCCGGTAAGGGCCTTCCCACTTCGGCGTCAACTTGATGGAATTCTTGGCGGACTGAACGCGCCGAAGAACAAGGTCGCCTTCCTCGAGACTTCTGGCGTTAACTTTGCGGCTATGGTAGCGGCGCAAAGCTTGCTGGTAGCGAGCAGCTCGTACAGCAGCCTGAAGACGGTCTTCCTCAAGGAGCAGTGCGTCATCTTGTCGCAGCTGCTCTTGCTCAAGCTCATCATAAGCGAGCACTCGAGGTGACCCGTATACGAGTTCCGTGGGGAGAACTGCCTCTGCTCCATAGACTAGAGCAAAAGGTGTCTGGCTAGTGGCTCGATTTGGCGTCGTCCTGATCGACCAAAGAACCACCGGCAGCTCCTCGATCCAGTTTCTTCCACACTTGCGCAGCCTGTCAAAAGTCCTGGTCTTGAGCCCACGCAGCACTTCAGCATTTGCCCTCTCCGCTTGACCGTTGCTTCTCGGGTGAGCAACAAAAGCGAAGCAAACCTTGGCGCCAAGATCTTGGACGTACTGCATGAAGGTGCGGCTCGTGAATTGCGTACCGTTGTCGGTGATGATCCTGTTAGGGATCCCGAAGCGGCAAACAATCGACCTGAAGAACTTGACTGATGACTGTGCTATCACCTTCCTCACTGCTTCCACTTCCGGCCACTTTGTGAACTTGTCGATTGCAACGTACAAGTACTCAAAGCCCCCGACAGCTCGGGGAAAGGGGCCGAGGATGTCGAGCCTCCAGACCGAAAATGGCTAGGATAAAGGGATCGTCTGGAGAGCTTGAGCTGGCTAGTGTATCTGCTTGGAATGGAACTGGCACGCTTCACACTTGGTTACTTGTGCAGTTGCATCCTGGAGGGCTGTCGGCCAAAAGAAACCTTGCCTGAATGCTTTGCCGGCAAGTGCTCTTGCGCCAATGTGGTGACCACATATGCCTCCATGTATCTCTGCCAACAGCTTTTGTCCGCCTTCCCGGTGAATACACTTCAATTTCACACCGTTGAGTCTTCTTCTGTACAGTGTGTTGTCGACAAACTGGTACATACTTGACTGCCGGGCTACTCTTTCCGCTTCTTCTTGCTCTTCGGGAAGTTCTCCTGTCTGAAGGAAACGGACAATCTTCTGTGCCCATGCTGGAGCTTGTGGCTCGACAACAAGGACTAAAGGCACATCTGTTGCTGCGGGAACATCCGCTTCTACTGCGAGAACCTACGGCTCAGCCGGAGCTTGACGTTCCCCGGCAAGCTTGCCGGAGCAAAACCTGTCGGGAGCCTCTGCTTCAACGGAACAAACCCTAGGGCTTGCCGGAGCAGACTGCTCCTCAGCACTCTTGGTGTTGATCTTGGGGATCTTCTTGGCGGCGGCTTCGGGAAGCTCTGCCGGAAAATAGTCACCAGAAATCAACTTCCTCTTCTTGCTCTGTCCAGTTGATGGCGTTATAGACGGTTGAGTCAGCTTGAGCACAAAGATCCCTGGTTCCACAGGTAACTTAAGTGCAGCGCACTTCGACAGGCCATCGGCAATGTCGTTCTGAGCTCTTGGAATATGCTCCATCTGTAGCCCGTCAAAGTGCTCTTCTAGCTTTCTCACTTCATCATCGTAGGCTTCCATCAACGGACTCTGATAACTCTTGTTCACTTGGCGGACGACAAGCTGCGAGTCACCCCTGACAATGAGCTTCTTGATCCCAAGGTCTACAACGATCCTGAGATCGGCAAGCAAACCTTCATACTCTGCGGTATTGTTTGTTGCTTGCTCCTTGGGAAAGTGCATCTGGACTACGTACTTGAGGTGCTCCCCGGTGGGTGCAACAAGCAGCACGCCAGCACCGGCTCCTTGCAGCGAGAAGGCACCATCAAAGTACATCAGCCACTCTTTGCTTGCTTCCTTGACGGGGATGCTCGTTTCTAGAATTTCTTCATCTGGTGTTGGCGTCCATTCTGCTATGAATTCTGCCAATGCTCTGCTTTGGATAGTTGAAGTGCTCTCAAACTTGAGGCCAAAGCTTGACAGTTCCAGTGCCCACTCAACAATCCTGCCTGTTGCTTCTGGGTTCTGCAGTATCCTCTTCAGCGGAAAATGAGTGACAACTGTGATCTCATGTGCTTTGAAGTAATGGCGCAGCTTTCTCGAGGCCATGAGAAGGCCGAAAAGCAATTTCTGCACACCAGAGTACCTTGACCTAGCCCCCTGCAGAAGGGAACTGACAAAGTAAACTGGGCGCTGCACCATTCTCTTCTGTATCTCCTCGCGCGCCTGCGCAGATCCATCTTTGTCGGGACCAGAGCTTATCGAGGAAGCCCCCTGCTTGTCGCTGGATGCGCCTGCCGTGGTTGCTGGCTCATCATCTGCCTCCCTCTCCGCTACTAACGCAGCACTAACCACTTGATTGGTTGCCGCTATATACAGCAGCAACTTCTCTTGTGGCTTAGGTGCGACAAGTGTTGGAGTGGAGGACAGGTATCTCTTCAAGTCTTGCAGCGCAGCCTTCGCTTCCGGAGTCCATTTCATTGGACCTGCCTTTTTCAATATTTTGAAAACGGCAGGGCGCGCTCAGCAGACTTAGAGATAAACCTGCTGAGAGCAGCCACGCAACCGGCAAGTCTTCGTACATCCTTGACGCGCTTTGGTGCCTCAATCTGCTCGATGGCCTTGATCTTGTCGGGATTGGCTTCAATTCCCCGCTGAGACACGAAGAACCCGAGAAGCTTGCCGGAAGGGACTCCAAACACACACTTCTCGGGGTTGAGCTTGAGGCTGATCTTGCGCAGATTTGCAAAGGTTTCGTCTAAATCTTGAATCAGAGTTGCCTTGTCCTTGCTCTTGACCACTATGTCATCCATGTAGGCTTCCACATTTCTGTGTATTTGTGGCTCAAAAGCGGCAAGGACTACCCTTGCAAATGTTGAACCAGCATTCTTTAAACCGAAAGGCATCCGTATGAAACAGTACGTGCCACATGGAGTGATGAATGTGGTCTTCTCCTCACCCTCTTCTGCCATGAAGATCTGATGGTATCCTGAGTATGCGTCAAGAAATGAAAGCAAGTCACATCCGGCCATGGAGTCAACAATCTGGTCAATGCGCGGCAAGGGAAATTGGTCTTTGGGACAAGCTTTATTAACATCGGTAAAGTCGATGCAAAGCCTCCATTTCCCGTTTGCCTTGCGCACGACTACAGGATTGGCCAACCACGTAGGATGGAGCACTCCTCTGACAAGGCCTGTTGCTTCCAACTTCTTGATCTCTTCTGCGATGAATTCTTGGCGCTCCACTGCTTGCTTCCTGACCTTCTGCTTGACGGGCCGCGCATGAGGACAGACGGCAAGATGGTGCTCAATTACTTTCCTGGGAACATCGGGGATGTCAGACGATTGCCACGCAAACACGTCGACGTTCGCCCGCAGGAAAGCAATGAGCGCGCTTTCCTATTTAGGGTCAAGAGTGGCACTGATGGTGAAGGTACCACCAGTGCCGTCCTCCTTGGCGGACACCTTCTTGGTCTCTGGCGGAGCTGCCATTGTCTTCTTACACTTGCCGGTGGAGCTCGATGGTGCGTCCTCGACGGTAGCGCAGCACTCCGAAGAGGTGCGCTTGCCGGAGTGGGCATCAGAACTCTTGCCGGACTTGGCCTTCTTCTTCCCCCCGGGAGCTTCAACGGCAGGTGACGTGCGATCTGTTGCGGCTGCCGCCTCCCGGTAGATCTTGTCGGCGCAGATAAGAGCATCCTTCTTGTCACCATGGACAGAGATGACACTTATCGGGCCTGGCATCTTCAGCATGTTGTATGCGTAGTGAGAGGCTGCCATGAACTTGGCGAGTGCTGGACGGCCGAGTATCCCATTGTAAGGCAATGGAAAATCAGCAATGTCAAAAGTGACCCTCTCAGTCCTGAAGTTCAACTCGCTGCCAAATGTCACCGGCAACGTGATCTTCCCCTTGGCTTGCTCCTTCCCGGGTTGATTCCTTGGAATGTGCCGGTCTCTTCAAGTTCGCTGTCAGGGATCTGGAGTTTCTGGAGTACAGCGGAGGAGATCAGGTTCAAGCCGGCCCCGCCATTAACTAGCATCTTAGTGACCTTGAGGTTGCGGATAGTTGGTGAAACCAACATCGGCAAGCACCCGACCGCAGTTGTGCGATCAGGGTGGTCCTCAATATCAAAGATGATAGGCGTGCTGGACCATTTCAGAAGCTTGCGTGACTCGACAGGTGGTTCTGCCGCATTGACTTCCCGCACCCACTGCTTGAGTTGGCGGTGTGAAGTATGCAGAGAAGCACCGCCGTCAATGCACAAGACTTCTGTGGCTTTCTGGAACTCCTGCTCACTGGTCTCGACATCATCCATGTCTTCATTGTCGTCATCATCTTCATCCTTGTCGCGGTCGCGGGGAGGTCTGTCTCCTTGCCGCGGCGTCCTCCCCGGCCGGTGCGTTTCTTGCTGGATCCTCCATCACCTCCTTGGGCCTTCTCCTTGTCGCGTCGCTCGTATTCAGCCTTTTGCTGTTCGACAAGCTGCTGGACCTTCTTGCAGCTCTGGAGGTCATGGCCCTTTGTGCGGTGGATCTTGCAGTACTGCTTGTCGGTGCCGTCCTGCTTGTCGGCGGCCGCCACAGCCTGGTAGTTGGTGCATGCGGCAATCTCCTTGCCGGAGCTTCCAGCTTTGGCTTTCTTGGCGCCACCTTCGTTGCCGGACTGCTCAATGACTAGCACATCTTTGCCTTTCTTCTTCCTGTTGTTCCGCCGCCCGTTTTTCTTTGCCGGGGCAGCATCCTCGCTGTCAGATCCCCCTGCTCCTGTATTCTCTCCGGGAGTTTCCTCCCTTCCTCAGCACGTGCACACTTGTCGGCCAGGGCATACAGCTCACCGACGTCTCTGATCTTGCACATCGCCATCTCCTCCCGCATCCTGCGGTTACGCACATTCTGATGGAACGCGCTGATGACCGCTGCAGGGTGGACATCTGGGATGTTGGGCTGTACGCGGCTGAATCTCTGAATGTACTTGCGCAGGGGCTCTCCTTCCTTCTGGGCGAGCAGATGAAGGTCACTCTCTTGGCCATGAGGTTTGTGGCCGCCTGTAAAGGCGCCGACAAACTGATGGCATAGGTCTGCCCAGGAGGATATGGAGTTGTTCGGCAAGTGCATGAGCCGGGACCTGACGTTGGGCTTGAGCACCAGCGGGAAGTAGTTGGCAAGGATCTTGTCGTCCCGCCCCCCGGCAGCTTGCACCGCGATGGTGTAGATGCTGAGGAAGTCCGACAGATGCGACTTGCCGTCGTACTTCTCTGGTATGTCTGGCTTGAAATTCTTCATGCTGGGCCACTGGACTTGCCGCAGCTCACGAGTAAACGCAGGGCAACCTACCGCGTACGGCAAGTTGCCTGGTTCCCCTGGCGCATGCATGTCGACAGAGGGCCCAGCGCGCTGGTCTGATTGACGCCGCGCTTCTATTCGGCGGTC
The DNA here is from genome assembly GCA_902687465.1 of Secale cereale. Lineage (NCBI taxonomy): Eukaryota > Viridiplantae > Streptophyta > Magnoliopsida > Poales > Poaceae > Secale > Secale cereale. The sequence goes on along the minus strand of LR738709.1, from coordinate 634,874,337 downwards.
GATGCGAGTACGAGCATCTTCTTGCTGTCGTTCGTGAAGAACTTGGCGCTAATCGCGACGACCTCGTGGATCTGATGACGCAGTGGAGTCGCTGTCGAGGTGGATCCGGCGAGTCGGCGATCTTGGTCTTCGGGGCGGAGAGTGCACGGTGGTTGCATCCCCTCTGGTCTTGTCGCCCCTGGCTCATGCCTAGCTGACTTGCCGCGGCTGCGATGTACTCGGCTGCCGCGGAGTGTCGCCGTTGGCGAAGCCGATGAGACTCTGAATGGTGGCCCTCCAGTCGTCGATCTTGTCTGTCGTTGGAGGGTAGTCCAGGAGCAGTTGAGCTCACGCCAAAGCTTCTGCTGAAGTGGCGGGTGGCGGTGGCGAACGGTATGAGGAGCGGGATATGCTCGGACTTCTAACTATGTTAGAAGGAGGAGTATCCCGTCCAGGCGACCGTGCCTCGCTCGTGCCAGCATGTTGGCGTGCATGCTGGTCTTGAGCACTCCGAGATCCACCAGCTCGATCTTAGTCCAGCAAACGTATGGTACCATGAGTACCATGACGCTGCCGGTCCCGCGCCTCCTGAGATGGGCGCGGTGCATGTACGGACGCCGAGGTTTTGGAGTGCGCCCGGTCGTTGTGGGAGCCGACTGCGCCGCCGATGGGCAGCACAGCCTTGTCCTTGGACCTGGCAGCACCGTGAGCTCCCCCGTCGACGCCCGTTCTTCCGCCGGCGTCTACCCCACCTGCCGTTTGCTCCGGTGGTGGTGGGTTCGACGCGGACGGAGCAATCGCCTCCGAAGCCTTCTTCTTCGGCGGCATGTCGATGAAGACGATGAAGATCTAGCTCGTGTGAACGCCGGATCAGGTTCACACAAGCTCGACGCCCCCTACCTGGCGCGCCAAAGATGTCGGGGAACGAATCCACGAGCACCTATGGGACCGGCGGACCGAGCCCCTTTCGGTTCGGCGGGGGCGAAGATCGCACGACGAGCGGATCGAGGCGAAACACACGAGCAGTTTACCCAGGTTCGGGCCGCACGGATGCGTAAAACCCTACTCCTTCTTTGTGGTTTGTATTGAGTTCTTGCTCGGGAGCGCTGAGTGCTACAGTACACACCAGCAGCTAACGAGACTGAGCGTGAGTGTTCTCCTCCCTCCTCCCCTCTACGTTGCGCATGGGCCTCCATTTATATGCTCAAGGGGTCACCGACAGGTGGCAACGTAGAGAAGGGTAAAAATGGAAAGGTGTTGCGGTTGGTACAATTACCTGTTACAGTGTATCATACCTAACTCTGACGGTAGGGGACAAGGGCATTGAATGCCCATCTGCGTTGCCCAAACAGTGCAAAAGGGACCGTCAGGGACGCCACCGCTTGCCACGATGGCAATCTTGTCAGCACCTCTTGCCACCGCGCACCGCTGGCTGCACAGCCTCCCGCCACGTATGCCTGGAAGGGTCCTAGAGCGACACGTTGGTGGATGTGCTGGAGCACAGGTACAGAGTGGTAGCTTGCCGCGGCAAGCGCCTTGCCGCGGTTGTTGTCTTGTCGCGTCCGGGAGCTCGTCGCTCACCGGGCCTTGCCGGGACGCGTGGTGCGTCGCGGCAAGTTCCTTGAGATGCCTTGGTTGGCCTTCCCGGCAAGCTCCTCTTGCTGGGGCCTTGTGCCTTGAGTGGCCTTCCCGGCAAGCTCCTCTTGCCAGGGCCTTGTCTCCTTGGCTTGAATACTTTGTTCTTGAATGGCTCCAAAGGAACCACGGAGGACCTTGGCGGTCACCCGGCAAGCCTTGCCGCGGGATGCTGCGACTGCCCGTGCACAAGTTCGGGATACTAGGGTACCCCTACTCTAGTACACCGACAAAGGTGAGCATCATGAAGAATAGGACTAGCACATTTAAGTCTAACCCACTTCCTATGCATAGGGATTTTGTGAGAAAATAACTTATGGGAACAATAATCAACTAGCATAGGAAGGCAAAACAAGCATAACTTCGAAACTTTAAGCACATAGGGAGGAAACTTGATATTATTGCAATTCCTACAAGCATATGATCCTCTCTCATAATAATTTTCAGTAGCATCATGAATGAATTCAGCCCTATAACCAGCACGTAAAGCATTCTTTTCATGATCTACTTGCATAGAAATTTTACTACTCTCCACATAAGCAAATGTATTCTCATCAATAGAAATAACTATCATGTGAAGCATAATCCAATTGAAAATTAAAATCAAGATGACAAGTTTCATGGTTATCTTTATTCTTTATAGCATACGTGTCATAACAATAATCATCATAAATAGGAGGCATGCTTTCATCATAAGAAATTTGCGCATCAAAACTTGGGGGACTAAACATATCATCTTCATCAAACATAGCATCCCCAAGCTTGTGGCTTTGCATATCATTAGCATCATGGGTATTCTAAGAATTCATACTGACAACCTTGCAATCATGATCATCTTGCACATATTTTATGCCAAGCATTCTATGTAATTCTTCTTCTAGTACTTGAGCACAGTTTTCCTTCCCATCATTTTCACGAAAGATATTAAAAAGATGAAGCATATGAGGTAACCTTAATTCCATGTTTTTAGTTTTCTTTTATAGACCAAACTAGTGATAAACAAGAAACTAAAATATTCGATTGCAAGATCTAAATATATACTTTCAAGCACTAACCTCCCCAGCAACGGCGCCAGGAAAGAGCTTGATCTCTACTACGCAACCTTCTTCTCGTAGACGTTGTTGGGCCTCCAAGTGCAGAGGTTTGTAGGACAGTAGCAAATTTCCCTCAAATGGATGACCTAAGGTTTATCAATCCGTGGGAGGTATAGGATGAAGATGGCCTCTCTCAATCAACCCTGCAACCAAATAACAAAGAGTCTATTGTGTCCCCAACACACCCAATACAATGGTAAAGTATAGGTGCACTAGTTCAGCGAAGAGATGGTGGTACAAATGCAATATGGATGGTAGATATAGGTTTTTGTAATCTGAAAATATAAAAACAACAATGTAACTAATGATAAAAGTGAGAGTAAACGGTATTGAAATGCTAGGAAACAAGGCCTAGGGTTCATCCTTTCACTAGTGCAAGTTCACTCAACAATAATAACATAACTGGATCATATAACTATTCCTCAACATGCAACAAAGAGTCACTCCAAAGTCACTAATAGCGGAGAACAAACGAAGAGATTATTGTAGGGTACGAAACTACCTCAAAGTTATTCTTTCTGATCGATCTATTCAAGAGTCCGTAGTAAAATAGCACAAAGCTATTCTTTCCGTTCGATCTATCTTAGAGTTCGTACTAGAATAACACCTTAAGATACAAATCAACCAAAACCATAATGTCACCTAGATACTCCATTGTCACCTCATGTATCCATGGGCATGATGATATGATATGCATCACACAATCTCAGATTCATCTATTCAACCAACACAAAGAACTTCAAAGAGTGCCCCAAAGTTTCTACCAGAGAGTCAAGACAAAAACGTGTGCCAACCCCTATGCATAGATTCCCAAGGTCACTGAACCCGCAAGTTGATCACCCAAACATACATCAAGTAGATCACGTGATATTCCATTGTCACCACAGATAAGCACATGCAAGACATACATCAAATGTTCTCAAATCCTTAAAGACTCAATCCGATAAGATAACTTCAAAGTGAAAACTCAATTCATCACAAGAGAGTAGACTGGGAGAAACATCATAAGATCCAACTATAATAGCAAAGCTCGCAATACATCAAGATCGTTCCATCTCAAGAACACGAGAGATAGAGATCATACACATAGCAACTGGTACATACCCTCAGCCCCGAGGGTGAACTACTCCCTCCTCATCATGGAGAGCGCCGGAATGATGAAGATGGCCATCGGAGAGGGATTCCCACTCCGGCAGGGTGCCGGAACAGGGTCTAGATTGGTTTTTGGTGGCAACAGAGGCTTGCGGCGGCGGAACTCCCGATCTAGGTTATTTTCTGGAGGTTTCTGTATATATAGGGGATGTTGGAGTCGGTAACAAGTAAGGGTGGTCTCCAGGCTGTCCATGAGGTAGGGGGCGCGCCCCCTGCCCTCGTGGGCAGCCCGTGGATCTTCTGGTCCTCCTCATGTACTCCATGGGCTTCTTCTGGTCCAAAAACAGCCTCCGCTGAGTTTCAAGTCAATTTGGCTCCGTTTGGTATTCCTTTTCTGCGATACTCAAAAACAAGGGAAAAATAGCAACTCGCAATGGGCTCTGGGTTAATAGGTTAGTCCCAAAAATCATATAAAAGTGTATATAAAAGCCCATAAAACATCCTAGAAGGACAATATAATAGCATGGAACAATAAAAAATTATAGATACGTTGGAGACATATCATGCCCAGTACTAGTTACTGTTTGTTGCATGTTTTTTGTTTCGCAGAATATCCATATCAAACGGAGTCCAAACGGGGTAAAAACGGACGGAGTTTTTTTGGAATATATGTGAATTTTGGGAAGTGTAATCAACGCGAGACGATGCCCGAGGGGTCCACAAGGCAGGGGGCGCACCCCAGTGGGGTGGGAGCGCCCCTGACCCTCGTGGCTACCTCGTAAGGCGGTTAGTGCCCTTCTTTCGCCACAAGAAAGCTAATATATGGATAAAAATTGTGTCAAAAATTCATCCCAATCGGAGTTACAGATCTCCGGGAATATAAGAAACGGTGAAAGGCCAGAATCTGGGAACACAGGAACAGAGAGAGACAGAGAGATAGATCCAATCTCGGAGGGGCTCGCCCCTCCGCCGTCATGGAGGCCATGGACCAGAGGGGAAACCCTTCTCCCATCTAGGGAGAAGGTCAAGGAAGAAGAAGAAGGAGGGGGGCTCTCTCCCCCTCTCTCCCGGTGGCGCTGGAACGCCGCCGGGGCCATCATCGTGCGACGACGATCTACACCAACACCTCTATCATCTTCACCAACATCCTCATCACTTTCCCCCATGTATCTACAGCGGTCCACTCTCCCGCAACCCGCTGTACACTCTACTTGAACATGCACTAAAAAAAATACACTTCCGTGATGATACGTGTTTGTCACAGTAGGTCACGTTTTCTGTCATGCATGTACATCCATGACGATTTTATGACAGAATCAAGATAGTCATACATGTGCTGTCGTAGAAGTGTTCTGATACGTCTCCAACATACCTGTACTGATGTTTTGGATGTTTAATGGGCTTTGTTATACACTTTTATATTATTTTTGGGACTAACCTACTAACCCAAAGGCCCAGTCCAAATTACTATTTTTTGGCATGTTTTAGGGTTTTACAGAAAAGGAATATCAAACGGAGTCCAAACGGAATGAAACCTTCGGGAGAGATATTTTTGGAGCAAAATACGCACGGGAGACTTGAGAACCACAGAGTAGGGCTGACGTGGCGTCCACGAGGGTGGGGGGCGCGCCCCCCTATAGGGCGCCCCCTGCCTCGTGGGCACCCCGTCTGGCCCCTGGTGCCCTCCTTCCTCCTATATATACCTACGTACCCTGAAACTATCAGAACAACAAAGAAAACCCTAGTTCCACCGCTGCAACCTTCTGTTCCCGTGAGATCCCATCTTGGGGCCTGTTCCGGAGCTCCGTGATAACCCACAAGTGTAGGTGATACATCCAAAACGTATCTATAATTTCTGCTTGCTCCATGCATCTTTTGTGTGATATTGCTATGATATTTATGCACTTCCATACACTTTTGATCATATTTGGACTAACCTATTAACTCAGTGCACCACAGTGCCAGTTCCTGTTTTCTGCTGTTTTTCTATTTCAGGTTTCCCCCATATTAAAAGTGCTCCAAAAATTCCGGGAAAAATACAGGAAAAATCAGCGTACAGGAAGCTTCGAGAAAAACAAAAGCGGAGCCAGAGGGGAGCCAGGGGTGGCCCAGGCGGCCACCAGGCGCGGCCCCACCCCTGGCCGCGCCAGGGGGGCGCCTGCGGCCCCGGCTCCGCCTCTGGTGACCCCCCTTCGCATATATATTTCTCCCGTCGCGAAAACCCTGATTCCAGAACCCTTTTCCCCAGAAGCAATTCCGATCTCCACCGCCATCGCCACCAAGTTTCGGGGGACCAGAATTCCTGTGCCGGCACCCTGCCGGGACGGGGAAGTGCCCCCGGATTCATCTCCATCGACGTTGCTTCCTCCCTCGATGATGCGGGAGTAGTTCCTCCTCGGGGCTGAGGTTTCTACCAGTAGCTATGTGGTCAATTCTCTCTCCCATGATGTGATCTTCGTTGTGATCATAGGCTATGTTAATCTAGGGGTGATCCCATGATATTTCCCCTTCCTCTATGTATTGGATTGATGTACTTACTTGTCTTTATCTAGTATAATCCCCGAGACCAAGGTGACAGCGGTCTATTGGACATGGATTAGAAGAATATTTTCATGAGTGATTTCCTCTTTTGTCTGTTGATTAAAGATTGAGAGTCTCTTGGTGCTTGTCTTTGAATATCCTTGAGATATGTTGTGGTGATTGTGGTACTCTCTTTGGATGGCCGCGGTGACATTGGGAAATCCATAGATTGAGAACTACGAACTTTGAGGTGTGCTTTTGTAGCCCTACATAATTCTCGTCCTCTCTTGACCACAAAGGAATGACCTCCGAGTGCGTCTCCATTGCATGTTTTATGGGAAATATCATGTGATAGACTATGTTAATGTTGTTGGGAGTTGCCACTAGTGAAAGTATGAAGCCTAGGCCTTGTTTCCACCATTGCAATACCATTTGTGCTCACGTTTACCACTTGTTTGCTTGCTGCACTTTTTATTACAGATTTATATTACTTTGCTTTGCCACTCCTATCATCCATATTTTACCATCTCTTCGCCGAACTAGTGCACCTATACAACTCCTAGTTGAATTAGGTGTGTTGGGGACACAAGAGACTTCTTGTATCTTAGTTGCAGGGTTGCTTGAGAGAGACCATCTTCAACCTCTACTTCCCTGAGTTCGATAAACCTTAGGTCATCCACTTGAGGGAAATTGCTGCTGTCCTACAAACCTCTGCGCTTGGAGGCCCAACATAGTCTACAAGAATAGAAGCGTGTGTAGACATCAAGCTATTTCTGGCGCCGTTGCGGGGGAAGTAACTGTTTGAAGGTATATCTTTAGATCTTGCGATTAAATCTTTTCGTTTCTTGTTTTTATGTTTCACTAGTTATGTTTATGGAAAACCGCACTCTTAGTTCGCTGCTTGGGGAAGTCCGCTTTACCACACCCGTGGTAGAGAAGTCTCCTCCACCTACTGAATGTATCCCGTTCCAAATACCACTTGGGATAATTGAAATAATTAGGAATGATTGTTATGATGGGACAGTCAATCCTAGTATTCATTTGTTGAAACTTACAGAACTTTGTGAGTTGTTTAAGATTTCAGGTTTGACAAGAGATGGAGTCATGAGGAAATTATTTGCCTTGTCACTGAAAGGAAAAGCATTGGAATGGTATAGGCTACTAGATGACTCTCACCTGCTGGATTGGGAAGAGATCCAGTCTCTCTTTTACTCCAAATTTTACCCTCTTCATGAAGCCCATGAGAATAGGAATTATGTTTATAATTTCTATCCTCATGACGGAGAGAGCATAGCTCAAGCTTGGGGGAGACTGAAAACGTTAATGCTAAAATGTCCTAACCATGGGCTCCCCAAAGATATGATTATTACTAATTCCTATGCGAGGCTCTCTCGACAGGATAAAGATTTGCTCGATGCTTCCTCTATGGGTTCTTTCACAAACGAAAAGATTGATGCTAAATGGGAACTCCTTGAAAGAATTCAACGCAACACTGAAGATTGGGAGATCGACAAAGGTAAAGAGTCAGGTATTGTAGGATCGAAAGTAGGTCTAGAGGGGGGGTGATTAGACTACTTGACAATATAAAAAATCTGTCTTTAGATCATGCAATGTTTTTGGCAGTTTCACAATTAAGATCAATTCAAGTAACACCCTACACATGCAATTCTAGAGTATATGCAGCAGAAAGTAAATTGCACATGTAAAAGAGAGGTGGAGAAGATCAAACGCAGTTTGGTGACACGGAGATTTTTGTCGTGGTTCCGATAGGTGGTGCTATCGTACATCCACGTTGATGGAGACTTCAACCCACGGAGGGTAACGGCTGCGCGAGTCCACGGAGGGCTCCACCCACGAAGGGTCCACGAAGAAGCAACCTTGTCTATTCCATCACGGCCTACGCCCACGGAGGACTAGCCTTACTCGGGGTAGATCTTCACGAAGTAGGCGATCTCCTTGCCCTTACAAACTTCTTGGTTCAACTCCACATCTCAACGACGGAGGCTCCCAAGCGACACCTAACCAATCTAGGAGGCACCACCCCCCAAAAGGTAATAGACGGTGTTGATGATGATGAACTCCTTGCTCTTGTGCTTCAGATGATAAACTCCCCAACACTCAACTCTCCTCACTGATATGGCTGTGGTGGAAGAAAGGTTTGAGTGGAAAGCAACTTGGGAAGGCTAGAGATCAAGTTTCATATGGTAGGAATGGAATGGCTTGATCTCAACACAAGGGTAGGTGGTTCACTTCTCAGAAAGTGTATGATAGAAGTGGTGGTACTTTCTGATGGCTCTCCTCACGAATGAAGAGGGGGTGGAGGGGTATATATAGCCTCCACACAAAATCCAACCGTTACACACACATTTGACCAATCTCGGTGAGACCGAAGTGCAAACTCGGTCAGACCGAAAGTTCAAATATAGTGAACGTTGGGATTTTCGGTGGGACCGAAAATACCATCTCGGTGTGTCCGAAGTGAGTCAAAGGTTAGGGTTTGCCATCTCGGTGTGACCGAAAACAACAACTCGGATATTCCGAAATGCTGTCAATTGGTTACAGAAGGTTGGCAGTCCATTTTCGGTGAGACCGAAACTCAGAATCGGATGGACCGAGAAATTAGGGTTTGGGGAAATAACTGAAGTGGTTCATCTCGGTGGGACTGAGTTTGCAGAATCGGTTTGTCCGAGATTACTTATGAGTGTGTTGAATAGTGAAGAGTGCTGATAGTTGAGGGAGCTAGATCACCAAGCACTTGAGCAACTAGATCATTAACACAACCTCATCCCCTTTTAATAGTATTGGCTTTTCCTATGGACTCAATGTGATCTTTGATCACTAAACCAAAAATGGAGTCTTGAGCTTTTGCCAATGCTTGTCTTAGCATTTTGAGGGGTCCACTTCTTCAGACATTTCCATACCCATATCATCGAACTTTTCTGAAATGATTCTCAAGTGAATATTAGTTCAATGATATATATGTTGTTATTAATTACCAAAACCACCCGGGGATTAGTTGCACTTTCAATCTCCCCCTTTTTGGTAATTGATGACAACATATAGATCAAAGCTTCGACAAAGGATATAATCAAAGAATGATATCGTCGCTTTGAGAAGTATGTGATAAACAAGAGCTCCCCCTAAATTTGTGCATTATTTAAAATTTGCGTTTGAATGCAAATGCACAATCGATTAGGATTATGGGTCACTCTTCCATGTCACATACATCTTGGTGGAGCGCACAAAATGATAAGAATGAGTAACATGCACTCAATCACCAAGACAAGAGTAAATAGCCATACAATAATGAATAGCATAGGATAAGCAATAAGCACACATTAAGGCATAGTATGACTAAGCACTCATTAAGGTAGCATCAAACGTAGTAGCAAGCACACTTAAAGTATCAGGAACCAAAAGAAACCAATGTATCACAAAGAAAAAACGGCAAAAGAACGAAAGACGAAAGAGCACTCTCTCTCTCGAAGCCCTATGATCTATAACAATTTCTCCCCCTTTGGCAACAAGTTACCAAAAAGTTCGAAAAGGTATAGAGCTAAACGTCACTGCGGGCTCTGCTGGCGGCTCCCGTCTGGGTAGATGTCGGTGTAGAGATAGCTGCATCTGCGAAGACTTCTGCTGATGTCTGCGGTGGAGGAGTGGATGCTGGAGCTGGAGGAACTGCTGGAGCTGTAGCTGGTGCTGAAGTGGTAGCCCTGGAGTCTGTCACTGGGATAGCTGCAGATCTGGATCCTCTGGGAACCTGAGCAGTCTGGCGATGAGAGTCCTGGACTAGATCATCCTGCATAAGCTCTGCTCTCTCCTGCCTAGTCTCCTCCATGTCTGCCTCAAGCTTGTTGACAGACACCTGAATCTCAGTCAGCTTCACGTCCAGAGCGTGGATTTTGTCCTCGACAATCCTCTCAAGGCTCTCCTGAGATTGCTCAATGCTGGCCAGGCGTTGTTCAATCCTCTGGGTAGCTTCAAGAATTTGTTCTCCAAAGCTCTTTGGCTTAGCTGCTGCTGCTGCTGCCTCTTTGTCAGCTTTAGCCTTCTTCGCAGCTTCGATTTTGGCTTGTCCTTCAACTGAGGTAGGATCCTCTTCATCCATCACAACTACGTTGTCCTCATGCTCTGGCTGCAGTGGCAAGTGCTTCCTATCCAACATGAATTTGCCCGTGCCAAACTTGGCGTTGATGAGCATCTGTATCTGCGGTGCAAACCCACACGACCTCTTCTGGTCAGCTGCAGTTCTCTTAATGGTCTCTACCATCAAGTCCATCACCTTAAAAGGTGCCTTCTCATCGAGAATGTGCAGCATGTTGATAGAATAGCCTCGTATCATCCGGTGGTCACCTGACTTAGGCATCAATGTATGCCTCAGAATAGTGTTAGTGGTGGTCAGACCTGCCTGGAGATAATACACTGAGCCAAGCTTCCATCCTTCCAAATCAGCAGCTGGGATCTCCTTGTACATATTCTTCATGGAATCATGACTCTTCTTAGGAATCCCATAGACATCAATGTCGTCCTCTCTCTGCACTGGAGCGTTCAGAAGTTCTGCCCATTCTTCAACAGTTGAAGAAAACCTTTGACCTTCAGTCATCCAGGTGATCTTGCCATCAGGATAGAAGTGGGCTGTGGCATAGAATTGCATGATCATCTCGTCGTTCCAAGCTGTCAGCTCTTGACCCACAAAGTCAGCAACTCCACATGCAGTAAAGCTCTCATGCACATGGGGAAAGAAGTCCCGATGCTCTTCACTGTCAATGTACTCCCAGTCAACATACCTGGTGTCAGCAACAATGGGCTTCTTATCCATTAGCACGGTCTCATAGAAATCCTGCTGCTCTCTGGTGTGGAATCTGGGGTCCACAGCAGTCCTTCTCCTTACGGCATATGGATCAGATTGTCTCCATAGCCTGAGACCTTTGTCCTTCCTTGCCTTCATGTCCTCAGCTTGAGGATGAGCATCATTGTGGAGTGGCAACTTGGGACGGAGCTTAAGCAACACATGCTCTTCATCTGATTCAGACGGTGGCATCTCACCTTTGTTCTTCTCAGAAGCTGGAATGCTTCTGGTTGTTCTCTTGGGCTTGGCTGGAGCTGCCTTGGATGGAGCAGGCTTCTTGGGCTTAGAAGAGGCTTGAGCCCGAATAGCATCACCCATGAACTTAGCTTTCTGAGGAGGAGGCTGGGGTGCTTCTTCTTCTTCTTCTTCAGCATCATCCTGAGGTTCAGCATATACTACCCTCTTCCTTTTGGAAGTCTTCTTCACCTTGCTTGCAGCAGGCTCTTCCAAGTTGAGCTTCTTTGCGACTGCTGACTGCTTCACTTTGCTTGTGCCTTTCCTTGGCTGCTGCCCTTGGTGCTCTTTGGCAACCACATTCCTCTTGGGCTTGGAGGTAACTTCCTCAGCAACAAAGTCAGAGTCCTCATCATCAGAAGTTCTCTTCTTCCTGGTTCTGGTGGCTGCAGGAGGCAAACCACTAGGGGTGCTCCTCTCACCATCATCACTGGAGCTGCTTGCAGGACTTGTATCTGCCTCTGGAATTTCAGCAAACGGCGATTCAGACCTGTTCTGGCTGTCACTGACATCTGACATGGCTGAAAAAACCTGTGAAAAGATAAGGTATAGGCAGAGTAGAAGAGTTATCACAACTGCAGAAGTTTTTGCAAAAAAATGAGTTCAAAACTTAGTTTTGAGTTTTCACAGAATGTATTTCGGTCAAACCGATTTCAGGTTTTGGTGCAACCGAAGTGCTCAACAGAAACCTACACACCACTTTCGGTCAGACCGAAATGGGTTTCGGTCCTACCGAAAACTTAGGGTTTCACTGAAACTACTTTTCGGTCGTTTCGATTGGCACAACTCGGTTAAACCGAAGTATGCAGTGCAATGGCCAGAGGCCAAATCGGTCATTCCGAGTTTCAAAAATCGGCTTCACCGAGATGCATTCCGTGGAAACCTAAACCTAAGAATTTTCCTCGAAACTAGAAGATCTGAACTATTGTATGGGGAACATATCAAACGTGGATTGAATCATGGCAACCTATCGTGCAAGAATCGGAAGTGGAGCACGAAAAGGGGTCGGGACACACCCTAACTTGGTGGTGTCCCTCTACGGCGGCAACGGTGGAGATGATTACCGTTGACGGCGGCGGAGACCTGCGGCGAGGGCGCACAGGCGACGAAGGCGACGATCCGTAGACCACGGCGGCGGCAGCAGGGGTCTTGGGGGCGAACGGTTTGAAGAAAGAAATCGCGCGCAGCCCCTCAGGTATATATAACCCCATGCTGTCGGTGGGACCGAGTTGAAAAACTCGGTGTCACCGAGATGTATAACTGCTGTGCAGTTACACATATCGGTCAGACCGAGAGTTTGAACTCGGTTTCACCGAGATGAAACCTAGATCAGTCTAAGCGTTTCGGTTGGACCGAGATTGAGAAACCGGTCAGACCGAAATGGACTTAGAAGGTTTTGGAAGTCAGCCTTAGACGAATCGGTGGTTCCGAGTGCTCCTCACTCGGACTGTCCGAAAAAGACTTGTTCAAAGTTGTGATATGAGCATGAATAGAATTTTGAGACAAGAAAGCATAGATAGCTAGGGAAGGTGCTTAGGCATTCTTGTCCATCCATTTGGCCAGAAAAAGAAACCAAAACAATCAAAACAACAAATGGATGTCCTTGAATGGATAAAATCATGCATTCAACATGCTCACACAATAAGATAGCAACTGAAATATGTGTCAAACATGCACAACCAATCACTCTAGCTACTAGCACACAATTTGTCGATGACTAGGTCATCTATATATGAGTATATTGACTTAGGAGCCAAATGAGAACATTTGATCATAGGTCATACTCATCGTTTAAGCACAAGTGGGGTTACCACTTTTACATAAAGCATTTATGTGTTCACATCACTTGGAGATGCTTTAGCTCAATTTTTAGAGCAAAGCTCCCCCTAGATGTGAGAACCCCTTTTAAAAGGTCAAACTAACCTTGGGTTGTCGTAGAAGACTTCATGTAGATGTTGAAGATGTGGATGCTCAATGTTGATGTAGATCATCAAGAGTTGGGAGCAATCCTTTGGATTAGGGCACTTTCAATACCTACATGGGTTAGTCCCACAAGGAACAAACAAGAATATCCATAGACATAGAGTGAAGTACACAAAGGATGATGTCCATGAAAGCAATGATTACCTTGTCCCTTGACTTACCAACAAGAGGGTTTGTGACTCCATGAACAAGTGCATGATGTGGAAGTTGATTGCACAAGTTCTTGCCAAAATGAATATGAGTGAAGTTTGTTGGCGGAGTCACCCTCAAGAACCTACTAGTTCTTCTTCTTTGGGATCCACATCATCTTGATGGGAATCCTTGGTGTTGTAGTTGAGCTTGACGAAGTAGAACTTGATGTGTCCTTGGGAACCCACTTGACCATGGCTTGAGGTGCTTCAATGAATGCATCAATCTCCTCTTGAAGCTTGTCCTTGGCCTTTAGCTTATGGTCTTGTGGTGGAAGGTCATCTTGAGCTTGTTCCACATTGGAAGAAGTAGGATCATACTTCTCCTTTTGTGAGACAAACTGTGGAGTAGGGTATTGACCTTCTTCCCACTCAACACCTTCGGCGTTGAACTTTCGCTCAAAACCAATCCCTTGATTCTTCCGGTGTCTTCCTTGTTTGCGAACAATCTCCTCAAAGTTCTTGCTTCCGGCAAGACTCTTGTAGACACCTTTCTCTATGATTTCCTTCAATAAGCTATTTTCTTGCTCAAGTGTAACTTGGCTTGAAACATTGTTAGTGGAATCAAGAGAACTACTAGAAGCAACAATATTGGATTTAACATTGTTATTGTTACTACTAGAGGAAGAATTTTTCTTATGCTTGTCATGCTTAGTCTTAATAGGTGGCAAGAAATTAGACAAGAGAAGTCGTTTGGCAAGATATGAAGAACTCTTCTTTCGAAGATCGTCATTGATCGCTTTCAGAAACTCATGTTCTTGCTCTAGAGTGAGCTTCTCGAAGCGTAGCTTCTCATGAGATCTTAGGAGCTCTCTATGATCTTCTTGAGTTGTTTCATGAGCTAACTTAAGAGTGTTTAGTTCTGTAGTTACGCTCAATCTCCTTCATAGCATTGTCATTCGACTCTTCTCGACTATAAAGACTACTAGCATTTTCATCATTACTAAGCTCACTAGATTTATCATGCAAGAGCTCATCTTCACCAAGCAAGTCATCCTCATCACTATCAAAGTCAATGAATTCAGGGTGTGTTACCTTGGGGCCTTTAGCCATGAAGCATCTTCCAATTCCCTCATTTGGTGAATCAAATAAGTCGTAGGAGTTGGAGTTGGAGGATACGAGTGCAAGTCCGGCAACACCTTCATCTTGACTATAGTCGGAGTCGGAGTGATAGCTTCCATCGGATTGATTGTCAGAGTCGGAGCCGGAGACCCATTCACCAACATGAGCTTGATGTCTTCTTCTTGTGTAGCTCCTTGATGACTTGTCTTTCCTCTCCGAATCCTTGCTTCTCCGAGAGGGTCTTCGTTCATAACGATCATCTCTGCTCCTTCTCTCTCTCCGAGGTGACTAATCTCTTGCTCTTCTTCTTGGAGATTCTTCTCTTCTTTTGTGGGGAGCCGTACACTCATTTGAGAAGTGTCCGGGTCTTCCACAATTGTAGCAGTTTCGATCACGACTAGAAGATCTCTTTTCATCATATGATCTAGACTTTGAGCTTCTTTCTTTGCCTCTATTCTTGTAGAACTTGTTGAAGTTCTTGACCATTAGGCTTATCTCTTCATTGGAAATTAGCTTGTCACTTGAGGTAGTAGGAGCATCACTTGTAGCTTTGTAAGCACCACTTGACTTGTTGTGAAGCTCTTCCTTATCCTTAAGTGTCATCTCATGAGCAACAATTCTTCCAATGACTTCAGTTGGCTTGAGAGTCTTGTAGTTTGGCATCATTTGGATCAAAGTGCACACGGTGTCATACTTTCCATCCAAAGCTCTAAGAATCTTCTTAATGATGAATCGGTCGGTCATTTCTTCGCTTCCTAAGCCAGCAATCTCATTTGTGATGAGAGCAAGCCTAGAGTACATTTCAGCGACTCCTTCACCATCATTCATCTTGAACTTGTCAAGTTGACCTTGAAGAATATCTAGCTTTGATTCCTTCACAGATTCAGTACCTTCGTGCATTTCAACCAAAGTATCCCAAATCTCTTTAGCATTCTCAAGACGGCTGATTTTGTTGAACTCTTCGGGACACAAAGCATTGAAGAGAATGTCACAAGCTTGAGCATTGTTTTGCAACATCTTCAACTCTTCGGGTGTAGCTTCGCGATCCGGAACTTTTCCTTCTTCAAAGAAATCACCTTGCATACCAACACAAATAATGCCCCATGCGGCTGGGTTATGACCAAGAATATGCATTTTCATTTTATGCTTCCAACTAGCAAAATTTGTACCATCAAAGTAAGGACCTCTACGATAATTACCCTCACTAGACGCCATACTCTCCTAGGTTGTGAAACCAAGCTTATGGAGTCCAAAGCTCTGATACCACTTGTAGGATCGAAAGTAGGTCTAGAGGGGGGTGATTAGACTACTTGACAATATAAAAAATCTGCCTTTAGATCATGCAATGTTTTTGGCAGTTTCACAATTAAGATCAATTCAAGTAACACCCTACACATGCAATTCTAGAGTATATGCAGCGGAAAGTAAATTGCACATGTAAAAGAGAGGTGGAGAAGATCAAACGCAGTTTGGTGACACGGAGATTTTTGTCGTGGTTCCGATAGGTGGTGCTATCGTACATCCACGTTGATGGAGACTTCAACCCACGGAGGGTAACGGCTGCGCGAGTCCACGGAGGGCTCCACCCACGAAGGGTCCACGAAGAAGCAACCTTGTCTATTCCATCACGGCCTACGCCCACGGAGGACTAGCCTTACTCGGGGTAGATCTTCACGAAGTAGGCGATCTCCTTGCCCTTACAAACTTCTTGGTTCAACTCCACATCTCAAAGACGGAGGCTCCCAAGCGACACCTAACCAATCTAGGAGGCACCACCCCACAAAAGGTAATAGACGGTGTTGATGATGATGAACTCCTTGCTCTTGTGCTTCAGATGATAATCTCCCCAACACTCAACTCTCCTCACTGATATGGCTGTGGTGGAAGAAAGATTTGAGTGGAAAGCAACTTGGGAAGGCTAGAGATCAAGTTTCATATGGTAGGAATGGAATGGCTTGATCTCAACACAAGGGTAGGTGGTTCACTTCTCAGAAAGTGTATGGTAGAAGTGGTGGTACTTTCTGATGGCTCTCCTCACGAATGAAGAGGGGGTGGAGGGGTATATATAGCCTCCACACAAAATCCAACCGTTACACACACATTTGACCAATCTCAGTGAGACCGAAGTGAAAACTCGGTCAGACCGAAAGTTCAAATATAGTGAACGTTGGGATTTTCGGTGGGACCGAAAATACCATCTCGGTGTGTCCGAAGTGAATCAAAGGTTAGGGTTTGCCATCTCGGTGTGACCGAAAACAACAACTCGGATATTCCGAAATGCTGTCAATTGGTTACAGAAGGTTGGCAGTCCATTTTCGGTGAGACCGAAAATCAGAATCGGATGGACCGAGAAATTAGGGTTTGGAGAAATAACTGAAGTGGTTCATCTCGGTGGGACTGAGTTTGCAGAATCGGTTTGTCCGAGATTACTTATGAGTGTGTTGAATAGTGAAGAGTGCTGATAGTTGAGGGAGCTAGATCACCAAGCACTTGAGCAACTAGATCATTAACACAACCTCATCCCCTTTTAATAGTATTGGCTTTTCCTATGGACTCAATGTGATCTTTGATCACTAAACCAAAAATGGAGTCTTGAGCTTTTGCCAATGCTTGTCTTAGCATTTTGAGGGGTCCACTTCTTCAGACATTTCCATACCCATATCATCGAACTTTTCTGAAATGATTCTCAAGTGAATATTAGTTCAATGATATATATGTTGTTATTAATTACCAAAACCACCCGGGGATTAGTTGCACTTTCAGGTATAATTTATGAGTATGATTGCATTAAGTCCTTTGTTGAAACTACAAGTTTTAATAAGTTTAGCGCTAAGTTTGGGCTTGATTCTCAACTCCTTGTTGATTTCCTCAAATCTTTTGCTTCACATCTTAATATGCCTAAGGAAGATTGGATCAAGCATCATGAACCTTTTAAAGAGATTTGCAAAGAAAATGAAATTGTTCATGATGATTGCAACATGCATGATACAATTCCTAAAAATCTTTTTGGTACCAACTCTGAAAGTGATGATATGGAAAGCTCTAAGCTTGGGGATGATAGGATTGCAAATCCTTTACCCACTAGTGATGTGATAATTGATAATTCTTTTGCTAGTAAGAATAAAGACAAGATGTTTACAAATATAGTTGCTAGCAATGATAATGCTCTTCTCTACTATGATGATGTTATAACTCCAATCTATAGTGATTATAAAGGTACCTATGACATAAGGAGAAATTATCCTTATGAAACTTGTCATAATCATGGAGGGAATTACGCCCTTGTTGAACACCATCTTCCTAATACACAATTAATCTATAGTGTTCAAGTTGCTTATGATAGTCCTACTCCCACTATTACCAATGAGAAAGATTATGCTTATGTGGAGAGTAAGAGTACCTTTTTGCATGTGGATCATGGTAACAATGCTTTATGTGATGCTTATATTGTTGAGTTTATTCATGATCCCACTGAAAATTATTATGAGAAGGGAACATATGCTTATAGATATTTCAATAATATTAAGTTCCCTCTCTTTATGTTGAAGGTTTTGAAGCTGCACTAGTTTTGTCTTCCTATGCTTATTGCTTTGTGCTTCAATGAATTATTCTATTGCAATATTCCTATGCATAGGAAGCATGTTAGGCTTAAATGTGTTTGGTATTTGCTTCTTGATGCTCTCTTTTGTTCTTCAACTCTTATTCCTACGAGAGCATCATTAAAGTCTTAAGCCTATCTTTATGGCTATAAAGAAAGAGCTCTAGGGAGACAACCCTTGTTATCGTTGCTTTCAGTTTTTAGTGGTCTTGATGTTTGTTACTACTGTAGCAACATCATTGTATCTTTATTCTTCAGCTTTGTGCCAAGTTTAGCCTCCGATTGCAAGAAAGTTCAAAATTTGTGACATGCTGTCCAGAAAACAGATTCTGTCCTTGGACAGAAAAATTCGAATAAAATCACCAGATCATCTTTTTTATCTGAATTTTTTTGACAGCGTGATCTATACAATTGGCTTTCGGGCGTCTGTTCTGAGTTTTTTAATTTGAGTTGCAGAAGTGCCCCGAAAAAATTATTTACTACCTGCTGGTCTGTTTTTCACAGATTCTGCCCTGTTTTGCCTTTTCTTCGTTTTGCAGACCTTAAGCTTGCATTTTCTTTGCAAAAACTTTTTGGCGATCTTGAGAAACAGTACACCTTAAAGAATATCTTTGTTTCCAGTAGAGAAAAATTATTTTATTGTGGGTACTAACCTCTCTAATCAGATTATGATGAGTTATGTATGAAGGGAGTTTTCAAGTGTGCGAGGGAAGATGATAAAAGAAGATTCAGGAGGGTCAAACGCTCAAGCTCGGGGATGCCCCCGTGCACCCCCAAGAAATATTCAAGAAGACTCAAGCGTCTAAGCTTGGGGATGCCCCCGTGCATCTCCTTCTCCATCAACAATTATCAGTTCGTCTTTCGTTCCACTATATTTTAATCACTTCATGCGTTATGTGCTATGCTTGGAGCGTCTTGCTCTTAGTTTCCTTTTTAGTTTTCTTTAGCTTTGCTTGCTGTTCGTAACAAGTTAGAACCCAGCTTTCTTTGTGTGGGAGAGAAACAAGCTCCACTTCAACCTAGAACACAACATAGGATTTTCATGCTTATCTTTGCTGGGTGTGTTCTTTGTCTTTTCTTAGCTGCTGTCATGTTTAGCTCTTAGTTTTCATGCTTTTCTTTTTAAAGAGCTTTTGTTTAGTTGGTTGCTGAACTCTCTTGAGTTTTCATGTTTATCTTGTTAAGAGAGTTTGCCTGTTGCACTGAGTTGTGTGTCTTAACTTAAAGTAGGTAATTGAGGTTGCTATTTAATTTTAGTAGTAACTTGCAATAGTTTTGAGGTATTACCATGAGTAATGTCTGAACTTTTGGTGTCAAGAGCTTTAGCCTATTAGTGATAGATGTCGTATTTTGGGCAATCCATGTTTATTTTCGAAAACCTACAAAATAGTTGAGAACTTTAGCTACTAGATGGATCACTAATCTTTGGAGGGATCGAATATTAGAGTACACTCACGTACCATGAGCCGAGGATGCGCAAGGATAACCAAACCCCCATACACTCCTCCTCGGGGTACTTGTCTCTTTGTGAACCTCCTAATTAGATTGAGAGTTACCGATAATAAGTGCATGAGTTCTTCGGACTAATGTGAGTATTCGAAAGTTGACGCTTCCACCTAGCCATATTTTTCTAGCCTCTTCGGTACCGTGCATTGCCCTTTCTCACCTCGAGAGTTGGCGCATACTTCGCCGGTGCATCGGCATGATATGCTCTGTCATCATAAGCCTCATTATATCCTCCCTCAAAACAGCCACCATACCTACCTATCATGGCATTTCCATAGCCTTTCCGAGATACATTGCCATGCAACATCCATCTTCTCATGACTTGATCTTCATGTCATACATGCTTTTTGCTTGATCGATGAGCCGCATGCTAGTTGGGCCTTGCCCTAATCATTGCTACATGACGCGCTAGTATCATTGCATATCCTGCTACACCGGCAGAGGCATACATTTGCATACATCATGATAGTTTCATCTTCTTTATGTTGAGTACTTTTGTAAAGTGTGAAAGATCTTCTATACTTCTTGTAATATATAGAGTGTTGCCCCTAATGTGAGGGAAAGATCCCAAAGAGGACAAAATCAAAAGATCCCAAAGAGGACAAATGAGAGTTAAATAGAAAGAGCCATGGAGGCCACAAAAAAATAAAAAAAAGAGAAAAAAGAGAAAAAGAACTAAAAAGAGAGAAGGGGGCACACTACTATTCCTTTTGAGAGATCCACACTCGTACTCCATCTTATACCTTGTACTCCATAGAGATTATCATTCATGCATATAGCTATGTGGGGACCTTCACACTATAGAACTTGGCTTGTATATTCCAATGATGAGCCTCCTCAAAAGAGCTCTAGGTCTTCTTGAGCAAGCAAGTTGGATGCACCCCCACTAGTTCCATTGGAGAGCTTACCTTAGCTCATATGTGCATCCGTTGCATGGCAATCCCTACTCCTCACATCATATCTATCATTTGGCTTTCTCTCGCCTATGATTGTCCTCATTGATGTGAGCCTTTCACACCTTTTTTGTCTTCCCCCTTCATCATTTTTCTCTTTTTGCCATCCTAAGTGTCAATTTTCTTGCTTACGCTCATCCATTGCATGAGTGCTCAAAATATCGAAAGGGAGTGGATCATTTTGACTTTTACCTGGCTGTTGGTCTGGGGATGAGTCAAGATAAGATTCCAAAGAAGACCAAGTGTGAAAGTTTAGTAGATTAAGTTCTCAACAATATAAAAACTATGTTTTACTCTCTCGTATATCCCTATCCCCTTTCTTGCACGCAAACACCATTTGGAGACATTCGAGTCACGGACAGCGAGAGCTCATGCACCTTTATGTTCTTATGTTACTTGTTACAATGCTAATATAGACTCTTGCTTGTTATGACTTGAATTGAATTACATGCCTTGATTGCTTTACTTAAAAAGTTCTTATATGGTTGGTAGTATGTCACCACAGAAATTATGCTTGTTATCATTTACCTACTCGAGGACGAGCAGGAATTAAGCTTGGGGATGTTGATACGTCCAAAACGTATCTATAATTTCTGCTTGCTCCATGCATCTTTTGTGTGATATTGCTATGATATTTATGCACTTCCATACACTTTTGATCATATTTGGACTAACCTATTAACTCAGTGCACCACAGTGCCAGTTCCTGTTTTCTGCTGTTTTTCTATTTCAGGTTTCCCCCATATTAAAAGTGCTCCAAAAATTCCGGGAAAAATACAGGAAAAATCACCGTACAGGAAGCTTCGAGAAAAATCAAAGCGGAGCCAGAGGGGAGCCAGGGGTGGCCCAAGCGGCCACCTGGCGCGGCCCCACCCCTGGCCGCGCCAGGGGGGCGCCTGGGGCCCCGGCTCCGCCTCTGGTGACCCCCCTTCGCATATATATTTCTCCCGTCGCGGAAACCCTGATTCCAGAACCCTTTTCTCTAGAAGCAATTCCGATCTCCGCCGCCATCGCCACCAAGTTTCGGGGGACCAGAATTCCTGTGTCGGCACCCTGCCGGGACGGGGAAGTGCCCCCGGATTCATCTCCATCGACGTTGCTTCCTCCCTCCATGATGCGGGAGTAGTTCCTCCTCGGGGCTGAGGTTTCTACCAGTAGCTATGTGGTCAATTCTCTCTCCCATGATGTGATCTTCGTTGTGATCATAGGCTATGTTAATCTAGGGGTGATCCCATGATATTTCCCCTTCCTCTATGTATTGGATTGATGTACTTACTTGTCTTTATCTAGCATAATCCCTGAGACCAAGGTGACAGCGGTCTATTGGACATGGATTAGAAGAATATTTTCATGAGTGATTTCCTCTTTTGTGTGTTGCTTGAAGATTGAGAGTCTCTTGGTGCTTGTCTTTGACTATCCTTGAGATATGTTGTGGTGATTGTGGTACTCTCTTTGGATGGCCGCGGTGACATTGGGAAATCCATAGATTGAGAACTACGAACTTTGAGGTGTGCTTTTGTAGCCCTACATAATTCTTGTCCTCTCTTGACCACAAAGGAATGACCTCCGAGTGCGTCTCCATTGCATGTTTTATGGGAAATATCATGTGATAGACTATGTTAATGTTGTTGGGAGTTGCCACTAGTGAAAGTATGAAGCCTAGGCCTTGTTTCCACCATTGCAATACCATTTGTGCTCACGTTTACCACTTGTTTGCTTGCTGCACTTTTTATTACAGATTTATATTACTTTGCTTTGCCACTCCTATCATCCATATTTTACCATCTCTTCGCCGAACTAGTGCACCTATACAACTCCTAGTTGTATTAGGTGTGTTAGGGACACAAGAGACTTCTTGTGTCTTAGTTGCAGGGTTGCTTGAGAGAGACCATCTTCAACCTCTACTTCCCTGAGTTCGATAAACCTTAGGTCATCCACTTGAGGGAAATTGCTGCTGTCCTACAAACCTCTGCGCTTGGAGGCCCAACATAGTCTACAAGAATAAAAGCGTGTGTAGACATCAGTAGGGGATCGCAACAGTTTTCGAGGGTAAAGTATTCAACCCAAATTTTTTGATTCGACACATGGGGAGCCAAAGAATACTCTTAAGTATTACCAGTTGAGTTGTCAATTCAACAACACCTGGAAACTTAGTATCTGCAGCAAGATAGTTTAGTAGCAAAGTAATATGATAGTGGCGGTAGCAGCAATAAAAGTAACGGTAGTGTTTTGTAATAGTAGCAATGGAAAAGTAAATAAGCAGCAAGCGATATAGGTAAAGCTCGTAGGCATTTGATCGGTGATGGGAAATTATGTCGGATGCAATTCATCATGTGGAAGTTATAACCTAGGGTGACACAGAACTAGCTCCAGTTCATAAATGCAATGTAGGCATGTATTCCGAATATAGTCATACATGCTTATGGAAAAGAACTTGCATGCCATCTTTTGTCCTACCCTCCCGTGGCAGCGGGGTCCTATTGGAAACTAAGGGATATTAAGGCCTCCTTTTAATAGAGTACCGGACCAAAGCATTAACACATAGTGAATACATGAACTCCTCAAACTAAGGTCATCATCGGGAGTGGTCCCCATTATTATCACTTCGGGGTTGCCGGATCATAACACATAGTAGGTGACTATAGACTTGCAAGATAGGATCAAGAACACACATATATTCATGAAAACATAATAGGTTCAGATCTGAAATCATGGCACTCGGGCCCTAGTGACAAGCATTAAGCATAGCAAAGTCATAGCAACGTCAATCTCAGAACATAATGGATACTAAGGATCAAACACTAACAAAACTAACTCGATTACATGATAGATCCCATCCAACCCATCACCGTCCAGCAAGCCTACGATGGAATTAATCACACACGTTGGTGAGCATCATGGAATTGGTGATGGAGGAAGGTTGATGATGAAAATGGCGACGATCTCCACTCTCCGGAGCCCCGAACGGACTCCAGATCAGCCCTCCCGAGAGAGATTAGGGCTTGGCAGTGGCTACGTCTCGTGAAACGCGATAATTCCTTATCTCCTATTTTTTTCTCCCCAAAATGGAAGATATAGGACCTGGGGGTACGTCGGTGGAGCATCAGGGGGCCCTCGAGGCAGGGGGGCGCGCCCTGGGAAGGGGGACGCGCTCCCACCCTCAAGGACAGGGTGTGGGCCCCCGGTGAGTATCTTCTTGTAGATATATTTTATATTTTCTGAAATAATTCTCCGTTGATTTTTAGGCGATTCCGAGAACTTTTTATTCTGCACAAAAACAACACCATGGCAGTTCTGCTGAAAACAGCGTCAGTCCGGGTTAGTTCCATTCAAATCATGCAAGTTAGAGTCCAAAACAAGGGCAAAAGGGTTTGGAAAAGTAGATACGTTGGAGACGTATCAACTCCCCCAAGCTTAAGACTTTCCTTGCCCTCAAGCAATTCAGTTGATAAACTGAAAGTGATAAAGAAAAACTTTGACAAACTCTGTTTGCTCTTGTTGTTGTAAATATGTAAGCTAGCATTCAGGTTTTCAACAAGATCATGAACTAACCACATTCACAATAACTTTCAGGTCTCAAGACTACTCACATCAATGGCATAATCAACTAGCGAGCAATAATAATAAACCTCGCATGACAACACTTTCTCAAAACAATCATGATATGATATAATAGGATGGTATCTCGCTAGCCCCTTCTGAGACCGCAAAACATAAATGCAGATCACCTTTAAAGATCAAGGACTGACTAGACATTGTAATTCATGGTAAAAGAGATCCAGTCATGATCATACTCAATGCAAATTAATAGTAATACATGCAACGACAGAGGTGCTCTCCTACTGGTGCTTTTTGATAAGAGGATGACGACTCTGCATAAAAGTAAATAGATAGGCCCTTCGCAGAGGGAAGCAGGGATTTGTAGAGGTGCCAGAGCTCGATTTTTAAATAGAGTTTGAATAACATTTCGAGCGGTATACTTTCATTGTCAACATAACAACCAAGAATCTCGATATCTCCCATGCTATGCACATTATAGGCGGTTCCCAAACAGAATGGTAAAGTTTATACTCCCCCAACCACCAACAAGCACACTCCACGGCTAGCCCGAAACAACGGGTACCGTCCAAACCAGCAACAGCCCTGGGGGAGTTTTGTTTAATTATTGTTATTTCTAGCATGGGACTGGGCATCCCGATTACCAGCCATTTTCTCATGAATGATGAGCGGAGTCCACTCATCGTGAGAATAACCCACCTAGCATGGAAGATATAGACAGCCATAGTTGATACATGAGCAGTTCGAGCATACAAAACAGAATTTCATTTGAAGGTTTAGAGTTTGGCACATACAAATTTACTTGGAACGGCAGGTAAATACCGCATATAGGAAGGTATAGTGGACTCATATGGAATAACTTTGGGGTTTATGGAAGTGGATGCATAAGCAGTATTCCTGCTTAGTACAGGTGAAGGCTCGAAAGAGACTAGGGAGCGACGAGATAGAGAGCAACAACGGTCATGAACATGCATTAAAATTAATCAACAATGAATGTTTCAACGAGATAGAGGCTATGTTGATTTGTTTCAACTACATGCGTGAACATGTGCCAAGTCAAGTCACTTAAATTGTTCAAAGGAGGATACCACCCATCCTACCACATCACAACAATTTTAATATCATGTTGGCATGCAAGATAGACCATTATAAACTCTCAGCTAATTAAGCATGGCATAAGCAGCTATGATCTCTAATTGTCATTGCAAGCATGTTTCATTCATAACAAGCTGAATCAAGAATGATGAGCAATCATATTTACAAAAACAAGAGAGGTCGAGTTCATACCAGCTTTTCTCATCTCAATTAGTTCATCATAAATCATCCTTATTGCCTTTCACTTGCATGACTGAACCATGTGGATAATAATAATAGTGCACGTGCATTGGGCTAAGCTGGAATCTGCATGCATTTAATACAAGAGAGAAGACAAGGTAATATGGCTGAATATTAAATCAACAACAAAGAATATGAGAGCCACTAAGCAATTTCATCATGGTCTTCTACTCTTAACCCCTAAAGAAAAGGAAAGAAACTATTTACACCGGAAAGCTCCCAACAAGCAAAAGAAGAACGGGAAATCTTTTGGGTTTTCATTTTTAGTTACTACTACAAGCAAAGAAAGTAAACTAGCTAGAAGCTACAACTAATATTTTTTTGTTTTTCTGGGTTTTTCTAGCACACAAGAAAAAGACTAAGAAAAAGAAATTGAAACTAAGCATGGATGGTACAGTGAAAGAGTGTAAGCACCGACAACTAGAATAAGTGTGTGAACATGAATGTAAGTCGGTGAGAAACACATACTCCCCCAAGCTTAGGCTTTTGGCCTAAGTTGGTCTATGGCTAGTACTAGCCTGACGGATATCCAAAGTTGTAGTTGGGGTCATACTGAGATGCAGTAGATGCTGCATGCTGAGCTGCAGCTCGAAGGTGGGTTGCCTTCGTCATGTTATAATATGCATTTGCCTCCTCCATAGTTATAGTGTATCTTCCTTTTTCCTGAAAGTTAAATAAAGTAGGGGCAGGAAGAACAATAGGGATGGCATGCTTCCGGTTAAAGATTAGTCGATATTTGAGGGTTTGATTATCCCACTCTATAAACCGATGACTCGCCATCGCATGACAGTCTAAATAAGCAGGAGGTAAAGGTTCATCATACGTGTGCACAGACACACCAAGATAGCGGGCTATGCGAGCAGCATACACTACTAGAAAAAAGGCTATTAGTGGCGCACCCAATATTGCCATTAGTGGCGCACCATGGGTGGGCCACTAATACCACGCCACTAATAAGGAATACTAATGGCGCACCTATGATGCGCCACTGTTAATCCCAATAACAGTGGCGCACCACTGGTGCGCCACTAGTATGCCCCCCGGGTGCGCCACTGATATTTTTTCAGAATTTTTTTTTTCAAATTTTATTCCAGAATTGCTACAGGTGCGCCACTGATATTGCTACAGGTGCGCCACTAGTAACAATTTTTTTTTTCAAAATTTTTTCCAGAATTTTTTTTTTCAAATTTTTTTTTCAATTTTGGCGGGAATTTTTTTTTCCTTAATCTCGGGTCACTATGGCTTAATCTCGGGTCAATATGGCTTAATCTCGGGTCAAATCGCACTCCGTGGTCAAACTTCCCGGAAGGTCACCCATCCTACACTACTCCAGCCCAAGCACGCTTAACTTCTGAGTTCTATCCAACCCCAGCACCAGCTCACTTAGCAGGCACTTGTTGATATATCTATCATATCAATCCTATTAAACCTTATTGATGTCTAGGAGTTTGTTCATGTTCATGAGTGTGATGAAATTTTGAAAAAATATTTCAAACTTCCCGGTCATTTTACCTATCATATTTTGAATTTTTTGAAAAAAAAACCATTTTTTTTTAAAAAAAAAACCATTTTTTTTCAAAAAAACTATTTTTTTTCAAAGAAAACATTTTTTCAAAAAAAAACATATTTTCAAAAAAAAAATATTTATTTCAAAAAAAATATTTTAAAAAAAAAATTTCAAAAAAAAACTATATTAGTGGTGCACCACACCCACGGTGCGCCACTACTATTTTTGAATTTTTTTGAATTTTTTTGAATCTAGATCTTAAAAGCCCCGTAACTTTTTTTCTGTTAGGTTTTTGGGGATTTAGAAAATGTTTAACGGGGTTCCCCCGATTAAATTCGGATGTAACTTTTCGAGTAGATGCTTTTTCATATAAAAAACTTTTTCATCGGAGTTCGTATGCAAAAGTTATGCCCATTTTACAAATTCTCGAGAGATTTTGCAAAAAAAGTCGAAATTCATGTTTGTAAATTTTGCTAACAACTAGACCACAAATCACATTGGAATCTTATTTTTTTTTATTTTTTTGACATTTCTATCATTTTCTTTTATTTATTTTTTAACTGAAAAGGCGGTCCA